>JAVTVJ010000267.1:467500-1667500 GCA_034509425.1 Eopsaltria australis | reverse complement strand
CCCGCATGGCAAAATATGGTCCATCATTGCTTCATTTATGTGTAATTAACAAATTTGATTATTAAAGCTCATCACTAATGTAGGTCTTACAGTGACTTTTTGAGTTTGACATTAATATATTCTATATGTCATGCTCTTCAGCATTTTTTTTTTTTGCCCAGAAGAGGAAAATGGCATGTAGGCCTTTTGAAATCATTCCATTACTTTACATTTCTGGCCTTTGTTTTTCATTTTTTATTACACAAACACACAGGAGAAGTCCATGTGATATCTGGAGTCTGAGGAAGTATTTAGTGTTTGTATTTTCAGTATATTATTAATTGGTTTTACATTGGTTGGATGTTTTCAAATAGTTTCCCCGCTTTGTAATAAATGTGAATAGTATATCCTCCATGCCATCAAGTAAAACAAATCTTGAAGGAAAGTACTTGAAGTTATGTGAAAACCAATCCTTTTTGGCACGAGTAAGTATAAGAAGATTTAATCTCTTATACAAATCAAGTCTAGAACAGCTGATGGAGCACCCTAACACATTATGAAGATTGAACCTGTTTACAGGGAGCAGCAAGATCAAGGCTGCTCCATGAGAGGAATCACACTAGAATCCAAGGTTAACCCCAGTGCAGGCATTGCCATGACTAAGCAAGGGACAGTCCTGCAGCATCTAAACCGGGAAGTCAGAACCAGTGTCTGGTAACAGGGTCCCTGACAAGCCCCAGACAGCACAAGCAGTGAACCAGGTCCAGGGTCCAGCTAGGGAAGCAAGTTAGAAGCAGCAGGAGACAGAACCAGAGACAAATCTGTAATGTACATACAACCAATCCATCCAAAAAGAAAAAAAATATCCTTACAAGGTCACTCTTGAGACAGGGAGGGAGGCAGGACTGGAAACTACAACATCTACAAAATAGATCAGGGCGAGATGAGGGTGCCCACATCTGAACTCATTGACAATGGGCAGGTTGTGTAGGAAGGACCTAGGTGGGTCTGCTTCATTCAACTTGGGTATATTAGTTCTCTCAGGGCACTGATAACTGCTTTATAGGAATTGTCTGATGCAGGGTCATCTGGAAAAGTGAAATCATTAGTTTTGCTGACAAAGGAAGGCAATCAGGTTCATTTTTTTTCCCCGCACTTGTTCTGCATTTGAAAGATCTTCCATTTCCATTCATACAGTTCCTATCTTGATAGGACTAGGCTGTCCTGGAAGCACAGCTCATGTCTGTTCCCACATTTCCACCATATGACAAGGCTGGGCTAGGTGTGTAGCTCAGGGCATTGGGTAGTGCAACCTATTCAGGAGCTCGGGCTGGCTTTTTCTGCTAATCGGATTGATTATTGCTGGCACATTGTACCAGTGCAGCCTGTCAGATGTACAATGTAATCCCATGGACAAAAATGAGCTGGGCACTTGGGCTGTTTACGTTTGAAGAGTCACAGAGTTTCTCTGAGGTAAAACTTTCATGGCAGCTAAGAGGGTGGAGTGGTTTGGCATATCATATAAGTTGTTTTCAATCTGTAATAGGCATTCACAGAAAGGATTACTCTATATGAAGTAAATAAAAATTAGATTTATTTTGGATTTTAAACTACTACAATATATGACACAGAAAAGACCTAGAAGAAAAGAAAAAAATGACCAACGAAGTTGAGAAAAGTGAATGTCTGTCAAGTTCACTAAAGCCTCACCTGGACTGTCTGTCTTTCTTTTTCATAACTGCATTTTCTTCAAAGTTAGCAGAAGCATTACTCAGCTTGATACATGTCTTATCTAACAGAATAACTTATGTTGCTTAGCAAGCAACAAAATTATGCAATTTCCTATCAGGTACATGACTGGAATGCTTTCCAATTACACACATTTTACAAAATTGTGGACAGTAAGACAGGAGTGTTGTGAAGACAGTCCTCAAATACATTGTAATATTTTGGCTTCTTCTTGAACTTTATAAAACTCTTGTGGTTTTCTTTATAAAACTCTTTTTATTTTCTTTTTTTTAATAGTACCTAATTAAGTTTACATTAAGCAGAATTTTAAATTATTTTCTTTTTGTCTGATCTCAGAATAGAAACAATCATTTTATGTTTTGAATATCTCCCCAAGTGAGGAGTTTTACTTCAAAAAATATTCTTATACATCCTTTTCTTAATTGTGGTCATTCTCTGTGCCTTTACATTGTCAAACTTTAAAAATCATTTCGCCTATAAAAAACAGTTGGTATAAACAGTATTGAAAAGAATCTGTATTTTGATCTTTTTACATGTGTTTTGTGATTCACACAGAAATATTATAGTGGTGGTCGCACCTAATAAGAGATACTTTAAATACATGTATTACATTAAGAAAATAAGATCACAAATTGTTTCCGTTTTATTTTAATTTCCGAATGAATTTCAGACATTTATTCTAATGTCTGAATATTATATTTGAGAATGGTATGAAAGTAAACTTATTTTGAGATCCAAAAACCCCTCAGGTTTGTGGATATTCTGCAATATATAACAATAGTTTGATAAGTTCAGATAAAGTGCAAAGTTAATGTCTTTAAGCTAAGCAGATAAAAATCATCCGAAGTTTGAAAGGTGCAAACTTTCAATCTAGTGATCTTACAGAGTTACAATTCTGAAGGAAAGGAATATTCAATCAGACTTCATTCATGAAACTTATGAAGCTTAATTTTTTGTTATCTTTTATTTGCAATTATATTTACCTGAGAATTTCAGAGTCCCTTCATATGCTAAAGTAGAATTACTGTTTTAAACAGAGTAAGCAATATCAGTAGCACTGGAAGAGGATGAAATATCTTTGCTAACTTTTTTAGCATTCACTTGCTCACTCAGACCTTATGTTCTTCTCAACATCTCTGTGCTCCTGCAGAATAATGTCTTGGGTATCATCAATGTGCTGGTAGAAAATGTTGCTGTTAAAGATCAGGCGATGCAATTTGCAAGACCGACAGACTTTCCTGTAATTGTCTGTTATATATTTGAGAACAGAGATATTTTATACAGCATAAAATATTCCATAGTGTTAATAGAAGCAGAATTGGCTCATGGTAATTTTTAGCATTCTCTCTGTACTTCAGAATTTGGTGACGTGACGCCTTTAAAGTGTACAGGAACTCAGAGCTTAAGCTATGATTTATTAAATAGCTAATTAAATATTATGTTTTACTAGTAATTATGTTTGTATGCATTGTATTAAATTTAACTTTAAAAGCATAAACCAAAGAAATATTTTATTAACATAATTTGATGTTGAATTTAATTTGTAGCCAATTATTAATTTTTATCTGACTTTCAAAGAAAGTTCTCATCATACATTTCAAACGTGAAGTTGAGAGGAGCTGCATACTGAAAACAAAAAAGGCTTCTCTCTATCTGTCCAGCTTTTCTCATGTCTCAAATATTCAGAAAATATGGTCTCACAGTAGCTTCATAGATTCTTTGATTCTCTCTGAAATATTTTTAAAATACTGCCCACTTATTACCTTTGTATTCTGAGAACACAAGTTCCTAAAGTCCCCCTTGCATATCATTAATATATGAGGATGATCTCATTCTATTACTTCCCTTAAAACTGCATTTGCTTTAGCCTTTAACAATTGGAGGAAGGTGAAAGAATCTGTTTCAAGGAGTTTTTCTAGTACATGCTTCAGCTTGCCTATGGCTTGTGGCCAGATAATTTACATCTGGAGGAAACTCTGTGCTATTTGTGCTCCTCTCTACCTGCCTATCCAGAGGAATAGAGCAGATGCCAAGGCATTTTTATTTATCTTCCTCAAAAGAGACCCACCATAATCAGGGATCTGAACTAGAAAGCATAGGGAATGGAAAACACAAGAATTAGATCAGAAAGGTTGTGTACAGTGCCGTTGCCTTATCAGCACTTCAAAGAAAATTCTTTAAAAAATTAAAGAGCTTAGAAATTAATTTATATTTTGACCAGTCCTTGCTGTAATGCTCACTGGTGCCATGACATATGCTAGACAACACTCAGCAGGAGCTCTTAGCAGAAAGCTTTTTAGCTTACTGTGTTACCTGAACCCTCCCTGGACTATGCTTTTTCTCCCTCTTTTCATTCATATATTTTAAAATCTTGTTGAAAATACAGAGCATGTTTACAGGCAGAAAAATACCCCAATAGGAGCCCTTCTGTCACAAGTTTATGTGTGGGAGAGAATCTTGATGCTTCATTTCTCTAATGAAGACCTTTAATATCTAGTAGATACAGGTTTTGAGAGCCAACAGTCTGGGTTCATATGATTCTGTGAGAGGGCATGCAGATGTGCTGCAGAGAAGAGACCAAATTATTTTCATCACACAAAGAATTCAGAGGTATATCAGCATTTGGTTTCTTTTTGTCTCCTGCTGTAAGATGCACAGAAAACCCAGCATGCTTTCCACAAAACTTACCTGTTATAACTACTGAATGTGATTTGCCTCCATATTCCTATGGCTGGATGTAGTGGGTTGACCCTGGCTGGACACCAGGCATCCACCAAATCCTCTCTATTACTCCCCTCTGCAACTGGACAGGGGAGAGGAACTATAACAAAGAGTTCATGGGTTGACACAAGGAGAGAGCACTCACCAAATGCCATCACAGGCAAAACAGACTAGAGTTAGAGATATTAATTGAATTTAGTAGTAATAAAATCAGAGCAGGATAATGAGCAGTAAAATAAGACCTTTAAAACACCTTCCTCCACCTATCTCTCCTTCCCAGCTCTACCTGCCCCCCCCCCCAACAGCACAGGGAGACATGAAATGGGGGTTATGGTCAGTTCCTCATCTGTAGCTTCTCCTGCTGCTCAGGGAAAAGAATCTTTTCCCTGCTCCATCATGGGGTCCTTCCAGGAGGAAATAGTTGTCTATGAGCTTCTCCAATGTGAGTCTATCCCACAGCCAATAGTTTCCCACAAACTACTTCAGTGTGGCCCATTCTTCTATGGCATGCAGTCCTTCAAGGACAGGCTGCTCCAGCATGAGTCCCCCACATGGTGATGACTCCTACCAGGAAACCTGCTCCAGTGTGGACTCCTCTGTCCAGGGGTCTGCAGATCCTTGCCAGGTGCCTGTTCCAGCACAGGCATCCCACAAGTTCACAGCCTCCTCTCAGGGATTCACCTGCTCTGAAGTGGGTCTCCTCCAAGGGCTGGAGGTGGATCTCTGCATCCCCCACAGATCCCCATGAGCTCCAGGGGCACAACTGCCTAGCCATGGGCTGTACCGCAGGCTGCAGGGAAATCTCAGCTCTGGCACCTGGTGCACCTCCACCCCCTCCTTCTGCACTGACCTTGGTGTCTGCAGAGCTGTTCCTCTCACATATTCTCACTCAGCTCCTCTCTGGCTGCAGTTATAACTAGGCAAAAACTTTTTTCCTTCTTCTTAAATGTGTTATCTCGTAGGTGTTAGAAACATTTCTGATTGGCCCGTCCAGCCCTGGCCAGCAGTACATCCATCTTGGAGCTGGCTGGGATTGGCTCAGCTGGACATGAAGGAAGCTTCTGGCACCTTCTCACAGAAGCCACCTCTGTGTTCCTCGGCCTACCAAAACCTGTCCACACAAATCCAATGCATTGGAAATAGCTTTACCTGTTACGTTTCAAAGCAACCCCTTTTATAGATTACAAATCTACATTTCAGTATGTTTCCTAGCTTTGCTCTTGTTGCAGTTTGAGGTTTGGGAAACCAGCCAGAAACACCAATTGTGTAGTTTGAGTTCGCCGATTCAAGTTTTTTTGTTTACACACCAGCACACTTACTAAAATTACTCAATTTTATTATGAGATAAGGATTTGAAGTAGGCAAAGCAGGTTCAGACTTTAAAGAATATAAAGAGAATTTATTAACAGACTTAAGAAAGGAATAATAAAAATCAGGGATCAGAACAAAACCTTTAGAACACCTTTCTCCCCCCCTCCCCCCCCCCCCCCCCCCCCCCCATGTCTTTCATACTGACCATGCAAAAAGACAACACTTCAACTTTTAGTTGGTTTACCACCTGTGGAATAGTCTTTTCTCAGTTCATGTAGGAAGAGAAATTTTCTCTTGCTTTACCATGTTGATTCCCCATAAGCAATACAGTTCTTATGGTTTTCAGCCTCAATACAAGCAGCTGCCCAAAAGGAAAAGATCTGCTTGTTCTGGAAAATCCCTCCCACTTCTGTAGCTTTCCCAGGACCACTACAGTGGGCATATGATGGTCATTGAGATGTTCTTCTGAGGATGAACATTTCTATTACAGCGGCAACAAAATCCCCTTTTCTCATTATTGGCAACACAAGTCTTCTTCTATTATTCCCAGGGCAAGGAATCTTTACACAGGAGCCTTAGTCCACTGGCTGTAGCTAGAACATTACATCCTCCCCTTTTCACTCTTTTAGACCATTGCTCATATATTGCAAGGCATATTATAGCTGAGTTTATCAACATGTCTTTACAAGAAAAGTTTCAACCTCAAAGTTTGGGCACTCCTCATCTCCTCCTTCTCTGGATATAGGCCTTGCTTCATTCATTAACTTGGAGTCTTTATGTTGCAGTTTTTGCAGGTGTCTTCACTCTTTCTGTGTAGGGAAGAACAGATATTTTCAAGTCCCATCCTGACATTGAAAAAAGTTAATTTGTCTTTCAGCCAGGCGATGGTCGCATGACCTCTGCCCGTGTTGTTTGAGTGTAACATTTCCAGCGCCCAAGCTGAGGGAGAGGAGCCGCCTGCGCTGCTCTCCATCCAAGCCACACCTGAGTCACAGGGGGCCTGGCCTGAGCCTTCTCTCGTGCCAGGCCATGCCATGGAGCCAGCTCGGGCCAGCCTGATGGGGCCAGCACAGCTGAGTCACCTTGGCCTGGGGCAACAGAACAAAGCTTTTTCAGCTGCGCTGGAGCTGAGTGGAGCCCACCTGGCTTTCCTCGTCTGCAGCTGCTGTGAGGGACTGAAAGGCCGGCCCGGACCCCCCCAACTCCCACTCCCCCTCTGCTCCATCTTGGCGGAAAGCCAGGCCCCGTGGCCTGGGTGGACCTCACATCTCTTCTCTCTGAAAGCCAGAAGTCTAAAAGAGGCAGTCTTTAGATACTCTCTTGGTTTTATGAGTTCTGGAGGCGTGGAAACTGCAATACCTCCTTTTGGGTACCTCATTTCTGGCTTGACCTCCTTCCTTCTGCACTGGAAATCCCAACCAAGGCTACCCCATGACAGCTCTTAATTATTTCATCCCTTCTTATCTCTGTTTTGCCTCATTAAATGTTCTTTAGCGATTTGATCATGCTCCTCCTTTGTATTACATAGATGAAGAGAAATGTCCAGTATTGCAGTACTGACAATTTGTAGTTGAACATAGGGTGAACTTTGCTATTATATGTAACTGTCTGTAAATTAAAGTTGGCCTGATTTTCATATGCAATGATACTTCACAGTTCTGTTTCAAAGGTGTCAGAAAGCAAAATGAAGGAAAATTATTAACAAAACTGGAAAATTATTAACAGAAAAAAATTTGCCTGAATGCTTCAGATTTGTATAATGGAAAAAAAGCTTCAGGATTGTGTATAACCTCAGTAGGAAAGCTTTCTGTTTTCCTGATTGTAGTGCTTCCAACTTTGCCTGTCAAAATGGACTTCCCTGTAAGCAATGAAGCAGAAAAATTCATGACACACAGGGAGTTTATCAGTAGTCCTGTGTACCCAGTGTACCGTGGCCAGTGGGGTCACCACGTAGACTGTGACAATCCCATAGACTTTTGCCATTACAAGTATATCTCTATGATTTGAACATGTCAGCATATTTGTCCTTTATTTTTTTATTCATATTTTCAGGAGAAACATGTTCTGTTCACATCAAAGAATGTCAAGACAGGCCCTGTTGGAATGGAGGAACCTGTGAAGAGGACACAAGTGGCTTCAAATGCAATTGCCCCTTTGGTAAGCATTTATACTTTTTATATAATTGCTACATTGGCATAGTGTGGGAATCCCACATTTGCTACTCAAGTGCTATAACGTCCTGTACAATGCAAGCATTCTGCTTACATTTTGAAATGTACAGAGCTAGTTATTTAGACTAATATAAAGAAATTTCTTCTCTATTTTGTCATAGGAAATTCTTATGAATCATAGATGTCTTAGATAAAAAAAGTACTTGTAATACTGGGACATACTGGGAAAGAAATATGACAGAACTGAAGATTTTAAATTATTTAGTGTGTATTTGTATAGACACCGTATAGCAACACATTATTTCAGAAAATGTAGGGTTTAGGCAGCAAAATGCTGAAATTTAGCAAATTAAATAAAAACCCCAATCTTTCAAATCCCATTCTACTAGCCAAGTTACTAATTCCTAAAAGAAGTGAACATTGCTCTAAAGTTTGTATGACCTCAATCTGGTTGCCTGATCTTTGTGGCATCTGATATGTCCTGAAGTATCCAAGGTATTGTATAAGGCTGGAATATATGCTAACAGATATAAGGTACACCCAAGGTGTGTCGTGCCAGGTGGCAAGTGAACTAAGAACAATGCAAAAAGATCAATCAAAATTAGGGAGAAAGATATATAATGCTGAAGATTTTACTTTCCTAATTATATATACATTGTTTAATTTGGGATTTTACGTTCTTTTGTGTTGAGTAAGAAAACATAGAAAAGGGTGGGTTAGAAATTTCTAACCTTAGAAATGCTTTGACCAAAGGAGCCCGGGGTACCAATTTTGCAATTTTTAAGTTCATTCATAAATATGGATGGTAAATTACTGATAAGTTCTAACATTATTTTTGTTTCAACGTGCATTTATAAGCTCATAGTTACTATCGGAAATAAGATTAGGAAAACTAATTTTATAGTTAAGGGCTAAGAAGTAGTTATAGTAGTAGTGTTTTGAAGATAAACTGATGGTGATCAGTAAAGCCTGGAAATGTCAGAGTACTGAAATAGAGGTCTCTAATGAACCTTCTCAACCCGAACAACTTATTTTAAGAGAACCTTAATGTCTTTAATAACATAAGATCCTTAAATGCCTAAAGGTTGATATCTGCTGAGTTGGGAACTGAAGACAATACTGAGTTATATCTTCAAAGATAAGGTGATGCTTTCAAGTTTGTTGCTCCACTGAGACAAATGTAAGCCTGTCAAGTGTTTCACTGAATAAAGGCTGTAGCAAAACATTAACACAAACATTATCTCCTTTGCTCTTCTGAGATGGAGATTTTCACGTTCAATGCACCACTTTGGTATCATGTGTTTGACTTTTGTTGGTGTTCAACAAAACTTTTATCTGCAGTGGATTTTACACAGAAGCATCTTGCACCTCTCTTTTTTCCACAGATCTAAAGGATCTCTTTCATACAGCAGAATACATGTCAGTGACAGGAAACAAAATTATTGTGGCGTTGTATTAATAATCATCCGTGCCTCTTTCTGCAAAGAAAAGCCAGTCACTCTGTAAAGTTTTTCCTTACCCAATTAATTTTTATTAAAATTCTCAGTGTGTTTGTGGCATCTGGAACAATGAAGTTTATGTAATGGACATATACACTAGAAATTAGGAGTTTCATTCTGTTGGTTCTAATAAAATGTCGTGCATGGCAGTGGTTCTTCATCATCGTCAGCCAAATGATCAAAAAACCTCTTGGTGAACCAGGGTCATCTGTAGAAATGATCAGTTATTTTGAAAAGAGTTAAGACTTGCTGTATCACAATTTGCAGCTACATTATTTATATAATAGCAAGCTGAATTAGAGAAGAGGAAAATTGTGTACTGATGTGAATACCTAACAATGAGCTGAAAAGAGGAGAATTTTAATCTAAATGTGATGCACATTCCATTTGTGCCCTTGGCTAAATTAATTAATATCCCAGTTCATATTCTCTAGGTGAAGGTGCAGATAAACAAATAATCACCTTGCAAATACATTGCTATGATTAAATAATGTCTGTAAATTGCCTGAAACACAAGTAGCTACATTACTGGATATTTTACTGCTAGCTCAGTTCTAACAAGGGTATCACTTCAAAAGATAACACAGCTGACTTGAGTTAATCTTTAAGTGAAAAATGAGAATTTATGCCTCCATACTTTCATTGACAGCCAGTGTCCTACTGGATTTCTGAAAAAAATTAAGTTTTGTTTATCAGAGGAACTGTAGTTGCTGGCTTTTTAGGAAGTAAGTAACAGTAAGTAAATAAAAAACAAAAATATTGAATAAATCATTCAATACCAATAGTCAAGGGAGCACAGAGAATTTGGATATGCTCGAATGATCAAGTTCTTGTAAATGAAAAAACTTGTATTTGTAACTGTCTGTTGGACTAGACCAATAACATTTTCATTCATTAGGTGGGTAGCTGTTTTCTTTGCACTTTTCTGCTTTGCTCTGTTGTCTAAAATAGTCTCTGCACCTTATTTTAGGAGTATAATGATATCTTCTTCAATTTGACCTTTCAATATCAAATATGCTACAATGAACATAAAGATCTTTCCTCTATCTTCAGTGGAGGTTCTATTTATAATTTTATTTATTATTATGAGGAATTGTAGCATCTTAAGATAATTTTGTTTGGCAAGAAATATGTCAACATCTCTGGCATATCAAAAGTAAGCAGCAGTATTTTTTACCTTTGACTAAAAATTCAGGAGTAATCACAGTTAGGAGTTACATACATTAAAAAAGGTGATCACAGTTAAGAGTTGTATACATAAAAGTAATTGAATATTTTTTTCTTCAAATTATGACATAACAGTATTGTCATTTATTTGAGTATAAGAGAGCATAAATTTCCTTAAGATAAAATTTAGAAGGGAAAGATTAATTTCTTTTCAGTTTTTCTTTCAGAAACATGAATGCTAAGCTATGAGGTCTGGAAAGACTCACAAAGAGCTCTGCATTAGCAATGGATGAAAATAGTTTAATGAATGATCTTAACATGGTTTAATAGCGAAGAGATGTTGTATAATAGTAAGCAAAGAGTAAACCTGTAAGTTTTGAAAGGAATGAGTGATTTTTATCTTTTGTCTTAAAGAATTTCTGTGCAAATTGGACATAAGACTAGCACTTTTTATTATAAAGATATATATTTTTCCAAAAGCTCATCTGGTTTCACATGGTATGCAGTGTTGCATCTGGAAAATGCATAATTGGCCCAATGAGAACATGAACATGAAAAATGTAAGGCTGGATTCTTCACAGTACTGTGTGCTGTAGATATTTGATTGTATCTGAAGAAAGCAAGCTGATTAGCCTGATTAATAAACAAGGTTCATTAACTCATCAAGAATGTTATGGTAATACTTAGGCTGCTCCTGAGAATAAGTAGGATCTGTGAGATACCGTCATTTATAAAACAGAGTGCTTAAGAAATGCAGAGCAACTAGCATATTGCCACTGGGGGGAGTTAAGAGAATTAAATTGTCAGAGGAGATTAATAATCTGATAAAACTGCTTTTGATTGAGACTTGTGGTTCTGTAGTTTTTATTTTATTTAAAGAAGAGCTTAAAGTGGGAAAAGCACATAGAATGAGCAAATTGACCAGTGCTATATTAAGGCAGTCATCAATCTGACATATTTATGTCTAAATGAATTTTCCAAGACAGTTTTTTCTTCTACAGAGTTACCCATATCTACCCCAAATGCTTCTGCAGCCTACACAGTCCATTAAAATTACCCAAAAATTGTATTTTTTAGTTTAAGTTTTCAAACTTGTATATGGAGTTCGTTCATCCTTGAGAAGCGCAATTGATTTTTCTTGTTAATAAATCAGAACTTTATATATTTAACAAATCTAAAATAGATACATTTAATTATATGAGCTCATTTTATGAAAATATATCTTATGCTTTATTAATTACTTTCAAGTAGTTCAATTTCTTAATATGTGGTCGATTTTAATACTCAAACTGTTATTTTTATATGACAAATCCCCTTTCAACAGCTTTAAAAATAATCCATTAAAATTCTCTATAATACAGCTGAGATCTTTCTTAGAAATTACTCTAGTAGTCCATTCTGCTGTTGATAAGATATTGTCACTAAATAGGATGAAATGAGGTCATTTAATCATACAGATCATTAATTCCCATGAATGTATCTTAGCATTGCTGGAAACCTGAAACAACTAGAGTCAAACTTTAAAAATAGATAACTAGACAAAAATCTTTTCATGTAAGCAATTTGAGTTATGTTGGGGTGGGGTTTTTTTGGGGTTTGGGGTTTTTTTGGGGGGAGTTGTTTGTTGTTGGTCAGTTGGTTTGATTTTTCCATTTGGTTTTGTTTTTCTAATTTCCCTGTACCATATTTGAATTTTATTAACAAAACATAGGAAGCCCATGCATCAAAAGGTATAGTTACTTCAAGTAATGGACTCTTCCAGGGTCTACTTTTGTGGATTTTTTGTGACTGGGCATGATCTTTATTTTTGCACATCAAGATAAAAGGGAGTGATATACAAATACATCAAATAGAATCAGACAATGTCTTTAGATATTGTATGAAATAATTATCTAATAATTTACCCCTTTCTCTCTGGGTAAAAGACATGAGTGGCTTTCAGGTGAACACTGTAAACACCTTCTGAAACTGTTTGACGGGAAAGTAATTGTATAATAATACAGCTTGAATGACCAGTTACTGCTATATTCTGACGACCTTATACAGGAGATTTTACAAGTATTATTTCTGAAATTTAAGTAGGTCAGGCCAAGTGTAATATGTTTTAGTTTTTGCTTTATTCCTCACTATCCTACTCTAGGTTTCACTGGCACTAAATTTAATTCATTTTCTCCAAGCTGAGTTTATTTTTCCCATAATTCTCACTAGTAAATTATCTCACCGTTTTTATCTCAACCACTGAGATATTTAATCTAATTTTCTCTCTGTATCCTGCTGAGGAGAGGGAGGAAAAATGCAGCTAGCTGGATGGAGGTCTGGAAGCCATCCAAGGTGAGCCCACCACACACCCACAAGCATCAGTGTTGTGAATCAGCAGATTTAAGAAAAAGAAAAGTAAAAATAGGAACCTTTGTTATTAAAGCCTCCTCTTGTCTGTCTTGCAACAAATGTTGAAGTTTGTAGGAAGAAAGTTCTAAAATATTTAAATTCAGGTTATTCATTGATACAAGTAACATAAAGAAATTTTTATAAGATTCTTGAAATATGTGGAAAGCATCGTAACAATAAGTCCTATAAGTAGCGTGGAAAGGTCCTAAACCAACCTTCTGCTAAGTACTGTGACAGAGCCAAGTACTGCACCCATAGCAGCTATGTCTGAAAAATGGCACTGGAAAAGCAAGGTATTCCAAGGAGTCTGAAACCTGTGTTTCAACACAGCAAGGCATCTTGTGCTGTTAAATAATACCATCTGATGTTTTTCACCAATTTTATTGGAAGAAACTCCAGCCTCTTTCCTTGGAGCAGAGAAAACCTCCAGTCAGTACCAAAAATAGTGAGGAAAATGACAGGCACTGTCTCTTGCCATCACTGCCTGTCCCCATGTGATCTTTCTCATTAGAAACATAAGGACTGATCAGTAGTTATTAATATGTATTCTGAATTCAGTGTGATGAAAGTGCAATATATCTTCAGCAATGGAAGTAATGGCCAAGGATATTTAAGTGATGATATACATGCAACTACTATTTGATACTTGATTTAATATGTGATGTTGGAACTAACATGATGTTGGCTCAATATAGAGTGAATGTAATTCCCCACACAATCTTTCAGAAAACTGAAGGGCAGATAACAGATGAGAAAGTCCTAAAGGACCTGTGTTGGCTCCAGCCTTTGTTAAGATTAATGTGTCCGGATAAATTTTTACCTATCAATGAACCACCATGTTTAGTAGGGAAAAAGATATCCGTGGAGACTCTTAGATCAGCTCTTGTTTCAAGAAATAATCATGTACATTTTCAAACCCATGGATTCATTCCCTGTATGTTTTATTGCCTTGTAGTTACTTTGTACATTCTTCTTCTTTTATGTGGTTCAGTCTTCAGATTGTTTTTATTAGTCCCTGGTGGTTTTTTTCATTTTGGCTATTTATATTGCTCGTTGAAACACTATTAATTCTTTGGGTTTGCTTTTAAATTTGTTTTATATTGCTTCCTTCAGGTTGTTTTCTGAAGACATGACACTTGTTACCCTCTCCTTTCTGCTTCCTTTGATATTTCACCCTTTTTTCTCTATGAAAACTAATATTTAGAAACTTGTATTTCTTATAGGTATGTTCATAAAGACTAATTAAATTCCTGTTTCTTATAGACAGGCTATTTAGCAAGATATTTTTTTGTCACTGAGTACTTGTGTTCCTTTTCTGGTTAACATGGTACTTGTTTATTTTACTTGTTTTAGTTTTAAACTTTGTTTTTAAATTACTTTTATAGATGACTTCTGTTAGTTGAACTTTTTAGCTCACCTGTTTTATTCCTGTAGAATAAATAATTGAAGTATTTCAAATTTGGTGAGACTGTTTTTACAGGTTTCCTTCTTCCTTTAGTTCACATGAGGCAAAATATTGTGTTGAGAGTCATGATAGCCTTTTATGGACGGAATGACTCACTATTTTACTCACCTTTTTCTTTTAGTCTTTCAGCTAGATGAGAGTAGGAGTAAACTGGAAATTTTCATTTTTGTGTGTTTCAGGGTACATGAATATGCCATTAGTCTTTTCTCTACATCTGAAAAGTTCTTAACATGACACCTTGTTCTGAAAAAATTAAAATCATGAATGACTTCAAGAAGATCAATTTATTAAAATAACATAAAGAATAAGCAGCAGCTGAATAAAACTGTAGCAACAAAAAGAGTTCTAACCCTGCTGTTTCCATGACAACCTCCCTTCTTGGGTTTCAAAAACCATTTCTGCATTACTTCTGTGCTGCTCATCATTTTTTTGTATGTTATTTAAATTGATATATGTTTCCATTTCATTCATATAGAATACTAAATGAAACACATGACAGGAAGTATTGTTCTGTTTGCATTATAATAGTGTCATGATTCCTGATTTATATTAGGAGCACTTATATAACGTGCTTCTTCATGTTGTTTTCATTTTCAGTATTAATGTGATCCAGGGACTTCAATAGGGTTTCTTTGTTTGTTACTCCATTGTTGTAAACAAAATAGGAAATAGCTGGATATATTACAGTTTAATTTCCCTATTTTGAAGTTGTATAGACAATATTAATACAGTTGAAATAAACATTTTGCCTCTAGTTCCAACACTCCTGCAGAGACATCTTCCATGGGACCAGGTTTTCTAACCTAACCTCACCCAGAGCACTTCCAGGGATAAGCTATTCACTTCTCTGGAAAACCTGTTACAGTGCCTCACCACCCTTACAGTAAAGAATTTCTTCCTAATATCTAAACTAAATCTACCCTGTTTCAGATCGAAGCCATTGTCCCATGTCTTTGTCACTATCTAATTGTAGAAAAAGTCCCTCTCCCTTGCTTTCATAAGCCCCTTTTAGGCACTAGAATCAATCCCCACCTTGTCCTCTCACTACACACCCTCGTGCCCCAAAGTCCTTTTCTGTCCTTCCTGTCCTGTTCTTGCAAACCCTGCCAAAACTCTGCCAAACCTCTGCCCAGCCTGTATTTGTGTTTAGTATTGTCCTGTCCCAGGTGTGGGATCTTGCATTTTACATTTTTTAACTACCTCTCAAACCTGTCACAGTCCCTGTGGATGTCAACCCTACCCAAGGGCGCATTCAGTCCCAGTGTCCTAGTGCCAACAAAGATGTTAAACAATGGTGGTCCAAAGAGTAATCCCTGAAAAATGCCATTTGTCGCTGATCTCAACTTGGACATTGAGCCATTGACTGCATCTAATTGACTTTTTTTAAAAAATAAGTTCAATATAAACTTTCTTGGTTATGTGTGTAGATTCAGTTTCATCTTTGCAGATTTCTTATGATACCTAGAAATTCAATTTACATGTCAATGATAAAACCACATTTGTATAAACAAAAACTCATTTTAAAATACACATTTATCTCTCTAGCTGTCTGTTACTAATATATATTTATGATTGTTCATGTGAGTAATTGAAATTGCTTATGGAAAATTTTGATTCAACAAACAAAATCATAGGTTGATGTAAAAGGTTTGTACGTACTTTGTCAGGGAAATATTTAAATAGAAAGTTCACTGACTGTTATCCTTTCTATAGGTGATTAAATTTTCTCAAGAAACTTTATGAAATGTTTCTTTCACTAAATTCCCCATAAACTTATTTACCCTGCACTTCATTTTCTTTTGTGTTCCTTAATATTTTTTAATTGAATGAGAAATATATTCTTATTTATCAGAATGTGGATGATAAACCATGCTGTGCTTCATGGGAATATATCATCACTCTGTATAATTTCTATGCCTTCTTTTAGTACCGTTTATTATACTCCTGTATGTTAGTGCAGCCTTGCCATGTGTGTTTTACTTCTTTACTGTTTGTGAATTGAAATTGATAAAAGGGCTGGGAAAAGATACTTATCCTTGCAGATAAAAGATATCCTTGCAGACCAACTTCGAAAGACAAATTTATCACTGATGGGCACTGTGACACAATGAAATATTAATCCATTGTGGTTAGCAGTGCAGAAGACCTGTCTGAAGTTCTAGTCTGCCTTCATAACTAGGCATGGTTATTCTCTCCAGTCTATTTTGCATAAACTGTGGTTAGACAGGAAATTGGATATTTGGTTACTCTTTCTACTTACTAGGCAGGAATCTAGCCCATAACCAATCTGCATGCACTCCCCGAGAGGATTCAGCAGCTTTCTTCCTTAAGCTTGTAACGCAGACTGTGCCAACTGTGTCAGCTGGACTTTCAGAGAATAAAAAGCATGCTTTGACAGCTGGATGGGGAATCTGTACATCAACCAGGAAAGAAACAGAGCATAGTACAGATTGCACATAATTCCAAGAGAATTATTCAGCTTTGCTAACTGGGATTTAGTTAAACTTTAGTTGAACTTCTTGGTTAAATTCAAGTTTCTTTTTTTTAGCAAGTTCATTTAGCTTCCACTTAATGAAATTAGCTTCTTTGTCATCCAAAACAAATCTTTACTTTTTTTAAAAATTTATATTGGTTTTGGCTGGTATGGGGTTAATGTTCCTCATAGCACCTCATATAATGCAGTGTTTTGGATTTGTGACAAAATAAGTGTTGATATTATACCAATGTTTCCTGCTAAGTAGTATTTGCACAGCAAGGCCTATTCTGTTTCTCACTCTGCCCTGCTGGCAAGCAGTCTAGGGGTGCACAAGGAGTTGGGAGAAGCCATAGCTGGACTGCTGAGCCCAACTAACCAAAAGGACATCCCATACCATATGATATCATTCTCATCATATAAAACTGAGGGAAGAAGGAAGTGAGGAACGTTTGTCTTCCCAAGTCGCTGTTAGGCATGATGGAGCTCTGCTTTCCTAGAGATGGCTGAGCACCTGACTGCTGGTGAGAAGCAGTAAATAAATTCCTTGTTTTTCTTTGCTTGCATGCACAGCTTTGCTTTCCCCATTTAACTATTTCCAAACCCATGAGTTTTTCTTACTTTTGTTCTTCCAATTCTCTCTCATCCCACTGTGGGGTACCGAGTGAGCAGCAGTGTTGGGCTCAGCTGCCCACTGGCATTAACTAATTACCGTATCTTTTCCTCCTCGTTTTCATTCCATAAAATAAGATACAATTATATTCTAAAGATTAATAAAGGTACTAATATACAAACATTTTAGTGAAACATATTTGTTGTATATTCTGGTATGCTTTGAGATAAATTTATCTCTGCTGTTGCAGAGCTGCAGTAGCATTCCAGTAACACTGTTAGTTCCAGTGGCACAACAAATATTTAATCCCACCAGTCATTTTCTTTCCTCAGGTATATATAAGAAATTAACAATGAGTAATCCTCCTGCCCACCCACCTACATCTTTCTAAATTTTTTTTTTCTTCAAATATACAGTCCTTCAACAGAAATTATCTTCTCAAGATGTATACCAACTTCTCTGATGTCAAGGGACATGCAATAGAATTGCATGTTTAGGTGATTCTATACCACATGAGCTGTATAGAATGACAACTGTCTTCATCCTCCATGACTTTTTACCTTCGTTGAATTGCATTTTTCTGTCATTTTACACCGCAAACTCATATCTAATTTGCCATCTGTGGCCACCCCCAGACTCTACTGCAAGAGAGAGTGCATCTCTCTTTTGAAGTTTCTCCACTTTACGAGATTTAATACTCATTTTATTCCTGTGGACTTCTGCTGTAATAAAAGAATTCTAAGTATTCTTCAAAGTGCAAAGAGGATTACCTTTATCCACTGTTGTGGTAGAAGTATATAGCCATAGCTATGAACTGAATACTGGTAGTTGAGCATCACTAGCTACGCTTAACTTTTTCTTGAACCTTTTTTCTCGAACCTTTTTTCTCCACTTATTCTAATGTAACTGAGAAAACTGAACACAGCATCTGAACCTTACTGTTTTAGCATTGTTTTAATGCAGCACTGAAATAATGCAATAATAGAATGGTTTGGGTTGGAAGGAATCTTAAAGACCATCTAGTTCCAAACCCCACTGCCATGGGCAAGGACATCTTTCATTAGACCAGGTTGCTCAACTCCCCATGAAGTCTGGAACTGAACACTTCCAGGGGTGGGGCATCCACAACCTCTCTGAGTAAACTGTTCTTGTTCTTTACTACTCTTGTAGTGGAGAATTTCTCCCCAACATCTAATCTAAGGCTGTCCCTTTCAGTTTAGAACTACTAGCTCTTGTTCTGTCACTATCTGTCTGCATAAAAAGTCCCTCTCCCTCCTTTTAATAAGCTCCATTAAGGTACTGGAAGGCCACAATGATGTGTCTCCAGAGCCTTCTCTTCTCCAGTGTGAACAACCCTGACTGTCTCAGCCTGTCTGCATAGGAGAGGTGCTCTGGTCATTTTCATGGCTCTTCTCTGGACCCATTCTAACAAGTCTTTCTTGTCTTGAGCACTCCAGACTTGTATACAGTAATGCAGGTGGGAGCTTCAAGAGGGAAGAGTAGAGGGGGAGAATACCCTTCCTTGGCCTACTGTCTATTCCTATTTTGAATCAGCTGTTGGGGTTTGTTACAGATTTTTTGGGTGTTTTTTATGGTTGGCCTTCTGGGCTGTGAGTACACACTGTGGTTCGTGTACAGATTTTCATCCACAAGGATCCACAGGAAGGCTAGCTATATGATGTAATTGCGTGTTGTAAATATTAATTGTTAGTAACACAGATCACATTCTTAGCTGTTACATATCCAAATTTTTTTTCTCCCTCATGACCCCACTGAGTTAGTATCTTTTTTTTTGTTTGTTTTTGTTTTTGTTTTTGTTTTTGTTTTTGTTTTTGTTTTTGGGGGTTTGGGGTTTTTTTGTTTGGGTTTTGGGGGATTTTGGGTTGGGGATTTTTTTTTTGTTTGGTTTTTTTTTGATTGTTTGTTTGTTTATTTAAAGAATGTATGTTGTAATAGTAATATTTTTTTTTTTTTTGCTTGGGACAGATAACATGAGTTATCACTGAGAGCTGAAAGACTGACAACAGTTGTTGCATATTTAGGTCTTGTGATTTCCTTATCATGGATTAAATTTTTCTATATTTAAGGTAACATGCTCAATTTTAGTCACCTTAAGACAAAAATCTGTCATGATTTCTCCACTGTGATAGAAAAGGGGAGCTAATGACAAAGCTTTTCAGTCATTAGAAGCATCAGGACACAACTTTAACATCCATGGAATAGATAGAAATAGAATTTTTAGACTTATGACTTTTTTGAATTTGAAATTATTCGCTAAATGTAATGAGATTTTGCATGCAAAAATCTTTATTACATGAACTTAAACTCATAAAGCATATTTTTAAAGGTATCAGGATAAATATAATAAACTATTTAAATGCTTAATGTATCATTTTTTGTTCTTCATTTTCTAATTTTAATTATCTGACAAATTTATAACAAGGACAGAACTTTTTAACAGGTAAAAAAGAATAGATTTTTGTATATATTCTAGCATATGAAATATTATCTGGCTTTAGAAAGAGAAATTAATAGTTAAGACTTTCAAGAAATAATGAGACAATATTTCATTAAAAGTTTCATTATAAGTTAGAGAAAAAATTAGAAAAATCATATCTTTCAGGAAGATTTATACCTATTATAAAAGATAGGGTCTCACGACTTGTGTTAAGTTGAAGACACTAGTTATCTTGTTGCCTTTTATAAAGGCAGTTGGTTTTGAGAACATCTCAAGGAATATCAGCAAAAAGTGCCAATGTCTATAATGCCATTATCAGTTATGAAAGTGTATCGATCAGATAATTGCACTTGCTAACTGTGCATGTGATGAATTAAAGAATTATTTATTCTACCTAATGAAATCCAGAGAAATAATTAGTTACACTAAATGTCTTCTAATTATTCATTTTCTACAAAAGAATTAATGTGTTTCAGATCAGGGAAAGAACAGTTATTACCAACTAAACTTGATTAGTCAGTGAAATGCATGTGAGATTCCCCCGGAAGAGCAACCCTAAAAGCAGTGGAAGGAGTAACAGTGAGTTAATTAGATTTCTTGAGGATGTACCTACTGTCAAATTGTAACTGATGTTTAGAGGTTTTATTCTTTATGTCTATAATACTATGAGGTTTAACAGATTTTCAAATTAATATCACAAATGTCAGAAAGGTTCTACAAGCTTTTCACTTCTATACTCTGAGACCCTCAACCTATGAAAAGTCTACTTTTCTAAAGCATTGTGCCAAAAGAAAATAAGGAAATAAGGAAGATTGTAATTACTCTGCAGTATGTGCTTACTTCCTCCTCCCTGTCACTCTCCCCTCCAAAAAAAAACAGAACAACCCCTAGTAATATTAGAAGGGAATTTCTTGCTAACAGAAGACCAGATAACACAGTCATGCTCCCAAGTCCTGGGATTTTTTTGTATTGTAGGTAACTGTTTTATTGAAATATTTATATGGGAAAAATACAGTAGCTGTTCAACAATTAGGTGTAGCTACAAAGTGGCATCTTATGAGAAAGGCCTCAGAAAGACAAGTTGTAATCTTGACTCTGATGAAATATTATGGATTTTACTGGTTATTTACAGTGAATCATGCATTTTTCAAGGTGAATATAGCTTTGAAAAAGAGAATACTTTATGAACTGCTAGCTTTGGAATCAGTGGAAAAATATCAGAATGTTTAAATGTTGGCTTGCCTGTCAAACTGGGTTCAGTTCATCTGTATTTTTCTGAGAAGGAAAAGAATGTTTTAATAGAAAAAATTGTTTTGGAAGAAAAATGCCTTTTAGCCAAAACTAAAAGAAACAAACAACAACAAAAAATAGTGGTGTTGCCATGGTGCTTTTATTTCTTTCATAACCTACTATCTGATTCTATTTCAATGCTAAAGTATAGTCTTCATGTTTTGTGAGTTACATGTTGTGTCTTCTGAGTCTCACGGTTACATCTTTGACTGTGAAGTCAAACGTTCTCAACAAGTTAGGCTGTTTGCTGAAACAAGTGTTAAAATTGAAATGCTAGCCCTGAAAAAATGACAGAAGCAAATGGGGATTGTGTATTGTCAAAAGGTGAATGAGCAATTGGCTGGACAAACAGTACAGAAAAAGTGAGATGTCTGGGAAAAGCAACAAGAGTGTGAAAAATACTTGTAAAGCCTGGGGTAAGGATCTGACTGAAGTGGTGTTAAGGTGCCTCAAGAAACACTAGAGAGCTGAGTCAGAGATTCGATAGAATTGTACAGCCATCAACAGAGGTGGCCAGGGTAAAGCATGTTAACACTGAAAATGCATTCAACTGGGATAGTTACTAGACCTAGAAAGTTAATTTAACAACTTTCCTCAAGAGGAGGAAAGAACATGAGAGGAAAGTAGTAATAAAAATAGAGTACAAAATATTTTTATTAAAAATGTAAGACTATGAGCCAGATAATATAGTTGTTTTAGAGTTTATCTGTAGTCAGGGGAATGCATGGTGGGTGACTACACTGACTAGATGCAGGTCAAAATTTCTATTTATTAACAGAAAAGATAACCATCCTTTAATATTTTAAATCAGTAAAATCTTACATAGTTTGCATCTTGCAGACAGAACTGTTTCTATTTCTGTAGTCTTGTTGCCCTAGAATACCCGTTCTGATTCTCTCTGAATGATCTGTCTCCTCATCCAGTTTTACTGGTAGATGTTCTTTTTGTCTAAATGGCAGACAGAAGAGTCCGACAATAAAACCTTTATTGTCATTCAAGGGATTGTTCCTCAGATCTATATAAATATATATATATCAATTACATATAGTGTTTTTAATAAATACAGCTTATTAGCTAAACAACCATATTACAATAAATTATATTAGAGGTGTGTGCTCTAAGCAAAAAATAAAATGCCTGAAAATAGAAATGCAGTGAAGAAAACCATGAAATTCCTCCAAATATTTCTGGGGTTAGCTGTATCTTCTGGTACCTGTCCTTATTAAGATCAATTGAAAATGAATTTATTTCGCATCTACTTTATGGTGTCCGGCACTTTAACAGATGGATCAAGAGGTTAACTAGCCATGATGAAAAAGTTAAAATAATCCAGTATTTCCTTACAATTGGGTGCTATTCACATTTTTGAAAGGACATTTCTTGTATTCTTAATACTAAGGACATTAATCAAAATGGATTTTATGCTATTAGTGAATTTTGTTCTTTTAGCTGAATTTCAATGATTACTTAATCACAGTATATAATTGCCACCATGTTTAGTGGTCCATCACCCATGAAATATATTAATATTCACAGAATTCAATTCCTACTTGAAAATCTGGAAAGTAACTTAAAGAGTTGGTTGCCCGACACACAGGGACTGTAGGATCAATAATCTAACCCTTACAAATTAAGTTACCTCTATTTGAAAATAGTGAATTATATTTGAACACAATTAAAGATCTAAGGATATGAGTCAGAACAAAATGATTAATTCCCAAAGAAGATGTTGGCCTGTACATGGAGTCATATAAGAATGATCTAAAATATAGTTCTGTTCTAAAATACTATGCAAAATATAGCATGATGTTGCTTTATTAACTACTTTTTAACTAACTGAATCCTCTTTAGTGCCTTAGTTTAATTTTTTTAGGTTTATAGTAACTTTTACTGTTTAATTAATACCAATTTTTGATCATAGTGTTCAGCAATATCTGGAAAGTAACGCTAAAGCCTTTATTTTTGCCTCAAAAATTGAGGGTTAATATAGCAAAGCAAGAAACTTCTCTAGAACCCCAATAAAATTCTCAGAAGTACAAAAGAAATTGAGGTACAGAATAAGGCTAACTTATTTCCCCACTTCAGTGAAAGTGAAGAACTGTAATTTAGAGTTAAAAGAAAAATCATATGATATATATGATTATATGGTGTTTTGAAAGAATCCTTGGGGCCACCTCCAACACTTTATATTTGTTGTCCACAAAGACTGAGAACCATAGCTTTTCACCCTGCTGAAAGCATCACTGCTGTTTATAAACAGACTGACTACTGAAGGCTTACTTGTGTGGCAAAAGCTAATACAGATTTAACAAAGGTAAATTAGGTTTAACCAACCTGATTGCTTTCAATGATAAAAGAGTTTGTTCACTGGATTATAAGAGAGCTGTGAATTCACTTCTTTGGTTTTAGTGAATCATTTGGCACAGTCTCCCACAATATCGCTTCTGACAATTTGGTTAAGAAATGGACTGCACAAGTGGACCACAACTGGAGCAAAATGGCCTATAGAGTTGTGCACAAGGAGGGTAGATAAAGTTGAACTGGCACCCACTCATGACTGAGTTTGCTCAGGGTTCAGTACTATTCAATATCATTCTAGACTATATGGAAGACAGGACTAAATGTACCATCAATGACTTTGTGCATGTCATTAAACTGGATGAAGTGAGTTAGTCAGAAGGGAGAGCACCCATACAGAGAGATTTTGACAGGCTGGAAAAACTGGGTTAGCAAGAATCACAAAAGTTCAACAGGGTTGAATATAAAGTCCAGTAACTGGAATAATCCCAAAGAGCTGCATGAGCTGGGGTTTTTACCCCTACAAGCAGGTCGGAATAGATCTCTGCTGGGAAGGCACTGGGGCCAGAGTGCATAGCAAGCTGAACTGGAGCCAGTGGGACACATTTCAGCATATGCTTCCTATGCTTTCATACCTCAGAGATGGACATCCTGAGCCAGAAACCACATCCTAGACTGCACATCTAGCATATGGTGAACAGATCAAGGGCGATGGTTTCTCAGCTCTCCTTATTAACTAAAAGATTTATTTATTAAAAACAAAATTCCAAACATTGTACCTAACCAAGCAATGTGAAAAAAAAATCTGAAAACAAGGTATAATTTCTTACAGAATACCCTGTAGGCAGTATTTGAAAAATCAACTTTATTTAAGTTCATTGATTTTTTAATATTGAGCATGTTAAAGGCAGTACAAATGTTATACAATAATTCAATAATACAGATAAAGGATGGAGGAGGAGTACGGGGTATAAAGGATAAACATCATCAATGTGAATTTATTATTTGATGCATTCTACATCAAGGCATTTCCTAGTGAGGATCTGATAATCTGATAGTTCATTATATATAATGTATGCAAGTATGTAAATTTCACAGAAATATGAATGAAGATATATATACAATAAATAGGATAATGTAGTAACAATATTTTCCATTGCATTAGCCAGGAAATACATTCTGTGTGGAAATAAATGGTTGAGCTACACATTTTCTCTTTTTTAATCTTCCAGCAGGAGAGACATTTCTTCCCCTTCCCTGTGCCTCAGTCTTCCTTTTCCAAAGTGCTAAAAAAGGAAGGACCCAACATAACTCGTCAATTGAAAAGACAATAAAAGTAGGCATAATAGTTATGTTGATGTTAATTTTTTTTTTCCTTTTAATGATAAACAAAGGAAAACAGGAGGGAATGCTACAACTGACCTGGAAAAAAAAGCAGATACAGTGAGTATTCGTTCCACATACAAGATCAGCTCTTGTAGTGGTCTACCAGGCAGGTCACATCTGTTATCAGTATTTATACTGCAGTCTTTGCCCTAGCACTCAGCAAGAAGACATTGTGCACTTGCCAGGAATTCTCTGTGCAAGTAAGTCCTGGTATAGCCAGGCCAGTATCTGCTCCCAGTTCTCTCTGCATGGTGTCTCTCATCCCAACATCTCAGCTTGTACCTTTGCCTAGACCATGAGCAGGGACTTTTCAGCACTCATGGGAAATAGAAAATCAACCAAAGATCACAAATTAAACCAAATTCCCTTCCTACTCATGGATGTAAAAAAACCCAAAGCATTTAGAACAGAAGGGAGAATTTTGTGTACCTGTGTTTGGGTTTTATTTTGCATTGAATCTTGCACTTTTAAGCTCTTCTTTCCATAGACTGTAGTCTTGGGAGTTGTAAAAAAAAGAAAAATAAAAAACACTGCATTCAAACTTGTACACTATCATCAAGATATGTACAGTGTTTTCATAATAGTATATGGCTTTCTTATCTTGCCAAGAAAAATAAAAGTTTCGTGCATAAACCTGTGAATGATTGAACTCTTACTCCTAATTTCATTGGTAACTAACTATACCAAGGTAATTCAGAGGAAAATCACAATACATGAAATTCTTCCTGAAAATTTCATTCTCAGGTAACATGACTGTAAAATTGTTTTTGTTTTGAGCTAGAGAAAGATACTTTAATCTTTCTAATACTATGGTGAAAAAAAAAGGTTATCAAGTACTTGATTGTGTCATGTTTACATGAGTCTATTAAATGTGAGAGCTATTGACCGTTTTATTATTTTTCCATTATATAAAATAGGGCCGGGTTTTTTAACATTAAGGGTTAAAAGTTTCCAGTTTTCCTTAATCAGATTCTGGGCAAGCATGTGTTTAAGCCACAGTGAAAACTTCAAGTATCAAGCTCCATGACATCCTGTTTGTCTTGAAGTGTACTAGAAACAAAATTGTTTGTATTCCAGATTCTCTCAAGAAGAAATAAGTGTTTTAGCTGCTAAAACATTACCTTGAAATGGTAATGATAATAGTACATACATCTTTAGTAAGATGAGGCTTTCATCCTGATGAAATATCCCAAAGAGCACCAAACCCTGTAGATAAGATCAGAAGCTGGAAGCACGTGGAGAGTCTCTAATAACAATCTTGTCAGTACCGAATATGAGTTCCTTAGCTAGAAATGATATTAATTTAATTCATCCTGAGCTACCTTTCTCTGAAATAGTCATGGATAAATGACATAGCTGCATAGTAAGCAGGGGGAAAGAGATATTTTTAGAGAATTATTCATTTAATAATTTTATATGTCTATTTTTTATTAAATCAATCCCCTTTGAAAACTTCATGAGCAGCTTCTTCTCAGAAAATATAGATGTCTGGAAGCAAATAATTTTATCTGCTTCTATCTATCTGTACTTTCTCCTAAGGCTTCCTGTGTGTTTGTGTGGCTGTGTTAGGTATGAAATTATAATTCAGCTTGGACTGCTCTGGGTTTCCATTGCACTGGAACAGGACTGCAAAGATAAGAGAGTGTGCAATTTAGCCAATTAATTCAGATATTGAGAATGGCTCAATCTCTGAGCCACTCAGAGAATTTCAAAGAAGATCCTTTGAGCCATAAGGACCCTTCCTTCATGAATAAAACCATAACTCTAACATCTCTGAATACTGAAAGAGGAACAAGAAGTTATACACATGCCTTTGGGTATGATTTTTAAGTGTAAAGGAAATTTTGAATTGAAAATGTTTTTTCATGATCAGAACACACAGACAGGCTTAAAATCTTCTGGTATACCAGTGACAGTTATACCCAGTATATGTTAATCTTTAGGATCCTCTTAGGAAGAAATTGAAGAATGAAAGCCTCCTGACAGCATCATGTAAATAACATAATTTATTTTACAGTGTGGCATTCATCACTGCCATATGATGGAATTCATGTAACATTTGAAATATCTGACCTTTCTCAAATGATTATGGAGTCTTCTTCTATCTTCCTGTTAGAAAACACACCTTTTCTCTCAGGAAACATGGATTTGCCATGTCTTATCTTTTTGAAATAAATTTTATATTAATAAAAGCTACCAGAGGTTTAATGAAAACATTGTAAAAATTGGAAAAGTTAATTATTCTTTTTTGAAATAGTTAATTATTCCTTCTGTAACTAGTGACCTGATACAACTTTGTAAAATTGAGAAAAAGTAGGCTTTGTCCTGTATTTTCTGTTTGCACCAATAATTAAGGTAGTGGAAGGCCCTCAAGAGGCAATCTATGTCAGAATACATTTAACTTGAAAGTTAAACCAAGTTGCTGAGTGTCTTGTCCAGTAAAGAGCTGAAAACCTCCAGTTTTGGCAGTGATGTCACAGCCTCTCTGAGAGACCTGTTCCAGTAATTCAGGGATCAACACTGCATCTGACTTCCCCAGCAGGTTCATGGATGGCTACAAACTGGGGGAAAGAGCTGATATGTTGGAGGAGAGGTGTTGCCAATCAGGGTAGCTAATAAAGATGTAGAAATGAGCCAATAGAGCCTCTGGAAATTCAACAAAGACAAATGGGAAGTTCAGTCACTGAGAAAGAACCTCTTACATCAGTGATGAGGTTGATGTGCTGGGAAGAGGGCTGCAGAAAGGTCCTTGGTGTGTGTCTTGAGCCAATTAGCATGAGCCAGGACTGCACTCTTGTGGTGATAAAGGCTAAAGACACAGAAGACTGCTGTGGTAGTTCGACCTCAGCTGGCAGGTAAATGCCCCCACTTGTGCACACTGACTGCTCTGCAAGGGTATGGGGGAGAGAATCTGAAGGGGAAAAATGAGAAAAGCTTGCTTTGTACAAGCAAAGCAAAATAAGAAAGGAGTTCACCACATCCCATCACAGGCAGATGTTTTGTCCACTTGCAGGAAAGCAGGGTCTCAACACGTGTAAGTTGGAAAGATAAACACTATGACCACAAATGCCGTGGCCTCACTTCTGCCTTCTTTTTCAGATTTTTTACTGCTGAGCACAATGTCATGTGGCATGAAATATCTCTTTGCTCTATTGGGGTCAGCTGTGCTGGCTGTGTCCTCTCCCAGATTTTTGTCTTCCTCCTTCTCTGAGGAGGCAGACTGGGAAGAAGAAAAGGACTTGACACTGTGAAAGAACTGCTCAGCAGTGCTGGTATGTTAATACTGTCTTGGTGAGAAAATCAAAACAACACCATAGGAGATGTTATGGAGGGAATCACATCGATGGGAAGCAGAGCCAGTACAGCTGTATTAGTGAGATCATTGCCAGCTGGCTGAGGGAAGCTGTTATTGCACAGGGGAGGCCACAACTGAAGTTATATGTATCTTTCTGGGTCCCAGGGAAGGAAATATGTTTATAAAGGAAAGCAAATCCATCAGAAGATCACGAAGGCAGTTAGATAGAGGAAATATATATCTTGAGAGGAGACAAGAAGATGCTTTGTTTTTTTTAGCTCAGGGAAGAGAAATCAAGCAGGTGAGGCTTTAATTCCAGTCCAATGGAGAAAGTGGAGCAGACGTTTCCCTGACATATACAAGAAAAGGGCAGGGGCTGTTAGCCAAGAATTGTAGCAGAGCTTCCAGAGATATTGCAGAATCGTCATTCTTGGAGTTTCTCAAATACAACTTGACACAGTCCTAAGCATCTTTAGCTGCCTTTGAAGGTAAACCTGCTTTAAGCAGGAGGCTTAAATTAGATGACCCCTCTCCTTCTAACCTAAATTACTTCACAATTCAACAGACTGGCTATTTCTTCTCCCTATTACCCACTAGACCAGTTTAGAAGAGAATATATGATTTATTTCTGTCCATAATCTTGTTTGTCTTCTTTATTTTGAAGAGCCTCTTACCTGAATTATTTAGAATATGAATGTAAACACATGAGCTCAGAGTCTCCTGTGAAGATTTCTGAACTGTTTCTGATGTAATTTCCATAATGGATCTGCTTCTTACAATTAGCACCAAACCCAGCAGTTTCATGCAGTTTCCTAGATAGAGTTAACAAGCAGTTGTTTTGTATCTACCTAATACAGAATTAATTTACCTGTACTGATATCTCTTTGGGCAACATATTTATATTAGTACTTTTCTGCTGTAGCATTTAAAGATACTATTTTTTAGAATGAGAAAAAAGAAAGTTTTTTTTAAGCTCCTTGGAAGGGAGCTAAGAGAATAAAAGAACACTCCTTGTCATTTTATCTTTGAAGTGAAACCTTTGTGTAAGTAAATATGAGTCACTCAGATTTGCTACCTGCTGAGGTAAAGTACTTGCATGCTGTAATACTGCAGCTACAAATTTTTTTCAAATACAATTCCTTTAAAATTGAGTTTCTGTAAAGGTTTGAACTACTGAGAGGAAGTGAAGATGTTTTAATATGTTCTTTCCTGAGACACCTTCTAAATGATGACAAATAGTGATAGGATGAAGCCTCTATTGGATGGTACTTCATAGAGTATGAAGTTGTACTTCAGGGATACTGAGAAAGCTTAATGAAAAATCATTAGGAATTTTAAAAGAGAATATGAGGGTTTTTTTATAAATCAAGAAGTCATTATGTACTATTGCTGTGTTCTAGTGTCTTTCCATGATTTCACTACTAACCTTAATTTCCAAGAACTTTAAATCATATTAATCATTTTAATTCATATTACATTTTAAATCATATTACAAATGCACTTTATACGTCAAAAAATATGCATGCTAATTTTGTTTAAAAAATTTGAATATACTTAGTCTAAATATATTGACCTAATTGGCTGAGGGTCAGACAGTACTAGCAACCTGAAAAGATACTGTTTTTCAAAGATCATGTGCTGAAGTGTTGATGTTAAAGTCAAATTTGAGCAAAGCTTAATTTAAAATAGTGAGTTGGACTTGCCTGTCAGCCATTTCAGTCTGTGGAATAATCATTAGTTCAAAAACCAACCTTTACAGAAGAGACAATGAGAAGAAAATGTCGGGGAAAAAAGTGAAATGTCAAGGCATGAAAACGCAAAGAAAGGTAGCTGTGACCTCTGTAAGCATCCCAGAGACTAGAGTAAATTATGACTTCTCTTAAAATGCTGCTGAGTAATTCAGGTCACTGGTTAAACTGGACTACCCATGAGCTGTATCATTACATATATGTCTATTTTTGACAATTAACATATTTTTCACAATCATACTTAAAACCATTTTATTTTTTTCTACACACAACATGAAATTGGAAATTTCTATCATTGCCTCAATTTTCCGGCACCTGGAGCACCTTCTCCCCTTCACTCACCCTGGTATCTGCAGAATTGTTGCTCTCACATACTCTCACTCCTCTCTCCTGTTGTCACTGTGAAGCAGTTTTTGTCCACCCTTCTTAACTACCTGATCCCAGAGGCACTACCACTGTTGATGATGGGCTCAACCTTGGCCAGTGGCTAATCCTTTGGCCAGTGAGCTGGCATTTGCTCTGTTGCACACAGGGAAAGCTTCTTGCAGCTTCTCACAAAAGCCACCCCTGTATTCCCCCTGCTACCAAAATGTGGCCATGCCCCAGTACAGCAATGAAATTGCATTTAAAAGTATGGAAAGTCAATCACATTTATGGTTTGCAATCTTATTTCTTTTCAATCACGATCAGTTTGTATCACTTTATTGCTCTACCAATACTATTCTTTTAATGGAAATATGTTTTGTGATACAAATGCATAGTTAGATGCTTCTACCTCTTGTTTAAAAAAATATCCAAAAATTTTTATGTCCTGTTTTAGTGATCAGCATAATTTTTAATAAATATGTTAAAATATTCATATATATTAAAAAATTATGCCTTTCAGTACAACAGGAAAATGTATATATATATTTATAGGTAACTTGTGTGACACACAAGGCATTACATGAAGACAAGAATTTTTTGTGAAATTAATGTGATTTGAGATATAATAACTCATAGATGATGAAGTGATAAGAGATGTGCTGATTTGAGACTATTGAGAACCCTGTCTGTAGATGACCAGTTTCACATATCAGTACCACATAATCCATTCCTGATTTCACTAGGCAACTTTTATTTCTTCTGTAATCTAACCACTGTAAATGAATTTCAGTTCCTCTGAATTCTTGTCTAAGTATCCAACAGATATGCTTTTCATGTGTTTAATATGTTAATTACCTGCTTATGCATGGTATGATTCAGTACCTTACCAAATAAGTGTTTTAAATCATAAAGATCCTGTTTTATTTGTCGTCAAATACTCAACTTTTGGCTTTTTCAAGAAAAATAGACTTAAAAATACCTTTTAAAATGCACTTTACAGCTGTGTTTTTCCATGCAGTGCTGCTGATGCTTTTTTCTTGGTCTTAGAAAAGAAAAGCTAGACACGGTTAGAGGGTTGGGGTCCTTCACCTCGGTATTTTAATAAGATCCCATTCAATGTATTCACTTTGCCCAGGTAGAAGGTGTCACAATCCCCTACCACCCCCCAGCTGAGTATACAATTAAAGACCTTACACATTAGCATATCTAACAAGAGGGCCCAATAAGGGGGCTGGGGTGGGCTAACTTCTAGTATACAGAATCTGTCCTGCTAGGGGACCTTGAGTGCTTAAGACAACAGAATGTTTGGTCTTCTAACTCTACAGTTCTGGGGTGTTTGGTCTCCCGTCCTACCAGACACCAAGAAACCTGGCTAAGTTATCAGACCTAGAGGATTACAAGTATGCATGCTAATACTTGTGGATACAGGGAACTGTGTAAAAAGTATATCAGAGAAAAAGCAAAAATCCTTTTGGCATCACTGCCGTTTATAAACTTTATAAATATGTTATTTTGTATCTGATAAACTCCACTGAGTTGTACTTTAAAACACTCAGCGCATATTTATTTTGCTGTATGTCAGAATGACTGCATATTGAGTGCTCCACCATCTCTTTTACAGTTTCCATTGACTTTGAATTTCAGGATGGCATTTAGTGTTGCCAGGTTTATCAACATATTCTAAAATGAAAATTTGACTTTCTAGTCAAAAGAAGAAGGTGGTATCTTGCAATATATGTTGCATTGAAATATATTCCTATATTTATAAAAATACATTTTATCATCTTTTTACACCTGTCTGCTTTGATAAATTTTGCACAAATGATTATTTATTCTTGTAATCAGTTTCAAGGACAATGTAAATATTCATGAATTCATCATACCAATATTAATTTGCTGGGACTTTATTCACATACTAGGGAGTCTCTGATGCATTTATTATAATCTCACATACCTTTTCAATTTGACAGTGGTAAATTAAATCCAGGAAACACATGCTTTTTCCATTCACAGAATTTAGAGAGTGATAATAAATTATTGTCATCACTCATAATAAGTGTATAACTATATAGGAGAAAATAATCCACACAGGAGGGAGTAACAAATATATCCCTCTTTGATTAATCTTTTTAATGTGTTCAGAATAAGTGCATTAAAGGATCTGTGTATTCAGTTCCGCTTGGTTAAGAATTCTGACAGTTTTGGGATTATTTGTTTAATTTTCACCATTGTGTATATGCTCATATATAGTAAAGCCTGTGGTTAGACATTTAAGAAGAGTAACTAAGCAGGAGGGAAGGGCAGGGGAGGAAGGAAAGAAGAGGGAAAGGGAAGAAAAGAGGAAAGGAAGGGGAAAGGAGAGAAGCAGAGGAGAGGGGAAAGGAGGGCAAGGGTAGAAAGAATTTTGCATCCTGAAAAAAAAGTCTGTACAGATGAACAAGGCCTGGTGGAAAATGTTCCTTAGGAAATGCTATATATTTGTCTGTAATGCCTGTCCATGGCAGATTGTTATTATAATATTGAGATGGATTAGTTTGCTAGAATTCTATTTTATTTCACTAGAGTTATTCTAATAAACATGCAGATAGAAGGCTTAGTAAAATAGGCATAAAATTCCAATATCCATGCTCTGAAGCAAATGGATATCCCACTTAAAATTCCCCATACCTTGTTTTTTACCAAAGTCACAAGCATATCAGGCTTGTGAAATAAACATTGAGCAAAGCTCAGTATGGACTCAGAGAGTTCTCATTTTTAAGTTTGTTTCTCAAGATGAATAGTGGCTTGTATGTATTCTTAGAAAGTGCCTATCATGTGTAATTGTACACAAAATTCAATAGTAGGCTCTTCTTTCCTTTGAAGTTGTAATATTATCACCATTATTTTTATTAAAAGTGTAGTAGCCACAATAGGTTCCCACTTTTCCTTTATTGTCATCCAGGCACTGGAAAAATATCTTTCCATTGCCATTTACACATTTTTTTTAATGTTCCATGTCCAGAAGTCTGGTGAATGGGGTGCACACTTGTCATTACAAGATAATGAGTTGCTCATTGCCAGCATTAGGCAATCAAATCAACAGTTTTTTTAGTAGCAGCCAGAGCTCTACGTGGCTGTTGTTTCAATCAGTGTAGAGCTCCCAGTGGTCTTAATACATTTTCATTTTGTCCATGCACGACCGAACCCAGAAAGCATCTCTGTAAAGAGTAAACCTAAATGGGGGAAACAGAAAATGAAACAGGGATATGCATGAAATTAGGTAAAAGAAAGAAATGCTGTGTGGTGATCTACCAGTTTTGCTTCATTTGGCACAGCAGCATAGAGCTGTTTCACAGACGGGCAGAGCCAGGTAGGCTTGGATTCATCTCATGGATACTGTCCCTAGACCCAGATCAGAGATGACTGGAGCTAATGCATGTGGCTGTGTGGGGGCTAGGCACAACCTGCCTGCTCCCCTGGAATGCTAGAATGAAAGGTAGTAGTACTCCAGTGCAAATACTTCACTGTGCTGCAACATGTATTGCAGATACGTTCTTGCATTTTTTCATGTGTTCCTATGTTCTTTCTTCAGAATTTCTTGTTTTGTTTTTAATTTGGGTATGATGAAGAAAGAAAACGTGCTATATATAGCATATTTCAGGAACTGGATATTTCTGCTAGGATTTAGATTTCAGCATGATGGGCTAGTCTATTCTACAGCAGACCTATGAGTCCACTTATGTACCCATGTAAATTTAGACAAGATGAATAGATTAAGGACACATGCAGATGCTACCTCACAGAAAGCCCCTTCCAGTAGAAAGTAGTTAATAGACCCCTTATTTAAATTGCAACTCAGCAGAAGAGCAGTAAGATTAAGGAATGTGCATTCTTGTAGCGTCTAGTCTGCATACAGATTATTTCTTAGGGCTACACCTGTGGATATTTAGGGAATGTATCTCCCCTGTGTTGTCTCTTCAAAAGGCATTCATTCCCAGGCACAGAATGGAGCAAGTGGCTCTGCTATCACACAGTCCCTTCAGCCATATGATAGCCAGTTGATAACTTGAAGCTTACATAGAAGTAACCATAATATTCCAGGCTTTTTCTTCGTAGTGAGTTCTAAACATTGTTTTATACAGTCTCGAGTATCTCAACCTGTAGGTCCTTAATTAAGGTACCATTATGTAATAGTCCTTTCTTTGAAAACTCAGTGTATCAAACTAGGTCAGAACACATTCATAAATGCTGAATTCTGTAATGAGACGAGCACTCATTTTATGAGCAGCCATCATGAACCTATTAGTAATTTTCTTTACATTCCAATTGCAAACAATTATATTATCATCTCTAGGCTCCCTGTAGAGAACTGTTTCAAATCAGACCTGTGAGTGGTGTCAGAAGAGAACAATGAACATGTAAAGACATTTTGCTTCTGTGTGTCTGGTGATAAGGAACCATATTCTATAGCTGGTCATTTGCTAGATATAATTAAGACATACTTAGGTAACAGAAACTGAAAATGCACTACTAGATGAACGATTGCAATTTAACACATTCTGTACTAGAAAACTAGCATACAGTACCTCAGATGAAATAGCAGTTTCTCTCTGGTGCAAAGCATCTCTGATAGGAATGTGACACATAGAAGCAAAGTCTATAAACAAAGGCAAAAAGAACAAAGAAACATCAACTACTGACAGATTTGGAATAGGGTACATCTAATGGTTTATTGAGTGAATCACTGCACTGTATTTCTCAGTATTTACTGTATAAAACCAAAGCTGTTGTTGGTGTAAATTCATTTCTTTCATGATTTTTATGTGTTTGTGTATTTGGTATTGGTTGCTGGTTGATGCAGAAATAGATGGCAAGAAATAAATTAATAAAAAAATAATATTGGCAAAATTATTCTTTTATAATAAAATTTTTTTACAATTTTTTAAAATTTTTGTCATATTAGACAGATATATGTACCACCAAATATTCTTGTTTCTATCAGAAAGACTAAGCAAGATTGCTAAGCTAAGTCCCCACTTAACATTTCAGCTGCTTTAATGTCCATTTATTAATTAGACAGTAGCACTGTGAATGTGCACAGATAGGACATAGGTTTGATGGACTGAAAACATTCATCAATCAAAAAAAAAAAAATGGCATCTTCCAATTTTTTTTAATAATAAATACAGCAAAAAGCACCTCTTTTTCTGTAACAGCACTATTTACTAAAACAATCATCCATTCATCCAGAAAAAAGGATGCAAGGTTTTGGTTCCCTGCTCAGCCTACTTCTCCCACTACTGAGAACAATGCCAAGCCTTACTTATTGAACCAGCAGATGAGTTGGGTAAGATGTATAAACCCCTTCTGTAGCAACCATACCACTGCAGGGTGAGGGATTCAGGGTTCACAGGTGTGAGAAAAGCATGAAAGAAAGTTTGTGCTAAGTCTCAGCAGCTTAATGCTGATGTGTTCCCACTGAGACTCTGAATTTGCCTTCAGCTCTTGTTCAGAACAATGCTTCTGTACTCTACTTCTAACAGGTCTGACCTAGAACAGGTATAGTCTAAACCCTGCATGAACCATCAGCCACAAGTCTATATTTTCCATTTTTATTTCCCAAGTATTGCATTTGTTGCTTGCTCATTCCAGAATGAAGTGCAGTACAGGAATATCAGATTAACCCGGCTGTACAGGGCTTGCTACTGCAACAGTCGAGCTTAAACATATTTAGTTGACAAGATACATAATATTCACTCCCTTTATTTCTCCCTTTCCCCATGAGTGCTCTCTTACAAAACTGTATAATGTATATACATAGTATATGCTTCTTTTTAAAAGAGCTCTTGTCCTTTAGGGTAAAAGAGTCCTTTTTCCTTTTACTTCAGCTCTTGTATTGCACATTCACATCTCAGTTCAGCACAGGAACTTTTGTATCTCAAGAGAAATCACTTTCCTATTTCCTGTTGAGTCATTTTCATAACTTACTGCCTGCAACTCTGAGTGCTACAGTTTGTCCGATTCCTGCTTACAGGGTAAGACACAGCTTTGAGCAGTGGGTTCCATTGTTTGACTGAGGAAGTTCAGATATCCAAAGACCCAGCCGAGTAAAACCCAAGAATAACATAATGGTATTGCTGTACCTGTGGGGGAAAATAAACCAACCCAAAAAACCTTGATAACATAATGAATGAACATCATTTGAAGAAAACAGAGCACAGCGATAAATGGCATTCAGTCCACATGTGCAGGTTACTTACATGAAATTTATGACTGTGGTTATTGAAAGCTATGAAGCTAATGAATACTCAAATTAATTAACTATGCTTAGTGTTAAGTATGCATATTTATCAGCACAAACAAGATGAGCATTATTTGAGTAAACTTCAATGAAGTCTTCTCAATTTGTGTAAGTGCAAGAGGGAGAAAAGGCATACTGATTTGATTTAAAACAATGTTGATTTATTGGAATGGCATAATTTTTACAGTTGGACCCCAGAATTTACAATAAAATTTATCAGAAAATATATTGAAGACATAGGAATTGAAAGTCTGATGGAAAGATCTTTTTGTTGTTATATTTTATAAGGACTGTACTGTTTACATGACCTTTTCAGTTCTGGCATTACTAATACAGGATTATAAATGTCTCAATCATCTGTGTCTCATAAAATTTCTGTCTTTGTTATAAATTAAAATATAGGTTAAGGCAAATGAGAAAAGTGAGAGACAGTCCTACAAATTTGAATTCATGGATCTGCTCACTACAGTCTCTTCTTCAAACTTTATGTAGTCTTTTTTGTAAATGAGTTTCACAGCTGTTGTTCTGATATAATGATTCGTGCAAGATGTACCTCATGGCACTGTGGCCTTCTTCCTCACCAAAAATAACACAGTGGGAGGAAAAAATTGCAGGAAACTGACACTATGGATAGCAAAAATGTGTCAGTAGAACAACAAATTTAGTTTGATTGGACTTCTCGTGCAGTCTGTATAGAAAATTATGCATCTAATTTTGTTTCAAAATTACTTGTATTATACCATGCAATATTCAATGTACCTTGAAATTATGTCCTTACCACTGCATCTTAGGTGGATGATTTGCTAGCTGATGTTGCTTAGAGCTAGTGTCTGTGTTAGGTAATTTTTATTCCACACTTCTCTATCTGCAGATATTAATACTGCATGATTTATAATTTCACAGGGGATTTTTTGAGAAAAGGAGCATTTTCTCCATAAGCCTTTAATTTTTCCTATGGATTAGAAGAATATTGCACCTATAGGGATGCATATGCACAAAGAGCAGATACAGTTGTATTTTACTCTGCTCCTAAACTGGAGTACCTCATGCTTATCAGCATATCAGTAAACACTATCACATTTGCTGCTCTGAAACAAAGGCATTACAAAATAGATGCTCCCTTTCTCCCTTTCACTCTTTCTGTCTGTAATGTACATCTTTTCAATTTTCTGTGAGTTTACTGATACGGAGTTTTCAGACCATTGTAGTTCTCACATAAGTACACAGAAAACAATTTAATACAGCATTAAGAACCTCAATTTTTGATGTAAAAATGACTGGATACTGTAAGTTGTTTTGAACTTGTTATATCATACATAATGTCTGACCTGTTAGAAGAGGTGCTAATTTATACTGCATCTTAGAACTAGGATGTTTTTATTAACCTCTTACACTGAAATATACTGTGATATGTAGTATCTGGGATGCTCGTTGTTGATGCAAACTGGTAAATGACTAACCTGGAAGACCTCAGATGTCTTTAGGGAAGTGAGAATCTTTAGACTTGGTCTTAAACTTGCTCCACCTTGAGTGTTCAGTTAATGTGCAAAACAGCTTCTGCTATTATTACAATTCCATTCTTATACTGCTTAAATTTCATATCACTGGGATATAGATGCCAAGTATGGCAGGGGAATTGGAACTAGATCAGATTTGAGGTCCTTTCCAACCCAAACTGTTCTGTGGTCCTATGATACAAGGAACTGCTCAAGGTTTAAATTCTGCAACAATCTTAAAGCAAGACTCAACCAAAATAGGAGCACATCAGCCTCAAAATACATCAAAGAGATTGTATAACCTGAGAAATAGTGGACTGCTTTTGTAGCCTTGTGGCTGGATGACTCACACCAGCACGGTGTTTTCCTTAGATTTCCTGCAAAGACACAAGTTTTGTCAAAACCATTAGAGCTCTCTCTCTTAACAGTTTTTTAATCATTAGGCTAAAAAGCCATTCATTTTTTGTGTCTCCCTCCACATTTTCTTACCTTATTTTATGTACTCTTTCTTCACTGAGGAAGAGAAAAAGGTGAAGATTCCATCTTTCACAAGATATCTGATGACCTTGAGACTAGGACAGTCTTCTGATAATAGATTATGTCAGTGCAAATAACTTCAGCATTTGAAACTATAAATCAAGTTCTTTCATGTACTTTGTTGTGATTCAAATTATAAAGCACAAAAGTAAGAGGAACATTCTGTCAGAGAGCAGCACAGACAGTGGTACACAATTACAGGCTGAAAATTGTGGTCAGTGCAAGGGACTGGTAGCAGAGGGCAATCCAGACAGAGTGAGCAATGAACTAGGTCTGGAATTCATTGACAAAGTTCAGCCAGGAGCAAACTGGGCCAGTGGAAAGACTGCAGACAAGACTGCAGAGTAGGGCTGAAGGGTGAACCTACCTACATTGTAGGGCTGAAGTTCATCCTGGAGACAGCACAGAGATGCAGCTGGAAACATTCTCCTAGGGCATGACCACAACAAGGTATTGGGATTAAATGGGGTTCATGGAGCCATGTCAAAGCACCAGAGAAAGCAGCAGAGAAAGGGGCTGAACAGGGTCACTGAAGTCTATTAGTGCCCACAATGCTCTGATAAATGCCAGTCAATCTCTTGTATCTTACCCCTTAAAACACCGAAAGATGTGTAGAGGTATTGATTCTCAATAATAATATTGATAATAAATTCCAGGCTTTACTCTTGAAGAGGTTGAAGGCAGATATTAGGGATAAAAGGGATTCAAGGCATGGTCTTCTGAAGATATTTATCACCCAGTTCCAGGTGATTTCCCATTTGGCATATGATTATTGCGTATTCACAGTACCAGTGTCAACCCAAATTCTGGTATGAGAACTCTGATATTTCACTTCAGGAGTTAAATATCAAGGTTATTTACTAGACTGTGTAACAGATTACTTTCTGAAGATCTACAGTTTAAGGAGGAAAGCATGATCATTCTGAAGATACACACAAATTATCACACTGCATCAAGAACAGACTAAAGTCAATTGAAGTACCTCTTTTACACATTTATTTTTCATTACAGTAGAGAACATGACTTTTTAAAGCTATAAACTCAAGAATGAAATATTCTGATTTGAATTGGGGTGACCTATATTAGTCTTTTGATTTGGTTTGACTTTTTGACTTCCAATAAACTATACTCTAGATGTTAATAGAGCTCTTTTGCATTGAGGTTTTCATCAGTTCAAAATTTAGATTTGTGACCGTTGTCCTCCTCAAATATTTATTCAGTTCTAAAATAACTGTAAGACATTTTTCTAGTTTTAAATGGTAAAAAAGAAAAAAAAAAGTAAGACTAATGTTTCCATTCATTTAAACAAAACAGTGTCACTTTAATTGAAAAAGTAAGTGTGAAATACTAGTGACAACAACAAACTTTTCACTTAATTCTATATACTTTGCAGTTAGTTTGAATTGTAAATACTGGAAACTTTTTGTAAAGTTAAGCATATGAAACATATTTTTAAATGTAGAACTTACATTTTAAGTGCATTAACTTACAAGAGTTAAGAAATTGTGCCAGAATTCAGACTCATTTTCTTTTTAATTATTAAGCTGATCTGACTGCATATAGATTGTGGAAGAATTGAGTCATGAGGTAAAGTAATAGATCATAAAAAGTATTTTATTTGCTACTGCCTCAGAATTAGAAATTTAGATTTTTTTTTCAAATTCTATCCCAAACACAAATGTATTAAACACATATTGGATTTAGTTCAGTTTCATGCTTATGCAGACAAGAAAAATGTCTGGCAAAGAGAAGGCTATGGTCAGACAAAATGTCATAGTGTTATGTGAAAAAGGACAAAGTCTGCTTGTGATTAAAACCTATCAAGTTTTTATAAATGTCAAATGCTCTTTTCAGTGTAATCTCTGTTTGCAATACTGCTTTGTCCCTTTTGCTCTCGCTGCTCAGTAGACTTTTTTTCTCTTTTTAATACAAACCCATTATGTGGTTGTCATTATTAATCTTGGTTATGAGCTACCTCTATAATTAGCCTTTTGTGTTTTAGCAGACTCTTTTATATAGTCAAGAATTTTTTGAATATGAGTAAAGAGTCATTAATAGCACCCCTTGAAATTTTTTCCTATAAAGGTAATTTTTAGTAATATAGCTTTAATTTTGTTTGCTCATGTTATCTCACAACATCTTTATGTATTGAGATATGGATGTTTAGAATAGGGTCAAATATCTCATGCTAAAAGTGATAAAATTACTGCAGTTATGCCAAATATAAGTAAATACCCAAAGGGCTATATCAACCTTATATAGCAATGAGGGAGATTTTTCCAAGATTTATTTATTATATATCTCTAAACTTTTTCATCTTCTGTAGTGGCAAATCTTTATACTAGATTTCTTCTTGCTATATAATTTCCTAGAAAGTACCTTAAGCCTCTAAGCCTCTGTTCAATCATGACAGGGAGCTGAAATTGAGTACAATGACCTCTATTATTTTGATTGTTACTAAATGAAATGGAATTTTGCTTGCCTTCCTTTTGTTCTAAAGCAAGGGCTGTTTTCAGAAGGGTTTAGATCAAGCCATAACTCATTTTAAAATAAGAAGAAAAGAAAGTTCCACTGTATCACAAAGAATGAAAAAAAGAATGGTAAATTATATTACCTTTTACTTCTTATTCCATTCATATGATCATTAACCAATAAAACAGATTGCTTAAGGTTGGCAGCAAGCTTGGTTGAACTCCTAAACCCCAATAAAATTCTATTTTAAAAGTAATGTAAATATTCAATAGTTTCAATACACATAATTTGTAATTGAAAACAGAATAGATATATCTGAAGTTATATGTACTGACATACGAGGCTGACCTTCCTGCCACAGCAGCATTTTCTTCTATTCTTTCCTACAGTGTCAAAATTCATTTAAAGGAAAGTTGACTGGAAAGGGTTTGTTTGTTTGTTTGTTTGTTTTATTGTAAAAGTAACGGAGCTTTCTTCTTATACAGTTTAACAATATTGTCCTAGAAAGAAAAATAAGAAGAATGGGAACAAAGAGAAGTACTAAGGAACCTTGATCTTATCCAGTGGTGATCTCAGAACTTGTATAGGTAGTGGTTAGAGTTGGAAGTCTGGGCTTATCTATAAGAACACATAATCAGCAAAAAATATCTACATACAATTTAAAGTATTTATGACAATTAGTAAGCAGGATAATCTAAAGTACAGAAAGCGGAATATTTACAGTTTCATTACTTTAGTTTTATTTTAAGAATTGAAGTTTTCTTACGATATATAGTTTACTTGTTCTGTCAGAAACGAAGCACTAGAGATGTAAAACACCTTTTTTAAGCTATATTTTGGGGCCTCATGAGGAACATATTTTGTCCTTTTTATGTTTCTTTTTACATGGATCTTTGGTAAGTTTCCCTGTCTTTAAAGGATTCAAGACTGAGCTTAATGGAAAAGATGGAAAAAAATAATTTCATCATATTAAAAATCTGTATAGTCTAGGTTGAGTCAGCAAAAGGTGTCCAGAATTTTATATGGGACTACATAATAATTTAATAATTGGAGTATGGTTTCTTATCAGTGACACTTTTAAAATTAATCTGTTGTAAATAAAAAAACTGTAGATATTAAATAATTGAAACAAAAGGTTTTATGTCTGTCTAATGTTCCTACTCCTTACCTGCACAACCAGTTTTGACCTGTCCTTGAGGAAAATTGTAAAAATAAACCCACATTGAAGAAAGAAAGGAGAAGAACATAATTTCAATTGACTGGCCATGAAAATATTTTATTTTATACTTTTTGATGAGGTTTTGGCTTATTTATGAAGTCCCTGAATTCTAATTTTGGATTCATTTTACTACCCTGTATTTCCCTTTGTTACCTGTTTTCACTTACTCTTAGTACTTTTGGAGAAACATTAGCATTAAACTTTGACAGTTTTAGAAGCAATACTGAATAGAACTCTCACAGTATAATCTTGATGTATACATTTGCTTTTGTAGGTGCTTCAGAGTTCTTCAAAACTAATGATATTTCTCATTTCCTATATTCCTATATGATTTTTTCTAGGGTAGGGAGAGAAGTATTTATGGAGTTATAGCCTAAACATTTGGGCTAACAAATTTAAGAGAGCAGTGTATCACAGAAAAACTTCTTTTTAATCATGAATAATTCATAAGCATATTAATCTCAAGGCGTTTAAAAAGGCAATTGTCAAAGGCACTTATGTAATTTAGAAGCTTGAGTTTTATCCAGGAAAATGTATTTTAGAAATCTAACTTTAGGATAGAATTTTTAATGTGTGATCTAATGCTCTACTTAGTCTCATTTTTTAAAAGAACCAATAACTCTTGCTATTGTTAAAAATGTTGGTTCATCAGCTTCAAAACTAAGTTTAAAACAAAGGCAACTTCTTTTCCCCTATTCTCTGTAATGAAAGCGGACAGGCTAAAAGTATACATCATATCAAAACTTAAATAATCTCAGTAGCCAATGCTGAAGATGGAGTTAGCATGGCTAGAGGAAATTATTTGCATTGTGCCTCCATTACATAGTCATGTTGTAAGGAAGTTCTCCAGTCAAGTAGAAGTATGATTATTAGTCTAGACAAGATAGACAAACTAAAGCCTGTTTAGTGTGACATTCAGTTTCCCTTACAGTTGAGACATTGTCAGGACAGCACACTGTCTGCTCATTTTAAAAAGTCTGATGAAAAATTGGAGTGGACAGTGCTGAGTGCCTAAAATTGATTAAACAGTTTATAGAGAAAGATGTAAGGGTTCAGTTTATCAGGAAGAAATAATAGAGTGTTGTTTCATAGCTTGTAAGTAAATGTCTGTGATGTAGAAAACAGGCATCAGTGGTCTCTTTAGTGATGAAGATATAAAAGTCTTCTGTAGTCTCTTTGTGTCTGTAATAGGGCTATATGTCTTTCCAGACGGACCAAGTGAACTGTAATGCTCTTTTGTCTACAAAGAGACAGACAGGTTGAAGTCCTTTCTGTCAATAAACATGGTATACTTTATTTATCACTATCCTTATGAATTTTCTAAAAAAAAAATCAGACTATTCAGTGCACATATATAGTTTTATATAGGTAGTAAGTGGGTAAATGGAAGGTCTATCAAAAATATATGTGCTATAACACTAAAAAAATTAAAAGGATGAAAAAAAACCCCTAAGCCTAAATTAAATATTTTAAACTATAAGACTTGCTTAGGGTTTGTGTGCCAAGGTTTTTGTAGAAGGGGAGGCTACAGGGGTGGCATCTTTGAGAAGCTGGAGAAGCTTCCCCTGCATCTGTCAGAGCCAAAACCAGCTGGCTCCAAGTCAGACCTGCCACTGGCCAAGGCTGAATCCATCAGTGAGAGCAGTAGTGCCTCAGGGAGAACAGATTTAACAAAAGGATAAAGTTACTGTGCAGGGCCAATTGCAGCAAGAGAGAGGAGTGAGAATAGGTGAGAGAAGCAACCCTGCAGACACCAAGGTCAGTGTGGAAGGAGAGGGAGGAGGTGATACAGGTGCTGGAGCAGAGAAACCTCTGCAGCCCGTGGTGCAGACCATGGTGAGGCAGCTGTGCCCCTGCAGCCCAGGGGAGAAGAGATTCACCTGCAGCCTGTGGAATGAGAGCAGAGCCCATGCTGAAGCAGGTGGATGTGCCCCAAGGAGGCTGTAACCCTGCAGGAAATCTATGATTTATTCCCTCCTTGGAGTGAAAATTCTGATAGGTTATTTCTTTATTCTTGTGGGGTTGGTAAATGGCTATGCTAGTTGAATTTTTATTAAAAATCGTTGTGTAGTAGAGAGTTCAATATATGAAGTGTATTATTGATTATGAACAAATCACAAAACAATTTTGTTTGAAGAAACGTTTAGGAGATATTTTTTCCAACTTCTGCTCGAAACAGAGCTATATGCAAGCTGTTCAGAATCTTGTGCAGTAAATTTCTGAAAATCTCTAACAACAGAACATCTCAAACTTTTCTGGACAACCCTTTCTCTGACTTTGCCTTCTTAAAAAATCCTTCCAAAGTACTATTTAAAGCTACTAAACTCTAATTTAAATGAAGGCCTGTCCTCTTTTTAGGAGAATAGTTTTATTCACTTCTTCATTTGTTTCTGCCCTTTCGTAATGGGCAAAACTGTGGCATTTGCTTTCTAACTCATGTAGCAATAAGGGTTAATATTGCTACTGCACTTCCATGTTTTTTCCTAAATGAATACCCCTGTAAAATATCTATAATAAAGCACTTTCTTCCTTCACAGGGGTGTTGTAAGGTTTAATGAGATAATAATGTGCAGAATTCAAAATCTTCAGATAATAGATCACGTGTAAGTGCAAAGCATCAATTATTATTATTTCTGTCCCTCAGAGCATATTTAAAATGCAAAAACTATCCACATGAGGATGTTTAGATTATATTTTACCAACACTAGTTTTCTAATACTTTTACTCAGCAGTGTACTATGGGCCTCACGTATCTCACCTGTATTTATTTCGTTTTCTAGAGTTCACACTTCCCAAATCCATGACTTATAATAAATTAGAAAAAATAAAAGACAAAATTTTCATTATAAATTTACCATATATAAGCAAAATAACTTGTTTAGGAGGTAGGACAGTTTCCATACAATCAAAATTGAAAAATCATTAAATGTGTAGGGATTTATTCAGAGAAAGGGTCTATGAAAACAAATGTGTCTTTATTAATTTGATGTTTTGCTGCCAATAACAAAAGATCAGTGCCAGAACACAGGCTGTAGCCCTGTAAATAGGATTATTGCCCCCCATCATGGGGATGCAGTGTAGGGGCTCAGCCTTGCCATGGGCTGAGATGAATGTCTTTGATTTAACCCCAACAAGCAACTGCTGTCTCACCTGATCCAGCTTCAGCTTTGGGGCTATTGTGTACACCATGAATGGACTTGTATCTGCTCTGGGTGGGTCTAGGTCCATGTAAAAACAGGCAGTTGTTTTTTTCTTTTCTTAATTATTTTTGATTTCAAAGTGTCTGAAAGCTGCATTTTAACCAGTCAAAATGTTGTGGCCTAAATACAGCACAGTCATTTGAAATTGGAAATATGTAATACCTTACTTAGAATACAACATGAATGCATAAGGCCACATTTGAGAGCAGACTCTTCTGGTGTTTTTACAGTTTTGCTTTTTGGGAGCAGTTCCTGGAATAAATTGCTCCAGCAATTAAACCTGAGTCTTGATTGGAAAGACCCTGCTGGAGACAGCCAGGCAACAAACCAAAAACCTGCAGGTACTGAATTCTAGACATCCTGTAAAGCTTGCCCAGTTTCCCAAGGGCATGTCCTAGCCTGTGGAGGAACTGGAATGGGAACCTTGGCTGCCTCAGCTGACACTGAAAGATTTTAAATAAAGAGAGTAAAACGAGATAGATGAGAATATGACTGCTACTATGAAGACTAGGACATTTAATAGATATTTTGGGTCTTGTGCCACTGTTTCTCATTAACTGTTTATTAGATGAAAAGAAAACAAGCAAAAGGCATAACAATTTAAAAGCCAATTAGTAAAAACAATGAAGTTCATCAGAATAACATTCAAAGGTGTGTTGACTTTGAAGGCTGCTAAAAGCTGCTGTGTCTGAAGGCAGTGTGGCTTTTCAGTTTCTATTCTGCCAAAAGCTTCTTGCAATTTACTTCTGGAAGAAGACAGGAGGGATTCAAGAATATTCTGGAGGTCAAGGAGCTCAGAAAATAGCAGTGGTTTCACGTTAAAGTGTTCAGGGTAAGCGGACTTGGTTCGTATCCTGATCCCAAGACATGCTTTAGTCAGGGCAGCAGGAAAGGCATTTTTATACACTTTGTTGAGACTCAGCTTGTAGCACATCAATTGTAAAAATGGGAGCAGTGTGGTTTAAATTATATTGGTTTGATTTAGTGGTTTTTTTTCCTAAATTGCTTTTTATCTTGTCTTTGTCTCTTCATTGGTTTGTTTTTGATATTAGTATAAAATTTTGAAAACAGTACTAAATGCCCTGCTACCTATTACTGAATGATTAACTACCTGGAACTAAATATAAAGCCATTAAAAAAGAAACATTTTGCTGTCAAAATTTCCACATTATTGCTACACATTGTAGCTATTAAGAATACTGCTCTTGTGTAGATTGCTTTTGCTGTCTTAACAACCCTTATCTCTCTAGCCCTTGTCAGACAGTGTGTTAATTATACTGTATGACATACAGGGTGCTATTATCAAATAGAACTGAAGAATAGGCACTTAAAATAATTTCATCTTTTAAAAATATTATTTTTTCCATTAAGAAATTTGCCTATTATCAAGCCCCAGGATTTCATTTCAAGTAAAGTTACTTACAAAATATTTTTATATTCAATCATACTCAACAGATTTAATGTATGCAAAACTAATTCTAGGTGTTAAGAAATATATACTGGTATGCAGAAATGCATATTTATGAGCAGATCTTGTAGAAGACAGCACCATTCATATGGGATTTATGTTCACTCTTCCTTTTTTTTTTTTTGGAGTTGTTTAAAGGGTTTTTTTTTTTGCAATTAAACAGTGAAAAGTATTTCCATCATTTTCATCATTTCATATCGTCAAAGCAAAACAAGAGACATTTAGAAAATGGATCTTATGAAGCAAAGAAAATTACAGAATATTATACGGACCAAAAAGCAAATTACACAGTATAAACACTAGCACATTTGAAGACTCATTCGCATGTTCACAGCATGAACAAGTCATGATAACGAAGGCAGTTAATGATCCTTCCCTTTTTCTCAGAATCTATAGCTTAAATACATTTTTTAAACAAACTTTTGAGCTGTTCTTCTGAACTGCTTGTCAACATCATAATTAGAATAAAAGAAACCCACCAGCCATTATCAAGTATGTGTCATGAAAACAAATGTATTTTTACACACATTGTTGCATATATTTTGTACTAAAATGCTAAATTTCCAAACCCTTAGAGGTCTATTTTTTATCAAACTCTACAAAAGAATTTCTGCTTTCTTTCTATCACAGTTTCCTAAGTCTTTGTATACACACAAAAACCAACAAAACAAAAAAAAAGCCCACTCCAAAACAAGACCAAGACCAAAACAACAACAACAACAACAAAAAAGAACCAAACAAAAAAAACGACCAAAAAAACCCCAACACCAAAGCAAAACAAAACCCCCCAAAACCCCAAACAACAAAACAAAAAAATCAGGGCTGTCAAACTTCTCCTATTTGTCACTCCAAGTACTTCAGAACAGCCTGAATAATTTTGCTTATTGCCACGCAGCCCAGAATTATGCACTTCTTCAGTGAGAAGCTGCTTTTATTTTTAGGTAAAGGAATGGCAGGGATGGATGAGCATTTTACCTGTACGTTATAAAGCCAACTGAGCCAAACTGGACCATCACAATGAGAAATAAACACCGCTCTCATGGATGAAGGCCTTTAATTTATACCTTTGTCCTACCTACAGCTAAACTAAAAGGCTGACAAATTAACACTAAGAAATAAATGGATTTTGCATGAGGAGAGAGAGGACTGTTCTTTATCTTTGTCATATCCTAATCGCATAGAAACTTAGGGGGTTCTTCCTTTATTTTTATGACAAAAACAACTGTAAGTCAGTATGAGCAAATGGACTTCTTAGATTTACATTTGATTCTTGTATAGCTGGTTTTAGCTACCAATAAGGTTTCCTATTGTGTTTTTTTCACTGAGATTCAATGAATCTCAACTGAATTGACTTTGTAACTGCACCCCACAGGTAGACTAAGTGTTCTTTGGGCTATTAAAGTGCCTGTTGCTCTGGAGCTTTCCTGAAGTGGATATAAAGTCCAAATAGCAGCTGGAAGATACACAGTGAAACTTACTTTGGGAAAAAAAGACAGCTGCTGCTTCTCAAAGTTTCTGGTCATATTTACAGTAAAGTATGAAGGATGGAGCCAAGAATATGATGAAATTTTTCATAGTTTGCAAGTAGCCTTTCTCTTATTCTCTTGGGTATATATTAGAAAAACATGTCAATTATACGAGCCTCACCCTTTTCTGCAGAAATGAAGCTCTATTGAGATGATCTCTGGACTTTCTGGAGGGTTTGCAACTCTCTTGGCTTTCCATATCTATCAAATTATCTGTTCTAAGCTACTGCAGAAGCATGTAATGAAAGGCATTTCAAAGTAATGCATTGCACAGAAATATAGAAATAACTGTATCTGACCTGATAAGGATCAGAGGCAACTTCTATTTTGCCTGAAATTGCAGACATAGTGGGCTAGATTCTGCTGCTCTTGTACAAATATGGCTATATTTTCTGCAGCACCCCTTGAGTTTCATTTGACATTTGAAATATTTATTTTAGGTGTAATGAAGCTTATAAGATGCGAGTAAAAATGTAATGACTGTTTATCTTTTTCTAAAATAAATTTTTTAAAAAGCTTGCAGAGCTACTTTGTGAACTCTTTTCCACGTTATGCATCTCACATGCCAGGGCTTCAGATATTTCACTGGAGGAATAGATGCCTTCCAAAGTAAAGCCATAGATTTGTATTATCTGATACTTATTTTTCTGTGGTAACTAACTACTGTCCTATGATCCTGGAAAGTGGCTGTGATTCAACCTTTGGTAAGAAGTGAGAGCTTCAGAATATGTACCCGTTTTTCTTTTATGAAGGAATGGCATTCACATTAATCTTAGGCAAAAAAATGAAACCTCATTTAAAAAAACCTCATTTAAAAAAATGTTTAAAATCATTGTGAGTTAAATTGATGTATATTTATGTGCTTGTACAAGAGAAAATAATTTGGTTTTGGTTTTGGTTTTGGTTTTGGGTTTGTTTGGGCAGGAGGCATTTAAATGACTCCTCAGGTCAGTGATACAATTTCTAAAATTTTCATATTGACTTAGAATCACTTTTCTGCTCAAAATTCAATTCTTACTTCGCTGCAGTTTTAATATTTGAAGAAAATCTTACGAAATGAGATCAATGCTGCTTTTTAGTCTGTGCTGTCTCCCACAAAATAAACTTGGGGATAAATTCTCTCTTAAAGCAGATTCCAGTAAAGAAAATGTAACTAATAATCTGATCAAGGTATTATAAAAAATCTCAGAGACTTAACCTGTGTTTTTTACATCTCAGTTGGCAAATGATCAAGCTGAGAGTTTCTCTTATTTTCTTAGAATCTTCATCTGGATTTTGAGGTGAAAAGTACTGGCAGTTGGGTCTTTTCCATGAAGTTTAATAAAGTATTAAAATGAAAGGCTAATTTCAAGGGAAATTTGCAGCATATGATGACAAGGAGTACTTCTCGCTGTGTGAACATTCAGAATGATGCATCTTAAAAAGCTGATTAATTTTTTTTACAACAATTTTACAGCAAACCCAAGAGTAATCTGTAAGATAAAAAGATTTAACACAAAAACAGAGAGTTGTGATTATAAAGTAAGGATTAATGTTTATATCTACTAGACAGACTCCACATGGAATTATATCTAAGGAATTATGAACTTTTATAATTTCTTTCAGTGTAAGTCAAAGATATTGGAATTAGATACTGGAGTGCTCTCAACTGGTGAGCCTAAACCCCATGAGAATTATCTGAAAATTACCTAGCAAAGGTCTATTTATGTATTCTGCTCTGGTTTGTGGAAACCAAACATTTCATAGAAATATCCTGAATTCAACAAACTTCTGTCTACTTGTGAAATTCTCCAGGTTTTCTACTCTGCTGGAATAGAAATCTTTCAATGTCTGTGGCTTGAACGGAATTTACAGGAGTTCCAGAAGCCCTAAAAATGATCTCAAAGTCAGAAAGCCCCAGATGATCATGAAAAGTCCCACCTCTCATCCCATCTCCCTGAGTATCCAGGTTCCTTTGCCTTTGCTTTGGAGTGGAAAGCTACATCATCTAATAATTGTTACAGTCTGGGATGAAAAAAAAAAAAAATTTCATTTGAAAACATTCACAGATTATCTTATCAGCATCATGAGCAGTTTTTTTCCCAAATTATTGTTTTTCAGGCTTTTTATTCCATAGGTTCTAAAATTGGTTTATCTTCCAAGACCATTTAAGATCTAGTGTGACCTAACTCATCAGCTGTCAACCTGCTCCCTGCTTAGGCCTTCTGTCCAACCCCACCAGATCTTGCCTGGAATTTAAGCTTCTTGTCCAGAGCACAAAAGTTTTACACATGCAAAACTATTATTATTTTTTTTTAATGGCACGTAAATAATATCTGTGGCAGTTATTGTGCCCTTAAACATGTTTTCCTTGGCTAGAAGCCTCAAGTGTATTTTGGAACCCACTGATTTAAATGTGAAGGAAAACAACTAAAAAGGGACAGAGAAAAATTGGGAAGGGTTTTTCCAAGTCACACAACTTGGAAATAACACCTGTCCTGGACTTAGCCTTGCTCTGTGGCCTGTCCTGGATTCATGAGATTGTGGTTTCTGTAGTTCACCTTCTCACGTGAAACTCCAGATTTTTGACTCAGAATTTGTAATTCTGAACTAGAAATTGAAGGCAAAATTAGCTAATGTATAGATGTTATAGATGTATATATGCACCAGAACACTGCATCCATCTTGGACTTTTCAGTGCTCCCTGATTTCCACAGCCAACCCTAACTTGACAAGCCTTGTGGCTGTAACTATTGAAGTTGACATCTGACATTTGTTCTCAGCATGAATGAGAAACAGCCTTTTCCCGAATGTTATTGGCAAATTGTTCTTCTTGATATTTTTGTCCTTTTGAATGGATCATGCAAATTTAGATTACTTGGTACCCACTAGAAAAATAAAAATCAGTTAATGTATGTAAATTAAAAAAAAAAAACCAAACAAACCTTCAAACTTGCAACAGCAGGGATACCATTAAAATTCTAGTTTACTGAAATGGATTAATTTTAAAGAAAAAAAAAGTTATCTCTTCATGGCATTTGTCTTGTATTTTGTTTTATTTAAAATCTGTCAGATTATTTTACTGATATATTTATAGCCAAGCAAAAATAGTTTCACATATAGCAGCAAGTAATAAGAGTATTGTGTTTGCTTTTAAAGAACCCAATATTTTCATTGTGGAAACAGTTGTAAAAGTATCAATACCTTTACAATTACTATAGATGGCTATTTTCAATAAAGCTACCATTATAAGATGATGTTAAGGAATATCAGTATTTATATCCATTCTGATATCCTTTCTTGCTTTCTATTTCATCTTCCTGCCTGATACAAAACTACTATCCCTTAAGGATGTTTTGGCCTATATCCTTTTCTCAGCTAGACTGAATAATTTTATTAAAATCATTAGATTGCATGTTGAAATTCAAAATAATTTTGCATGACCAAATTAGTTTTAACTTAAATTTAAAACAAACTAGTGAATACTGAAATATAGCGTGTTCATGGTGAAGTATCTACCAGTAAAAATATTTTTCAAATGTTTAGATTTCTTTAGAGACATAAGTTATTGTCTTCAGTCTACATCAGTGCAGTCCGGGTGACAAATGGAATGAAAGCAGCCTTGCAGAGAAGGCATTGAGGCTAATTGTGGGTGAATAAATGGGAATGTTGCAGAAACTTGCATTCCAGAAAGATGACTGTATCCTCTTTGGTAATGAAACATTGGAACAGGTTGTCCTGAGAGCTGGTAGATGCCCTATCCTTGGAGGCATTCAAGGTCAGGTTGGACAGAGCTCCGAGCAATCTGATCTACCTGAAGATGTCCCTGTTCATTGCAGAGAAGTTGGGCTGCAAAGGTCTTTTCCAACTCAAATTATTCTATGATTCTATGGTGCTAGATTGCATAACAAGAAGTGTGGTCCCCAGGACCCCACGTGGAGCACTCTCCTGGAATATCATAAAATCATAGTATCAGCATTATAGAAAAGCTGAGCTGCAAGAGGCCCATAAGAAGTACCCCCAACTCTGGGGACTCCAACACAAGACAGACGTGGACCTGCTAAAACAGACTGGGAGCTTGCCATGAGTATCATCAGAGGGCTGAAATTCCTTTGATGAGAAGACAGGCTGAGAAAGACCTGTTCAGACTGGGGGGAAAAAGGGTGCAGGGAGACCTTACTGGGGCCCTACAATAGTTAAAAAGGGTTCATAAAAAAGGGAGAGAGAGACTTTTGCCGTGGGCTTGCAGCAATATGACAAGCGATAATTTTAAACTGAAAACTGTCAGTTTAGATGAGCTATAAAGAAGAAATCTTTATTACAAAGATGGAGAGACACTAGAAAAGACTGCCCAGAGAAACTGAGGATGCCCCATCCCTGGAAGTGTTCAAGACCAGGTTGGATGGGGCTTTGAGCAACCTAGTCTAGTGAAAGATATGACTCCTCACTGCAGAGGGGTTGGACTAGATGGTCTTTTAAGGTCCCTTCCAAGCCAAACCATTCTATGATTTTATGATACTAGCAGTACCTAAGTAGTGCGTTAATACTTTATTGCTATCAATTATTAGATTTTTTTTCTTCCATTCAACCCTTTTCTTTCTTTTTTCTGCTGATTACATTTCAATTTTTAATGTTTAGAGTTTAAACAAAAATATTCTTCTTTATGTACTAATCATGTTTTATCAGTGGTAAAATACTTCCCTGTGTGAATATGGTCCCTGTAAAGCTATGTAAAATAATTCAGGACATCATACACACTATGCAGAAGTAGAAATGATTGTACAAGCCTTTAAGTAATAGATAATCAGGTTCACTTTGTGCTGAATAACATTTTGAATGCAGAGACTTTGCCAAGGGCACTCAAGCTTTGTTAGAGGAAAAAGCAAGATTTTTCATAATAGTAATTGCTACATATCCTGGTATCTGTGGCAGCAAACAAGTTTGCTACATATCCTGGTATCTGTGGCAGCAAACAAGTTTGCAAGGCTCTGAATTCAGGACAAAGAGGTGGGAAATAAAGATTAACCCTTTTTGAAATGAAATAAATTCTGACGAAAACAAATTTAATTTTTTCTAAAGGGTGTTTATGCAAATAATGTATCTGAAAAAATAGCAGAATTTGAATGAAGATCACTCAATTTTTCTTTTCAAAATAAATTATCACAGTGATGGGGAGCAGAATGATGCCCCAGTGTAGTTACCTGCTACACTACTTAGATACACAAAATTCCATGAGTCCGGATTGCTTCCATCCAATGGTACTGACAGAGCTGCTGGGAGAGCTCACCAGGCCACTTTCAATCATTTGCCAGCAGTCCTGGCTAACCAGGAATATCCCAGGTGACTGGAGATGAGAAAATGTGAGGCCAATCTAAAAGAACGACCAGAAGGAGGACCCAGGGAATTACAGGCCTGTCAGCCTGACCTTGGTGCTGGGGAAGGTTATGAAGCAGATCATCTTGGGTGTCATTAAATGGCTCATGCAGGGGATCAGTCTTGGATAGATTGTGTGTTAGGAAAAATTCCTTTACTGAAAGGGCGGTCAAGCATGAAGACATGCTGCCCACAGAAGTGGTAGAATAACACTCTCTGGAAATGTTCAAAAAATGTCTAAATGTGGTATCTAGGGATATGGTTAGTGGTGAAGATGGCAGTGTCAGGTTGATGGTTGGACTAAGTCTTTGAGGTCTTTTCCAACCTTAACGATTCTAAGATTCTATAGGCAGATTATCAATCTTAAATTTTAGCATCTCTACTTTAGATGACCTTTACAGTTGTAAAACAAAAATTATTTTCCTCTCAAAAACATTAGCAGCAGACAGTTGAGACACAAAATATGTGTATCAGATATGCTGAAAAAAGCCAAAAATAAAATAAAACAACTTAAACAAAGCACCAAGAAAAGAAGAAGACAAAAAAGAAAACAAATATTACAGGAATAGTCGAAGATATGTCCAGAGCAACTCAACATGTTAACTTTAGCTTCAAGCAGGCGTCTGGAAGTTTTGCACAAAACCACTTACGTGAGAACTATTTAAATGATAATAAACTTACCCAGGATAGTTGATAGGCATAAATCAAGTGGGACTGATGATCTAAGAGATTTGTTTCTGTCAAATGTTCCTGATGTTCTATTTTCTAATTGTGTGAGAAAGTGGTGAAGAAATGTTATATAGAGTTTTATGCCAGAAGGTATCATCAAAACATCTATTGCCACTTTCTTATTAAATGCTCTTATCTTCTGCCCACCTCTTTATATTAATCAGCAAGATTCAACATCACAGTCCTCTGGTAAAGTTGTAGGTGACAGTTTACAAAACAGAAATGTATAGATAAAACAATCTTAAGCTCTTGAAATGATGTAAACAGGTTAAAAGGAAAAAGTTGGTGTCATTAAAAAAGAAAAAGGGTTAAAGACAATTGGCAAATTTTGACATCCCTGGCAATGTAGAATAGAGGAAATTTTCTTCTCAAATACAAATCCAATTACCAACCTGACCACTAGTGTGTATACAGGGTTTACTTGGAGGGTACAGAGGATTTTGATGCTCCATGTTCCATATTCTGTCTACCCTATACTGTATTCAGTTTCAGTTAACATAAATTTCTGTCTGTGTTTTGATCACAGTTAAGGAACATGAGAGTATAAACAACATTTGGAAGTCATCAGGAAATTAGTGGATTTGTCTGGATGTGTATTTTGATGCCATTCTTCTTCCCTCCAGCTTGCAGAGCTGTCTGCATCAGATAGGATGGCCAGTACCACTTCCCAATACAAAGTCTATGGAAAACAGAATTATCACAGCAGTTTGCCTGTATCACTAGGGCAAGCACTTAAATATTTCAGTAAAGGTGCTACAGAGCAGTCACATAAGAAGATTATTCTGAAAACAAAAGTGAAACAATGATGGAAGAGCCTGGTAAAGGATTTCACTGTTAACATACCACTTGGATTGTTATATGGAATTAAGATTATGTAGCAGGAAGTTTTAGCCTTAGTTCTGTTGTTGCATCTTCCTGAAGGCCTGGGTGACTTACTCACATTCCAGTGGTAAAGTAGATAGTAGGTACCCAGAGAAAAAAATGGTAGGAAGGATCTCAAACAATCTTTTACAAAGGCTGAAATTTTATACATTAAGAGTAATGTCTTTCAGTGATCATTTATGTGGAAAAATGATATATAAACAGCTCTTGGTGGTACTCTGGATTGCATAGTTTCAATGAGTTTAACATGGCTAGTCTCTAGCAACCTGGACATTTGACTTTTTTTCCTTTAAAAATTTTAAAAGTATTATGAAGTGGATTTCTCTTCTAAATCTATGTAACGTAACCCAGAAGGACTTACATTGCCTTGAACACAGTACCCATGGATTTATGGAAAATTCAGTAAACTTTTGGAGTAATGGACTGTACATAATTTTTCTCTAAACTAATTTAACTCTATTGAAATATTTCTATGAATGGGGTTTGTCTATCAGAATGTGCTTCAAGAGAACATTGATTCACCAATACCGTCCTCACTAGAAGAGTTTTAACTGACTTGGTTTAAAATTTAAATATAGGATTTTTTCTTAATATATTTTAAACCAGTAAGAATCATGCCTCTATAAAGAAAAAAAGTCCTGAGGCTCCTCTTAGTCCTTGCTCCTGATTATGTTCAGTCTCCCCCTGCTTTGAAGCATTCAATAGGAACAACCAGATGCTGCTTCAAGGCACCAGCTGTTGTGCCTTGGGTTTGTATTCAATATTCCTGACACTGACTTTGTTCAATACTGTTGTGGATCTCTTTCTGATAATATGGAGGACTTTCTGCTCTGCTCTGTAGACAATATCATTCTGTGCAGTTCTGAAGCACGAACAAGTCCTGGGAAAAAAATATAGTTTAGAAATTATATAAATGTTCTCTGTTAATTTCATGGTAAACAGAATTCTGTTTACAATTCAGGTTAAAAATGAAAATTCAGTTTTAGTTGAATAAATACACATAAGAGATTCGATGTATCTCCTACTGTATATGATGGTATTCCAATGTTTTTTAGATTTCCTTACTTCTTTAATATAATAAATTGGCAGAAGTCAAACAAAATACATGTTAACAATCCATATTAATTTCCCTTATATGTTCCAATTTCACAGCTGTTGTGGCCTGGTGTCCAGCCCAAACCTCCTTTCTTCCTCTGATACTTTCAGCACAGATTCTCCACAATCTTCAGTGCCTATGAAGTGTCTTGTGTAACTCATCTGAACTTTTTCAGAGTTTTCTTGGTGTAATCCTCCCCAGTATAAAACCTTGCCCATCATATCAACAATCTTGAAAAAAATCGTCTTCCATATCGACAAGAGAAGGATCCTTGCTGCCTTAATCAGTGTTGCATTAAGGTGGTCCAGAGACTGCCCATTATATTGCCTTTTTGCAACTTTTTCCTCACTCTGTTCAGTTCACTTTCTGGTATGGAGTAGAAAAGCAGGGCAGAAAGTTCAGATAGCCTTGTTTAATCACCTTGGGCTGCTGAACACAGAGACCGTCCCAGCCCAAGCCATTGCTTTTGGTGTGTTCTGACCCCAATGGCTGCAACAGGACTGAGTAAAACAGAAGAGCTGAGAGAAGAGCTGAATGACATTTTTACATGGTTCCTAATTTTTTTATATTATTTTTTCCTGTATTTCTGGCTAATACAGCAAAAGGAGGGGCAAGGAATATAGGGGTCCTGCTTTTTCTCCCACCACCTTGACAGGTGGCAAACAGGTGACAAACAGTATGTTTTCTACTAGCCTTTTGTTATGATCAACAAGGTAGATCTGATTTCTACCTTATGTATATTTTTTTTATGTAGCAACAAACAGATCTGGCCTATCTGCAGAGAGATAACTTGTAAAGAGTGAGACTTATATTTCTCATTTAGAATTGTAGGTTGGCATTAGGGAAATTCCAGATAATTCATCCCAGCATAAGTGAACAAAGTCACGTTTTTTTTCAGTCCATCATGTTTGAAGCCATCTCTTCCAGTTACATGCTCTCGAGTTAATGGCCATTGTAACTCATCTAGACCTGTTAGTGTAGGGAAAGAGTATCCAACAGGAGCACAGACCCATTCCCATCCTGTGACCTAGGCACAAATTGATGTCAGCAGGGAGAGGAAAAAGGGCCACTGTACCACTTTAAATTGTTTAGCCTGACTAATAAATTTAACTTATGTAATTTTTAATTTGTCAAATTAATTTATGCCACAGTAAATGCTTATCATAATTTTGACAAAGGTGCAATTATATTGCTTCCTGATAGCAGCAGATTAGTTCCCCTTTACACCGTGACGACCTTTGTCAGCCCTTTGCCCCAGAATAGCCCTCCAAAATTAGTGATGCTCCACACACGTGCTCTTGGGATTTGTTCATGGTTGATCTCTGTTGTTAAATCCTGTTCTGTTGCAGAGTCTATCCAGATGTACAAAGACATTTGACATTATACAAGAGCCCCCAGTCGACTTTAAATTCAGATCAGGTCTGTTACTCAAATGCAGATTTTCTCATTCACATTGGTGAAAGACATATACACCTGTTTTTATAGTTTCTAGTTATAACAGCATCAAGATAAAATACATGTTGATAATTAATGTAATGCTAAAAATGTGATTAATATGAGGTAAAAATTTAAATGCAATTAAAATTAAAAACAAATCAAAAGATATCTGTTTGAAATAGGCAGAAGAACATTATCAAAAAAGAATGTCTATTGACTTTCAGCAGTGAAGGGCTCTCTAGAATACTTACTTTTTGTGAATTGATAATAATGTTTGCTTCTATTGCCTATTAAATAAATATTACCTGTCCTAAATATTAAAAAGTCTGAAATCCTTGTTTCTTATGTGCTAAATAATCACAGTAGAAAAGTCATTAGTCATATGGTTTACATAATTAGTCACACAAGTTTTAAAATTCAGCAGACTAGAAACATTTAGTGTATTATAATACCTGATTTACTGTCAGAACACAAAATTCATAAATAAAGTTTCAGTGCATTTATTATATGTATTTGGCTTGAAGAAAATCTGACAGCATGTGTATCCATACTGAAGTCATCTATTCTCTTTCCTCATGCAAACAATTAAATAAAGACACATCCTTCTAGTACTCATTGAAGGCAGCAATAGATTTTTCTTTTAATTGTTTTCTTTCCTTTTTATCTTTGAATGCACATACTTTATACTCCCACTTGCAACTGGCGCAGCCCTCTTTCCAGTTAATTTGCTGGATATTTTTGATTTTCTAATATAAAACTCTTCACAAAATGCTTTTCACCCTTGATTAAGCACATTCAGTATAGTAATAAAATTAAATGAGGAAAAAAGAATTCCTGGCAAAGTATTTAATTAACTGTTTGTACTGTCATTACACAATGGGGACCAAAATAGACTGGAATGTGAACAATGCCTTAAAACACAAAAGCTGTGATTATTTTAGATACTTATCTGCTCCTGAGCTGTCAGGAGGAATTAAGATGAATTTCTGTTGATACCCATGGAGAAGATACTAAAATACTTGAACTACTGAAACTGAAGTTGGCTTAAACATAAAATATCTATAAGGTATATCAAATAAGATATGTCATGGTACAAAACCTTACATTGTTTCTATGTTGATTTTAAAGGCATGTATCTTGCAAAAATAGTCATGAAAAGTGTTGACAGGTCATTGTCTTCACATAATTACTGTTCTAGCAGACACTAGTGAATTTATATCTGTGTAAGTATTCTTGAGCATTTATATGCGACCACAAATAATGACCCTTCCAACAAGTTTTATGAATAAGGAATAGACCAGTTCTTTCTACAACAAATCCTTTTATTCTGATGTCATTATTAATTTCATTGCTAACTTCCCTATGTCTTATTTAGTCTTCACTACATTCCGCCTAATGAGTTAGGATGAGTTATCACAGAAAGTGTCATAAATACGAGAATGTGTGGAAAATGTTAAAAGTCTAGCAGTTGTAGTTGGGCAAGTCATCTTCTAGCATTTAATAATGGAAATATCTGATAGTCTGACAGATGATTTTATGCACAATTGTAGCTTTTTTGATTATAATGTGGAGAAATTTAAACTGAAAACAGTCTTTATTATCCAAAGTTTAATGCACACCTCCCAATGAAGTACTGCGTCATCTTGCTGAGCTTTGGCTATCTGTTAGACTAGCAGGTGAAAGCTTCACTATGGAGGTCCTGGCTTGAGGAAGTTAAGAAGCCAATTTAAACCAAAGGAGAAAATCCTATTGACTTCAATGGGATCAAGCCCTTGGAGAGCAGCCTAAATGACCCCAAAGCCAGCCAGGTCACCCGCAGCATCCACTTCTGCCCAGGCCAGAGTTGTTGTTTTCCTGGAGAACCATCTAGCTGGCACTCACAAGCCAGTAGGCACTGGAATTGTCAGACAGGGTAATTTTGTCAGTTTTCTTGCACAGACAATTGAAAACAAATATGTCAAAAACATGCTGGATTTATTCCTAGTTTTCTATGCTTCAGGTTAGAAATTCTTTTCGGATATCTAAATTCTTCAGATAGTTGAACCTTTCTGCTTTGTGTCTTTGTCTAAGAGATTTGTTCTGGTCATCTCAAACTGCTTGATGCTTAGATATAATAATAGAATAAAATGACTTATCAGTATAACTGGAAAGATGTATTCTAGTCACAGTAAAATATGTGGTAACACAAACTGTTTGTGAATGTTCATGGAACCAGACCAAGATTAATATTTCTGTCTTTATAAAATATGTTACCAACTAGAAACAGTCTTAATTTTATAGCTGATATGTTCTGGTATGACTAAAGACTGTTCCCTAAATCCAACATTATAATCCATCCCATTGGTGTGTGACTGGAACAGAGTACAGAGGGTGAGCTGCTCTGTAGGTATAATTGCCTACAAACCTATCTATAATTACACATCTATAATTATCTCAAACTGTACAGTATCATAGCAAGATAAAATTATAAATCTTTTTTTCTAGAAAGACTTTAAGGTCTTAAAGCATTTAAAACCTAAAATTCTACTTTGTTATAGCCTGCATCTCCTTCTGTCTATACTTTGATTTTTATCATAATAAAATAGAGTAAAAGGAACACTAAAAGCTAACTTACAAATGGAAAGGGAGCAAACATGTGACAGTTCTGACAGGAGAAATAGCTATATCCAGAATAGGTAATTTAAAATACGTTGAGTGTAAATATTTTAGTAGAAGCAGTAAGGCTCCATTATAAAGCAATGTACAAAAAATATATGCCATAGAAGTCCTTATAAATTTTCAGAAAACCCAGATATGCTACTCATTTACAAAATAAAAAATAAAAATGAAGAAAGATAATTGTACTTTAGTTAAGAGCATTAAGCAAGCATGTAGTTACACATAGGTAGAAGAGAAAGCACTGTAAAATAAAGCTGTAAAAATCCAGTAATTAAGAAAATTACATACAGGTCAATGAACTGAATAAAGATGTCTTCAGACATTACTTCCATAATACCTACATTTTTAGGCATTTTTTCTGACCATGCAATGGTTTTATATGTCTGGTTCAGCTATGCAAGACTCTGTAATGCTTACATGCTGTAAAATCCCTAAAAAATCTGGCAGTGTACAGAATGCATTCCTTGTTTAATAGTATATAACCACAGCAACATATGTCCTACCTTTCTTCTTCAAATAAAAACCAGTTGTGGCACATTATATATCCAGGTGCTTTATCTACTGATAAATGCTGATTTTTGCTTGTCACTCTTTATATTGGCACTTTCATAATGCTGTGAGCCACCTCTAGACCAGAGTCCAGCTGCAAATGGCTAGGTATTAAATACTGTCTTTCTGAAAACTCTGACATGGAGAACAATATTTGAAGTGCTTCACATTTCTTTTCAGGTTACAGGAATTGAAAACTGCTTTTTCTTCCTGTCCTATGTTTATGCATCTTGCAGATATATTCAGCTGCAACATTTTCATCAGTGGTTAATGAGCTGCAGTGAAACCTACTGTCTTTCAGATTCCTCTTTACTCTCTGAAGCCATTGTACTGCATTTCTCATTTCATTTCTCATTTGTAAAAACAAGAACTAATACAGTCAAAATAATGAGTAATGTAGGTGAAGCTTGGTTTGACGTTTCGAATCTTCTCAAGATATGAGAAATTACATTTGTTTTTTGTGTGCCTGTTTCCTTTTCCCTCCTTTGTCTGTCATGTCTGTGTGAGTTCTAAGCTACTAGAATAGCCAAATTTGTGTGGGCCATCTGTTCATACAGAACCATAGAGTCATAGAATGGCTTAAAGATCATCAAGTCCTAACCCCCTGCCATGGGCAGGGACCCCTTCCACTAGACCATGTTTCTCAATGCCCCATCCAACCTGACCTTGAACACTGCCAGGGTTGGGGCATCCACAACTTCTCTGGGCAACCTCTTCCAGTGCCCCACCACCCTCACAGTAAAGAATTTCTTCCAAATATATCACTTGTATTTAGGGAAAACAATTTAAATACCTGAAGAAATTGGAATTGGCATCATGATTAAGTAATAATGAAAAATCAATATTGTAAGAGAAAGAAAGGTTAAATATGCACAAAAATTAAAAATATTTCATCAACAAGATTGTTTCTTTGGATGTGAAAACTACCTGGAAGAATTTTCAGAATATTTCCTCAGTTTTGGCAGTTATTAAAAAAAACAACAGAAATACAAGTCATGGTGCTAAACTGAAAAAAAAGAAGAAAAAAGGAAGAGTGAATGGATAGTAGTCAATCCTTGAGTGATAACATATTTTGAGTAGAACTTCATGAAAAGTATTTCAGATAACTATTCTAACACCAAAGTATTAAATAAAAAGATCTAAAATTTAAGGCATGAAATGGCTAAACCCCAAAAGTAAGTATAGATGTTTAACTATTGTTCTAGACCAGTTCTAGAATCACAAAAAAAATGCATATAGACTAGATGAGAATAAATACAGTCTAATACCAGTGTATTTATCTCTGCATCCCAGAGCTACAGATGTGTTTAACAGTTTAAAGAAGTAGTGCTGATCAATTTTCTCATATAATGAATTATGTAGTTATGTAAATTAGTTATAATGACAAGAATAAAAAAATATCAGAACAATTTAATTACTGAATTGTAAAGCATGTTTTAATTTTAAATGAGTCTGCTGTAGCAAACCTCTTCAGCAATTATTTGACTTCATAAAGCATTCAGCATGTGTTTCTATAAACAGAAAAAAAAAGGTGGAGGAACATGAGGTTGAATCAGATTAGGTAAAAACCCAATAATTTAGATTTTCTGATAATCTCAGAGAGAATATTTTTGGGTACATTCTACACACATATACTGAAGTAATTCACTTATAAGTCCTAAAAGCAGGCACGTGCTAAAATGCTACAACATTCTGAATTAATTACACTAATAATGTTTATATAAATCTTTTGATCTGTTTTTAGCATGCACTTTTAACACAGAGACCTAGGACACAGATGTCTCTCACCTGTTTTCAGTAGTGTCAAATGACAGCAAATTGATATAATGTCTTTGCTAGAGCTTTATGCCCCACTTTGAACCAGAATGAATCCTGGATGAGGAGAAATGGTGGAGTGATTATGCTGTCCAAAACGAGGGTGGAGCAAATCCCACACCCAGTGCACAAGGCTCGAACAACCAGCTCCTGCCCCAGACCACTCTGCTGCTAATCCTTTGTCTTGCTCTTCTGTACAGTCTTACAGGACATCAACCCCTTCCAGTCTTCGGGGACACATAAGGAGTTCTGGCCCCATTTCTGAGTGACACTGTGCCTCTTTGGCAGAAGTCTGAGGCACTGTGCTGCTGCCTCACTGAATCTGAGAAGCCCCATAAGCACCCTTTTGAGGTCACCCATCTTTAGGCGTATGTATTTTCTAGAGTGCAACCTACCTACTTACCCACTGGCAACCCCTTCCCAGAAGACAACATATGAAATCTCCCACTTTAAAATGTAATAAATCAGTTTCCTGTACTTTTCAGTGTCTTCTGAAAGTTCAGTGGCAGAGATTATTCTTTGGTTTACCCTGGGAGTGGACTACTTGAAAGATGACTGTGGGGGAAACCATTTGGGTTTTTTTTTTAAAAAAGAGATGCTACTCAGCCACATCCCTCCTCAGCCATGTGATTTATTTTATTGTCTGTCCTCTCTCGAGAAATGAAGTTTGAGTTTCAGCTCACCATGGAGTCCTTATTTTGAAAATTTTATGAGACTTTTTCATTCTGTTGACTATTAATTTCTGCATAAATGTGAATTTCATGCCATAATGTTGGGCTCCAAGTCCAGTAGAATTTTTAATCATCCAAGTAACTCTAATTTTATAAGTGCCTCCTCTAAAATCAATACCATTCCTCACACACCTAAATTGTATCCTTACTTAAGTGCTTTCTTGGATTCAGGCCCAAAATACTGTCATTAGAAAGCATGTCTCTTTGTATTTCAGAGAAATGTAACAATAAAGGTGTATTTCTGTAAAACTTTCACATCTCAGAAGTATGCTCATTTTATAAGGTCAGGTTGAGTCAATGGATCACATTAATAAGAATTATAAACAAACAAAGTATAATTTAATATGTCTATTGATTCCCTTTAAATAATTTGAGAAACCTGTTTTCATTATAAATGTGGACATATTTAATTTTTTTTTCTACATAGTCCTACATAGTATGAATTGAGATTAATTATAATGGAATTTAATGCAAATTTCATGTAAAACTGAAGAAAATGATGCAGCTTACTGTTTCTGCCACTTTTGTGAATCCGAGCAAGAACTACTGCTCGGCTGGAAGGCAGAACTACAAATTTCCATCTTAGAAACAAACAGCTAAAAGTAAACAGAGTCAGTAATAATCAAAAGCTACTGGCATGGGCAAAAAGTATACGTGATAAGAAGTTTGCTGCTAGAGGCTGTCTTTTTCATCTTTATTTTGAATGCAGTATTTTAAATTGTTCAAATTAGATTGACTGAGGATCTTAAGATTGTCTTTGAAGGAAAAAAATCTGAAGACTTGAAGCCTTCCCAAATCATTTTAAAAATACCAACTAGTGCACTGGGTAGAGGATTCCTATAATTGTCTCACAAGTACCTTCCTTTTCACATTTAACCTCTCTCTCTTCATACATTGACATCCTACATACAACATCACATTTTTTTATACAGAAGCTCTCTGTAGGAATCTCTGAACTGTTTTAAACCTTACCTGTAAGTGTGACCCACTTTCTTAGTTTAAGCATTTGATTTTGGAACAGTTTGTTCAGACATTCATCTTCCAAATCCATGGAATCTTATGACCTGTATGTCTACATCGATATTTATTCTCTTCCAGCCTACTTCCAAGTGCAAATTTTGCTAATAACTATTTATATTTTTATTATTAAAATATGTAATATCTTCAGACCAAGAAAAAAAATACTCTTCTATATCTGACTACATAATTTCTGGTGTGCAGAGGTTCTGCAGTCAAAATCACTTCTGCCTCAGTAAGCTAATTTTAATTTCAGTAAATCTTGGGACCCTCCTTACTCTGGATGACATTGATGTGTTTTCCAGAATATTTTATTATCCTAAGTTCAAAAAGAAAGAAAAAAGAAAAAAAACAAATTTATGCTGGAAAACTTCCTGTCCTTTACAGGGGTGTTGGAACTAAGTTCCCTTGGAATACTAATCATTCTATGATTCTATGATGGTTTTGTGTCACCATGCTTTCTCTTAACTGTGCTTGTGATGATGCCATAAAAGTCAATTTCACTTGATATTGCTTATTTCCTATAATAATGATAATTTTTCAATTATGTTGTTGTCCTTTTGTTTGTCTCTAAGTTCTCTCCAAATCTTGCTCTAATTGTTTTCTGGAAATACTACCAAGGTAGCAAATTTCAATTTCTAAGAGCCCCCTTATTTGGATTTTAATGTAGCATTAAAATGTATATATCTTTCCTTCAAACTTCTAAAGGTTTTGTGTTATTCTAAGATTTGTTATAATTGATATTAATTATCAGGGATGACTCAGATAATTATTTTCATAACCTTGAATGAGGAATCCATGTCTACCTGGACCAGAAAAGGTAATAAATTGAATACTTTTCATTTAATGTTATCTGTAACACTAAGGAAATAGTCAACATTTCATGATTACTGTATAAACAGGACTAATTCCTAAGCTAAAAGTAAAAATTGGTCTTGCCGGTTTAGTTTCACAGTATTTTTAACAAACACTTTAAAAATTATAAGGAAAAATAATTTGCATGCATTTAAGATCATTTTTTAGCATGTCCATGTCTAAAATATTTTCCTTTTCAGTACTCTAATTTTTTCACTAAGCTTTCACCTTATTACTAATTTAATATTAGTCCTAGTTGTACATCTTTCTAATTTAACCTAGATGAATTAAAAGTGATACATTAGTCAATTCTAAAGTAATAGATTTTTAGCATGATTCCTTGTATTTGTAGTGTCACAAGTAATACTATTTTGCTTAAGCTCTGGAGATGTGACACTACATGGAAGAATGACCTTCAGTACTTCTAGTAAGTTGAGGCACGCTGTGCTATAAATGTCTGATGAGGAAGGATTATGCTGAGATTTTAACAGACTGACAACATCTTATCTTATAGCTGCACACATGCTTCTTGAAAGCAGAAAAGGCAATTTACTCTCCACTGTGACTACTTATTAGCTGTTTAATTGTCTTGGACTACTTCTGTACAAGAAACCATTAAATCATTGCAGAAAAGAATGAATGTGCACGGTGGGTGAGAGCATCTGTGTTGTTAATTTCTAAGTAAATAAATATCACCTATTCAAACATGATTTTGAACACCTGTCCAAGAGCAATTTAAGCTAATATTATATTCTTGGTCAGTTACTGTTTAAGCACTTGGTGATGGAATGGATTACTGAGAAGGACAAAGCAGCAATTTCTAGTCACAACTGCTCTCAAGTTTGTGGTAGGAATACCTAGAAGTGGGCATCTAGATTTGATTCTCTGAAATAAATTTTGTATTTGAATGAAAAAATACAGTTTTTGAGAAAAAAACTTCATTAAAAATAGTAGGGTCTCCTGTTTTGTTTCACTAGGTGCAAAAAACCCTTTATAAAAAACCCAATGTCACAGATTGAGTGGCTTCACTCATAAGAGAGAAGCAACAATATGTTTATTGATGTAAAACAGCAATTTAACCAAGTTTGATAGTAAAAGCAACAGTAGTTTAACAAGATTCAATGGCAAAGGTACTCTTGATTATTTATTGTATAGGTAATAAAGTCAGACAAAATATCAGGGAGATATCCCCTCTGATTCAGGAAGGACACTCCTGAATTCTAAAATTCTTCTCAAAGAGGAGTTTGGGTGCAACTGATCCTCTACTAGTCAGGAACTTGTTCAGTGTTTATGCCTAAAGGTTTACATGAGCACAATCAATCAATTATATCAGTTAAAATTTTGAATTTTAGCATGCTATAAATGACTTACCAAGGATCTGTTGCAGCAAGGAGTGTCTCAAACTTGAGGAGCAACCTTGAGATGTGCCCCTATTGAGGGGAACGTTCTGCTGTGCAGTTCACTGTCATGGAAGAGAGCTCAACTGTTTATAGAGGAAGATAATTGAATTATAGCCATATCTGCATGCTGACCACTGAAGTTAATTTCTATCACACTTGGCTTGAGCCAGATCTTGACCAGTGCTATTTCTGGGTAACAAGAGGGGCCTCAGATTAGCTCTTGGCTATTGTGTTGTTATCTGTCTCCCCCACATACACTATGAGTCTGATGTGCCCATCACAACAGTGGTAACTGGTGGTTACCACTTGAGTGGTTATAGAAAATAAAGGCCAGGTTTCAGGGCAGCACTTTGTTACCCACAGGAAAAGGTTATTGAAATGTATGTCTGAAAAGTAGGTTGAAGTAAACCCTCTTTGAACAAAAAATTAGGAACCAGAAATACAAACTTTATGCCTGAACCAATGCTCATAGAAATCAGCAAAAGGGATGTAAGGGATTAGGTTTAAGTTCTTGTAAAACAAAGCTAAATTCTTCCATCCTGTTACACTATGGAAGTACAAAGGAACTGATGCAGATCTCAGTATTCCATAGAGTGTTCTCCTACTTTATGTGTATAACAGACTGACTCTTCTCACACAGGTGTTAAGAACAGTGATAGGAAGTGAACTTGAATATGGACCAAACCCTGTGTGAAAGATTTAATAAATAAATAATCTGCTGGCAGATCTCTTGTGTTTCCTTTTGGACGGGATCTAATTCCTGACATGACCTCAGATTTTATTTGCTTTATTAATGTTTCATTTATTTTCAAATACACCATAGTGATAATTCTCAAAATAAATGTTTAAAAGCATGCAGATAGTAGACACTAGCTCTCTCCTCTGTAGCTGATCCTCATTTTTTTCTACTCATGCGAATTTACTTTATCAAAAGTACTTCAATGAAATCTTAAGATCTCTTCTCATTTTTCTGTCTTCAAGGTGACAGTTTCAAAAGCACCTTAAGGTCATAAGTGCCTGATTTCCACTGACTGCTAATTGCAGTTAAACAGCTGATTTTCACCTCACAAAGTAGGTGGGGGAGAACTACCAGATTTTACTGAAAGTGGTGCCACAGGTCACATAGCTAAATATTTTAATTTATTAATTGTAATTAAGATTTTTTCTGTGTCTGCTTTTATAAGCATTATATATTTTAAGCCTTTATTGGTGGCACGCACCATTTTATCTAACAAATTCTCTGCTGTTCTTATATCCAAGATTTTAGTCAGCCTATTAACCTTTAAATTCTGCCGTCCTCCCTTCCCCCTGCAATTGACTTTTTTGTCATGGATCTTAATTTTATGACAGTAAACTGAAAATATTTTGGAAGGAAATGTGAAGAAAATGTTAACTCTTCCAAAAGGAGCATTTCTTTCACAGTCAGAAGCTTTCAGGAGTGAGAAAAGAGGTGATGACTGATGCAATGTCTTCAGTGGTTCCTGACAGTTATATGTTTCTGTGATTGTGCTTCTGAAATTAGCTGATTCCCTCAGTGTTTCCATGAAGAAATACCTCCTGTTTTTCTAAGATCTGTTATGAGCTTCAACCTACTTTTAATTTTTAAATTGAAGCATATTATTAGTGTGATCATATTCAAAACTTTTATAGGATATGTTCAGAAATCTTTAAGCAACTTGCAGGAATCCATGTCCAGTTTGGATAGGCCAAAACTGGTTACAATTCAAAGAAGTTTTTGTTTGTATTATGGACTATATATTTTTTTACAAATTCACCTGGAATGCTAAACTTAAAGTGAAAGTTAGTTGTAGGATGTGTGTGGACAACTACATGCAGTCTCACATGTCCCATCCCAAAACTATGTTAGCATTCAAGTGATCCTTTTCTCTCTGGTACTATACCAGAGAGCTATTTATTTTGTTTTCCTTCTTAATTTACCTTCAACTTTCCCCACTAAGTTGTTTCAATAATAAAACATAACAGCTACTGGAAAATGAAATTAAATTTAAATTTCAAAGGAAGTCCCTCCAAAGCCTGAATGAGTCACATTGTTTAGGATACCTGTGGGATACCATTCTACCTGTTTTAAGTGCTTGTATTTTAGGACAAAGCTTGTTTGATGTTTTGACCAGCATTAGGCTCACTTTTTAAATGAAAAGTTTCTAACTGCATTACTAGGAAAACACAGAAGTATTGGCTTTTCAAACTCCATTGCTTTCTGCCATATTCCGTACCTATTGTGGAAACAAGAATCCCTGTGGACAATGTCAGAAAGTTACTTTGTTACAAGAGATATGAAACAATGCTGAATGAAGTTTTCATGCTGTGTAAATTTATCTTGAACAGACAGACTTCTTACCATTTTCTTCTTTTGTATTCTGTAAATAAGGACATTCAGGCTAGTATTTCACTAAAGAGAAGACAGTAGAAAAAAATTGACCAAATATGGATTATGCAAAGAGGTGAAATTTAAAATGAACTTGAGAAAAATGGAAAAGGACAGAGGGGTGATCAAGAAAATTCACAATTTAGAAGTAGCATGAAGCACGTTTTTTAATTGAAAGTCCTAGATAAAATATGTCTATTAATAAATTAACTACCTATAGTGTTGACTAAACATACTTAGAGGAGTTCAGGCTTTTATGAGAAAAAAAGAAAATAGTCTTTGAGTAAGGAATTAATGGTTCTTTAAACAAAATCGCCGATAACAAAGGGCAAATAATAAGATATTAGAAAATATATACATAATTACATATATTGTTACACCTGAAAGACCAAGATTTAAATTACTTTATTTAAAGAACTCCAAGTTGGAGATGTGTAAGAATAATTGGATTGGAGACAGCAAATGGAAATTTGAGTAAATGAGGAGCATGTAGTCTATTTTTTTCAGATTATGGGGACACGAATAATTGATTTCTAGTTATGTGGTTTTGTTTGTGCATTTTATCTGTACAAGGTGAATTTTTAAACTTAGTAGAGATTAACTGAAGGGAACTCTGATAATTTATTTTACATCCAGTTCTCTTGCATTATATGTAAATAAAAACTTTGGGGTTATGTAGTTTTATTCAGTATACAGGGATAAAAGGCTTGAATTTCAGTTGCTATATATCATTAGCTTATGCTGAAGCATCATTGTCATGCAGAACAAATTTGAATGACTTTTTTTTCCCCCATCATAATTTCACACTGTAATGCCAGAATGATAGACTCATAATGGGCTCCCAATAGACACATACAGAAATCATTTTGTCATGGTTATCTCACCTTGTAACAGCACCGAAAGCGCTTGGTCTCCATGGTCTTGCATTAAACTGTCACATCATTGTTAAAATCCTGTGTTTCAGGAAATGTTGATGGTACATCTTGAGTGCTGTGAAAAATAACGACTTCATTGCCTGTACTCAGTGGCTCTGTAAAACCAGATTACTCGTTTATTCATGAATGGGAGGGGAAAACATTTTTCAATAGTAACAGATCGTAGAGATTAACCATTTTCTTTTCATGTTTAGCTGCCTCAAATTGATCATATCAACATTTTACCACCCCAGTACTAAATTTTGCAGCAATATTTTTTTCTTTTATACTTTAGTTTGCCCTGATTTTCAAACAATTTTAAATATATTATAAATGGGATTTTTTTTGCTTATGATTATTTAATTTCTCATATTAAATACAGCTCAGCTGCTCCCCTCAGAGGACATTTACTTGTTTTTTAAAAATTTTCAGATACTAAGTTTTCAATTTTTTTTCTGTTTTTATCCTGACCATAGTTGCACACAGATTCACTGAAAACCTAGATGGAAGAGAAATTTATTATCCTGCTGCTGTAAGAGAAAAAATTACACTGACTCAAATTGTTTGGCTCTAAGGTCAAATGGTTTTTTTATTTAATAAAAGCTCCCATTTTAATCATGCAACTAGAAAGCAACATTTGTCTGTACCAGAAAGGTATGATAATGATCTTTGAGTACTTAGCAAACAAAATATATTTTATATATTAATGACACATCCAAAAGTACTAAATATAAGTATATTCTCTGGTATGCTCCTTTTTCATTGTAAGTAAAGCAAAATTCTCTATAACAGAAAGCTACATATTTTGAGCCTGTTCAAAATGACATTTGTTGCCAATCCAGCCATGGTCATGGGCAACAATGCAAATGATTGTCCACAATGAATCTGGATAATGGGGTTTATTTTAAAACAAACCAGATGAGAGCTCTTACTGTCGCTGGTTATTCCTCTTACAACCTTTCTGTGCCACATCTGCCATAGTTCGATGTTGTGGGAAGCTCAGTCAGAAGGACACTCTGCTTCATGCTGAGCTGGTGCTCAAAGTTATCAGTCTTGAGCATTACCAACCACAGTTCCTGTGCATATCCTGGCTTTTTTTCCCACACATCTCTCTGATCTCCAGGCTCCTGCCACACTTCCAAGATCTTTCTTCCAGTCAAGATCTTCAACTTCTTCCTTGCCACCCCTCTCTTCTACAGTATCACTTCATTTTATCAGGAGCTATTGTTTTTCAGCACCAGCTCTCTCTGAAAGCTTGGACTGCCCTCCCCTTCCCAGGTATCTCAGTCTAAACGTGATTAAATGGATGATGCTCTCATGTCATCTTAACTGGAAGGTTTAAGACATGCAACCTTTATATGGTGATGGTGTTATCAAAGTTTACAGTAAGGCCACACGATGAGTGCAGCTAACAAGTTGTAGACTTCTGCTTAAGATGTTTACCCACACCCACATCCACAATTATCTACTGTCTGCTAGCATTTATGATTTAAGCTTTTTTTCCCTCTGATAGTCACGCTAAGGATTTCTATTTTGATGAATGGCTACCAAATTTCAGGGTTGTTAATTCAACCAGTTTCACTGGGATTCATACTCAGTTCCTTTGCCTCTATAAATTATGGAAAATTAGGGAGGTTCCATTATTTCTTTATGCAGAATTTACCAGTAAGAGGCAAAAATTAACATTCAACTTAGTTCAAATGCTACATACCATGAACTATTTGTCATTCAGATTTAAGTTTAATCTTCAGACTGCTTCTAAACTTATGCTTGGGTTTTTACTGGGCTAAAATTGTGTCCTGGATAGTTTGCTAATAAGGAAAGCTAATTTAAATAGACGTAGGAATTGAAGGATATGTGAATGTGTTAATAGTCTGTTGAATTATTTAAAATAAATTAACAATTCTCCATGTCCCCTGAGATACTTATCTGGAAAAAAATGACATCCATGTGGGCATCTGCTGGGCAATGAGAATGTCACAGTTACTTGCATGAGAATGTTAGTCTCTTTGACAGAAAAGTGCCCATCTGGTTATTAGAGTCCAGATGTACTATTATTATTTCTAATACCATTTGTCCATTCTATTTCTTTTACAGCTAATTTATTAAAAATATTTTATATTGATGTCAGTTAGAAAAATAGAGTAAGACATTTCTACAAAAAAACCAGAACAACCCCAATAAGAAAGGAAAGCAGAAACCAAAATGAAAGAATAACAAGAAAAACAGCTCCTTAAATCCTTTTAAATATATATTGCCTCTAATGCATTTTCACTAAGGCAAATTTTGACTATACAAATGTGTTGTGTTTTCTTACCACTGCTTCCACAAATTCATAATTTTTTCCTTATATTTGAGCTATAAAGTCCTGAGAATCACAAATGTAAGCAGAGATTCCTCAGGCCTAGAAATATAAATGAAACAAGAGTGGACAAGAGTCGTCCCCGTGTATGAACATGTATGTTCAGCACCTTTCTTGGAACTGAGCTCTTTTTCCTGTCATGGCAGCTTTTTATCTGTGGGAGATATGCAGATTCTGTTCCTATGCCCTCTGCTTTGATGTGGCTTTATAAATTTGTGTGCTGTAATGACGTCTTCTCAAAAAGACAAATACTAACGGTAAAAAAAAAAAAAAAAAAGGGAAAAAAGAGAAAAAGTTTTTCTTACTGGAATGGAAGAAATCAGTCTGTTGCTTTTCATCTTTAAACAAAAGTTTCATGGGGAATTGGAAAATTAAAATAGGTTGAAAGAAAAGCTTGGGAGATCTCCTGCTGTAGCATAAGTAAAATCAGCAAGCCTCAGCTTGCACAGTTTTTATAAAATCATCCTATCAGAAGACATGGGTTTCTATTCAGGCCCACAATGTGGTTTGTGTGACCAGCATCTCCCACCTGCAAGCCTGTCTTTATTTTTCTCTGCAAGGACAAATAATACAGTTTTGGTTTTTTTAATAATGGAATACATGTACTCTATGTTATAAATTTGTTCTTAATTCCTATTGAAATTTGTTCAACAGTCTTCAACTGGCTCTCAAGAAAGCTTTATCTCCTGTACAAATTATTCTAACACTTGTACAATATTATTCTAATGTGGCTGTTCTCTCCTTGTTCTGAAGCTTTCTGCTTTTTTTTATACTAGGCTCAGACAATCAAAGGCTCAAAAAATAAAAATATTATGTGAAACCCTGTACAGATGCAGAGTGGTTTGCAGAAGACTGATAACTAAATTATGGATATCCCCCTTCTCTTCTTCACCTGATGGATAATGGCTTAACCTTGAATGGCCAGATGTAAAACAAATCATCTATATGCAGATTTAGAACATTGAAACATCTGGTAGATAAGATTTCTTCTTTGACTTCTCTAGATTAATCTAGGTCAGTGGAATTTCATAAAAGGATGACAATTTGCCTGTATTGTATCTCTTGCACAACTTTATTATTTCCTTCTTAATACTTGAATGCACCTAATAAATATATATAGCCACAAACCATATTAAAAGAGTGATTAAGATTTCAATATCTGGAAAAGCCAGAATTAATGTTGCCAGTGTGACTTCCTGTACCTTTTCTGTTCCTCTCTGTGTAAATACATTATAAACAGAAGTTGAATAAGTTCTTTTTTCTTACATTATGCTGTTTCTATACTTGTACTCCAATATTCTTACATGTCAGTTAAATTCCAGAATACTGGGTGTGTCTTCTGTTTACAGGATTATTTAAAAATTTAGATTAAGAGGTAATAACTCTTTCTCTGCTTTTTTGTTGGATTCTAAGAGTTGAGGAGACTATTAATAACATTGGGTGCAGTGATAGTTCAATCACAAGGGTAATCTTGATTTTTTCAGAATTTTTTTTTAATCACATTCAGGCTGCTAATATGTGTTATTTATACAAAACTGGCATGTTCTCATGAAAATTGTTCTGCAAGGAATTTTATATCCTCTCTTTAATTTTAAATGCTATCACAATTAATATATGCAAATTTAAGGTGCTCATGAGAAAGATGAGAACTTCTATGACAATCTCTAATGAATGTGTGTACAAGAAGAATCTGTTGATAACATTTCCTACTATGTAATTTAAATTTGTTTGTGATAATATCAGTTCATGTCTGCGATACTTATTCTTCAACTAAAATAGTTTTTCACATTTTCGACTGATTTATCTCATTGACAAAGTTAACAGAAACACTCATATCTCTTTTCAGCCTACATTTTGCTCCACCAGACAAACTCAAATTTCTGAATCTTCTGTGACAGGTTTTCTACTTCCCTGATCATTCCACTAGCCTTTTCTACAGGCTTTTTTTTTTTTGTTATAGAACCATAGAACGATCCAGGTTGAAAGGGACCTCAGAAGATCATTTTGTCCAACCTTTGATTAGAAAGGGAGCCTAGGTGAGAGTATCTAGCATCCTGTCCAATTGTGTCTTGAAAACCTCCAGTAATAATGAACCTACCATGTCCCTTGGAAGGTTATTCCAGTGAAAGTTCTCGCTGTAAGACATATGGTCATTGTGTCTTCTTGAAAAAACAGTGCTTTTCTCTGATGAGATTCTTCCTTTTGTTTTGCCAATATGCATTTGAAATAGAAAACACTGTGACATTTGTCTGCCTAAAATCCCTTCAGTTCTGGGGACTGAGCTGCTGTTTGACCTCAGAGAAGATTTTTAATAAGATAATGATGTTACTTTGGAACAAAGACATTAAAAAATGTGATCTCAATAAGGATAGTTCACACATCATTACTCGAAGTGTAGACAGTTGTTTCCCTGCACCTTATTTTTCAATGTATAACCTGTGTGTAAGAGATTCACATATAACCTACTTTAGTAACTGGCTTAACTTGACATTTTAAGAGCTGAGACTTTAAAGACTGTAACATAAAATATTTTTCAGTTTTATGCTTTCATCCTTGAAAAATGTCTAGGAGTCTTACCACTATATCAAACTATTACTTTGATGTAGTGTCTGAATTCAAACTCCTAGATGATCCTAGACCACATTTGTATTGGTAAAATTTAGTAGAAGTTAATAGAGCCATACAGAAGTTAAACATATGTTTCTTCAGTTTTACAAATGCATGTATTATTAAAAATAAAATCTAATACTAAAGATTTCTTGCCATTAGTGAATAAGAGTTAGATCTAGTAGATTTCAGCATCCAGGGAGGATGTGCCCCACTTTTCTGACATATTCATAATGCAGATTCCCTTTGCTTTCATTGAGGACTTTCTGTTAAGAATGTGAATGTGGAATCATAATTCTCAGGTATCAAATATTAGAAACTTCAATTTATTTCATATTTCTATTGAAACAAATTATTTTTTTAGATTTGACCTAGAATTTCTTGGATTATTTATGACACACAGAAAATATTTTTCCTTATATGATTTATTCCTTAATATTAGGCTACAGGAAAGAAAATAACATTGAGGTTTTGGGATATGAAATATATTTGAGTCAGATGACTGCATATTTATTTTAACAGAATATCTACAACTCTATGGAAATTACTCTATTTCCAAATCAACTTCATATATGGAAAAGAGTCCTACAAACAATGTTGCTTTCACAAAATTACTTCCCAGTAAATCTTATTATTTTATTGACTGTTTACACTTTATCTTACAATTATATTAGGTAAGGAGACTATGGCTAGTGCCAATGTTAATAAAGATCTCATCCTCATCTGAGGAGGAAGTCCAAATAAAGAGCAATAAAGCTTGAGAACTGAAAATATTTACTGTAGTATAAATGTGTTTTGACAAAAAAAAAAGAAATTATATCCTTAGTAAATAATTATTATATGTTTTTCCAATTCTGACCCCAGAAAATCTGAGTTATAAATATCTTCCTTGCACTAATTGAAGCAAGATAATTTAATACTTCTAATTCATCTTTCAGATGTTTTTTACCCTTGCATTTTCAGTGTAAAGAAAGTTGTGTAACAGCTGCATCATCTATTATATGCTCTGATGATGCAGATGTTTGCCACTCAGTGACGGCAATATCAGAATATTCTTGGAGATCATAATTTTTTCTCCTACTTTTTATACTAATATAAACCTACTATTATATGATAATCTTCATATTACTTATGATGTTACGATGTTATGATAAAGAACAGTACTATACTACTCTATACATGTAAATTATATGTATATTATATAATTTTACATTATTTTAAGGAGCATTCTTGATTAAACCACAAATTACATCAATACATTTTTACATAAAATATTCCCAAAACTGTTTTCTCAACTGTTTGAAAGGATTTATATATGGGACACATGCCTTTTCACTTGACTGCATGGTAATATTTATTCCTGTGTGTCTCTGATATCCCTTATCATTGGCTAATGGAGAAAAGAGCTGGATGGATGAAGGAACAGATTTTTTTCCTGGTTCATAGAGCATGGTGTTGGGTCTGCCAAAGTCATCTTCTGAGATCAGAGGGTAGAGCACAAAGGTTTAGAGCACTCATACAGATAAATTTATCTTCATATTTTAAAATGTATGAAACTGATTAACTTGTATTATATCAAAAATGCAGAAATATTCATATTTTATTTGGCTAATTTCTTCTATTTTGTTGTCTAACTTTATGTTATTATATCACAAGCAATAGAGTGTGAATACTTAATTGATTATATTGTAGCTAATAGCATTCCTCAACTCATTCTTGATTTAAAAATAATACAATTAAACTTATTTTTCTTTATGTTCTTTCAGCCTATTGAGTTATTTAATGTTTGTGAAAAATGTCATTTGTTGTTTTGTTGATCAGCAAGAAATAAACATAATCAAACAATATGATATGATATGATATGATATGATATTATATATTAATAATTCTACTTCAGCAGAAACAATTTAAGACAAATACAAATTACATTTAAATTTTTTGCTATCTGTAGGACATATTCTGTTAAAATGTGACAAGAAGAAATAAAATTCTATCAATGTTTTCCTTTCAGCTCTTTCAGAGTGGATAATTCATACTGTTTGCACCAAATTCTATTAAAGACAGATTCTACTTATGACTTTAATTTCTTCCCTTGCAATCCATAAGTTTATAAAGCAGCAATGAAGTAAACTATACCATGAAAACCTTTACAAACTAGCTTCTGCTACCTGTAGCTCTGTATTTGCCCCTGTGATATTTCCCCTTGCCTGCTAATCCTGCTGCAGCACAATTCCTCGGAATGTCAGGTGCGACTGCTGGATATTACATTGCTCCTGAGAAAGGGTGACCCGGTCGTGACTTGTCACAGGCAGTTGTTGCAACATCACAACCAGACATGTTGAGAGCTAGGAGCTCATGAGTCACTTCTGTTCTCAGATTTCAGACTGTTTCACAGGGTAGGATCAAAATGTGGGGAATTTTTCTGATCCTGAAATGGCAGCAGTAGTTCCTAAAATGTTTTAACACTATCAGCAAAATCTATAAAAATGCGAAGTATTTATTTTAAAAATGACCTAATATATATCCCAGTAGCTCCTTTAAGAAGCTCTCTACAAGGTGTTGTTTTGAATAAATAATTTATGAATAGGGATAAATGCTAAAAAAAAAAAAACAGTCTGGCAATTTTTTTTTTCCATTTTTAAGAATGAGGTGTTGTCCTCTGTTCTTCTGTAATTGCTAATTTTCTGTCCTTTTAATGTAAGAAAAATAAAACCAAACCTTATGTAGGCCAGATTGCAGATAACTAAGCTTTCAATCTGAAATAGCTTCCAGCTAGGTAGCTAGTTCTCAGTTTTAGGTGTCAGAAGCTAAGATTTTCAGAAAAACATAACCTCTAGAAAACAATTCTCACTTTTTAAAGCTTAAAAAAATCATTTACAACAGCTAAATTAAAGCAGGCAGTAAGCTGTGCCTAACCAATTTTGTTTTCCTAAAAGTCAAAATGCTCTAAACCAGAAGCAAAAGGAATTTCTCCTGCAGTTTTTTTATACACTCACATGTAAAACAGTTTTTTATTCTTATTTTCTTCTCTGAATTTTACGTTTTAAACATATAAAGTATGAGCTCATTTCATTGGTGTTAGTAATTTTCTTCCTTCCTCCACCAACTTTCTTCAATATTGAATATCATCAAAGCACATTAAAATATATAGGTCCCAATTCACACCACATGCCCTTTAGAATAATTCTTCATTATACTTCAGATTAAATCTTACACCTTTGGTTGCTATTTACAAAAATACCGATTAATCTTTTCTTCATCTAGCACATGTAAGTTAGGGGCAAGTGGGTAACTCTGCCCTGTTTCCCCACAATGAAAGCTAATTTATTATTTTTTTGCTTTGTAGATCTACTAAACAATTTCTAGCCCCATGTTCCTCTCCTGACAGGACTTCCCTGCAGCCCCTGCTGCTGGTGCTGCAGCACTGTGCCCTTTACAGTGTCTCAAAGCACCTGTAAGAAATGAGAAAACTGAGCTACTCTTACCTTATGCAAGTCTATTTAGTCTTCAGATCTTTATTTTAATGATGTGCACTCGCCTTCTTTTAGAAACAAATCCAATAACCTTACGTACTGTAACTGAGCCATGCATTTCACATGTCCTGAGACCTGACCCATGCAGCACATCTTTGCTCTGCATCAGTATATTTGTACTCTGTATTTTGTTCCTCTCCACAATAATAAGGACAACACAGTGGATGAAAGATAATTGAAGTACTCTTCCTTATATTGATGTGGCAAAATTTAAAAAAAGTATTGAGCAACCTGGTTTTGTGGAAGTTGTCCCTGCCCTGGCAGAGGGCTTGGAACTAGTTAATCTTTAAGGTCAGTCCAACCCAAAACATATCACAAAAATACTAAAATTTCAAAAAAAACACATGAAAATCTCTATGTTGTTCTCATACAGCTATAAATGTCTTCTTGTATTCTGGAAGCATTTTCTGCTTTATTTATTGCTTTATTCCATCAATAAAGATGTATTGTGCTATTAATAGGAAATGAATAGAATTTAACTCTTTCTAAATAAAATGCAGAAACCCTGACTTAAAGTTTCCTTTTCCAGGAGAATACGGATCATAAGACCTCTTGGTTTTAGTTAAAGAACACCATTTGCAACACAAGTTTCATGCTAATAGCATACATAATGACAAAGAAAATCAAAGCTTATCTTACTTCATTTGCAGGTTTTTCAGGCCAGTACTGTGAAACAGAAATGAATGAGTGTGATTCAGCTCCCTGCTTGAATGGTGCCGTTTGTCAGAATGATGTCAACAGCTATGATTGCTTTTGCCCTGAAGGTAAGTTGTTCAAAATAATTTATTTTTATTATCTTTGACAATTTTCAAAACTGCCTGCAGTTTGCAAAACATCTTCTTGACAGGCTCCAAAGTCGTTGTTAAAACTTCCTTTCAATAAAAGTTGTTCGTTCCTTTCCAAAGTGTCATTTGCATCTTTGTCTGCCAAGTCAATGTGTCTACCAAAACAACCATGATCATTAAGAATGGAGGGAGATTAGGAAAGGAGACAGATATACTTGTGAATAATACCTTTTTTCAGATAGAAAATCACTATTTTAGCAAAGTTTGAAGCAGTGGAGAAAACACAAATAAGCGGAACATGAATTCCATGGAAAATATCATCAATAAGCTTACAAAAAATGTTTTTACTTTAATTAATAATGTGCAGATTTCTGAATATTCATAGCAAGTTATAACGGTCATGACTTTATTAGGCCATCAGTAAAAAAAGCTATTCAAACTGTCATAGACAAAAGTAATATGATTTTCAGTACCTGTGGTCTGTTTCTTTAAAAATGCGCACTGCTTGCTGTTACCAGTTCTGTATGAAAAAAATCAGTGATTTCAGTAAAAAATTAGTCAAAGAAAAACCAAAATGTTTTAAAACATTAAAAATTACAGTTTCTTTCTGAAATGCTTTCATAAATGGATTTATTAAGAATATTTGTAAAATGGATTTTTAGTTAAAAATAAAGCCAAGGTTGTGATTTATAACTTGGTATGTTCTAGGTTTTAATTTTTTTTTAAATTTTAATCTTTAAATTCTATTATTTTCTAAATATGTACTCATGGTAGCTGATTTCATAGCTGACAATATTTCAGGTATGTACCTATTGATACAGGCATTCGAGTGGTGATAACTTTAGAAACTCATCACAAGAGATGAAATTGCCACAAATAATTCTCATAAGTAGAGCCTCTGTCATTAGTTAACTTAAATTAGAAGCCAAAACAGATATTGGAAGGTAGCCGGAAATTAACCTTGAAAAGCTCATTTTGCTGTTTAAGCCTGCCTGACCAGCTTATACAAAAATAAATCTTGGCATCCACATTGATAATTTTGTGGCTCACGTGTTACCTGTGAGACATGGGTCTGATTAAACTCTAAATGCAAATAAGAACTGTTATTTTATACATTATTAATGAATTAAGGGTAATTCTAAAGTTTTATGACTTAAGGATCAGAGGAAATTGGTTCCATGGTCAGTTTGAGAAATTATGGGAATATGCCTTGCACTGAGGGTGCCAATAGCTTAGCATTAGTCATGGTCTTCCTGTAGCCATGGCTTCTGACAGCACTAATGATACTCATTTTGTAGCATGACCATGAATTAAAATACATTTACAAGAGCATGAAATGTCAGATATTGGAGAGGTGATTCTCTAGCAATTTCAACCACAAAATACCACTGTTGGACCTCTGAGTTTGCTAAAAGTCATTATGACACACGGAACTGGGTTTGTTTAGTCTAGAAAAGAGGAGGCTCAGGGGAACCTTGCTGCTCTATACAATTCCCTGAAAGGAGGTTTTATTGAGGTGGGGGTCTGTCTCTTCTGCCATGTCTCTAGTGAAAAGATGAGAGGAAATGATCCTCAATTCTGTCAGGGGAAGTTCAGATGAGATACTAATAATGAAGAAAAAAATCACTGAAAGAGTGGTTAAATGCTGGAATAATCACCCAGGGAGGCAGTGAAGTCACCACCTCTGGAAGTGTTAGAGAGGTGTCTGGATGTGGCATGTGGGGAGATGGTTCAGAGATGATTGTTGTGGTGCTGTGTTGTCTGTTGGACTGGATGATCTTGAAATCCTCTTGCAACCTTTATAATTCTGGGGTTCTGTAAAACAAATAAAGAAAAAGTTGAGAAGCAACTATTTCAGAGCTGATTTTAAGAGAGATTTTAAGAGCTGATTTTTTATTTTGAGAGCAGATGTCCAAATCCCAACATTACTTCATCTGTAATGTTGTCAAAATGGCAGCAGATACATAAATTCTTATGTCTCTGCTCAACTAAAAGTTGAACAAGATTAATGAACATACCAAACCCTAAATTTACACATTCATTTATTGACTCCTTTTAAGGTATATTTGGCAGAAAAAAAATGCATTTTCCTATTAATGACAGAGCAGGAAAAACTTTTAGAGTGATCTTACCATAAGGGTTCAAGATCATTTTTTACAAGAGTAAATTGAAAACAAGCAACATAAAAACATGCTTTAGAAAAATAAGGTACAGATATAGCTGAATAATGCATAGCTCTTTGGTTTTACTTCCCAGGATTCGAAGGCCTGAACTGTGAAATCAACTTTGATGAGTGCACTTATGGCTTCTGTAAAAGCAATTCAACTTGTTTAGACCTGGTTGCAGACTACAGCTGTGCTTGTCCTCCAGGATTCACTGGTAAGATTTCTTTTAACCAGGAAAAGACATTAAATAGGTAAACTATTTATTGTAATTTCTGAAATTAATTCCACTTTGTTCAGTGTTTTAGCATTAATAAAAATAAAATCAACTCAGTGTTCTGTGTGATTGACAATCTGCTTTAATTTCCCTCGTAATAGGACAAAAATGAAAGCAGTGTGTGTATGGAAAGCAAAACTTTATTTTGCATAGAAGAAAAAGATCATTCAACAACACATAGTCTGTGAAACATAGGTGAGCGGGTAGCTGGTGCTATTTTTCTCAGATTTTATCACAGCCATGTTTGATTGAGATGGTAATAAGAACACAATTTTAGTAAGATGACACTTTGATCTTTTTAAGAAACAGATATCAGATCCTTATGATAAATTGCTTGTAAGTTGTACAATTATTTGTATGTCTAGCAGGTTTAAGAAAATAGCTCTTTCATCAGGAAGAGTCTTCAAGACTCTACTTTCTGCCAGAAGCAGCTTACAGGATCATGGGGAAATCAGTAAAACTGCCTCCAAAAATATGCCATCTTAACAACTATGTCAGGCACAGAATACCTTGAATTTCAGCTGCTGATTTCAGAGAGGCAAATGGAGCAGCATTAGTCATAAGTAGTAACAGGAAGACAAGCAGTGGCAGTCTAAGAAATCATACACTGTTAGTGGATCTTGTCATAAAAAGCCAAACAGATTTGTCCAGAGAGCTCAAAATATGTGGGGACCAGTGGAGAGGAAAGGAGAAAAAAATGGAAGAGATCTCTTATGGAGAAATTAAAGGTCAAAGAAACACGTAGAACAGTGAAGGATGAGGAAGCAAAATTAAATTGGTTGTAAATAGAGAATTTCATGTTGGTAGTAACACCAGTGACTCTCAGTTTTGAAGCTCTTCATATTTTGTCAATGGTTAAAAGTAGGAAGACAGGACATAAAGAATCTAAGATAATATACAGAGATTTAGAATCTGTGAAAGTAATAGGAGTTGTAATTCCCACTGACACCTGTGAGTTTTCTTGATTCATGCAAACATATTCTTATATTATTCGGCATTACAAAACTGAGATGTGATACATTTCCTGTAAGATCGTATTCTCCTTTTTACTTTGGTAACTTGCTTTGCACAGTATGTTTATTCTGCATCAATTGTAAAAATAACAGATGTGATTACAAAGTATTTGTTAATATAGATAGAAGAAGTTTCAATGCAATAATTTTAAAAGAAGAAGCTTTTAAAATTTTCTCCTATACTGCTAGAATCAAAATGGAAAATTTCTAACTTCTCTGTAGCAGGTCGTTAACAGTCATTTTGAACTGGGTTACGTGGGGAAAGCTGCTCTTTAAAAATACAGCTACACTATCTTGGGATGTGATGGAGTCCTCATTATGGAACCAGAACTACAAATTAATGTATGTGTGCGTGTCACTAAGGAAGCCTGGAACACAGTGTGTGTTCTTTAGTAGGAACCCTTTACCCTGGATTCATCCTGATGCAAACAGTTTGCCAGTAACATCCTAGCTCATTCCAAGACAAGAAGGATTAAGGATCCGTTAACAGTAAAAAAGTTACAAGTGAGTTATAAGTATATTTTAATGTCTACCTTGAGGCCTATATTGAAGGTATGGAAGTTCACATGACTGTATTATAGGCTACTATGAAAAAGCTCAATTTTCTCCTGCATTTCCTATGTGAGAGACTTCGCATCACGAATGTGCTATTGATCTCATTTCATATTGGCTTTTTTTGTGAGATAGGACAGCTCAACTCCCACAAGAAAACAAATAAGCCAGTCTACTGACTGGAATTAGAAGTAGGGACAGGGATCCTCCTGATTACACTGAATATTTTTGTCTGTGCTCATGCTGTTTGAACAATTAATTCAGTCAGTCATTGTGGATCTCATTAGGTCTGCTCTCTCCAAGCCTTCAAACAGCTGCTTCAGCCTTTCTAGAAAGAGTCTTTGATGCAAAATACTGGATATTTGGGCTTTTATCTTCTACAGGATAGAAAAGCAAACAGTGGCAAAAGAGTTTTCCATGTTCTGAGTTTTAAGATTTATATAAATGATGCACAAAGATATTACTATAGTAGCAGTGATACCCTCAAAAGCTATTTAAGGGCGTAAGGAAACATAGTGTATATATAAAATTTTTGCTTATCCACTTCAATATTTAAGCAATATAGAAATTGCATAATTAATGTAGAAAAGCACCATAAACAGCACAGTCAGCCGATAACAATTAGGTCTGATGGAGGCACATACTAGAAAGTTCATCAGCAGATCTGTTAACACCCTTGTATTCTGTCACACCTTGTATTCTTCTGATGAGACTTGATCAAGGAAGTAACATTTGAAAAAGTCCACTAAATATAGAAGACTGATTGTTACCTTTTATTTTCTTTTAAATACACTTTTGTTTTCCTATCATATTGAAAGCAATCTTCAAAAAAGTTTACCTCTGGCATCTTAGCTGATCAGGTAAAAAACTGTCTTAGGCCTGGTTGGTTGCTTATTTTCCTGTTTATTACCTGTGTATGGTGGCATCAATCCTGATTGGGATCACATGCCTTGTGCACTAAAGCTGTGATGAAGGGCAGCATTGGACAGGAGGGCCTCCTTGAATGGTCTTGGCCACGGTGCTCCACATGTGGTGGATCTTTGTCCTTCCCTGAGGACAGAGTTGGGACGAGGCAGTGCCACATGTGCAACAAGGAGCAGGGCTGGATGGCAGAAGCAACTCTCTCCTGCTGAGGAAAGCCAGCAGGACAGGAGCACCCAAAACATCTGAGACGGTCCTGAGAGAATCAGGAAGCCCTCTTGCAGCTACTGCCAGCTGAATTGTTTGTTGCTGAAAGGGTGAGCACCAGAGTTCCGGCAGCCTTTGGAACCTGCTGCATGGAGTTTCCTTTACTCAGTCCAAGACAGGCAGCTCCTGAGAAGCACCAGGAAAATACTTTCTCTACAATCTAAGCTTGTTCTCGAATGCCCTCCTGTGGTAACCTGCATACACAGGATTACAGCACTTATCCTGCAGTAAAGAGCTACTGGACAAATGGACAGATGGCAAAAGTGCTACCTCCTTTCCTCACAGTATTTTATTTGATTTTGCCAATTAGAGGGGTTTTGAGAACATCTGGCAGTTGAGATAGGTAAAGGCAGTCCAAGTCTGTTAACCTGGCCAGCCTCAAAAATTAGAAAACATCTTGCTCAACACATACCAACCTGAAGATAGGTGTAGCAGGGAATTTTAATATTGAACAGTGGGACACCTTTAGTTCATTAGTTAGTAAGACATCTCGAATTAAAGCGTCAGTGGGAGGGTGTTGAATTCATCAATGATACAGAAGGAGGAGGCAGTTTTATGAGGTGTGATTACTGTTCATTGTCATTATTTGAGAGGATTTTCTCTGTTAATATAAGTCATTGGAACTAAAGAACTTTGTAATTCAGTGTTTTGGGATGAGAAAGCACGGGTTTTTAATCTTAAATAAATGATGGCATTATATTTTTTCCATTGTAGATCCTTTGCCTATTTTAAACATTGGAAGAGATTCTTTTGATTATTTATTTGTTTAATTATTAATTAAAAGAATTTCAAAGCTGTGCATGTATATGGATGTATTGGGTCTGACTGGGGTAAAGCTCACAGGCCTTACACTGCTGTGCTTTGCTTTGGTAGCTGGCGTTGATAACAGAGCAGTGTTTTGGCTACTGCCAAGCTGTGCTGTCCCTCTGACATTCCTTCCCCCACTGAAGGGGATGGGGGGGGCAAGATCCTGGGAGGGGACACCAGCAGGCCAGCTGACCCCAGTCAGCCAAAGGGATATTCCATCCCATATGACATCAGCACAGATATATAAGGGAAGGAAGAGAGGAGGAGGAGGCACTCAGGGCTGGTCCATGTTTGCCTCCTTGAACAACCACCACGTGTGCTGAAGCCCTGCTTCCCAGAAAGTGTCCGGACATCGCTGCTGATGGGAAGTAGAGATTGATTGTTTTCTGTTCTTGCTCTTGCGTGCGCAACTTTCAACTTGCTTGTTCTATTTTTTTTTTCCCACTGTAATAAAACTGCCTTTACTTACCCTGGTAGTTTTTTTCAATATTATCCTCTCCCCTCTCCCAGCGGGAGGGGGAGTGATAGAGTGACTGAGTGGGCACCTGGCCCCTGGCCAGGGTCAACCCACAATGTGGGTGAGCCCTATGCTAGTAAGGTGACACCAGTGAATACTGGGTAGAAAAAAACCATGATTCCAAAGTGATTTTTACTTCAACACTTAGCGCTGAATTTTGTAGTTGTAGTTTATATGCATGAGATTGTTAGTCTGACTTCCTTGCTTATATCAGGGTCCATAAGAATTCTTTATGTGTAAAATTATCCTTCCTCTAACTTTTGCCCGTCTCATTAATGTTTACCATTATAATGAGAGAGTATGAATCAACAGTCAGAATCTACCATCAGTCACACTGACTTAAATTTACACAAGAGACTAAATAAATATGCAAGCCTTTTAATATGCTTTCTAAAGATCAAATCTGTATAGTTTCCTCTGTCATGTCTCATAATATTGGGCTTTAGGAATTCTGTAATAGATATTGTGGCTAAGCAAGTGGACACTGAAACACTGAACATGTGAAAACCAAAATTATACAAGAATGTGCAAGGTCTTGCAGTTCAGCTCAAGTCATCACAAGACATAAGATAATACCTTTCTCTAGGCTTTCAAAAATCTCCCCTGTGTATTCTTTTCCTGTGTTATCTAAGCTTTGTTTTCAGTAAGCCTGCAAAAGCTGTTCTATTTTAGGCACATTTTGCCCGTCATAGATGTTTTTAGTTAATATCAGGACAACTGCATAGTACAAAATTATTGAGTCATTACATCCTCTCTTCCTTGTTAATCATAAAAAATACAGTCCCAAACAATTCAAAGGAAAAAACTGGTCTGGGAGATCTACCTCTACCCAAAAGGAAGTTCTAACAAGGTGGGGGCTGGCCTTTTCTCCCAGAGAGCAAGTAACAGACAAGAGGACACAGCTGCTCCAGGGGAAGTTCAGGTTGGACATCAGGAAGAATTTCTTAATAGAAAGGGTTGTCAAGCATTGGAATGGGCTGACAGGGAGGTGGTGGAGTCATGAACCCTGGAGATGTTCAAGAAACTACTGGACATGGCCCTTAGTGCTATGGTTTAGTTGACATGGTGGTGATTGGTCAAAGGCTAGACTCAGTGATCTTGGAGGTCTATTCCAACCTAATTGATTCTGTGATCTATGGATGCTCACCCATCCTTAGAGTCAGTCACAGAAACTCAAGTCTCGTTTGCATCTCGTGCATCAAATTATTGTTCCACATCAATCAGCCCTTATGGCCATCACAGAATCAGCTCAAAAGCCAGATCTTTTATGTGATATCCCCTAATGACTGAGTTCATTTAGATAAAATACCTCTGTCTGAGCTCTGGTCAAAGCTGTAAAGTTTTTCGAACCAAAACAAAACCTGGAAGCTGAAGACTAGAGGGAGGGATGGTTCCCCAGGCTCCTGGCCAGCAGAGCTCTGGCTCATAGCAGCTCATGGAGGAGTGAAGGGCTGACCTCTTTCCCCTGTTCAGCTGGAACAAAAAAGAAAAAGAAAAAAGAAAAGGAAATATATTGTTTATTCCAGTAATTTCAAATGTAAGCAAAGTTGCTTGGCTTTTTATGTGAGAAATCAAATGGCACATTTCTCCAATAATATTCCATCTGCAAATACTAAGTGTGATTGGTTTAAATTTAGAGGGTGAATAATAATAGTTGGAACTACCTGACAAAAGATAAGCTAATTTTTCAATCAAAACTTTAATTAGCTTGTATGGAATTTACTTTATCTTCCCTCTTCTGAAGGTGTTATGAGATTATTTTTGTATTCCAGTTTATCCCCATTATTTCAGATATAATGGTAGGTTTTTTTAGTAGGGATTCCAACTGTCATGCATAACATAATGCATGTAGAACATCTGTTAATATCTTTCTGGGTGTGACTATGCACTTAATTACTTTTAGATAAATTGGAAAATAATCATTTTATATGAATAGGCTTGATTTTCAATTTTAAAAATGTTGTCAGTTGCTAGGAGGGTCATATAATTAAAAAAAAAAGGAAAAACAATCATGTCTAGAGAAGTTCATACAGTGATTCAAATAGACACAGAAGACACTGGAACATGTGGCTGAAATTTTTAGTCTTCCTGAGTAACTGTGGAAAATCAACCTCATTTTTCTATGTTAATGTCATTGATGACACCATACAATGAACAGTAATATGCCAGCAGAGTGAGCACTGCTTTTACTTTTTACATCTGAGTATACCTGAAAAATAGCATATGGATATCAAGACAGAATTTCAACCAAAATTTTTGTTATAACTGCCCCAAGAAACCTGTTAGGACTTAATTTTCTGTTACGACCTGAGAAATCAATGAATAAACCCTGACATAAAAAAATCAACCTCCAAGCATCTTCCCCAGTGCACATTTTCCATCCCCTACAGATATTCTGTTAATGAATTTGAGAAACAGAAGTGACATCTTAGATAAGAATGCTTTTATTTAGGGTTTGTTTAGTTTTTTTCTAGTATATGGTTCCTCTTCTGGAAAAATCCACCAAATCATTGATGGAATGATTTTTTCACTCTGCCTTTGCAATACCAGCTAGCATAATACTGGAGTTTTTGATACTAAATTATATTTACCAGTATATACTGGGTTGCCTTTTTAGACAATGAAACAATTACCTTTTGACATCCTTTGCTTTGATAGAGCCTTACTATAAAAGGTATGACACTATCAGTTTTGGTATGACCTCACTAAAGAGTAGTCTTATTTGGTGCCATCTTTAGTAATTTGTTGGCTTTTTTTTTGTTCTTTACTCTTTGGCTTTTCTCTTTGTCATGATTTTTTTTTCTTTGTTTTCTGTGAGTGTCCCATCCCTAGCAGTGTTCAGGGCCAGATTGGATGGGGCATCATGCAACTTGGTCTCATGGAAAGTGTCCCTGCCCATGGCAGGGGGGTTGGCACTAGGTGATCTGTAAGGTCATTTCCAAACCAAACCATGCCATAATTCTATGGATCTAACATCAACTGAGCCACTAGACAAGTCCTGAGGCCCCTGATCTTAGCTTGACACCTGAGCAGTGACCCAATGCCATGTGTGCTGTTCCTCAGGGCTGCAGTGATGATAGTGGGAACTTTAGACCAGAGCTTGACTCTCTTCCCTTGACTAGTAAGTTGACCAGAGACTACTGAGGAATCTTGAGGCAAGAGGGGACATGTGTTAAATGCAGAATGATGTTTTTTAAAGTTATTTATAAAACTTTCATAAAAAGATTTTTTTTCCCTTGGCACATTGGTAGCCAGGCAAGAAATGGAATAGCATTGGCTATTTGCTCTGATAACAGTAGAGTAACACCTTACACCAAATTATCCTAGTAACCTCCAAAACGTCCAAGAACAGGATATACACATTTCACATGATGACAGTGAGGCTACAGAGCTTGGGTGCCTCAGGGTGGACTATTGCTGTCACAGAAATATAGCTGCCTCACCAAATTGTTTTGATGTTTTCCCAGGAAAGACACAGAGAGGGCTACAGGATGAGTGTATTTATTCTGTAAGTCTTCCAAAAATCCATAGATTGCTGGTTGTATGCTCCACGTTGGGTCTGTATACCAGAAGGCAGTTAATGTTGGCCATTAACCACCTTGTACTGAACCTAATTACTCTAGTTTTGATTAAAGCACACAATGAATGCAAAAGCATTCAATCCTGATTTGAATGCATGAAAAGAAGCCAGAATTTCACTGGTATTTTTTTTTCTGATAGTAATCACCATCAGATTTAGAAGTTTATATTAAATATTTTATTTAAATTTTTGTCTTCAACTTTGAGCTATTGCATCTCATTACCTTTACTACACAAAATGAAAAGGCTCTTGCTACCCAAGTACTTTCTCTTTGTAAAGATACTTACACACTGTAATCAAGTCACTTTTTGGTTTTGTTTCTTCTAAATGAAACAGATGGAGCTCTTTAAGCCTTTGCCGACAGCATGCTTTCTTCAGTTGTTGAATAAATTGTGTGGCTTTTCTTGCATCTTTCCCATTTATTTTTAAATATGGAACATTCTAATCAATGTTTTATGCAGAGGTATTTTACACATCAATGTTCCTTTTTTGTTTTATTTAAATACGACTGAGAATTTTTTCCCTCACAGCAATGCAATGGGGCTCATATGCTGAGGTTTTCAGCAGTCCTTTTCAAATTGCATTTGTTGTTTCCCCACATGCAGCTCAGCTACAGTTCAGTAGCTATAATCTGTATGTTATTTTCTGTGCTTGTATCTGAAAACTGCAAGTGACCAGAAGTGACCTGCAGTACACTGAAAAATGTATTGTTTAGGTAAACAAAAGTTATCACAAGATTTCACTTGGTGCATAGGCTTGGTTTCCTGTGGAAAGGAGAAGCAGGAAGGGAAGTGAGAGTGGAAATGAGGTATGTTTAAAAGTCAGTGTTGAAATAATAGAGTAAGGACTTTTCACATTTACACAGAAAAAGAGACTTAGGGAAGTATAAAATGCCTCACTTGTCTCATTATGCTTTTCTCATGAGAAAGATTTGAGGGGTGAATTCAAATTGAATGTGCCAAAAGCTGTACTGCTTTCTTTGGAAGGGTAGGCAGGCCTTAGTATCTGCCCCTCTGTAATTTCAACCACATGCGTTTATGATCTACAGAAAGAATGTGTTTGTCTCTTCCTGATAGTGTTAACACTTTTAATCCTGTTTCTCTTGCCTGCTGCAAGCCTGAGCTCACCTCTCTTTCATATCACTAATGCAGAAATGTGTTTTGATGGAGAAATAGAGCAGAGGTACAGGTTTGGATAGAAGCACTGGGTTCCAGAATCAAAGCTCAGTTATCACACACCAAGTAGCTTAAGACCTTTACCACAAGACAAAGCAAGTTCCCAGACAATCCAACTGATTACACAAACATAAGTCTTTGGACCCCCTTCAGTGTTACAAATAGTTACAGTTTTCTCTCTGTGCCACTGGTTTAACTTTTGGTATTCATGTGACCTCATAGTCCATACATTTGTCCCATCTATTTTTGATTAATTTTTGTTCAGCAAGATCTCAGTATTATTTATAACAGCCTAGGGATTGCTCTAAATTAATGCAGTGCACAATAGAGAAACAGGAGTCTGTATTTTGTTTGGCATGTCCAGTAAGTTAATTGTTTTCATAAGCCACCTATTCCATTGTCTTCTAAATTTTCCCTTCTATGTATCTTCTGTATATTTGCCTATATTTTTATTGTTTCAGATTTTAATGTTTGAATTACAGCTCAATTAAATCTCTTTAAAAACAGAAAAATGAAGAAACAGTTGAGTGAACTCGTGGGTTTCTGTTTGGATCTGAGAAATGGCTTCGTTCATCTGGAAATATGGATGCAAGCTTGCGAAATATTTTTTTCTTTCTATTGTTACTAAGGTTGTTAACCAAGGTTGTTAAATCTCTAAAATAATTTTTTCAAAGTGGTATATAGCTCTAGTAATTATGGTATTGAGTTGTGATGCTCAAGAATACAAAGGATGTTTTTGCAAATGTTGTTCATATTTATTCCTTTAAAATATTTAATTTGTTAACTATCAGCTATGATCTATGAATATCTCTAGTTTTAAAACTGTCAAGCAGAAATAAAATAGTGTTTTCAACCTGGAAAAGTTAAATTATGCAGTTGTCACTTGCACTGTGAAGCAGCTTTTCTGCTTTCCCAGCATGATTTATAGTTTTAATGTTTAATTTTCTTTTCTGTCAGACAAAAACTGTTCTACGGATATTGATGAATGTTTCTCCAAGCCCTGCAAAAATGGAGGCCATTGCCATGATTTGATTGGTGAATTTTACTGTAGCTGTTTGCCAGGTAAGAAGTCACATGATATTTAGTTGAGAAATGTTCTGTGGTATTCAAAAAAGAAATACAGTTTTTTCATAAGCACACAACTAAGTAGTAATTTATTCTGCTTGAAAAGAGAGAAGGATGAACAGGTATTCTTTAAGTATATTCCACAATTGTTATGCAGGTGGTGTCAGCAGAATTTGTTTACAGAATATAACTTGTATACCTGAAGTCCTACCTTCCAAACTGATGAATAGGGAGCCTTAGAAATCAACCAGCTCTGCCAGCAGCATGATTCTGTTTCCATCTTTTCTGCCAGCAAAAGTTATTTCTTAAAATTTCTGAAAGAAAATGTGGACAAGCTATACAGTAATCGTCATAAGGGTTGCTGTGGTGGGTTGACCCTGGCTGGAAGCTGGGTGCAGTCAGTTATTCACACATCATCTCTGTTGCTCTGTTGCTCTTCTTCCTCAGGGGGAGGGCTCCTCATGCTCATCCCTTGCTCCAGTGTGGGGTGCCTCCAAGGGAGAGAGTCCTCCAAGAATTACTCTGAGTTCCTTCCCATGGGCTGCAGTTCTTTGCAAACTGCTCCAGCATGGTTTCCTTCCACTGAGTGCAGTCCTTCAGGAATGGCCCACTCCACTGTGGGTCCCCAATAAAGTCACAGCTTTTGCCAGCAAACCTGCTCTGGTATGGGCTCCTCTCTCCAAGCAGCCACAGGTGTTGTCAGAAGCTTGTTCTAGTTCAGGCTTCCCACAGGTAGGGTCACAACCTCCTTTGGACATCCACTTGTTTTGTCATGAGGTCTTCAGTAGGCTGCAGGTGGATCTCTGATCCACCATGGATCTTCATGGGCTGCAGGGGCACAGCTGCCTCACCATGGTCTGTACCACAGGAGGCAGGGGAATCCTGCTCTGGTGCCTGTAGAACTCCTCCCTCTCCTTCTGTACTGATTTTGATGTCTACAGAGCTGTTTCTCTTGCTGTCCTCACACTTTTTTCTGGCTGCAGTTGTCCAGATAGTTTTATTCCCCCTCATCTTAGCCGTGTTATCCCAGAGGTGCTACCACTGTCATTGGTAGGGGCTCAGCCTTGGCCAGCAGTGGGTCATCCTGGAGCTGGCTGGCATAGGCTCCATCAGACCAGGGGGAAGTTTCTGGCAGCTTCTCAGAGAAGCCACCCCTGTACCTGCCTCTCACTGAAACATTGCTGGGCAAACTCAGTACAGTTGCTTACAGTGATGAGAGATGCCAGAAATATCTGAATTTGTCAATAAGAGTAGATCAACTTTTCTGTCTTTATGTGTCGTATATAATTTTATTCACAGAATCACAGAATCAATTAGGTTTGAAAACCCCTCTGAGATCATAGAGCTGAACAAATAAACAGTATCTTACTGAGATATGAACCTTTATGCTTCAGTGTGGCTTTTCAGTGTGGATTGGTGCTACAGGCAAGCATTTACACATTGAAATCTTTTCAGTATCTTTTAATATAATCAGCTAATTTAGATATGTGACACTTGCATAATATGACTAATTGTTTTTTATCCCCTGCTTTCTTTATTGTGGGCCAACTGGTTGTCAGCCGATCGGAAAATAGTGGGCAAGACATGAAGCAACAGTACTCTGTCACTAGCAGTTTTTTAACACTCTTAAGTCAGATACATTGCATTACACCTTGTTCTACAATGTCAAGTTAACAATGTAAGGATAAAATTATCAAGCTTGTATTTAGGCAGGAATATTTACTTAAAGTGGTCAGGCAAAATAAGTGGTTTAAAATTTTAATGTCCCTATAAGTGCTATATGTTTTTAAAATGTATACAAGCTATTTCAAGTCTAATGTACAAATAGCTTGAAAGTTATTGATGTGTGGAATACAAAAACTCACAGCTAGCACTGCCACTAAGTAATAGTGTGAGGGCAATATATATATATGAATATAATTTGAATATATGTATAAATATGGATATTGCTCTATATAGAAGTATGTGTATGTGTGTATTATACATGTGCATACATATACATGCTCAAACTACTTTTTAAAGACATGAGTCTTACAATAGACTTTCAAGATGCAGAATATTGAAGGTTTATTATTATTGCTATTATTATAATAATTATTAATTATTTTGTCTAAGTTTTGAAGGTTTAACTCTTATATGTTGCTGTAACAAATTAATTTTCCTTTTTGGGTTCAAAGACTGTGTCTGTATTTCATCACTTTTTTCATTGTGGATAAACCAAATATTGCATCTCATTTTGTCAGTGTGTTTTGCTTTGTAAAATCACAAACACAACAATCAGTATGAAAACATCTTCCCGTTATAGTTAAAAAGTGAGATCATATGCATGAAATGAATACTGAATTGCTGTAAGAAGTACACATATGAAATCTTGGACTATAAGCATTTTCTATTACTATTTTGAACATTTGTTAGATACAGTCTTTGTGAAGAATTTACCCATCTACAAAATGCAGGATGAAAAACAATGTTTAGACAGCACTTAGGATTTCAGAAAGGCAATAGAGCACCTGAAGGACAGCACAAAGGAATTTTAGCTAATAAATCAGCTTCACCAGGAACCCAGTTTAAATAGCTCTCTGCAAATGCATGCAGCATGGGGAATATACAAGAGGAGTTGGAGATGTGTGCATGCCTGCATGGCTATGATATTATTCGCATCACAGAGACACAGTGGAATGACTCCTTTGACTGGAGTGTTGCAATGGAAGGATACAGGCATTTTAGGAAGGACAGACAAGGCAGATGAGGAGGCAGTGTTTGCACTCTATGTCAATGTCCAGCTGGAGTGCATGGAACTTTGCCTGGTGATAGATGAGGAGCCAGCCAAGAGCTTATGGGTCAGGATTAAAGAAAGTGCAGGGACAGGTGACATTTCAGTGACAGTCTGGTACAGACTGTTCCACCAGGGAGTCCAAGTGGTTGAGGCCCTCTGTAGAGAGATGGGAGAAGCCTCACAATCACAAACCCTAGTTGTCATGGAAAACTTCAACCATTCTGGGTTTGCATAGCCAGATTTTGGTAGCTGAGGGGCTACGGATACAACAGCTGAAAGATCTTAATCAGAATTACTTACTGCACAGTATAAAACTAAAGAACTACTAGCAGATTACACCATAAGATAAAACAGTGCACTGTAACAAGGGACCTACATTAAAGCTAGAAAAAGAAACAGTATTGATTAGAAGTCAAATGTAATTTACCACTGAAATGACGATAATGTGCACAGATTCCTTCACTTAATCCCTGGGGAGTAATCGTGAAGCATCCCTACTCAAAGGAGAAACTCCACACAATTCTATGAAAATGTATAGGTTTCTGCTTAGTGAAAGTTTGGTGTTGCTTTAATAGTCATGAAAAGAAGTATCAAAAGATCAGCCAAAAATCCTACTTATTTTCCCAAATCTCACTTCAACAGTAAGATGTTCATTGGCTGCTGGGAGATACCAGACCAGCATTAACCCCATCACACCAAAGCAACCCACTACAAGCCAGCTTGTGCTGCTTGAGTTACCTGACCAGTTAACAAACAACAGATAAAGTCCTTGGGGGCTGAGATGCCCTGCTACAGACTCATGAAACTGCATCTGAATTACTGTACCTAAGTTTTGCATTCTCTGCTATAAGAAGGACTTTGCCTTACTGAGGCTAGCCTAGCAAAGGGCCATGAAAATGGAGAACATGATGTACAAAGACACTGATGTAATTGGAGCTGTTCATCCTGAAGAAAAGGCTGAGAGGATTTATTGGGGTTTACTATTACCTTCTGGGAGGATACAGGGAAGACAGAACAAGGTTTTTCCTCAGAGGTCAAAATTCTGTCAGGGCAAGAGTCAATGGGCACAATACAGGAAAATTCAACATTAAGGTGAAAAAAGCCCCAAAACCAACAGTGCTATGAAGGTGGTTAACTACTGGAACATAATTTCTGGAAGGCTTGTGGTATCATCATCTATGGAATCACATTTGAATATTGACAGGACAGTTCCCTTAGCTACCTGATCTAGCTGAGATTACTATGAATATAAGAAATCATATCCAACTCAAGACATCATTTCCAACTTAAGTTTCCCTGTGATTCTATTACTAAATAAAGAATCTTTGCCCAATTTAACTTTATGAATGCAATACTTTAAGGTGAATTTGAATTGAACTACCTGTACTTACATAAAATCTTTAAGGCTGCAAACATTTTGACCAGATCTAAAAAAGTTCTGCGTAAACATAATTATAGTGTTGCAAGTAATCAAGTTTGTGGCTGAAAAGAATGAAAGTGTTTATTTATATCCAATGTTTTTCCAAAGTCAGATTTTTTATGAATATTCAAGAATTTATCAACTATCATTTTTTTATTAGTGTTAATTTATTCTTCCACTAGAAAATGGTTACCTATGTATATTGAATTTTAAAAGGGGGGGAAACAAATTAAAAAAGCAAGGGCTATAGTTTATGACAACAGTAGTCTGTCATCTGGAAACCATGCCTTGAAATGGTCAAGTAGAGAAGCACAGTCTGAGGAAGAAGTGAGGAACCCCTTTCTAAAATTTGTAATGTGTCCACAGGCAATATTTACCTGATATTTAAAGAAATGTTAATCTACTCAATCCTGGATTTTTGCAATATAATCAGAAAGGCATCAAAGGTGCTCAATGGAATATAGCAAGATCATTATGGAAAAGTGAAGACCCTTTAAGTTTGTAGAAGACAAGCATGAGGGAAGCTTAGAAACAGAAAATAACTTTTAACAGATGACATTTCATTTCTCTATTTGTTACCACAGAATGTGATATAACTAGAGAATTTATTTGAAAGGTTTGGTAAAGGATTAGACAAATACACAACCAAAAAGTCTGTAAGTCAATACTAAAGGATCCTTTGACTTCTTTAAAACACCTGAATGCTTGGATGTTTCAAAGGAAACAAACTGCTGGAAGTTGCTAAACTAATAATCTCTCCCTGAATAATCTATCTTTTTCTGCTCTCAGACAGCTCTAGGCTGGATCCACAATTTTTCTTTTTTACAAAACATTACATCTGCTACACAGTTTCTTTCCCATCCCTGTTTGTGCCTCAGTGATGTATTATCCCTGCTATGCTTAACTGAATACATAAATATTTATTTATTTTTTTTTAAATGGGATTAATGGATGATTAGCATGATTGCTAAAGGAGACTGGTTTTGGAGCAGAAAATCCTATCAATTGATGGGTTCAACCTAAAATCAATTTTTGTTCAACTTAATACACTGAATCAAAGGAGCAGTACCTCTGATTAAGAGTAAACATGCACACAGAGAAATTGTAAATCAAATTCTTCCTTTTTGGAAGGTTCTGTTGTTATTAAAGTTTAGTGTACCATGAAATAAGACTGTACTTTCTTTCAAACCTTTCTGGCAACCCTTGTTATGAAGTAGATGCTTATACATAAAAGTTTTCACTCCAGGAAGAGACCTTAGAAAAACTGTTGCATGCCGTGACTGAAAAAATAAAGTGAATCATCAAGATTACAGATGAAAAAAGTTTAAAACAGCATTCAGTTCTTCACACTGCTGCTGCACAATGATGCTTAACATAGAATTTGTAATGATATTTTTTGCTTTGATTTCAAAGTTGCTGGATCAGAAAGTGCAGCATTTTTCACATGAAGCTGTTTCTCTGCTTGCCAAAGGGACTACCTGATGCATAGCTTAAAATTCCATCTATCGATTTCTTGCTCCAAGTCACAATTCATTTATACAATTTGTAACTCATGTTTTTCTTCTACCTAATATCCTAACTTGTACTGGGGTAGCATTTTTTTTAAACAAGTCCATCTAATCAGCTGTAGAAAGGTTGTTCAGCAGACTGACACAGAAGATACTTTGAGTATTCATACAGCAAATAGTACAGAATTGCTTGTAGCAGTAGTTAGTGGACTCAGTACTTTAGGGAAATATATATTTGCATGTTACTGTCTCTTTAGCAAAGCCCTAATACTAAGACTTCTGTAGGTAGTCACATTCATTACGTGTGTGTTGGCTCTTAATCCTGGATGAAGGCTGAGGCCATGTGAAGTCAGAGATGTTGCAGAAGCAGAGGTTTTGTGGATGGGTCTCCAGGACCTGCCATTTTTATTGACCCTTGCAAAAGCAGTATTTGGAAACAGTGAGTGACAGGGAACATTACTAGAGGTTCTTCCCCAGAGTTTTTCCTTACATTTATAGTTCATCCCTACACTACTATTTTTTGTCTGATATTTACAAAATGTTAAATATATTTTTAGTCACCTCAGTAATTCTTCTGTAGTTTTGAGAATCTTTGTGTGTTAAGATATTTTTCTAATGGAGGTATTCTTGACCACATCCAGTCATTTATTACCACTGAATGTCTGATTGTTTGCTTCATTTTTTCATGGAGCCCTTTACAATATTAGTTAAAATTCAACTGTTTTTTACATTGCATGTAACAGTTTATTCATAAATTACCTATCAGAAAAAGGCAGCAATTCTAAAATTGGCACAAGTTGAGAGCTCTCTTTTATAAAGAAAAGGAATTCAGAAGTATTCAACAGTATTTTCAACATTAGGAAGCAGAACTGGGTATTCCCCCCAAAAGAACTGATGTACTGGATCTGGTTTAGATAGAACTAATTATCTTCACAGAAGTTGTTACAGTGTGGTGTTTTAGATTTGTGACTAAAGCTGTGTTGCCACCTCAGGAATGTTTTGGCTGTTGCTGAGCAGTGCTTGCACAGCATCATGGCCATCTCTGTTTCTCATTTTGCCCTGACAGTGAGTAGGCTGGAGTAGACAAAAAGCTGGGCATGTACAAAGCTGGGACAGCTGAACCCTAGGGACCAAAGAGATATTCTATTCCATATGCAATAATATAGTCAGCCATAAAAGCCTGTAAAGCCTTTCTAAAGCTGCTGCTGTTAGAGACCTTACGGCCACTGGGGGGAGGTGAAGAGGGCCTTTACATTACATGGTGTATTTATTTTTGTTATTACTCACTAATTTGTCCTTACCATGACTCACCAGTTTCCTCACTTTTGCCTTCCCAATTCTGTATGTAAATCAAATTTTGATATATATACTCTTTCTACTTTCATGATTTTCACTAGAAAAGCAAGGTGACAGTGCAAAGAAGTTTTAAGTTTCCTCACTTGTAATTATCATACTTTTGGATTAAGTTGCCATACATGTTTTAAGTTGTAATGCTAACCTTAATAGACATGTTTCATGCAAATGAAAGTCTTTGAGATTTATGTAAATAAAAATGCTGCTGAAAAAGTGCGCAACAGCTCATTCCTCTAATGGTCTTGTAATTGCTCAGGCATTGTGTATTCAAAGTGTGCACTATGACATAAGACAAAACTGTGTATTCTGTAACACACTGGCATCTCCACCTTCTGTTTGTTCAAAAGGTTCCCAGCAACACAGTAAGATTTAAACTTTTAAACCTAATCTTTATTATCTGCTAAAAATTGGACATAAAGGTATTAAGATCAAATAAAACTGCAATTTCTACTTCACTGAGATTTCATTATATTATTCTGATAGAAATAAGCATTTACTGAGCTTTTGCACTGAAAGACTGAAATATATAAAATGTTGGTAAATTAAGATGTAAAACAAGATGCAATAATTTGAAAGAATTCTTGAAATAGATATACCTTTTAATTACAGTTTTAACAGATGAAAATAAGTACATGAAGAAAAAAGAAGAAAAGTCACATGATGGCACTGGAAAACATTCATTACACATCAATACATATCTATATATATATATATATATAATATATATATATATACACTTTCAACCACGTGTAGGAGAAAAAAAAGGTGGAATCCAAAAGTATCAGATGAAAATAGGAAGCAGGAAAGGGCAAATGAGAAGAGCAATACACCTTGAAGAGCTCATTAAAACATCTTTTACAAGACTTGGCTGTTAAGGCAGACTGTGCTGAAGAAAGAGAAAGTAAACATGGCGAACCGACCACATGGCAAATTTCTTGCTATTGTAAAAAGATACCTTATTAGGTGTAATAACTTCATAAAGTAACTTCCTTTTTTATAATTCCACTTTCTTAACTGTGTTTCTATTTTTCAGTATTGTGCTTCGTGACGGTGGTAAATTAAATTTTCCTGCAATAGAACAAGACAAAATTGTCGACTTCCTCTTATTTTTTCAAAAAATATGCTGTCATTTATGAGGCTAAAAATACAGGGAAGAAAACTGATTAATAGCTCGTTTATAATGTCAATTCAATCCACCAACCCCAGCAGATGACTTAAAATTTTGACATTTTTCTAATAGAAACAACAGTATTTATTTCAGAGTGTCTAATAAGACATTGAGTTACTGATACCAAAAGCAGACACAAAAGAGTGATATCTTGAAGAACACTGTAATAACCCATTACAAATCCCCCAGGTAAGGAAATATCTCTATGACAGCCTTTAGCTTGAGTCTATTCACTTCTAAAAGTACTATAATGGCAGTAACGGGATGGAAAGGAACTATTCCTTGATACTAAACAGCTATTGTAAAGACGTGTCAAAACCATCATAGCTGTACTTCACAATTCACCAAAGTTATATTCTTTTATAAGGGATTTAATTTGCCAATTGTGACTGATTTTTAATTTGCTGCTTCTTATGCTTCATATCTCTATATTTTTCTTATTTTCTGATACATTATTGGAATATGGTCCCATGGTTAAATGCCTCTTGGTTATAGAATGAGCCTATTCACATTTAATAAGAAATTAATGAGATTTACAATGATGCAGTCTCTGGCTCCTCTCTATCTTTTTCCATTTCTGTCATTAGAAATGCAAATAACATTTGTTTTCAGACATCGCATTCCAGAAAACTTCTGTAGATACCTAAAGTTTTGTCAATGGGCTTAAAATAATATATTTTATGTAGAATTTAAAGTGATAATCAAACTATGGCCTTTTCCTGATGCTCCTATGCTATGTATACTAAACATAATTCTTATATTTTTGATTAATATGTTTAAAATATTTTTATTCCCAAACTTCTATTTCTAAAAAGTAGAAAACTAATAGGTTATTTGTCCACCACACATCTAAATATATTAAAATTTCTAATAAAGGTTTAGGAATTATTATCTACTATGTTGTTTGGCAATCTCTGATTTAAAAAAAAAATTATTATTCAGAAGTTTATTTTTATAGCCAAACCTGAAACAATTTTATTCTACTGCAATTTTTAAAGAAATATTAACAATCTTTATTTTGGATAACATTTATTCTTTTTTTTTAATTTCCACTAATTTAATTCATCTATGTTTTTGTTCTGTCTTTATGTTTTTCTGCCCTTCTCTAAAATAACTTTCTTCTTTGACAACTCACTTTCCAACTAATCTTCTGGTCTTGCAATACACTGAAAAATAAATAACACTTGTTCAGTTTTCATTTTCTATGGCTCTAATTGCATTAGTAAGGAGTAAAAATATTTTATGAAATTCCTGACAGGCAAGAGAATTGCCTTACCAGGCCTTCAGCAAAGTCTACTGCTGTTGTTTATGTGGTTTAATCGCCTTTTTTTTTCCTCTACTTACCTGTTGCAAGAAACAATCCTTTTTTTTCCCCCCCAGCTTTTCTAGTAGCATATGGTGTTCTAATCTGATGAGAAATGAGGGATCATATTTGAATCTCATATTATCTTTAAAATTTATAAAAGACAGACTAGAAAATATATCATAAATGACGGCAAATGTCTATGTACTTTCTCTCTGTCCAACAGATTGCTTATCAGCAAATGGTAAGAAATAGTTCAACCCTAAAATTTTGCTTGTGTACTGCCTGCCAATCTTAATACCATGAATGACATGAACAGCAAGCTAATGTATGGGTTTTTTTTTATTTTCATATTTATCTTTCTAAATTCTACTTAAAAAACTTCTACACTCCTGAGGAAATGCATGCCTGACTTTATGTGGCACTTCAGAAACCATTCTCGTTTTAATAAAGTCATTCAACTTACTTTCTGTAATAAATTCATTCATGTCTAAAATAAGAATATTGAACTGAAGAGCTCTTTATTTAATCCACTATCATATTACACAATGAGGGGCAGCTCATCATCTTATCTCCTTATTCTTGACACATGAATTCTGAAAGCATGCAATACCTCCGAGATGTAACTGAGGAAGAATAGCAACAATTCCCACTACTTGTGCTGCTTTTACTGGGAGCTTCACATTTCACTGATCTTTTTTTCAGAGATGTTAAGCTGAAAATCATTGTAATTCAGAAGTTAGGTAATTCTTATTAATTATTGCTATTGTGTTTTATATTTTTGTCATTGCTTTTGTTTGTTGAGGGGTTTTTTCCTACTGATCTGCTAGAAACAATGTTTTTACCCCAATTCTAACTGGGGTATACTATTTCAATTAAGCAATTTCTTACTCTCATTTTTCATTATCCATAAGGGAATTATAAATGCCACAGGATTTGCATATCAATTACAGGAGGAAGTTACATAGGAAAGGATAATGAATTACCTATTCCTAATAACAATCGAGTTTTGTTATACAATATATATCACCTTCTCAACAGATCTTGACATCATCCCAAAAGAAACTGCAAACACTGACAACTTTGCAGTCCTCATGGGTAAATGAAAATTGATAACAGATATTATTTCATATGTTTTTTTTTTTTCTACTCTTGCAGTAATTTTATTCAGCAGTTGTAAAAAGTTATTAGGTGCTGTTTTAATGCACCATACCACAAAATTATAAGATAATCTGACACATTTCAAGCCAGCAAGCACCGTCAGAATAAAAACTTATTCTGAGTTTTCTTAGTGTAAATAAGAGAGATTCTGAAGCTGCCTGCTGTGGTACAGTAATCAAACTTCTGTTATAATAGCTGTAAGTCTTCTGGTCTATTTCTGTAAGATGTGTAGAGTATGTCTCTGTTTTTCCTTAATCCTTTTTCTCTAGTCCTAATCCATCTTTTAGTGGAACTGACAATAATGTTCTTACAGTATTAAAAGATGTATCCAGACATTGTGGCCCTTTGCCTAGGTTTGAGGGGTTTTTTTTAAAGAAAAACACTGTAGAGCAATATATCTCCTCCTTCTTCTCATTAAATTGTATGGCTTAAGGTCCAGCTTGTCCAAAGCAGTAGAAATGGTCACTGAAGCTAAAAGAGACATGGTGCACGCCTTAGCCCTCACTGGCAGAAATTCTAGATGGGGAAGAATTAACAGAATAAAAGTAACAGAAATGTCAGATTTACTCCTTTTGAAAGAACTTTCTAGATCAGAACTTCTGTTCTGCTGTTTTGCTCTACATTCAAGAATAGAAGAACCCTTAAAAAGCAAAAGTCTGAACAGACCAGGTGACCTCAGGCACTCCTCATACAGCTTCCCTTCAACACACTTCACCATCTTTGTTGCCCTCCTTTGGACACTCTTTAATGTCTTTCTTATGTTGTGGCACCCAAAACTGCACACAGGACTCGAGGTGAGGCTGCCCCAGGGCAAAGCAGAGGGGAACAATCCCCTCCCTTGCCCAAATGGTGATGCTGGGCCTGATGCACCCAGGACAGGGTTGGGCCTCCTGGATGCCAGGGCACTGCTGACTCATGTTCAGCTTTCTGTTAATCAGAGCCCCAAGACCCTTTCCACGGTGCTGCTTTTCAGGATTTCGTTCCCCAGTCTGCACATCCATCCAGGGTTGCTCTGACCCAGGTGCAGAATCCACCACTTTCCCAGGCTGAACTTCATGTGGTCGGTGATTGCCAAGTCCTCTAATTGGTCTAAGTCTCTCTAGAGTCTCTCTGCCTTTGAGGGAATCAGCAGCTCCTCCCAGTATAGTATTATTGGTAAATTTACTCAGCATTCCTTTAAGTCCTGTGTCCAAGTCATTTATGAAGATGTTGAAGAGCACAGAGCCAAGGATGGAGCCCTGTGGAGCCCCACCTGTGACAGGTCACCTGTCTTATGTCACCCCATTCACTATAACCCTTTGCATCTAACCCATGAGCCAGTTTCTCACCCATCACATGATGTGTTTATCCAGCTGTGTGATGGATATTTTGTCCAGAAGGATTCTGTAACAAGCAGTATCAAAATCTTTAGTGAAATCTAGAAATATTATATCAATTGACTTCCCTTGATCAAAGCGGGCTACCTTGTCCTAAAAGGAAATCATGTTTGATAAGCAGGACTTTCCCCTCATGAAGTCATGAATGATACTCTGGTTTTTTTCAGGTATTTTTCTATAACTCCCAGAATAATCTTCTTCAAGTTTTCACCAGTCACAGAAGAAGGGTGTTCAAATGAAAATACATACTGTAAGAACTGTTTGTTTGGCTACAACTTCAGCTGTGGTATTCAGAAAGAATTCAAACTAATTTTGGAGCTGAAGACTTGTGGCTAGGCCAAGTTACAGAAAGGTAGAAAAGAGCAGAAGTAAAGTATAGAACTGTCAGGTCTATCTTGAATTCTTGAAAAAATACTAGAGAAAATGTGAGGTTGCACTACTTATAAGTATCTGAAGCCAACAAAAATATGACAGTCCCTACGTAACATGAATTTCTCAAGAGAAAAATATGTGAAACCATTGCAATTTCTTTTGTGAGATGGTAATAAACTTTTGAGATAAGGAAGAAGGTTCTATATATCTTGAGTGCATCATCATTCTTATAAGGATATCAAGATAACACAGCTTCACTGAAACCATCACTGAATGACATGTAACACACTGGAAAAAAGTACTAAAAGATTATAGGGTTTCAGTGTGAAAAAGATCATCACTGAAAGTATTTTGGGTCCACTAGTGCTCTTCATTAATGTTCCTTATCAATGACCTGGATTATTGAATTAGGAATATTGTGATTGAATGTGCAGATGATACCAGTCTGGGAGAAAGGCAAAAACTCCAGCAGCATTCTGGAAAAGAAATGTTAAGCCAAGCAAAGATTAATCAATCCTTTTTGGCAGTCATAAACAAATTCATAGAAAACTGGAAGAAGACAGGCAGAAATTTGCAAAAACATATCCAGAGATTTCAGGCTGAATGGAATTGAGCCATCTACTGATGTTGTTGAAAAAGAAATCTCCACCCTCAGATATTTGTCTGAGAGTTCTGCTCGTGCAAGAAGTGATGTAGCTCCCTGCCATACACCAGAGTGTACTAGAGGCTCCTGCCCATCTGACCTTGCCTTGCTGATTTTGACTTCCAGTCTTCTTCTCAGACCTACTTTGTCACTGCAGGTTGTCTGGTCATCACTGTGCTGTGCGAGACCTGGTTATCAGCAATGGACATGCTTTCCTCATTTGGGTGTTCTGAGACTGTATTGCTTGTCATATTGCTCTCATATATGATTAAATATATTAAATTAAAGTTATCTGAACACAGTACTTTAAAATATGGTATTAAGAGAGATATATTCTGAATAAAGAGTCAGCACAGGATATGACTGGAATGTGTGTTGGTAACCATTACCTATCTCACAAAGGCTATTAATATTTATTGCTCCTAAGGGTTTGTGCCTCTATATGGAGCTGTAGGTATTCAGATTTTGATCACGACATTATGCTCTTATCCATAATGCTAGAGTTCGTTGGTGGATGAATATTATTTTCAGAAAAGCACTGGTGTTCAATAAGTAGTGATCAAACTGTTAGAGAACAGCTTGTCCCTCACTGCTAAAGAACTGAGTTTAATCTGACAATTTTTAAATTTTTAAATATGTCAGATAACTCATATTTTTCAGTATGCAGTGATTCCGTGATGGACTGCATTCATGCAATGGAAATCACAATACCCTGTAACTCTCATGCGTTGGAGCATAACTGAAGCCTGTGTAGCTAAAAATTAAACTCCAGGGTTGAGCAGACCCTGCAAATATATCAGTGAAGGGAAATTAATGTACCTGTGCCAAGAATTTCTGCTTTAGCACAGAGGTGACTCGGACAAATTGGCCAACAGTAATTGCTTACTAAAGGCCTAGAAGAGGGCCAGAAAGGGGCTGTGGATTCAGGCTCATAAAGGGATGCTGCTGGCTCTGCAAGCTCTGCCCGTGAGGTCTGTCCTCTGGGAACTGCCTGAATCAGAATTGATCTTAGAGTAAATCCATTGGTAGCCTGTATGAAATCATCTTAGTTCCCTGTGTCAGGGACACTGACTTGCCATCATTGTCATATCAGTTTTTACAGTAAATAACATAATATGGCTGAGGTAGTACTTCTGGAATATCAAGAATATTTTAAAATATAAATGTATTTTTTGATACCAAATTGAGTTAGTGGTAAGCAGAATGTGGACTGACTGCTTTTGTAAGTTCCTGTCCAGACTGAATTAAGCATAAATGATGCACAGAAATTTTTGCTGAAAAAATAATTTTTCAGTCTTCCAATCAGAAAACTGTAACACAAAATTCAAACGAACTTGTAATGATTACTTTTCAGCTCCCAGTAGAGCTTTTTGAGGAATATCCAATGAAACATCATTTATCAGAAAATGTTGACATGATGGGATAGAAACAGACTTTTGGCCTAGAAGCTTTATTTTTTTCTCTTATTACTTAGTTGAAAAAACCCTGCAAAAGATCTAAAACCCTTGAAATATTTCAAACATAAATGACAGAAAACTGAATTGCAAATCTTAACATTCTTTTGCCTTAGAGTATTTATTTATTTATTTATTTGTTTATTTGTTTATTGCAGCACTGGCATATGTAGGAAAAAAAAACTGATGTACAAACACCCTAAGTACTCATGAAAGTACAGTCTTACAACTTGTTTAACTTTCTTTCAGACTATGTGTACATAAACACAAATTTTGACTTGTCCTTAAGCTTAAATGAGAATAAAGCAGCGATTTTTTCACAAGAACAGAACAATCGGAATTTTTCAGATTGCTGCTGTTGTTAGATCAGAAAATCTGCTTGTGAAAATGACCAGTCTTCAGAGAACACTTAAACTTCTTAAAGTTGCATTGCTATGAGTTATCAGTCTCTTACCTTTTAGAACATGAAGTTTTAAAACTTTTAGAGGAAAACTCTGTTATTTTAATCTAATTGCTAAAGTTTGAATTGTCTTTACAGAGAATTAATGGGTTTTGTTCTCTGAGTGGCAGACGCCATATATATGTAAGAAGGATACAACAGAGAAAATTGCATCTTCTGCTATGTCTCTTACCTTTGTGAATGGTTACTTCAATACAACAATCACATCTATTTATTGGAGGAGATGGTCACAATAAAACACTTTCTTCTTGTATTGTCTGAGGCAAGAGCATTATTTTTCCCCTGCCTTTCATGTTGTGGTGGGCTGATCCTGGCTGGATGCCAGGTACCTGTCAAAGGCACTTTATCTCTCTCCTTAGCAACTATGCAGTGGAGTAAAAATATAAGGTAAGGCTCGTGAGTTCAAATAAGGACTGGGTGAGATCACTTACACATTACTGTTACAGGTAAAACAGACCTGACCTGGAAAAATTAACTGAATTTACTACTAATCCAATCCAGAGTAGGAAAATGAGAAGTGAAACAAAATCTTAAAAACCTCTTTCCCCAACTCCTCCCTCCTTCCCATGCTCTACCTGCTACCCCTCAGTGGTGCAGGAAGACAGGAATGGGGATTATGGCCAGTTTACCCCAGGCTGTTTGTGCTGCTTCTCAGGGAGAGCAGTCCTTCCTCTGCTCCCATGTCAGGTCCCTCCCATGGGAGACAGTACTCAGTGAATTCCAGCGTGAGTCCTTTTTACAGGCTGCAGTTCTTCATGAACTGCTCAGACTTGGGGCCCTTTCCATAGGATGCAGTCCTTCAGGGACAGCTTCTTCACTGTGATTTCTCCTACTGGGTTACAAGTCCTACCAGGAAACCTTCTCCACAGTGGGCTCCTCTGTCCACAGGTCTGCAAATCCTTGCCAGCAGCCTTCTCCAGCATGGGTTTCCTATGAGTTCACAGTTTCCTAATAGTCATCCACCTTGCTCTGGCATGGAGGATCTCCATGGGCTGCAGGGGCACAGCCGCCTCACCATGGGCTGCACCACAGGCTGCAGGGGAATCTCAGCTCTGGAGCACCTCCTGCCCCTCCTGCACTGACCTTGGTGTCTGCAGAGCTGTTCCTCTTGTTCTTACCCCACTTTTCCCTGGCCCCAATTACATCTGTGCATTCACTTTTTTCCTCCTTAAATATGATCACAGAAGGATTACTGCCATTGTTGACGGCCTTGGCCTTGGCCAGCTGGGGCTCCGTCCTGGAGGCAGCTGGCATTGACTCTGTCAGACATGGGGGAAGCTTCTGGCAACTTCTCTGAGAAGCCACCCCTGTAAGCCACCACCCTCCTACCAAAACCTGGCCAAGCAAACCCAATACACACACCAAGGTGACGATTTTTCCTCTTCATTACCTTCTCTCTATTTTGTTCAACACTGCTGTTATTAATTGCATATTTTTTACAATTTTTACATTTTATATATAATTTTTACAGTAAGTACAATTTTTATATTTGAAATTCCAAAGGACCCAAACAAAAGCAGAATTTCGTTATGATAGATATTGAATGACAAAATCCCTCTATCCCAAAAATCAAATTAATGAAGTGGTTTTATATATAATTATAATCGCATTGAGTACAAATAAGGAGAAAGTTGCAACCCATTATTTAGAATCCTAATGACAATGAAAATAATGTACAGATTTTAAATGAATTTATTAAATTCTGGCATTTCTTTCTCTCTCTCTTTCTTTCTTTCTTTCTTTCTTAGCTTTTCTCAGATGTAATTTTAACACGAACCATATAACTTTTTCCCCAGAAGTAGTATTTGTTCAATAAGAGTGAATGAATGCACATCAATCCTGCTGGCTCTGACAATAATCCTTAATGTGAGGTTTCAGTTAATAGTTTCAGATGTACCTGCCATCCAGAATATAAGGAGCCATGTAGTGAAATTGCCATAAATCACTGTGTGGCTGGACTATGTCAGAATGGATCACAATTCAGTGATCTCCCTGGAGAGTTTGAGTGTCACAGTCTGACTAGTAAAAATCACTTTTGTCATGAGGCATTTGAGTTTGTCAAAAAGAAATGTCTCACGAATGTAAATGTGGCATTTTGGAGAAAAAAATTAAAAATTAAATATTCTGTTGCTAAATTTTCCCTCTTTAAACTTATGAAGTTTCTTTTGGATATTTGTAACTGAAAAATAAATCAAAACTTGCTCATTTCTTCTTGTAGGAAATAGTATATTCCTAAGTACCGCAACTGAATCTGTTTCATTGAGAGACCTTATACATAACCAGATGTTTAATACTAAAACTGAGCTTTGAAACCACTTCCATTTGTTCTTCAACTTAGTATGGGACTTCTTTAAGTAGACTAGATTGCTCAAAGACCAATAATCCATGCTGTAATACTTTGATAATTAATTCAAAACAGAAATAAAAGGGCACCTATGTTAAGATCTTTATTTCAAATCTATAAATTTATTATGAAGAATAATTTTTATTTCATCAAGGAAAAAAAATCTGTTGACTTTTCTATATCCATTATGTCTACTTAGATGAAAGTCACATAACCACATGCATCAGCTATAGATATATCTGTGCATAGCTGTTACCATCATTGATCAACAGTTCCATTTTATTTCATTATAATAATTTTTATATTAGTTTTATGTAATACTGCATTATGCAGATGTTAAGAGCTATTTACAAAGGCAAAAAATGAGAGACTTAAATTTTTATTGGCAATCAACAAGGAGAAAAACTTCAGCTGTGTAAGAAGGTTGCACAGCTGGTGTTTAGGATGGAATTGAATCAAAGTTTAAAGACACCTTTCTACATCTACTGATTTAGAAACAAAAATGACTGTGTGTGTAGGGCAGTTTTAATATGCATTGCCTTGTATTTATGCCTAAAAGGGTTGTTCAACAAGCCAGAATTTGTAAAGTGCAGCATGTTCCAGCAATTTACCCTGATGGTCAGAAGCTGCTGTATTCCCTCATGTAGCAAGATGTTCAAAAGTTAAAAAATCTTCCAGATCAGGACGTCCTCAGTCATGCCTTAAGAACAAAGTTTACATTTCATTTTGTTTAAAGACTATGTCCAAGTAGTACTGTATTTTTTAAATCTTGTATTTGTTTATTATACTCAACTGCTCTTAATAAACACAATTGAAACTATTTAGTTTTTAACGTTATCACAATATACTGTAGGAATATGGATTTATTTGAACACCTTTGACCAAAGAATCTTCCTTTTTTCTAAAAAACGGACTAACACAATGTCAAATATGGGGCAAATCAATGGCACACTAGCATCTCTCGTGAGAATACCTAAGCTACTGGAGCATGGCATTACTTTATAAATATATTTTTAAATTAAATGTGAAGTTCAGATCTTCAGCCAGACTTGGTATCTCAGTTTGTAAGACACTGGAATTAATTATATTTAACTCACTGAACCAAATCTCTGGTTTAAGTCTTTAGTGGCTTTTCATGCTGCACTTGTTAAATTATAATAAATTGGTCCAATCTATTTTGATCTTTGTTGGACTAAAAATATTTAGAAAATTTTTAAGTGCTCAGCTAATAGGAGACCAGAAAACTGTATTTCTTATGCTTTAGCTCACTAAGTTTTTAGGACCAAACCGTCTGAAATTTGAAACTTTGCATTTATATTCAGCATTTGGGTACTAGCTCCACACACATGGATTGATTTTTCAACTGCTTTATATCACTTAGTTAAATATATTTACTTGGTTTGAAAAAAATTAGTCAAACAAGGAATATTTACTTGCAACCATTTATTGTGTATGTTCAAAAATAAAAGTGCTGTAATCAATCAAAATTATGATTTCCTTGATGCATAGTGTCTTAAGAAACTATGTCATGGCCAATAAACCTAAAATGTAAAATGTAGGCTAATATTTTATCTTTGAAATTTATTTTTTTTTAATTTTGCGCATATGTACCACTCAATAGGAAATAGAGGTGCTTCTTTCTCACAAGATTAGGTTTCTTATTAACTATAAGTTAACTTGTTGAAAAACTGAATACCAATATGCTGCCAAACCTGTCCTTGTAATACCTGTTTTATAACAGAATGTTTTGGACAATTTTTGTTTGTTTGTTTAGAAACATAGGATGCTTTCTTAATGTGGTGACAGAACACCGTACTGAAAATGAGAAGGCTTTTATCAACATAGTACTTACTGATATATCTATCAATAGAAATAGGAATATTTCCATGAAACCACTTGAAGAATTTGACATGCTTTCGAATTTTTTTGAAGACCCATTGTATTTTGAATGGTTTTCATTATAATTGCAAGTACAGCTTTATCATTAACTTTATCATTATGACTTTGTCCATTTAGAGTTGTTTTGTACATGGAACTGAAATTTTCAAGGACACTGGAATATTTTACCCTATCCTAAATAAGATTTTAAAACATAAGAAAAGTACACATTTAATTGATCTATCACTTGTCTATTTTCTCAGACTAAATGTTATACATTTCCTAAATCTTACATTGCTCTACTTTTTGGCAGGTTTTACTGGTGAGTTATGTGAAGCAGAGGTTGCTGCTTGCCTATCACAACCGTGTGGAGCCTCCAGCATCTGTAAAGACATAGTGGGTGGCTATCTTTGTTTCTGTGCACCTGGCTTTATAGGTGAGCTCATGGAAGTGCTGCTTAATGTGTTTCAGTCATTCCTAAACCAGAGAAAAGAAGTTTGTTCAAAAGTATCAATAGATAATTTAGCAGTGTGCCTCTGATTCAGGCAGAAACAACTTTTGTTTCCTGACACACAAAAGTACTTGGCTGAGTAAGAGTATTCAGCTGTAAAAAATACTGACTACAAGGGACTATTTCCACTTCAATTATTCTTTATATTATTTTAGACATGGTGTCTGTCTTGCACTGATGTGATTTGAACTCCCAGCCGTATGCAAGTTGGCCTTAATTTATCTCCTTTGTGCTCTCTGTAAGAATAAGGCTGCAGTAACAAGGGTCTCAACTGCCAAACATACATCCAAGATCCTGGGCAGATTTAACTACTCGTGTTTGCATCTATCCTGCAGGCCATTGTCATGAGACTGACTAGATTAAAATTAGTTTGGCTATGTCAGCATACTGACATTCTATTTTCAGACTACTGTGTAAAACAAAGTTTTTCTAGATACATACACAGGTGGTTTTGATCAACTATATGGTGAAATAACCAAGGGCAGTAGGAATTCCCTGAGTGGCAGATCAGCTCTGCTACCCATATCCATCCTGTCCAAATCCAGGGACTATGACAGGGCTCCTAAAGCAGGAATAAGATGACACTTATTCTCTCTCAATAGTCAAGGAGGACACAGACAACCGGAGGAACTGAGATTTTGAGAAGACTGAATACCTCTTAACTTGCTGTTCTACATCCTTACATAGTCATCTATTTAGATGAAATAATCTGTAACTTAAGAGCTGTAGTATTTGTGTCTTTAATGCAATGAAATTCTATCTCCTCTTTCTATGGGGTTTTTTATTAGTAGTATAAAAATAGAAAGTAAAATTGTATGATATTACTTGCTTTAATCCTTGGTGAGTTTTTTTTAATTTAAATATTTGTTTATATTCATATATATACATAACAGTAGATACTTTTTCTGTGGTCAATTAAAACCCTCAAAACCCCTCTGAAGCAATCAGGAGATTTACCTATTTTTAAGCATTAGCAATAATGAATTTGATGCCAGAAAAAAATATTAGATACATCATTCACAGCTAGAAATTAGCATCAGTATTTTTTCTACTGCATATTTACAAATACATGTCAATATCTAACTTTCTAATTTTTAATTTTTACAAAATATGAAAATTTTGTCCGTAATTAAAGCATTTCCCAATATTTGCCATAGAGAACTTTAAATCAAACCCATTAATTAATAAATTAATGAAAAAATAATATTATAGAGAAAGATGATATTATTTTAATATTTTTTCTTGGAAACCATATTTACACTTTTGTGATGGCTTAAGAAAACTCAAGGCTTTCTTCAATATGAAATATGAAAATAGGCAAGTTTTTAGTACATCTGTAAAGGATTCTATGAAATCTTTGTTGAATATTATATTCTGCCTTTTCCTTTAATCAATAAGAAATTAATTCCCCAAAGACTGTTTATGGCTCATTGGTAAAAGCTCCCTGTACCTAAGGTCAGTTATTTAATTTTGTTGTTGCTGCCTGCACTGATGATTCACCAGTGGTGTGTTCCTAATGAAATGAATCCTTCACTTGTTTCCAGGTCATAACTGTGAGATTGAAGTGGATGAGTGTCTTAGTGACCCTTGTCACAATGGAGCTACTTGTGTCGATCACCTGAATGCCTTCAGTTGCATCTGTCAGGATGGATTTGAAGGTATAAAAAAATCCACAGATCGATAACTTTGTAAACCTACTCAGGGTTTTACACCCATTTTTTTGAACATATTAGATGAGATCCATGTATTCATATGTGGGTGTCATCTGAAGTCATAAACACATCAGTTATAAAAAGAGTAACTTGACTAAATTACCTATTTTGTTTTCAGTGTGGAACTAGGTGTTTTCTGCTAACTGGTGTCTTGGCTGTTGAAAATGGATCTTTGGGGTTCAGTGAAATTCTGCAAATAGGAGATACTGTTCTCTACAAGCTTTTTAAATATTTGGAAACTTTAATATCCTCAAATTTAGGAAAAAAATCCAACTGTGTGGTAAAGGTTTTGGCATATTTGTACAATTTATATGAAAAATTTAAGCACTTTGATAAGTGGATGCATTAATAGCTGCAGCTATGCTTTCAGCTTAGATCAGGAATTTAAAGTGTATCCATTTTCTTTTTAAAGCACCATTTTTTAAACATCATGGATATTTAATCATTGAAATGCAAATCATTCCATAATTCAAATGTCCCAGTGAAAAATATTACATTTCTACCAGTCATATATTCAGAACAATTATTGCATTTTTATTTCTTTAAATGCTTTTAACTTCCCAAATCATGCAATTTATGCAATTTTTTCAATTATTCTTCAAATGATACAGAATTAGGTTCACTGAAAAATATTAGCAATAAAATATTTTTATACTTTGAGTAGTTATGTGGCTTTTTATAGTCTAAGTTGGAATAAGTTTTCTTCTTATCTATAACAGATTTCTTTTTCACAGTGTTTTGGGAGTACATATTTTGCCTTATCATGAAGCCAAGAAATATTTCCTCTCACACCACTGCAGTGCAGTTTATTATATTTAATGCAATTTGGTTTCTGTTCTTCTATATTTATATAACAAGAAAATTGTCGGCTTTAAGCCTTAGTAAACTATTTGATGACTTTTAAAACTTTCTTTTAATATTTTTGAAAAATTAGTGAGCAACTTAGACATTCAGAAAATAAACATCTGTCATAAACACCCACATTTGAATATAGAAAGGGTGTCAAATAAATTCTGATATGTGAGTTATATTCAGTTAAAATAAATGTTAGTCTTTACCTAAAGGTACCACAGAGTAACTTCTTTCTTCTTTCCTTGATTTTATATTCATAGGTACAACTTGTGAAGCAAATATAAATGAATGTCAGTCTTCTCCATGTCTTCATAATGCATCATGTGCAGACCTTATTGGTGGCTATAAATGCATCTGTCTACCTGGTTTTACTGGTGAGTTGTTTTCCACAGCCAAATAGTCCACAAAGCATCCATTAAGACATTATTGACTAATTTGCTTGTGTTTTATTCTCATTTCTCTTTATCTGCCCTGATCTAATGTTTAATTTGCATTCCAACAAACTGGAACACTGTCTGCATCTGTAAACTACATAGCACAAGATAAATTAGTCTGCATTTAAAAAGGCCTTCAAAGCTTATAGACACAAGGAAGACTAGTTACCATTTAGCAACTCAGAAATAAGTTGATATGGATTTGTGGTGATAAGAACTAAATGGATGCTGGTAAGAACTAAATGGATGCTGATATTAGTAGTGTGGCTGTTTATTTGGATGATGTATATTAACTTATTTTTACAAGTTGCTGGGCAGTTTTGTGGTGCAAATAAATTAGAAATTGGCACCTTTTTTAGTAAGTGTTCAAACCTTTCATCTTTTCAAAGGTGCAAGATGTGAAACAGATACTGATGAGTGTGCTTCACTTCCCTGCAAGAATGGAGCCACCTGCATTGACCAACCTGGTAATTATTTCTGCCAATGTGTGGCTCCGTTTAAAGGTAATGAGCACCAAGGGAGAGGGGAAAGCAAACATAATTAACTTCAGAAGGCATTTCTGTCACTTGTCTAAATGCCTTTCACTCTTCCTGCCGCATTAATAGTCTTTCACTTTCTCAAGCAAAGCTTTCAAAGTGACCAACCATAAAAGCCTTCAGCTGCAAGTAAGGTGAAGGGAACATTGTTTATTCAATTGCTAGGTGTATTACTTTATTAAACAAAATTGATACTTTAAAATACGCTTGTTAACAGAATAAAATTGATTACAACACAAGAGGTATATACCCATTAAGCTGCCATCACAAAGACTGGTTGATTTTCTACACAGTTTTCTCTCTAATTTTATTGACATTGTCTGCATTATCTTATCATTTTTAGAAAACAATTTATAGCTATCTTAGAATCCAGAAACTGTGTGTGATTATTTCTCTTGATGTTTTTTAAAGGAAATACATTTAAATTGCAAGGGTTATTGTGACTTTTTTCATAGAAATTTTGGGGTTAAATTTTAAACAGTGCTAAAATAATTTAAAGTAACAAATTGTGTGGTGTTCTTGAGCAAATCTAGTTCAAATGATAGTCTCAATTAAAAGCACCTATTGATTTATAAATTAAATATAAACACATTTTCCCTCCAGCAGTTCAATATAATGATACTTACTTAGGATTCCAGAGCAATCATTAAAAGACAATTTTCCTGGTATGTTGAGACAGCAGGACTTTTCCCCTTTAGGGAAGATGGTTGAATAAAATTCATTATTCATGAGCTCATGAGCAAACACTCATGTTTGTTCTTATTATTTTAATTAATGGTCAAAATTTAGTTTGTCATTTTGTGTTAGTTTTAATTTATGTTCTACTGAATAAAATCTAGTACAATAACAAGTAAATGACAACTGCAGTATCAGAATTTCCTCTGTGTGGGAAGATGTAAAATAATTTTCTGTACATGGTTAGAAATACTAGTCTCTTGAGTACATCTTACAAAAGGAATCAAATTTCCAGCAGAATGTGGTATTTGTTTAGATGTTTAAGTAAGCATTTAAAAATTAACAAAGTCACCCTTTCTACAGTCATCCTTCAAGAGATTAGCAGCATCTCATATGGTCAATAGAGAAGGTAAACCCTGCTGGCAAAACTCATAAAATGTAACCAAGATCCTCTGAGAACATTGTAGGAGGAAGTAGTTAGTAGCCTGCTGTGCCACTTAGACACTCAAAGGTCTGTGGGGCCAGATGAGATCCACCTGAGGGTACTGAGGAACTGCCAGAAGATCTCACCAAAACACTCTCTGTCATTTAACATCAGTTCTGGCTAACTGGGAAGGTCGCAGATGACTGGAGGTTTGACCAGTGTGATGCCCATTCTCAGGAAAGGTTGGAAGGAGGATTCAGGGAGCTACTGGCTTGTCAGCCTGGCCTCAGCACCTGGCAAGGTTATGGAACAGATTATCTTGAGTGTGGTCACATGACACATATGGGACAACCAGGAGATCAGGCCCAGACATGTGGGTTTAGGATAGACAGGTCCTGCTTGACCAACCTGATCTCCATTTATGACTAGATGACCCACGTGGTGAATGATGGGAAGGCTGTGGATGTCATCTACCTGGACTTCATCAAAGCCTTTGATACTGCCTCCAAGAGCATACTCCTGGAGAAGCTGGTAATCCATGGCTAAGACAGGTGCACTCTTCACTGGGTTTAGAGCTGGCTGGGTGGCCAGGTCCAGAGAGTGGTGGTGAATGGAGTCACATCCATGTGATGGCCAGTCACTAGAAGGGTTCCCCAGGACTCAATACTGGGACTAGTCCTGTTTAATATCTTTGTCAATGGTCCGGGTCAAGGGCCCAAGTACACCCTCAATCAGTTTGCAGATGACACCAAGTTGGGTGGGATTGTTGATCTGTTGATCTGTAAAGAAGGCTTTGGAGATGGATCTGGGCAGGCTGGTTCAGTGGGCCAAGGCCAGTGGTGTGAAGTTCAATAAGACAAAGTAAAGGGTCCTACACTTTGGTCACAGCAACCCTATTCATCTCTACAGGCAGTGAGCAGAATGGCTTTAAAGCTGAAATGGCTGTGCTGCCACTTACATATGCTCCAGTGTGACGTTCTTTACACATAGGATTTAACCTTAGTATGTCTGGTACAGTTGCTACTGCTTGGTTGTACTATATCAGTACCTGCAAATATACAGTTTAGAAATGTCTCCACTTCCACCTCTTTTCTGTCATAACTGAGGTACAACAGTGATAGTCGTGTATATAGGATATTTTGTATCAGTAGACATTCTGAAGTCCTTCAGAAACAGAGAAGGGAAAAGCTGTTGCGGTCCCTGCTGACAAAGCAACTGGAACTGGGAGAAGGAAGGAAGGTTAATGTGATTTAGGTGCAAGACAAATCAAATATTTTAATATTCTTAATATTATTAGGTTTGATTCCATTACAGTGTCCTAGCTGGGAAGTTATTATAATAACTTTTCTATTATGATATTGTTTTTAAAATTGAAGCCTTTCTGTAACAGAATAACAGTTATTACAGAATTAATGTTAAGTCTTTTGGCAGAGAGCAGAAGGACTGAGAAACCTATGGTGAGGCTGTACCTCATTTAGGGGTCCTAACAACTTCACGGAAGGTAGAATGAAAGCTCCCATGGCTCCATCAGAAAGTACTGTGTTGTCCCATTAAAAATTCAAACATGTTCAAAAGCACTGCAATTAGCAAATGTTATAGCTTTATCTATGTTTATATCCATGCTGTTTTTATTGGTAGTTTCAGTGTTTTGTGAGAACATTGAGGTATATTCAAATATTCTTTAAACAGTTGAGTTCATAGTAATTAATGGAACCTTACTGTTCAGAGCTTTGAAATGCCAACATTTTAAGCCACGTCAGTGAAGTTACTCACAACTATTACACAGCAGTTCTTGCTGAGAATGTAGCAGAGTGAGTTTGTCCCTGTATCAAGCAAGCTGCTTTTCAGCATTCTTAGCATGCAAAAGGTGAATGATCTCACTACAGTTTCTAGATGATAAAGTAAGACTTAATAGGCTGCGTTTTTCTTCTTTGGTATTATTGATAGCTAAGAACAGATCTTGCACTCCCACACCAGAACTGCAGATTTTCCTCATTTTCTACACTGGTATTTAAGGCAAAGTTGAAACAACATTTCTGTGACACATGGACTGAGCCAGTAATCTGCTGTTCCCAAAGAAAGCTCAGGAAGGAAGAAAGCATTAAAATTCCAGTTTCAATTAAAGACTATATTGGATATGTGATAGTCCTATGAGAGTTGGTGTGATTTTTTTTTCCTTTAACAAAAAAAAGGGTAGAAAAACTATCAATTGTTTAGTAAAAAAACTATCAATTGTTTAGTAACTTGTTTTCAATAAATGGAGTAGAGATTTTTATCCTTTGATCCAAATTATTTACATGACTCATTTCAAAAAATGCACTGTGTGTATTTTGTCTAGATGTTGCTAATAGGTATGACCTTTTAAATCAAATATATGCAATTGTAGAGGAAAATTGAAATCCAGTTCTGAGGAAATGTCTACTTATTTCTTGCAGCCTTAATGACACGTCTCCAAATGTGTTCCAATTAAGATTAAAGCAAAAATGGTAATTGACCATCAAGCATGTTGCAAAAGAAAGTGAACTAGTAAGAAAGGCAACTCAGCAGGAAAAAAAAATGCTTAAGTCTGTTGAAAAACAAGAGTAATAATGGAGTTTTCATCACAGGACACTCTATTATGGGAACAGCTAATTACAAAACAGATAATAAGTAAGAAATGTAAGTGCTCATGAAGGCAAAAAGCTAGAGTAGGGATAATGGAGCAATTACTTTTCCAGTGCTCATAGGCCAAACCTCAGTCTTTCCAGTGCCAAGCCCCATGCAAACAGGCAGGTTTGCAACACCTCTGGCTATTTCTAGGGTTAGACCGTAGGGTTAGACCGTAAACCACTATATTCTATCCAACATCAGGTTTTTTCTTGTTTTGGCACTCTCTTGACACTGAACAGTCAAATAAAATTTTATTTAGGGGAAAAATGAAACTGATGCACAGATATATGAAGGGCCCTCTGTATCACATAGGAGCTTTTTGAGGGAAGAGAAGCAGAGTGGCCATGTTTGGGTTATATTACCTAGAAAACATTCATTGCCTCTGTACAATGAAGGATATGTAATGCCTAAATGGAAATGAGTACGAGCAGGGACTTACTGTTGGCTCATGTATGAAGTCACTGCAGGACTTTGGAATTTTTTCTGTTATTTCTATTGGATTTTGTACTGTTCCTAAAAGCTGCCATCTAGATGAATACTGTCAGCTGCTTCTGTCTCCAAAATGAAACAATTCAGTGAGAAATCCTTTTTCCTAGCCATTTCTAGTGTCTATTTAGGTGCTTTTAGGTACGTTAGATACCCACAAGGGTCTGGCAGATATGACAAGGTCTGTAGGAGAGCCGTGGCCTTCCAGAACAGCACTGAGTACACAAAGGCATCTCTAAAAGCTGTGTTTGCTTAACTCTGTCCATACAAATTGAGTAAGTGCTGTAGTGTCAACTCTGCTTTTAGTTTGCACATTGGGACACATCTTGATCCACAAGAAAATTTTTCTTAGCCTTTACAGCCATGAGTAATCTGGGAATACTTCATGTGCAAATCCAGTCACAGCTGATAAGGGGTTTGAATTTCATCAGTCATTCTGCGAGAATGGGGTACAAGATCCTCTATTCAGGAATCAGGCTTGAGTTATGGAGATGATACAAGTTATATTCATTGCAAATGGAAATCTGGCCATTAGTTTTCCATAAAGCATGTGCAAACCACCATTTTTAAAGACTTAAAACATGGTTACCTTTTCCAGGGCTGCCCTGCAAATTATGAAGGTGTTCCTACTGCTCAAAGAAAAGTTTACCAAATTGCAGAGGGGTTTTTTTGGCTACTGATGCAAATGTTTTTAGCTTTATTTTTCTATATAGTGAGCCTATTTATTGCATAGGGTCATCTGCCAATACAAAAAGTAATAAAATTATAATCTTGGTATCAAATGATATAAATAATATCTGTCAAATTACTCAAATTTAAAAAAAATGAAAATGTGACCTTGGAACACAGTAGAGTTTTACCTCCAGAACTAAAAGTAGCAATTATTGGAACTCTAATTGACACCCACAAGTCCTAGGCCATAAGGAAAACCTAAGTTTGATAGAAGTTTTCTGTAAGTTTTCCACACATACTATTAATTTCAGTTGCTTGCTGATGCAGATAAAATAAAGAATGAAAATAAAAACATTCCCATATATTTCAGTAGGTAATAAATTTTTGTTGGTTGTTTTCCTAAATGGAATTCTTCTTTGGGTTTCTGAGAAAAAGTGAACATGTTTTTATGTGAAATGTGACATGGATACAGATATATTTTCATTGTTTATTCATTATAAATGTGTATATTTTGAAGAAAAAAAATTACACCTAAATAATATATTCAACTTCTACTTTTTTCTATTTTTACAGAAATTTATACAGGTATGGAGCAATAAAATATACATCTCTGTGTGATCTCCATTTTAAAATTTGTGATGTGGTTCTTTCTCATACTCTATTTGAGCACTGTTGCATGCTCTGCATTATCATATATATATAAGGAAATGTATTTTTACTTGAAAAGTGTTAAATATTGTTTTTCAACTATCCTTCCTTTAAAAAACCAAGTATATGATTTTCAATTATAGTGAATTTCCTTCATTGCCTTTCCACTGTTTACATACAGAATTTCAAAGGAATTCCTTTAATGGAATGTAGAATTTGGATTCCAATGAAAAGAATGGAGTTGCTATAAATTTGAAGTGTATGAAAACACTTGTTATGTTTTTAAACTATTATTAAAATACTCACCTTAATTTCAAGTAATATGCATACTCAGCTTAATTTCAAGTAATATGCATGCTTCAGTTATTTTCCTGTTTCCTACCCACTTCCAGGGCACTTCTGCTTTTTTATTTACTTTTACTAGTCTTTAATCATCTCGCTTGTGGAGATATTTTCTTTTCTTATGTCCCATAGTAGATCAAGATAAGCAGGCAGATTTTAAAATAATGGCAGGTTTAGAGGTACAGCTAAGCTTCTCAAAGTTTTGAACTTTTAATAGAGGCAATTTTAGCTTTAGCATTAAGACATTTAATATTTACAGTTGTAAGGAACTCAAATTTTAGGTATGTAACCATTTGCTCATTAGTGTTCCTGGGATTTTTATGGTAAGTCTATGCAAGCCTTTGGGAGTAATAGCTACTGAGCTGTGTAAAGGTGATGAAAACAAAATCACACGTTTCTCTGAAACAATCAAGTAACTTTTGAACTAAATTTGTGGTATCCACTTATTTCAAGAGGATAATCTTGGGAGAAACAGTAAACTGTATATAGATTGGAGGCAGGGATTGGGGGAGTGAACAGGCATGTCTTTATATAACTTTATAGTGCCTTTGTACACTGGGTTATCTCCCATAACTAAATGCATTTTTATTTTTATTGTAAAGAATTCAGTTGACTTGATTTATCTTGGAAAACAGTAGTGATTAATTTCAATGTTAGAAATGTCTTTTAGCTCTTTTGTTAAAAGGTAAGTTAAAAAAGACTGAAACAATGCTGTTGCAGTGATGTTATGATCACAGAATCACAGTGCTGGTGCTGCTACCTTCTTGGTAGTTCTTGAAAGTTTCTTGTCCTCATGAGTGCATACTTAATACCATTATCAGACTACTGGTTATCATTTAGGAAATTGCCATCCAAATGACACACTTGTTTTTCTGTTAGATAATTTTATTTTCACTATACTGTCACAATTGTGCCAGCAGTCTGAAATGAGATGTATTTTGCAGGCCATACTTTTACAGCAAAATGCTGAATTTGAAAACTGTAGTCAGATTTAATTCCTTAAAATGTTAGTAGCAAATGTTTTATTTATTAGATTATTTTTCTAAAGAATAACAACATTGAAGAGATGTCACTTCTGATCATAGGAGACTTCAGTACTGCACATCAAAACATTTCATGCATACATTTATGCTGAGCAAATAAAACAAACAGATATCAATAACTTCACTTAAAGAAATAGAAATTTATATCAGGCAATTTATTTCTATACCATTTTTATAAATTAGGCTTTTGACTTACAGTAACAGCCTTAAACGGACAGTCTTTTTCAGCAAAATAAAATCTATTTTCAGTGTTCACTTATGGTATTTAGAAATTCTACCCTAGAAGTATTATAAGCAAATGCAGTAGAAAAGGAAACTCATTAATATTAGCAGAATGAAATTTATCAATATGCAATATGTTTCTCACTCCTAAATAAAAAAAAAGAGTATTTTCTAAAGAAATTATTCATTGTTTGATATGTTGATTGTATGTTAATAGAGAAGAATACTATATGTTATGTGTATATGTTTATATGTAGATAAAGAAGTATAATACTTTATGCAGAATAATGTGCAACTTTAAAGGAAATTGTCCTTCAGCTGACTGCTTAATTTAATCATTTGTGCATATATTTTTGAGGTTTGTTCAGTTTTATTCTAATAGAATGGCCTTTCGTTGCCTATAAAGAAAATATATTGTGATCCATAAAATGTACCCAAGAATTAAACAAGCAAAAAGGTTAAATCTTTCTAAAGGAAATAAGCACAATTGTAAAGATGAGCTGAACTTATTCATTAATTATTTCTGGACTGGATTCTTTCACATTTCATCATTTGAACATCCTAATTTTGTCTGTTCACTGCTTAGTGAGCATTACCTTTTTACTCTGAATTTAAAAATTCTGATATGTCTGTGAGAGAAGACAGTATATGAACCATTTTCCCGGCACAGCATTCCTTTCTGTCAACACTCACAGATTTGCTGTTTCAGAAACTTTTCAGATCAAGTGAGAAGTTTTATATGTTTAGCAGAAAATGATTTATTGAAATCAATCAGCTACAGTAAAACAGTTGAACAAAAATATTTGTACAGAAAGTATTTAACAATTATTTAGAACTGAGAGAAAATTCTGAAAACATAAAAACTGTTTTCTGATTTTAAAAAAAATTCAACCTGTAACCTGTTTGCTGTTTGATTTTTCCTTAATCATACATCTTTTTTACAGCTTTATAAAAAAATGCTGATATTAGAGCAACAGCAGCAAGTGAACTTGTTTTGGAAGTGTGCAACCACCACTGCCTACTACTATTCGGCTTACTACTATCCAACCTTAATCTTTGTGTGAATATGCATATTTAAAAAAAAAAAATCTACATTAACTCATCTAATTTTTCTTGTTTTCTTGATCTTTGTATTGATTAGCATTAATAATTAATTACTTAACAATAAAAGATTCTCAGCAATGTATTAAGATAATATCAACAGTTATGATTCTCTGAGTAAGGGAATAGTCTTTTTGCTTATTAATTCTCAACACTGATAGTTAAAAATTAATTAACTCAGGGAAAAGGACTGAGTGGGCTGGACACAGTCTTATTATTTTATTATATTTTTGTTTCACCAATCTTCCAGTTAGAATAAGAATGAAACCTTTGCCATTTCTGACAGTAGCAGAAGAAAAGATTTTTCATGCAATGATATGCATGAAAGCTGGGTGGGAGGAAAAAGGCATTGACTATCTAATTAAAAAGTGTTAAATATTATTTGAAATAAGACACCGAAAAAATATTATAATACTAATAGCAACTAACATCATTCCATGTGGTTTAGCCTCATTTGGTAAACTACTTTATGGCCATATTCTAATTTACCATTCTTTGCAAATGTCAGATTAATTTAAGTTTCTTTTCTTTGTGCTATTTCACTTTACTATAGTTAGAATGAAAGAAGTATTTTGTTTTCCCTAATTCCTTAAAAAGGGGAAAAATCTATTTTTTGTCAGGAAATAATTTTGGTGTAATTTCAAATCTACACAAATTTCACTGAGGAGCTACCTTGAGAAGGATTCATGCTCCTATTTGCAGAACACCATGGGAGGAAGCTGTGTGAGCTCCTTGCCATGCATCCTGGTTTAGTTTCCTTGCTACCAGGGGAAGGACCTGGTGACCAAGAACAGGCTACACAGGATCAGTTATAATAAAATGGTAGATGAAGAAGTTTTTCTTAGAGATCTTGAAGGGAGAAAGCCTGGAATCCACTGCAGCAGGATGGGAGGAGAAGATCAGAGTAGGTAGAGGATACACTCAGGCATGAGCAGAAAGAGACTCTACAACTGTGAAGGTGAAGATGGTGGATGATACCTTCTGATTACTTGGATGAGAGGTTTTATCTGGAAGGGCTAGTAAGCTGTCTGGGTCTGACACAGCCTCATCAGTACCACTAAAATAAAGCAATGGTTGACAACAGATAACACACTTCTCTGAGGTATGGTGATACGAGGTGACCAGACCTGATCTCTGAGGAGGTTTATTTAGATGTCAGAGATCTCGATGTGGGAAAGAGATTACCAGAGTTTGGCTGATTTCCAGAGCTTGTTTATTTTTGCTGCTTGTCCATGACACCACCAATGACAATGCCCACAGAGACCCAGAGCATATCAAAGGTGACTAGGGAACTCCAGCAGCAGGAGAAAAAGCTGTCAGGGCCCAGATGGAGTTTTTCCAGCACTGCTGGTAGGAAGAGAAGCATCCTGGAGGTTAATATCTGAATAATGTCACAGGCAACACTTCATTGATGCATCATTCAAGTAGGTCAGGCAGAATGGAATGGCAACCATTTCAAGAAATATTGTGGTGGGTGTCTGCTACTGGTAGCTTGATCCAGAAAAGTTTGTGAGGTCATCTTTAGAAAACTTTAGGAACATTAGTTCTCCATGGGATATTACCACATTGACTTTTGCTGGAAAGACAACATGAAAAGATACAAATGACCATGCTGACAAATTTTTTAGACAATTGCAGGGTGAGAGAACTAGGGCAGATATTTATCTGTGTTCTATATTCCTGAATAAGCAAGAGGAAGTTTGTGATGTACAGATGAAAAGCAATGCTGGCAATAATGGCAGTGAGATGATAGAGCTCATAGTCTTAAGAGAAATAAGAAATTCAAGTAGCGCAATAATGATACCAGACTTCAGTGAGCTGGTTTTAATTAGCTCAGAAATCTCTTTGGGAGCTCCCATTACAGATTGCACTGAAGGGAAAAAGTATTTGTTTTGAGCCCACAGATTTATCTTAAAAGACCGTTTCCTCAAAGCACAGTTCTTTCCAAAGTGCAGGAACTCATGCAGGTGTGGCAGAAAAACGGATAAATGGGGCACTCCTGAGTGAGCATAAAGAGAAAAGGAAGTGCACAGAAGGTATATGCAAAGGTAAAGAAACCTCTCCAGGTAAAGAAAATTAAGTACTGCATTACTGGATCATCTGACAGTTCCATTTAGGATTGTGAGCCATGTGTTAAGCTTATTTGTGTTATTCCACTTTAGGAATCAGCAGGGTTTTCACTCATGTCAAGCTGTTGTGATATAAATATGAAAACTTCAGGGCAAAATCTCAATGAGCCATATGGCTTCTTTGGCTGTGCAATTTCATGAATTCCAGATCTGAGAGTGTTGGCTGTCTTTAGCAGGATCATCCTGCAGCAGAGAGATCATAAGCATAAAGACAGGAAACAACTTGTGCTGTTTTTTCCTCTTTTGTCAGCATCATTACTGGGGTCAAAGGGTTGTTGGATTTTTTTTTTAACCTCAGTTCTGTTCCTACTTGTTGTTCTTGTTATTAAAAGCCTTAAGATTTCAGCCCTTAGATGTCTGTCTTACAGTAAGCAGTCAGCTCACCTGCAGTCCTGTTGATATTTTGGATGGTGTTTGTTTCATTATTATGAAGGCTCCTGGCAGGAGCTGTGGCCTGTGGGGAGTCTGCACTGTTGAAGTGTGAGGGTCAAAGAGCTGTCATGGACTGACCACAGCTCTCATTCCCCATCCCACTGTGCTATTCATGGGTGAGGAGGTGGAAGAGAAATCTGGAGTAAAGGAGTGAGGTTGTTTTAGCTTTGTGTTTTTTTTTTTACCATCCTGTGCTATTTTTAATTGGCAATTAATTCAATCAGTTTTCCTCAAGTTGTTCCTATTTTGTCCATGACAGTAATTTGTAAATGATGTCCCTATCTTTAGCCACGAGGTTTTCTACCCTATTTATTTCACCTGCCTCTTGAGGGGGAGTGAGAGTGTGGCTGGCTGGGCATCTGTCAGCTGCCAAGATCAACCCACTACAGCATAACTGTGTGGATTATATTTTCCACATGACTACCCAGGTGTTTTATCTTGTAGTGTCACATTGCCCATCACTGGGTTAAGGTTACAGCCTCTCTGAGGAACAGAGAGGTGGTTGGGACAGGGGAGAAACTGCTGCAGAAAGGAATGGCTGGGCAGCCATAGCTGGGGCATGGGCACTGGTGAAGTCTGCAGAAGGTCTGGAGTACAGCAAGCCCTGGGAAGCTCCACCAGAAAACATGGCGTATACACAGACCAGCTTCAGTAGTCATGGAAAGGCTTCAAAGGGGTTCAGAGAGGCTTGTGTACAGTTTGTTACAGCCCTGAGAGGCACTGAGCACTGCCTGAAAGTAAGCCTGAAAGAACAGACTCGCCTCCAGCAGCACTGAGTGAAAAAGACAGGCAGATTTACAAACTGAAACCCATTTGATCTCAGTTGTCTCTGCCCTCCTCATTTCCATTTTCAGTACTGGAAAACATGAAACAGTCTTGTTCATGTTCTAATAAATTAAGGCTCATTTTATAGGGCCTTTAAATCTCTTTTTATCTAATTATTGTAAATTAATGATTTAGAGGAGGGCATCTGTGACCCAAGATCCACAACATCCACACCAAGATCTGCAATCACACTGTTCTGTAGATAGCCCAGATATATGTACATAATCTGCTATACAAGAGAGTTTTAGTAAGGAAAGACTACAATGGGACTGTGTGAGATTTTCTATTGTATGGAATTTTTATAAATAATGGAGGCATACACTCATGATTAAATAAGAACATATTTCCAATAAAATGATTTGTGTTCAGTCATAGATGGTAAGGAGAACAATTATACAGTGTTACATATACTTAATTCATGGTCAGTATTATGGGTTAATGTATGAGCAGTTCACATGGTAGTTGTGACAACAGGTTATCAAGATGAAATAGCAGGAAGCTTCAATCAAAATTTGTTAATAATTTTTAAGTGCATTTTCAAAAATCGCATTTTTGAGCCATTTAAAGCACAAAGGTAAAGAGAAAAGCTGTAAGATACACCTGCCTATCGAAATCTATGAGATAGCTATTAAGATTTTAAAATGTATTGTATCATATAAAGTAATATAAGCAACACATAATTTTTTAACTTTTATTATTATTATACCAAGCAAATAGATGTTTCTGCATGGTAATATACATATATGTACCTCTGAGACCCTCCAGCTCGATTTTAACCAGGGTTACAAAGAAAATAAAGCTCATAATAGGCAGCAGCTGCAGGGATATATTCATCAGTTTAACACTGACAGCTTTGCCGTTTTCTTTTTCAGGTTTGAACTGTGAGTTTAGGCCCTGTGAGGCCAGAAATCCCTGTGAGAATGGAGCTGTGTGCATAGAAGAAATGAACTTGGACGTTTTTCCCCTTGGATTCCACTGCCAGTGTGTGAAGGGCTTTGCAGGTCCTCGCTGTGAGATCAATGTCAATGAGTGCAGCTCTAACCCTTGCCTCCACGGATACTGCTATGACAGTGAGTTCAGTCTGGTTACTCACTTTAATGTAGAGTAGTCTTTCTCTTGAAGCGTCTGTAGCTGCTGAGCTGCTCTGGGGAGAACAGTGGATAATTTACTGAAATTTAGCTTGTCTGAAACTCCCCAGCCTGTACCAGAAGGATTATTTTTGCCAAAATGCCTCAACTCCCGGCACTGGGGTTTTTGTGTTCAGGGGGTCAGAACTGTAGCTAATGAGAAATTTTAATGAGATTTTTGCTGTCTCCTTTGATACCTAAATTAGCCAAAAATGTCATACATTGTGCATTTGATGAGACTATTCAGGTGCTGAAAAAGAGCTCATGGAGCAGTTAGGCATTATATATCATAATTCTAATATGTAAAAAAATTCTGTTCTATTTCAAAGTAATGTAAAAGGGTGTATCTGTTTACTAAAAAGCACCTTCTGCTATGTAATTGTGGTGCTTACCCTTTCATTGGAAGATATACTTAAAGGTTTTAGAAGCGACTTGATTACCCTACTATATTCTATCTGGATTGGCGGGCTAAGTTTAGTAGCAATCTAGGTATGGAGTACTTACTTGAAAGTTTTATGGAGCTCTTACCATCTATCAGGCACTTTCTGTACTTGCTAAAAAAAAAAAAAAAAGGTAGAAGTAGTAATTTTCAGAGAATCTTAAAATGCTGACTGGAAAGTTGAAAGACATCTGGAGGTCATGTAGTCAAAGCAGCATGAAGCTAGACTATTAACAGTGCTAGAACAGGTCAGTCAGGGAGTTTTCTAGCTGAGTTTTGAAAGCCTTCAAACAGGGGCAGGAATTTCACAAACTCTTTGGGACAGAGTATTCCTCTGAGTAACTACTCTGGCAATGGTCACCCTCTTCAAATCCCATCCGAATGTCCTGAGCTGTAACTTTTAGCCATTGCCTCATAATATCTCCTAGCACTGCTAAGGAATTTCAGTTCTGTCATTTGTGCATCCTTGAAGTTATTGTTATATAGCCCTCTCACTGTGAACACATCCCTGAAAGTCTAACACAAAGTTCACTCAATTTTTCCTCATAGTGCCCACACTTTAAGCACTGAGTAACTGTGTTTGTCTTCTTCTACATCTCTCTCCTGTTTCCTTGCATCCTTTTTTAAAAAGGAATGATGATTTAAGAACTTCCATGAAATGCATTTTTTTAGAAAAATTTGCAGACCTAATCAACTTACTGGTTTCAGATGAGACCTGTAAGAACTGAGCCCAAATTACTAAATACATCATTTTCTAAAACTCTCATATTTAAAATAAAAATAAAAAGCAGTTTCAATAAAATATCTTAAAAAGTCTCTCCTTCCTTATCTGGGAATAAGGCAAGAGACTTCATCTTCTATCTAGTAAAGACTATTTCCTACTACATTTACAGATGTTTTCTATGTGGTCTACATTGGTTTAGAGACATTTTTGAACTGCAATTTAGATGAGATGTATTAAAGTTCTTCATGCTGACAAAGTGCCAATTTTTGGGGGAACAGCTTGTCTTTGTGATGCCTCTGGCTTGAGTTTTATCATGCGGACATTTCAGTTTTTCTACCCTATGTGCACAGACTGCAGAAAGCTGGAATCCTAAGGAAGCTGGGAAGCTTTTAGTACATGAATAATGTTCCCGTGCTGAAGGTTTTAAAGCATTTAATGAATACAGTAGCAGCTGTGTGTACAGACACGATGGCAGAATAAATTCTATGGTAAATCTCAGAGATAATGAAGGATTCAGGGAACCCTTTGAGGTTAAAATAAATGTAGGCCTGCAAGAAGTGCAATTACTGCTGTCATGAACTCCATATATGGATGGAGCACTCAAAAGATTCCTCTCCATTTGGATCACTAATGATGAAAAAGAGACAGGATTCTTATGATTATCTTGTTAAGAAATATATCACAGAAAAATTCAACTCAAGTAAGCTTTCCCTTAATATTGTAATATGATATTGTTACATGATATGAGATATTCCTTACAACAACAACAACATCATTAAAAACAACCAATAAACCAAACATTGTTTAACTGCCACATCTCATTTAGATATAATTTAAAAGAGAGAATCTTATGATTTTGTGATTATTTTGTGATGGAAAATTACTCATTGCTTGTAACATCACTTTTTAAGTCATTGATTTATAATTGTTGAATCAAAATGTTTCCATTTTTTAAGTAAAACACAGTGCATGAATCTGCAACACAGTACATGAATCTGCTTTCATATTTAAAAGATATTTTGAAACCACCTTTAATTTATTTCAATTTTTTTAACAGGTCCACACTGTTTAAGTAAAGCTGGTCTGAATCTTTTCCAGATAGTATTCATTACTGTAACATAGTCATTTTATTACATTCAGTTGTTATGACTCTCAGTACTAAAGCGCTCTCTCTGTTGCAGTTGTCGATGGATTCTATTGTTTGTGCAACCCAGGATATGCAGGACTGAAATGTGACCAAGACATTGATGACTGCATAGTCAATGCTTGTGAACACAATTCTACATGTGTTGATCTACATCTGGTTAGTAGGAATTTTTTTAATTAAAATGATTGTTAAGTTTTCATTCTAAAATCTAAAGCAATACTTTTCTAAGATCTAAACCTCCTCTTGATCCATACATCCACATATCAAGGGCTTTATAATCATGTTTTCCAGCTGCTGGTATTTCTCTTTATTTGGAATTTTATAGGCAGTGAGAAAGGAGAAGTTTTTATCATTTAAAAGCAGTTACTGGGTCAATGTGGTTATACACGGAATTCAAAAGGCGCAGAAAATTTTCTACAGGGTGTGTTTATGACCTCATTATAAGTGACAGGAGTACTCATTTACACCAATTGCACTGGCTTCAAAGGGAATTTAAAAGTATCTTACCAAAAAACATGATTTACTTCAAGTACTTCAGCATTTATTTTCAACATTCTTCAGCTATATTAGTTCCTGAGATATGAAATGTGTTAAAATAACTTATGTGTTCTCAGAAATAAAAACATTCTATTACCTGATTCTACCATGAGAGGAAAGAAGACAGAGATTCACATCATATAAACTTGAACACCAGAGGTGGCCCATGTTCTCTGTCACTCCTTCCAGGAAGCTGTCAAGAAGCAATTTGTTTTCAAGTATTCAACAGAGACATTTAGACCATACAGGATGAGTATTTTCCTTAAGAAATATTCAGACTGTCAGAGAAATTATCAGTTTAAAAAAATTGGAAGAAAGGACAGCTTTTTCTTTCTTATTCTATTTTCTACCAGCACATTTGTGAGAATACTAAACTGATAAATGTAGAATTCAAATTATATTATGAAGCCTATATATTATGAAGTGTCTATATATGGTATGAGATAAATGTCTGAGCACCAACCAAAGATCATTGAGGATGTAGGCAGCACAGTCCACAATTCAGCTGCCCACCATTTGAATCTCCACCTTGGGTGAACTGAACAGCCCTGTAGGTACCACTGGCTGCTGCATTATTGCTGAAGGTGTTTGCAGTTTCAGAAACCCTGAAGTGTATGAGAGGTGTGGGTTCTTGGGGTTTTGCTTGGTTGGTTTCTTTGGTTGATTTGCCTTTTATGTGTTTGTTTGTTTTTGTTTCCTTGTTTGTTTTAGTACACACATAAAGAAATTGCTTTTTTTTCTGACAAATCCAGAGGGAAACCTGCAATTGTCACTATTTCCTAAACTTGAACCAAACTTAGCTGCTTCAAAATAATTTTCTCAAATTCTCTAATTTCCAGAGCTGTTTCTTCTTTTCACAGTTAGAACACTTTATGTATCGTATAATATTTTGAGGGATTGTTAACATGATTTGAGAACTTGTCAACACCTTGGACAAAATCAAGCACTTGGTATGGAGACCACAGAGTTTGTAACACTTTTGTTACTGTCTTTGGATTCTATTGTAAATGTGAATTTTTCTACCAGTAGACAGCAATTAATATTTTAAGATCTCATACTGGACACATATTGCCATCTTAAAATCAGGTTAGAGAGCATTACACAAAATAAATTTTATGCCTCCAATGCAGGTGCTGTCCTATTCTCTAGGAAAGTGTGTTACAGATGTTGCAATTACAGGTGCTATTCCTAACTGCAGCTGATCCTTTAATTGAGACTGACAAAATGGAGTTGTATATACAGTTTAAACAACATTCTCCCATTGACAAGGTATCAGAAATTGAGAAAAATACAGATTTTTAACAAAGTGAATATATTTTTCCCCTTGAGAATTTTGGCTATGCTTCACCAAATGAGTTGCAAGATTGATCCCAGAAAAATCAATAATTTGGGCAAAATTTAACATGACAAAGGATAGTAGCTCACTGCAATTTCAAACACTGCTTTTTCTTCACGTCTTTCATCCATTTTTTTTCCTCAATTTATTGGTGTTTATTTTTGTTCTGTACTTCCTATATATTTCTCACCTTGTTTGCCACAGACCTATACAATTCTGTTTTAAATGGAATATAGCATAGCAAATCAGTGAGATCCATTCAAACTCTCTGTTTCTGAGAAAGTATGACATTCGAAACATCTACGTGGATACAGTTAGTATCTACAGAAAATAAATGATGAAGAAACTTAATGGAAATGTGTCATATTAGACTCTGTTCCTTTTCAGGCTTTTTCAAAATTGTTCACCTATATTGTCAACATTAGAGCAATCATTTATGTGAAAGAATTCATTTTGATGTTTGATGTTTTGATTAAAAATCTTCAGTATTTTTTCACTACAAAATTGTTCTTTGGCATTTTGGACAGCAACATAATTTCACTGTCAACCCCCCCCCCACCCCCCCCAGTCATAATGGCTCTGATAAGTGGAAAAGAAATTGGGAATTTCTCATATTATTTTGTGACAGTAATAATAATTCATTTCTATTCAATATTTACATTTCTCCTTCTCTATTCTTCTCCAGAGTATATTTACTTAAACTAACATTTATTATATATGTTTCTGAAATAGTTTCATGTGGATCATCTTTTCAGTTGAATCCAGAAAGGGATTCTTGTTGAATTAAGAAAAGACTTGTTCACTAAGTGACTGCATTATTCAGTCTATATGTGACTACATTGCTCTGCACACTATGTCCTTCTTATTGTAGTCATTACCAAACAGAAGTGAAATTTTTCCAAATCATGTTATCTGTTTTATACATCAAGATTCCTTGGTGATCAACACAAAGAGGATTAATGAATTAACATATATTCATAAAAATGGAAGAAGACCCATTCCTTCTTCACCCATAGCAGCTGTAAAAGAACAGATAATGAATTAACAATCCCCTAGAAAACTAATTTTAAACAATACAGACTCTCTTCATCCTTCTCTAAAAGGTAAAAAACTAGAGGATAGGAAGTAACTGAAGCATAATGAAGGAAGATTTAAAAACAGATGGAGATCTCAGGAGTTTTATAATTTCTGTATCAAATACCATTTTCTTCCAAAGGTATATTACGGCAGTCTTATTATACAAGTCAAAGACCAAAGATCTGAATGTGAGAAAGAATTCCAATATGTGCTCTAATTGCAACATATACTTCACAGACTTTACCTTGGCTCTCCAGGCAGGGGATGGCATTAAACAATTGGACTGTGGGATGAATCATAGAATAATTTACATTGTAAAAGATCTTCAAGATCATTGACTCCAACTGCAAGCCTAATGCTGCCAAGTTCACTACTCAACCATGTCCCTGAATGTCACATGTTAAATACCTTGAAGGTTGGTGACTGAACCACTTCCCTAGGGCAGCCTGTTTTAATGTTTGACACTGTTTTAACGAAGACGTTTTTCCTAATATCCAATATAAAACTTCTCTGGTGGGAGATCAGGATAGGCGAAATACAAAGCTGAAAGACACAACTACATCAGCATAAAGAGATTCTGATTTCCTACTGCATCTGAAAATTCCTGTTACCCAAGAGTAATATACCAGCGAGTTATTATATGACAACACAAACCACTGTCAGTCATATTAGACCCTCTGGTGGCTCAGGAATAATTAATCAGCCACTCTTATGCTAATAAAAGTTCCATCTGCAGTCCAGGAGCTCAAATACCTTTGATGCATTTTTCAAGGTAAGGCTGAATTACCATAGTCAGAATGACACTTGCAGTATGAGTCCTTCATCTTTGGTTTTGGTAATGTAGTATAATATGGAGTCTTAAAATTCGATAAAAATATTATCTTAATGCATCAGAAAGAACAGGCACAAGAAATTACACTCCTGTGGGGTTGATCCAGCTGCCAACTAAGGACCACACAGCCACTTAGTCTGTCCTTTCCACGGGATGGTGAAGACAATAGAAAAGAACAAACAGAAGAAAACTTGTGGGTTGAAATACTTTAACAAGCAAAGGAAAGGGGAGGAGGAAAAAATAAAACAAATCACATGATTCAAAGGCAATCACCCACAACTTCCACGTGTACATTGATGCCCAGCCAGCATTTGAATACCAGCTTCCTTATGCCAGAGTAATTTGCAAATTCTTCTTTAAAAAGTTAAAATAATTAATTCAAAGTATTGTTGGGGGACATCACACAAAGCTGTGTTGAGATATATATGAGATAAAATCATAAATATAGTTTATTTAACATAAAACATTATTTTGGAGTATTTGAATTTAAAAAAAAAAAAAATAGAAAGTAATAGTAGCTTCACAATAGCTCTGACAAGTTTTTGCTTGTACTGTTCTGTATGTCAGATTATAATGCAAATCCTGTCACTTTAGTGTATGTGGACATCCATGCAGAAAATTATAATAGATGTTTCCTTCAGAGCTTTATTTCTGGAAGCTATTATTTCTCTGTACTTACCACATAGTAAAATAAAAAATATAAACTGTAGCTAAAGTTATAGTTATATGATAATGCTTGTATTGCAGTCCCATGTCCTTCTTGTGGTTAACTCTCTACCCTTACTTGATTTTAAAGATAATTATTTCCCTTTCAATAAAATTTAACGTTATTGAAATGAGCTCTCAATAAAATAATGGACAATAATGCCAATTTTAACTAGAAAAAAAATATTTTCTTGCTTGATTTCTGTTTTTAAATTGGTAGGGGGGAAAAAAGAGTACTTATAACAAGGTGAAATTCAGTAATTCATGTCTTTTAGGAACTTACATTCTGGGTTGTATGGAAGGATGTATGAAGGATGGAGAGAGACTATTGCTAAATTATTTTTTTATAACAAAAAAAATAGAGTTGAGAGACAGAAGGTCTATTCCAGTTTGAATTTCGAGAACATAACACACAAGTAGGTTAGCTCATTGCATAAATTGTGAAAAGATTTGAAAGGAACTCTGGCATTGAGGATTACAGTACATAGTATCTAACTATTAACAGCTTATGTTACCCAAAAAGTAGTTAGTCAGATTTTTGCACAAACCTAAAACAATTTCCTAAATTGGTACTCTACACTTAAGTTCCTCATAAAACAGAATTTCCTGTACTTTGTACTAAATAGAGAAAAGAAAAAAGAATGATCTCCAAGACCTATTTTAAACTTATTTTTAACTTATTTTAAAACAATGAGAAGCATTCAAGGTTCTTCAGGAGGTTTTTCTTCCTAGCAGGTGGTCTGACACTTGAAAGAAAATAAAAGGTTAGATAGGTCTGCACCAATGAAGTTTCTAGATTTCTGTGGGAGTGGAAATTCTCTAAGGTTTAAATAAAATAAACAAGCACTGCCACTGAAGTTGCTCTGAAACCTCAACTTCGCTAAAAGTCAGACCACATACCATGAATAGCGTCCAGTGTACATAACAAATTATAAGCCCTTAATGGTTCCCAGGTGAAATAAATTCAAGTTGACTTGTATGTGACTTAAACTTATGCACTGACTTCATTGAGAGTACCCATGTGGTGAAACTGTGAATGTTGGACAAATAAGTTCCTTGTTGCCAATTACACATCCCTGAAAAGAGCTATACAGCAGCTGTGGTTCACCTAAAAAACTAGCAGCTGCAGCAGTACTTCTGAAAAATTTTGCTGTTAATACAACTCACTGTGCTGCCCTGAAGATTTGACTTACCATCCATGAAATATTTCAACTTCCACTTATATTTAGCTGGAAAAAAAAAAGGAAGTGTCTTCATAATCCTTCAATAAAAATTTTTTTAAGATCTATTGAAATGCCTCTTTCCTCTGCCTTGTACTATAATGAATATAACAGTAAAAAGACTGAAAATTTAGTCATTATTGGGTGTACTCCTTTATGCTGTAATAAGTCCAGTTGAGTCAAAGACATTGGAATACACAAAATTAACTATTGACTTAGTATAATGTCCTTGATATTGATCTGTGATATTATACATTACTTGCATAGAGTGATTATGATATCTTATGTCTTAGTCATTTAATTGCAAGTTGATTTTGGCACACAAGTATCATCTTTCCATTTATATGTTTTATTTATTACATTATTTTAACATGCTTTAATTTGAATTTTTTGAAAGAAGGTACAGACATATATAAAAAAATGGAGCTTCAACCAAAAATGTCAGTAGATGCCATAGGAGTGAAAGCCTTCAATTTCCTTTTTCATAAACTGAATTTTAAATACTTTACAGAATGAATAAAACTGTCACAAAGTGGAGGAAATGGAAATTAAGGGGAACTTAAAGATTGGCTTTCCATTGAGACTTGTGAACAGAAGGCAAATCAATGTGGTAAAGATACAGGAAGGTAGTCCCAGATGGTGCGCTTTAAGTTTTGCCCACAGCGAGGAGGCTGGACAAAGGAAATCAGTGACAGCAGGGAAAGAAATGAAGAGCTTCACAACATAAGGAAGAAGCTGGAGAAGTGTGGCCTACTTGAAGAAAGCATAACCCTAAATTTGATTTGTGCACTATATGGAGACTAACATTATGTTTGTGGTGCTAAATGAAAAGGCTGTACTTTTGAAGGCATTAAAAGACTGGCAGTGCTATTACAGAGACTTGGAAGTACAAAAATGTAATGGATTCATAAGGAAGAGAATTCTAAAAAAAGACATTTAGCTGCAAAGAAGTACATAATTGCATGTACCTAGCAGATTTATAGAGCAGAGGGTCATGGAAAGGTGTGGGTCAACAAGGAAATTATTCTGAAATAAGTGGTGAAGTTCTTATTTCTGTTGCTTAGCTATCCTCTTTCAGAGAAAAAAAAAAACCAACCTAAATTATATTAAAGATTTACTATGGTTGTATAGAATCTCTTTTATTTGCATAGCATAAAAATCTGAACTATGCTGAGGTATTTCCCAGAAAAAGTAATTTTCAATATTATTCTTGTAGCTTATTCTTTTACAGGAGAATTGACTCTGAAAGCACTGGGAAAACATTTCATTCATTTAGTGAGTAATCATATTAATTGATTTCTTCAGGAATATTATGGAATAGTGAAAATGTGAGATTACACCCGATGTGGGTTTGACTGAAGCCAAAATTCTTGACCAGAATCTCCTTTCAAAATGATCATGATTGCCTTTGATTATTTCCTCATTACTCTCTCATGATACTTCAAGTCCTGCCTTCATACACATTTTGTAAAGTCTATTGAAGCCCTATGCAGGGACATGCTTGCACATACACCCATCAGAACTTTGGGTTAATCAGAAGATTCTGAAGCATTACTTATATATACATTTGCTTCTTTGAGGCATGATGCCAAGACTTTAGCATCTTGAGCATCAAGACCTAGGCATCTTCATCACTTTTTTGCTCTCAGAAAAGAAATCTTGTTTAGAGTTCTCTATTAACATTTTTAATATTTTATGATTTTTTTATGCTAAGGCAAGGACTTGGCATATTGCATAAATGCATTTCTGTGTTTGTTTCAGTCCAGCTTTAACACCAGCCAGAAATTCCCTGAATGTCTCAATAAGATGTGTTTCCATCCAGATTAATTCTGTTCTAGCCAGGCATTGTATCTCTAATATTTCAATCTACTACTCTTTTTCAGGTTAATATGTTTCTGTTTATAGGCAAAGCAGATTTTGCATAAAGCAAAAGCTGCATCACATTAATGTAGACTCACTTTCTTAACCAATATCTACAATGTAGTCTGAAATATAAATACCACTGCAAATTCCCTGGGAAGACTTCTGAATTTCATGTTTGGTTTTCACTCATCCACATATGCTCACTGGAACCATTGAGTGTCTGGAGAACAAGAATAACTGAGATACAGAGGTGACATGAAGCAATTCTTTGCATTCCACCTATGTTTTGTCCTTTTTTTCCCTTATTTTTTTTCTAATTGAGTAAATATCAATTCATACCACAATTTTTATTCAGGAATTGCTAGACCTTCTGTAGCGGGAATAAAAAAAAAAAAGCAAACAAACAACCAATCCCAAAAACAAACCAAGAAAAAAGTATAAGAGAATTCCATCAGAACTTCCTCTGAGGTGAAACCAAGAATCAAAAAATAACATGAAAAAATTTATTAATTTTATCATATTTTTTTATTTAATGAATATGTGGAACAGGTTCACTGTCCTTGTAGCAGATGAGGGACTGGGAGTTATGCCAAAAAAGTGTCCAAACCAGCTGAGCCTGAAGCACTCAGCAGCACAACAAAGAACAGCAAGTGACAGTACTGGGATAGTCCATGCCGAGGATTAAGACCCCCATCTGCCAATACTACCTGTTGTTTAAGTAGGATTGCTGCTTTCCAAGGGCTTGGATTTGGGATGACATGGTGAGACTAACAAGGCTTGTCCAGCCCTGGGACTATCATCTCTTGCTGCTCTTCCATGTAGGTACTAATGATATGACTAGTGCAGACCTGGAACTCACCACAGGTGACTCCATGTCTCCAGGAGCATGATAAAGGACATGAGTGCCCTAATGTTTTTCTCTGCAATCCTGACAATGACAGGAAGTGCTTGAGAGGGTGTGTAAAAATCCTATTGGTCAACAACTGCTTACATATCTGGTATTGATAATAGAGTTTCATCTTTCAGGACCATGGGAGCTTCTCACAGGATTGAGGTTAGGAAGATGAGGGTGATCGACTTGATCAAAAGGGACAGAAGTATCTTTGACAACAGATTGGCCAAGCAAAATCAAGTGAAGATTAGCAGACTCAGTTGTCAAGCAAAGTGATTTAGACTACAGAGACCAGATAAACATGCTAGGGCTGCAGAGGGCCCACTTCAGTCTATACACAAAAATAAGGAGATGCCAAGAGGATAGAGTCATGGAGAAAACAATCATGCTTTTTTTGAGAAATTTGTCCGACTGTGTGCCCACCTGAGGTGCCAATACATTAACCCCTACAGCACCCCAGCAAGTAAAGACATAGACAGACTTTTCTCTGTATACAGTGGTCCCCAGACAAAGAGGCAAAGGCCACAAACTGAAATAATGCTGGGTCCACTAAAATGTAAAGAAAATCTCTTTTACCATAAAGGTGACCCTGAAATAGGTTGTCTGGATGTGAAGTACCCATCCCTGGGTTTATCAAAAACCCAACTGGATGAGGTTCTGAGCAGCCCGTTATGGTTGACCTTGCTGTAAACAGGACAGAGGGAACTAGACAATCTCCAGAGGTCCCTTCCAGTGTCTACTTATGTATGATTTTGTAATACAGAAACTTGATACTTGTATCTTATCAAAACACCTACAGTTTACTATATACCTTTCACTACACTGACATAAATCTTTATGGGGATGGTTTACAGGTATAGAAAAAACTAATATAGAGTCCCAGAATTGCACTGCAAAAATATTATACATTGAGAATTGATAAAAAGGTGGTTCACACTTGCTGAAATCACTCAGGTGGAGAAAATTACATCAGCAGGAAGTGTCACTAAAATATCTCCATTAGAAAATGCAGCAGTAGTTTATTTAACAACTGTTTGACTTGAGCACAAATGAGTATATAGGGATAGGAGGTTCAGGTTCTTTTTATCCAATCTTAGAGTAAAAACATTCAAGATTGACTTGTGCCAGGATGGAATCAGACATTTAGTTACTAATGACTAGATTATATATTACTTTAGGTCACATTTCTATGCTTTTCTTAGTTAAACAAAAATGTTCTGTAAATGGATCTGTAAATTTAGTTATTCAGGTACTTCACTGAAAATTTGAAGTAGTCACAGTGGGGACATTCTGTGTAAACATCATATGTGTTGATCAGAGCACAAAACATCAGAAATCCAAATCCATTTCAGACTCCAAAACTCAAAAAGGAAAAATTCTGGTTTTGTCACTCATAGCATACCCGTATTAAGGGTAATGCTACTTCAGCAAGCAGCACAGACAACCCCAAAGTGAAAAAATGGGTGCTGAGACCTGGCTGCAAACTATATACTTGTTTGGAGGGAGGAGCTTGCTATTTTTCAGACTTATGGAGAGCGTTAGGTGGGCACATTTTCTGTTTCAGTTTCTTTCAAAACTGGTTGGATCTGTGTGCACTGAGACCACTGTATGGCAAAGCACAATTAAGTGAGGACGACTGAGAAATTCATGTCCAAAGATTAGTCCTTGGATGAACTAAAGCACTAATGAGTCTGAACCATAAGAACCATGACAACAAGAAACATATGAACACATGGCTGGGTTAAAATTGCTTTGGCCAATAGATTATAAAGGACAAGTATTCTGAAACAGCAGCTTGTGATCTCAGTATGGACAACAGCTTGGAAATCTCTGGCTTTAAGTCTGTCCCTCATTAGTCAGCTGAGATACTCAAATTAAGTGTAAATGTACTGATTGCCTATAAATGTTGTCCATATGTTTGTCTGGTTTTGTGCCCACTAGAAAACCAGTGATCCATTTAACAGAGCCAGACAAAATGTGCCAAGTGATTGAGAGAGTTTAACTCTTACTGGTCCGTAACAGTGCATGTCATACCACTTCAATGAAACTCGGCATCTTCAAAATAAATCTGCATACTGTCCCAAGCCCTAAAAGGCATCAGAAACTAAATTTAGACCGTTCTTATTGACAATCTGCCTGTTGGCAGAGGTACACTATTGAACTGAATTGAACTATGAAGGAACCACTAGTTGTTAGCTCTGCACTGAACCATGAGGAAACCAGCTAGATGTTAGCACTGCACTGGCAGATACCCTAGGAATACATTTTCTTTGAGAGATGAGTGCCTAGATGCTTTAGGTAGCTTCACTATGTGATGAGCTTGACTAATATCTCCGTGTAACACCTGTCTTGATGTAGTTCAGTTCTTGATAGGAAATAAAACCTAATAAGGAGTTATTTTCAGTTCCTTCATTCTGTGTACTATGGACAAAGGTATTTTGTTTCTTGATACTTATTCCTTGATGCATCAGGTGCTGAGTAATATTCAAGAACCTTGTTCAAGTGCAGTTACTGAGATATAGAAACAAGGAAGAAAAAAGAAAGAAAGAAAAAGATCACTAGTGTAGGATGCAAAAGTTTTCAACTGGTCTGGCTTCTTTCTGTTTATGAATGCATTGGCTGCATCTGAAATGTCCTTTGAAACAAGTATCTGCACTTTACAGATTTTGTAAAACAATTTTAGGATCTGAAAATCTGTTAGCAATTTTTCAGGTAAGATTAATATTAGAAGATGATTTCTGATTTTAATGTTTGCAGACTCAAATAAAATACATGCAGTATTTTTTTTTAAAAATAAGCTCAGAAATACCAGCTTCCTCTTAAAATACTAGCATAGTCCTAAAATACAAATACAGTGTAAAAGACTGAGTTTTGAATGTTGAGCTGATTGGGGGGTGGGGGAAGGGGAGGGTGTTTGGGTGTTTTTGTTTTGTTTAGTTTTGGTTTTGTTTTCTTTTGGATTTTTTTTCTCTTTTGTTAGGAGAAACAATGTCATATTTTGTACAGCAGAGAAAAACAAGTTACATTTTTTATTTACTCTGTTGCTACTTGCTGGTTAGTTATACATCTGGGAAGACTGTCACTAAATGATTTCTGAATAAGTCCAAAACTGAAAAGCATCTGCAAGAAAAAGTCCCAGTGCTATAGAGAACAATAATGCACATTCTGCATGTGTACCCACAGGGGAAAGACACAAAAGGCATATCAAAGAGTCTGGCATTTTCATTTTATTACCTAGGCAGCATTCCCAGTCTCCTCTGGCTGTGGACATATGCTTTTTAGTCATGTTGTGATAGTTGTTTCATGCTTGAGGAATGAACAATAATTGAGACACAGATTTTTACACACTTTAAATATGTCAGCTTCATTAATAACTGTAATTATGAACAGTAGGCCAAGTACACCCTCTCACAGTATCTGCTACCATTTAGAAACTCAGATCTTTCTCCTCAGGCTTCATTATGTACACCTGTAGCTTCCAGGTTCCCTGCTTTATATTCTGTTGGTTTTGGCTGTATTCCCAGTTTGTTTTCCTACTTTCCAGGCTGTTAGTTTTTCTCTGCTAAACCTCTGTCAATTAAAAGATCTGTACTATTTCTACTAGTACCCGTGTGCATTTTATTAAGAGAGATTGAAAAATCTTAGGTTTGTTCTATGTAACACTGAATTGTAACTGACCAAAGGGAGAGAAAGGAACTCCGAGAAAGAAACAAGCTTTCTAGTGTGATCTTTTAGCAATAAAAACACCCCTTTGCCAAGAAAAAAAAAAAAAAAAAAAAGAAAAAAAAAGAAAAAAAAGAAAAAAAAATGGGGAAAAATTGTAATACTAATCGTGGCTTTCAGCACTATGAAGAATGAATCAAGAAGTGCACCAAAACCACCACCAGTTTAGGAGGAGTTTCTGGAGTCTCCATTCCTGACTGCTTTTCATTATACAAATTTAGACTAATGGGTCTAGACCTGGGTTAGATAAAAAAGCTCAAAAAAATGCATATAGAAATAATTCAGAAATTTATTTTAAAACTGGGTAATTAATACACAACAATTTTTTCATATAATAGGATTTTTGATCCACTGGAAGTGTACTGAATGCCATGGATGCTAGGAAAACACAGACTTTTGCAGTCGTAGATTTTCTCCCATCTTTATTGAATATATCTCCTCCTTACAACAGTTGTCTAAATCTTTTATTTTTTTCAATTGCCCCAGTTATTTCACTGCTATTGTCAGATGTATAATTTTTTTCTTATGATGCCCTTGATTTTCAATCCCAAAATTTCCTTCAGTTTCTAAACTGTTAGATAAGCAGAACATACATCAAACACAGCCTTTATTTAGCAAGGGTATATCAGAATATCTTTGTTATCCGTTTTTGTCTCTAACCTGTAGGTGAGAGAAAAATGCACTGCAGACTTAATTTCTATGTCAAGGTTTAACCCCAGACAGCAACTAAGAAGCAGAGAGCTGCTTGCTCACTCCACATCCTGGTGGGGTGGGGGACAGAATTGGAAGGCTAAAAGTAAGAAAACTTGGGGGCTGAGAAAAGTGTAATGATTGAAATTAAATAATTAGAGAGAGAGAGAGAGAGATTAAATCCAAGGAAGACAAGTGATGCAAATGAAACCAATTGCTCATCATCAACCCACCAGTGCCCAGCCTGTTCCCAAGCAGTAGACCCCTGGCCAGGTTTTCTCCAATTTGATATGTGTGCATGACATCAGAACTGTCCTCTGCTCAATCAGGGTCAGCTGTGTCCTCTTACAGCCTTGTGCTCCCCAGTTTACTCAGTAGCAGGAGAACATGAGAAGCTGAAAAGTTCTTGACTTAATGTCAGCCCTGCTCAGCAGCAGTGAGTCATCAACATTATTCTCATCCTAAATCCAAAACACAGCACTGTGCCAGTTACTAGGAAGAAAATTTCCTCTATCCTATCCAAAACTAGGACACTTTGGAAACATCATTCCCCAGAAACGTAAAAGCCACAGCAATACTTAAATGGTTATAGCTGAGAAATTGTATACCGGGAATGTCTCCAAGCCATGGTTAGAATCACAGAATCAGCTATGGTGGAAATCACCTCCAAGTCCAGCTTTTAACCCAGCAGCGCCAAGTTCTCTACTAAACCAGTGCCACATCTATACAACTTTTAAATACCTCTAGGGATGGTGACTCAACTACTTTCCTGGACAGCTCATTCCAGCACTTGATGACCCTTTCCATGATTTTTCCACGCCTAAAATCCCATCAAAAGCTTCCCTGGTGCAGCTTCAGGCCATTTTCTCATTTCCTGTCACATCTTACTTAGGAGAAGACACCAACCCCCACATTGCTACTCTGCTTTCAGGTAATTACGAAGAGTGATAAGATCTGCCTGATCCTTTCTTTCTCCAGGATAAACTACCAGTCCTCATGAGAATTGTACTCCAGAACCTTCACCAGCTTAATTATTCAAGAACATTTTATTATTCTGTAATTTCTTACCAATGGAATGGTTATTCCGAACATTTTCTTACTATTTTTTTTAAATTTAAGTAAAAGCACCAGTCTGCTTATCATCTTCGTGTTTTAGATGAAGGGACCATTCATTATGAATTAAGGGTTTGTGTTCTAAATAAGCACCGTCCTGCTTGTCTTAGAAAATTGAAACCTCCTTCTTCATCTATTATTGAGTTCAACTGTGTCAGCTAATCCAGAATAGTGCTTATACTGGCTTTTTCCACACATATCGATAAACAAATATTCTTTATTCTTGTTCAGAGTATGCATGCTTAATGAAATACCAAAACAGCAAGATGTTCTGGTGCACTTCTTATCAATTATCTCATGATTTCTCGATGTACAGAATATTACAGAGCTCTGCTCTGTTTTCTTCAGCTATATTATCTTTCAAACGTGCCCATATTCTGTGAGTGAAAAAAGAGCAAGAACGATCCTTGAAATCATTCTTATTTTTAAAGTTACTTCTAATGTTCAGTGTTTTAAAGCAGTGATATTTTCTAGCTCATCATGCATTTTTCAGAAACAGTCATTTAATTGGAGATAAATAAGTTATTTACACTTGTATTTTAACCATTGTACCACTGTACACTTCCTTTTTAAAACATCTGGTTCAAAGAAACTGGTCCAATTTTTTCCAACTAAGTTAACCATGATACCACACTTTTGAACATTATATACTAAAGTTTTCAGTCAAAGTTAAGAAAAAGAAAAAAAAAAACCTACAGCCAGAATAATAGTGATTTAAGATCAAAAATTAAATTTTATGCTATTGCATCAACTCAGAGTTTTACATTCTTCTGGGTATATGGTCAAAGTGAAATATGCAAACCTATAATTTAGTGAGATATGTGTAAAGTAAAAACAATTTGAAATGTTATTTATTGAGAAGAGAGGTAAGTGTTTTCTCTTTTGTATCTCAATTTCTTTAATAAAATATTATAAGAAAGTTATGCTGTACCTACAAAAAGGTCCTCTCTGTCTCATTCTTCCTCTGGTTTAAAACATTATTTCGAAACTATATTTTTACGAGCAAGTGAAATGAGTTTCAGCAAGTACTGTATACCAAAGTTTTGTAAAAAGATTGGCATTGATTATTATGTTTGCAAATGGCGAAGTAGAAAATCTTGGGGAATTCCTGAAAAAGAAGTAATTTGTGATAATAATATTTAATGGCATTGTATTCTTTGGATAACTTCTATTTGAGACTGCATTGAGAGAATTATTTTCCTGCTTTATTAAACCAAATGGAGTTGTACACCACAGAAACACAGAATATGGTGAGTTGAAGGGGACACACAAGAGTCATTGTGTCCAACTCGTGGCATTGCAGAGCACTGTCCCAAAGAGCCCCGCCATGTGCCCAAGAGTTTTGTCCAAATGCTTCTTGAACTCTGTCAGGCTTGGTGCTGTGACTACTTCCCTTGGGAGCCTGTTCCAGTGCCCAGTCACCCTCTGGGTGAAAAACCTTTTTCTAATACCCAACCCAAACCTTCCCTGACACAGCTTCAGGCCATTCCCTCTGGTCCTGTCACTGTCACCACAGAGAAGAGTTCAGTGCCTGCCCTTCCTCTCCCCTTCACAAGGAAGTTGTAACTGCAATGAGCTCTCCCCTCAGTCTCCTCCAGGCTGAACAGACCAAGTGACCTCAGACACTCCTCATACAGCTTCCCCTCAAGGCCATTCACCATCTTCATTGCCCTCCTTTGGATGCTCTCTAATAGTTTAATATGTGCATGTGTTTTGATTTTCCAGGTATTAGCATTTTAAAATTATTTCACATAGAATTGCTTTACCTCAGGATAAAAAAAAAAAAAAAAGAGGTGACACTACAGCTGAAAAAAGTAAGAGTAGGGTTCTTGCATGTGTGTCTTGACAAACCATGGTCACACATTTATCTTCCTGAGATGGCTGGTAGAAAACACACTGTGGTGATCTAGTCCAGTTCTCACAGTGCTCTTGCGGTCTTTTCCTTGCAGCCTGCAGGAAACGCATTTCCCCACAGCATCTCTCAATTCTTGATTTAACCCATTAACAAAAGATTATTAAAATGAGATTTGATAAAGGTCTACAAATGCTAATAAGGATTGCTTATTCAGAGGTTATGTCCCTTCATGTTCTTGTTGCTCTGAATCTTCAACTCCCAATTTGTCTTGCCTATCCTATTTTTCTCATGCTTTCCGCTATTTAAATCTCTCTGATTCAGTGCATCCCTCCAGGGCCCATCACTGTGTCCTCACATTCCTATCAGGTCTGCACTTCAGATTTGGGATTTCTTTTTTGGTTTTTTCCCTGTTGGGGAATAATATCCTTCAGAATCATCCCATTAGCTGCAATGGCTGCACAAGTCCGACCCTGCATCCAGCTCCTGCCAGGGCCTGGGAGACCTACCAAGACACCTGAGTAGAATTCCATGAGTACAAGAACAGGCTACCTCTTTAGTGATGCAGAGAAGGAGGGAGAAGAGAGAGAGAAGAGAGAAATGAGCAGAGAGAAGAGAGAAGAAGAAAGAGAGGGTCAGTGGCCTAATAATGACACAGCTGCAATCACACCAGTAGGAAAACAAACATAATATATCGCATTTGTATAAAAATTTCAGTCACAAATAATCTTTTTGTGTGGCTTATTGAAGAGTTGATGATCCCATCAATATGAAGAAAAGAATGAAGAAAAGCTCTAACTATGCACCAGCATCATAAATTGTAATAGATTTAATAAATAGGGCTAGTGGGTACAGAGTTTGCAATACCATTAAAAGGTGTGAGCCTCCTGAAGTCCTGTAGGCAAGCACCTTCAATATCCAGAAATAAAACTTCATTAAAGTAATACGAGGAAAACTCCAGGAAGGCCAGCAAAATGCAAATTGCAAAAGATTGCCCTTAATAAGATCAAGCTCTCCCAGGGAGTGGAAATGAGACAGAAAAAGTTATAGCTAAGATTAAATATTTTTACAGCCTTACAAGATTAGAATGAAAGTCTTTAAATTTCCTGCTATCAGAGAGAAAAGCCTTTTCTTTCTCTCATATGAAATATGAGCTAACAGGTAAAGAGTGTTTAACCTCTACCATACCAAATGCAGATAGGATCATAAAATCCAAAGGCATAATTTAAAGTATTCCCTTCCTAAGGTCACAGTACAGCACAAACGACTGATATTTTTATTGTCTCATCCTAAATAATACTAAAATTAATTTTAACTATATGTTAGGAAAATAAAGAGGTGAAGACTGTTCTTAACATTTGAATGTGAAGTATTAAGTTAGGATTTTTTTGTAAGAATACTATTCCCTTTTCTCTTATCTGTACAAATGTTTCACAATGGAAATCCCTTCTTAACAATCCTTTAGTATGCTGAAAAAATCTATAATTAACCTGCATTTTTCAGGGAAAGAAGAAACACTTTACTAAAATCTGGAGCTGGTGCTCTTAAAATCATGTTCTTATTCTCAAGACAAAGTAAGACAGACATTCAAAAGCAGAGAGGGGAAGCCTGATACTGGAATAATTCTATAAGAATGGGGAAGACAGGTCATGCTCTTATCCCTCAGTTTATCTAATCTGTCTCCACTTTCACAGTTCCCTTTTCTTTCTCTCTCTTCCTCCTAGTAAACCACATCTTTAAAATGGTGGCAAACCTTGACAAATTAAAATGTATCTCTTTTATTTCTTGTCCTACAACCTCTTTATTAATTTTTTTTAAGTGATGTAGAGATTTTAGAAAAAAACCTCAAAAGCGAACACTCATTGATTTTTCAATTAAATAATTTGGATTTCAAAGTAGTGCATTTACTTGACTTTTGGTGACTTATTTCTAAATTGTGTTATGCAACAAGTGAATTGGACTGTTGGATACAATTTGTGCTTTTCCCAGAAAGTATTGATTCTTATAACAAGCCATTGCAAGACCATAAGCATTATAGAAATTCTCTTGCAATTAGAAGCTGCTATGAATTTTTCATTTGTGAAGGCAGCTATCACTAGGTGACCCTGATAAACAGACTGATCCAAATTTTTAGAGTATGAACCAGCTTCAGTTATGAATTATCAAGTAGTTGCATTCTCTTAGTTTTGGTAATGGAAAGCTATGAGTGAAGAAAAGATGAAAAGAGTGCTAAGGTTTAGTTTCCAATACAGAGGACATGTATCAAAGACAAATGTCTGAAGCACTACATTTTTTTCTTTGGTCTTGGGGTAATCTCTAGAAAATTGTACTGTGTTTAGGGACTCAGAATCTGGGGACTGGAATTCCTGTTTTGGGGAACCCAGCCTCTCTGGTTCCAGGCAATCACTGTCATTCCAGGAGCTGTGACACTGGTCTCAAAATTACAAAACTCTCAACAGAAAAGATGCTGAACTTTCTCAGAAAGACATGCACATTATCTGGGCATTAGCAACCATGTAGCTTGTATGAGCTAAATACATGGGGAAGTTTCCATGATATTTTGAACTTCTGTGCATATTGTTCTAACTTTAAAAAGTAAAGAATGATGACATATCTCTGAAAACGAGCACAGTCAAGCAACAAGACTTGCAAATTCAGGTGAGTGTGGATCCATGTTCTCATTCTTCCAAATTAATTTCCTGTAATGTGCTTTATTATAATGAAATGTTCTGTAAATTTAAAGTAGGGATGAGTGAAACTTCAAAAGAGGAGACTTGACATCAAATAATATTTTGAATGTCTGGGTGCTTCTAACGATATTTAGTTTGAAGTATTTTTGGAACAGCATGTTTCTTTAACTTTCCCCTACTTTTGAGCTGGAGATTGGGAAAAATGGCACTTTGTGGGGCTTGAAGTTTACTGATGTGATAATGGTTGTATGCTTAAGATCTAAATTTAAATGAGCTGTTATGTTAAGGCAGGACATAGCTTTGTTTTATGGAAACCAGTAGTTGTTCTTCTGCATTTTCTTACTTTATTTAAAAAGTTACCAGCTGCAGACCAAGTTTGTAATTCAAAAGCAAGATGTTATTTCTGTCTGTCAGTACCTAGACTATTCCTTTGGAATATCACAGTCATTCCTGCAGCTCTCCTGTTACCTGAGATCTAGGGACAAACTGAAAGCTTTGGACAAGCTTTTAGGTGGGTCAGGTTCCTGTCGGTACTTTGGTTTAGCACGAATGTGTTCATGACCTTTCACTACTCATTGAACAATTGAGCTAAACGTCAACCCAGATACGCAGATCAAAGGCTGATACTCAAATGTCTGTCACAAGCCAGATTAGTTGTTTGGTTTATTTTGCACAAACAATTTAAGGCTGTTGTTTTTCATTAGTTTTCCTGTACTGTTCAGCACCTGTCATGCTGAAAATTATTTGATTGACACATTTCCTGGTAAGCTTTCTAGGAGAGGAACAAAAGAAAGGTATAAACAGAATGGCAGAAGTCAGGAAGTAGAGACAAAAAAAGACCCACCACCAATTATTAATTATGAAAGTGGTCTCAAACTGACTTTGGTTTATTGCCATGAAATTATTGCTGGATTGGGCCAATATCAAATAATTTTTTTTTCCCTTAAATCCTTCATCCTTCCTAAGAAAAAATCTTTCCTTATTCACATCAACAACTTTTAAAACACTTTGACTGTAACATTTGCTTATATTAAAGATTGTTCTTAAATACATCTTATGGTCTTCTAATGTTCATAGTTCTTGTAGCATCTCATAAAATAACATTTTGAATTTACAGAGGTTTGGATTTTTTATTGAGTATTTTTCCATTTTTCTGCAAACATAATACATCCATAATGTTTAACACTGTCTGTGCTCTAGTGGAGTATCTGTGTCAATACTAGCAAAATCCATGTTGCATGTTTGCATGCATCAGCATGTTATGGATCAATCTCCATACACAAAACTAACTCCAACAAGACATATTGGGTTGTGAGAACCATCATGTCTGAGCAGTGATGGAAATTGATTAAAATGTAAAGTCGTAGGGCGGAATTTATTTGTATGCTAAATGTAACATGAAATCTAAAATAATTTTAAGAGAAGCCTGTTGCCAGCATTAGTTATGATTCAATTTTAAGAGAAATAAACTTTCACCAAAATATTCTTTTACAAAAAGTGTCACTTTAAAATTATCAATATCAAATGCAGCAATAATTATGATTTTTTAGCAAAGTGCCATTCCATGAAATGGTTGTGTATAGAGACCTGCAGTGCAAATAACAAGTATTTCCATTTAAGATAATTTTCTTCGTGGTTGCAAATTACAGTACAGTTCATTTAGAGTCATAAATACACAGCATGTCTAGATACCAGCAGTATTTTAAGCTGAAATTTCCACTGAATGAAAATGTAAGCTTCTCTTTACTACTGGTGTGCTATTCAAGTTTGATGAAAATCTTACTTTTCTGCATATACTTATTGAATGCTTTTAATATATACAGAATTATTACAATGTAATGCAAAATTCATTACAACTTACCAAACTTTGCTTGTACCAACTGTTTTAAATATGCTTTCTTGTTAATTTAACTTATTCATTATTTAAAATGTTAGGGAGATAAGCAAATTAAAAATGTTCTTTGTTTCTCCTGTAAGCCTTGCTTAAAATTTGAATTAGAGAAAATCTGGTTTATCCTTTATATCAGATGATTTATAATTTATAATAACTTAGGGTAAAAAAGAATATAAGTGGTTTGAAAGAACAAATAAATATACTGGTCAGTATTTTTAAGATATAAATGTATAGGAAAAGATATATTTGAAAAATAGAGAATTTAAAACTGTTTAAAAATACCTAACACTATCTAAAGCTACCTCAACTCGTGTAGTTAGCTAATACTTAATATTGAATTATTTACTGTAGTATTTCAAATTTTTAAGAGCTTAACACAAAAAACCACATAGGCTTTGTAACTTACATAGCAAGAGTAAAATAGAAAAAATCCTTCTTGTTAATAAAGTAATACATAAGAATACATCAGTTAGTAATTCTAATAATAAGATTCAGTAACTAATTTTGGTGGTTTTTAAATAGTAGTCTTATCAAAACCAATTAGTTGCAGTACTGTTTAGAAATTAGACTTTAATTGTACTTTTTCAACATTTTTGAATCCATGTTTCACAGTTTTTCCACCTTATTCTTTTATGTCACTTCTTATAATCATTCTTCCAATTAACTTCAGTATTAATAACCATATAGCAAGCCTCGTGACACTCAGCCCAAAAGTTGTTTCTTTCTTGTGGGTTAGGCAATCCAATTATTACAGAATTATTAACTAATATGAGAGCAAGCCATGTGCATCTTCTAGAGTAGCAACTGCAGAGCTAATTGAAGATTTTCCTTGTATCAGAAGTCAAATTTCCTTAATTTGTGGTGCAGCACGGTTAATACATTCACTCTTCCTAAAACCTGTGAAGAACAGGTAAATAATTCATTATCAGAAGACAGAAAAGTAGCTTGTTTGCTGGGACTTCACTCTGCACAGGTTTTATCTCAGACTTCTATAGTAAAAATGAAAGTAAATGTTAAACCAAGTGAAAATGAACAGCTATCCTGGTTTTGTTTTGTTCTGCTTTATTTTGTTTTGTTTTTTAAACAAGCTTGCTTATTTAGGATACAAATGCAAACAGACTTGCACTGTGAAAACAATGCCATAATGACAAATGGGAATCCAATTTTGTCAGTTAATGTGTATGATTATACAAATGGTTAAATCAATAATAACTAAAAAGTAAAGCCCTAAAGTAGCAACTCAGAAAAGAGCCTTAAATTAGCAAAAAAGGCTACATAAATAATGTTAGGATCTCAATATGGTTTCTAGCAATTTCAAATATGATTTCACAGATGCTTACATTTTTATGTTCACATTTATTTCACAAGGTTAAATGAACTGCTGTTAGCACTAACAAAATGAAGTTGCATGAAGGTTTTCAGTAGAAAAAAATGGCCTAATTCTAACACACAAGTGTTTTGTGATGGAGTTTTCTCCATAGGCTGGAGCACATCTTTCATTGTGTGCCAATGATAAGTAGTCTTACAGTAGGTTCATCCGGTTTAGCCTTAATGGAAAAAGAGTTGCACCCCAAGAAAAAGTCTGGTTAGAAGAACTTGGAACACACAGAATAAAGGGATAGTTCTTTGTTTCCTTTTGTATGTTTCTGTTTCCAGGTGAGTGTTTTTTGTTCTTTCTGTGAATTAAAAACTTTAAGATACCCCCAAAAATGCTCCAACTCCATAGTATCTTGAAAGATTAAATGGGTTCAATTTTTTCTCTAGATGTGGAAAATATATTTGGAGTATATATCTGCAAGGTAAAAATTCTGCTCAACCTTTATATACAAAGGACAGGCTTGAAGATTTGCCTTGTTCATAATTCAAATCTTTGTTGTGTGTGATGAACATTTTTCATTTTAGTTTCTGTTTTCCAGATGTTCATCTGCCATTTCCTAGTGAAGTAATGTTGACTAGGGCTTAAGGAAATAATTCTTCATTTACAGTGCTGGAGAAGGGAAAATATGCAAATGGTCGTAAATGGCATTTTCTTACAACACACACAGTTAATTGGATAAAGACATGCTTATGTGCATATGTGATTCTGGGTATGTGTGCAAGAGATCAGAAATTTTGACCCTCTTATAGCTGGCAAAATCCACTCTTTTTAAGCATACCGTGCTGTATATTGTACAAGGGAGAGCTACGTACAAGGAATAACTATAGTGTTATTTATGCATTTATTGTGTTCTTTAGAGGACAAGCAAAACCAATTTGCAGGAACTCAAAGGTACCATTAATTTTAACTTGTCTCCAATGGATAGTAATACATAGTTACAGGAAATAGAGGGGAACAACATATAAATAGGTATCAAATTCTATTCCGTCAGTCTCTTGCTTGATCCACTGCATGCTTTCTACTACGTAGCTCCTTGTCATTTTATGTTGCTGGTGTATGCTATGCTCTGACTCACAATCCCATCTCTCCCAGCCTTTCGTCATCTGAGAGATGTGTCAATCTGTTAATAATATTACTGGCTGTACTCTTTTCAGTAGCTCCGTATTATAGCTTGCTGGTTTTTCTGTCCAGCAGCAGTCCAACGGGTGAACACCTGACCACAGGGTGGACAGGGACACTCTTCTAGGGCTTGAGTTCTTCTCAAGACCAGATGGGCGCCACTTATAGCTCGCTGGTTTCTCTGTCCAGCCTGGTGTTGCCACGACAGATTCCAGCTGGCTATATTTCCAGGAATACCCCTATCCCTAGGGCACTCTGGCAGCATCCCATAGACACTTAGCCAGAGAAACTGCGGCCTGTGTTGTGGTGCAGGAATGGTCCAGTTTAGCGATCAGCTGAAGATGAATAACGAGAGGGCTCTTGGAATGCCTTTAATTCTGAGTGGCTTCATTGCAGGGTCTTCACACAGAGAAGAGGCAGAGTCCAAGAGCCTGAGGGGCCCTCAGACACAGCCTTAAGAGTTATCACGTACCACCAATCACCAAGGGGTTTGGGGGAGTATAGGGAAGGTTCAGGTTACTTGGTCCTATGGGATGGGGAAGGAAAGGGGCCCAGGAGATAACAGGGAATAAAGCAAAGGCTCTTGGGGGGAGGGAGGAGATGATGGACACCAGCAATGGCTACTCTGGTTTGTCCTGGGTTAAACCATGGTCACTTCACCTTCCAGGGGTTTCCTATCTCCTTGGAACTTTCTCCACCAGTTGTCTTTCTCGTTTTCTAAGTCTTCTCCCCCTGAGGTTTCTAAGGACACATCCACAGCAGCTACACCGTATCTCTCTTGTACAGGCAGCCCACAATGGACACAGCACTTAATGTGTGGCCTCTCCAGGGCAGAGTAGAGGGGAAGGATCACCTCCCTCAGCCTGCTGGCAGCATTCCTCCTTTCTCTTGGCCTTCTTGGCCACAAGGGCATACGGCTGACCCTTGTCCAACTTGGTGTCCGCCAGGACTCCCAGGTCCTTCTCTGTAAAGACTTTTATCTATCAAAACCCTTTTTATCTGCTTGCACTTACATATAGTTTATTGCAACATGGCAGTTTAATTACTGTAAAACTACACAGAGATGAAACAATATGTAAGAATTTTTAGTTTATTCTGCACATATGCATGATATACATAAATGTGAGTAATGTTTTGTGCTTGATGTGACAAGCCTCGTGTAATGAAAAATCTGCATAGAACAGAATTTTGGCATTTGATTGGCAGATAATTTTAGTGATACTAGAAAAATACTGCTGCTTTCTAAACAAAACTGTTGGCAAGCTTCCTTTCACTTCTCATTTTGTAATCCAATTCTTGAGGAGTTTTTGGAAATAAGTTGTTATCTCACATTGCTAGTAGATATGAAAACCTAACCTGACAATGGAACAGTTTTTAAGTGGTGTCTGATAGTTACTCATGGGTATGGATTAGTAATGCCAATTTTTTCCCATTTGATACTGATAAATATGCAGAGAACTGAGATATTTGGGTGTGGCTATTATCACAGATCACAGAATATTCTGAGTTGAAAGAGACATGCAAGGATCATCAAGTCCAACTCCCATATAGGAATTGAACCTTGGTGCTATTGGCACCATGCTGTAAACAACTGTGCTAATCTCAGGTCAATATGTAATAGGAAACACTAACATGTGGACTAATAATGTAATTTGTCTCAAATGTTTTTTTCTTTCATTGGCACAATTCACAGCAAATTATTTTCTCTTTCCAAGTTCATCTCTCTGTATTACATTTTAAAAGAACAAAATACTTTAACAAAATTTTTCTGTCTCCTATAGAATCATAAAATTATTAATATTGAAAAAGACTCTAAGCTCATCAAGTCCATCTGTTAATGTAGCACCACCATGTTCACCTCCAAACCATGTCCCCAAGTGCCACATCCACATGTTTTTTGTACACTTGCAAGGATGGTGACTCAACCACTTCTCTAAGCACTCTGTTCCAAAGCTTACTATTCTTTCAGTGAAGAAATTTTTCCTGATGTCCAACCTAAATGTCCCATGGTGCAACTTCAGGCCATTTCTTCTTGTTTTGTCGCTTCTTACATGGGAGAACAGACGCCCCCTCACCTTGTTACAACCTCCTTTCAGGTGGTTATAGAGATGCATAAGGTCTCCCTTGAGCCCCATTTCCTGCAGACCAAACAACCCCTGCTCCTTCATCCACTCCCTCTAAGACTTACTTTCCAGACACTTCACCAGCTCTGTTGCCCTTCTCTGGACTCAGTCTAGCACTTTGTGTAGTGAGGGGCCCAGAACTGGACACTACACTCAAAGTGTGGCCTCACCAGTGCTGAGTACTGGGGGACAATCACTGTCCTGGTCCTGCTGGTCACACTATTGCTGATAGAGGCCAGGATGCCATTGGCCTATTTGGTCACCTGGACACACGGTGGTCATGTTCAGCTGCTGTTTACCAACACCCCTGGGTCCTCTTCCATAGGGCAGCTTTCCAGCCACCCTTATCCCAGCCGGTGGGTCTGCATGGGGTTGTTGTGAGCCAGGGTCAGGAACCAACACTTGACCTTGTTGAACCTCACACAACTGGCCTTGGCCCATCAATCCAACCTGTCCAAATCCCTCTGAAGAGCCTTCCTGCCCTTCAGCAGACCAACATTCTCACCCAGCTTGGTTTCATTTCCCCATGCTCCATGTCTTATCTTAACTCAGAAAGATACCCTTCCATTTTAATTCCTGACTTTTAAAGTTTATCTCAGTTAACACATCCATGTTCCAGAAATCATGGATTTGTCACAAGCAAGCATAGCAATGATGTTCATCAACATGAGCACAAAACAAGAAGAATGCAGTTGGTAAAATACAAATCATGAATACACTCTGTACAAGTTTGTTGGTGCAAAGCTTGATTTGACCAGACATAGTAGAATACACATGTAAATAATTTCATTTGAAGTACTAGTAGCACCGGAGCTGTTCCACACTCCATGACAATCATACTGAGTGTGACTTTAAATTGTTAACTTCCTTTCTTTTTTGTTGTCTTTGCTCCAATAAAATATTTCAAGCTTTTAATTTGACAGGAGAGGGTAAGAGTATCATTACAGAGAGGTCTGGGTCAACTGCTCAATCTGGACTCCCTTCAGAGTTCTGACTCCTAATTTACTGTATTTTTAAGTGTATTAGGAAATTAAATAATTTCTCTTTGCTGTTTATATGAAGATCATACCCCATATATCTTGGAAACTTAGTTGTCTCTGTCTGTTTCCAAATTTCAATAACAAAAACCTAAAAATGCAGCAGTGTTTTTTGCAGTCTCTAAACACCTATAGATGCCAAAATGCTGGTACATTAAACATTTCACCATCATGCTGTGGAAATTTATTTATACACTTAGATTTTAAAAAACTCCTAATGTTGTTTTGCTGTCTGTTAATGTCTTCCAACAATTAATAATAATACTTTTGTAATTGCATTGAAATACAAAGACTAACAGATTGTTTCTTTTACTTAACGTATTACAGAGATACCAGTGTGATTGTTTGCCTGGATGGGAAGGAAATTTTTGTGAAAAGGAATCAAATGAATGCAATTCAGAGCCTTGTAGAAACAATGGCACCTGTATGGACCTTTTCAACAGCTATCGGTAAGCACTGCACCTTCTCGCTATGTGGTCGTGTTCCAGGAAGGCCAGGCTTATGCACCCAGACATTATTTTGTTTCACAGCTTGGGAAGGAAATGTTACTACACAAATGGGCAAATGGCTTGTGTCATGGATACAGTGCTTCACTGTACTTTCATGTGAAGCCAGCAGATATAATAAATGGAATATGTAAAATTTAAGGAAAATAAAAAAGCGTTACTTAAAAACATTTAACAAGTAACCTAGTTTGGAAATGTACTTTCTCAAAGAAAATATAGTTTCTCTTTCTGTCATATTTGCCCTACAAACACAAGAGATGATTTAAAGAGTAAAAGTAGTGATAGTGGATGAGGAGCTCATATCATTGCTGCCACCTTGTGGCTTAAAATACCAACAAAATAGTAATTTAACTAAAATTTCTGTCCCTTCAAAGCACAAGGATTTGACACCAACCATATTATTTTTAACTTAAACCCCAGTATTTATTTCATGCATGCATTTATGGTTTAAAAATTATTTTATTTCAGTAGCATGAGGATTAGGATTCCATAAACAATCTGGTAACCAGCTTCTGCTTTATGAAGCCAGGGTTTGCCTATATTATGATGTCAATACTAGAAGAGACCTGTAAATTCTCAAAAGACACTGATGTGGCTGCACATATAGCTCAGAGTAATAACTGTACATGGTACATAGCCTATTGCACAGCGATTATATTCCTGGTAATACAGACAATAATCAGAAAGGAACCTAACCACAGTTGACAATGGAGAAATTATCCTCCAAATAGCCAAACATAACTAAGTTAAATAGCATAATATATATAATATAATATTTTTTTAAATTAATTTATGTTTAGAACTTAACCAAAATGCTTTGTGATGTCCTAGAGCTGTATTTTTATGTGGTATTAAACATCCCAGTTCGGTAAAATATTTTCATTCTAATAAGAGAAAGTGTAGCAATGTAGAAAAAACCTGTTAAAATCTTTTTAATTGCTTTTTTCCCCCACTTTTTAAAGTCTGTTGGAACATAAAAAAATTGTTAAATATTTTAATTTTTGTGATTCTTAATTTTCTGATGCTTGTAGTTCTTTGTAGTCTACCACCCTCGAGGACAATTCTAGGTGAATGGATATTTTACAGCCATGATTCCTTACCTGTCCTTACATTTCCTCAATTTTCCAGCCTCTAGAAGCATTATCTGTATTGCAGAAGGTAACAGGTCTTCTTTTGATTTTTTTCATAGCTGGGTCACTACTTAGGCAAAAGTCCAAGGACTCCCTATTTTTTATTGAGAATTAAAATGCTCAAAAAGTAGTTTTTCTGGAACTGGCAAATCCAGAAACTGTTGCAGAAAATGTTTACAAGAAAATTGATTTGAACCCTAAACACCAGGCGCATTTTTCTCAGAGCCATTTGTCCTAGTCGACATAACAGAACAGGAAAACTGGACATACAATTGAATCATCATATACAAAGGACAGGATACACCAAACAAAACAATATCTTTAGAGAAACCTAGAGTTGAAAGTGGCTCTGAGATTTGGCAGCACCAAGGAAAATTAATGTAGCTCAATGCTTTGTTTTTATATTATCAAGCAATTTCATTGCAATCATTAGAGGTGTCCTTGTTTGTACTCGCAGATGCTAAAAGACCATAATTACTCTTAATTTTAAAAATGTGTTGGTTTTTGTTACCTTTGCTAATACTTTTCTCTTAAAAGCTACATCAACAAGACAAAGTGTTTATTTTATAGTAGCTAAGCAGTGGCAGTAACTGGTGCCTGAACCAGAGGACATCCAGCCATGTCTTTAAACTTAGATGTAGTTTTAAAAACAGGATAACTGGATTATAGTTGCCTAACAGAAAAGATCATTGGTCTTCTTGAGCTGTGCCCAGGCATTGTTTTGGGCAGGCATTAGTCTGGACCAAAGTCAGGCCAGCAACTGCTCTGAGAATGCAACATTCTCATTGTGGTAGGCAATGAAGTTTTCTTGCCTGTGGCCATGTTTTGGCACTGTTTATTTTCCTGTTGTGAATTGAGCTTCTGGCAGCAATACTCAGAATTTTCTGAATTTCTTTGAAGCTGGCCACACCATGACTGGAACTTGATATCACTTTCAACATAAATTAGTGTAAGGGATAGATAAATTTAGCTTTCTTCTATGCTTTGATGATCCTCTTTAGTTTACTTACTCTTAAATATTTGCAAGTCCAGCTGAAAACATATGTTACTTAAAAACCATGTAATTTATTGTGCAACAGCTTCAAAAATATATTTTTGTATAGGAAATAAGTGAATATGATGCACAATGAAGCATTTTTCCTACCAAATTCAAATCTGTGATAAGACAATAATAATACAAACTATAATTGCTAATTAAAAACTTCACTTCTGAGTTAATTTTTTTTGTCTGGGGCTATTAATTGTTGAATCTTGAAATGAAAACTATCTGGCAAAACTGAAGTGTCAACAAGTCTGTCAGAACGGAATACCTTTCTTTATGGAATCCATCATAGAAAAATCAATCACATTCCAACAGGAAAAAAGAAAATTAAGCCTTCTCAAATGCATATTTTTATTTTAAAAAATCAGGTAAGAAAGATACTGAACCAGTAGTCAAGCTTGAATTGTTGGATGTGAATACTTTTAAATATAAGTCCCCTTTCATTCAACTTAATTTATGTTCAGCTGATAAAATGAGAAATATCTTTTTCTTCCTTCCCGGTTTTCAGTTTGGCACATGGCACATGGCAAATAAATTAATTCAGAAAATTTTCATGCATATATTTCATGCATATATTTCCAGTACCATTAGACTTTAATTCTCATGATAACCTGAAATCTCAAATTATGGCTCTGAACATTCATAGACAGATTCATCTAGTATCAGCTGAATTCCTTATTTCTTCTCTATTGTACTGATAATTCTGAGGTTTTGCCATAGTAACATCAAACCCTAATTAAAGCCTCTGTATCTCCTTTGCTGTTACCAACTTTTGAGTGAAAATCTATTCCATTTTTCTTGCCAAATAATAGGCACCACAATTTTATGGATGAACTGAAGTTTCTAATGATGTAGAATAGTTTGGAACTTCTCTGTAATCATTATGATATTAGAACTTGGGGAATTAATCAAGTGTCTTTTCAAAGTACTCTGTTCTTTCTGTATATTCATAGGGAAACCCACAGATCCGTTTGGTCAACACTTGCTGTTGAGTTTTTTATAAAGAATAAAAATGGTGCCTTGCTGCTGCTTTTCTGTTTATGACATAAAAATAGACTTCTCCATACTAAACAGGAAATTAGACCTACCTAAGTCTATTTTCTGATGTCATTTATCTATCTTTTATGTTTTATGACAGGTTCAGTGTTTGGTTGAGTACAGAAACGTTATCTTTTGTCAGTACTTTAATCCATCCACTACGACACTTTTTAATAATCTCAGTGTAAAATTAAGTCCAGTTCTTCATGCTGTCTTATCTACCCTTGATATCTTACTTTGGCAATCAGGATCCCTGGTTTTTGTTGTTGTTGTTGTTGTTGTTGTTTGTTTGTTTGTTTTGTTTTGGAGACGGACATTTTTACTGCCTGCTCATTCTTATCCTTGATATTTTCCTTCTGGCATGTTTTCTTACATCCTGTTTGTGCAACTATGTCACAGGTCTCCTTTTACCCCTTCACAGTTATGGATATCATAAACCTGGCTGTGTTACAAAATGCTGTAATATCTCCTTCCCAATAAGTTCTGCAAGGATGAAAGTTGATAACTGCCAATGTCACCTTAAAATTTGAAGCTCAAGCTCCTTAAGGACTTCTGAGAAATTATTGCTAATGTGCAAAAGTGTTGTCTGTATTTAAATGCTCTCCATTTAAACTCTTTTGTAGTTTATCCGGTCCTATAAGAGGCCATGGCTTTCCTACCTTCCTTTAGACTCCAGTTGGAAAATAATTTGTGTTTATAGAGGAGGATATTTTGAGTGATTTCAGAGCTCATCTCAAATTGTGCTAGTCTTCCTTAACAATGCTTCTTCAATTAGTACCCATGCCATGATCATCTGTCTTTGTCTTTTCTTAGATAATGATTTATGCCAGCGGACAATTTGGATAACTATACTGTCAACCAGAGTTAGACTTATCCTGCCTTCTTGTTGTAACTTTCTCAGTACATTTCCAAGTACAACATCTTGTCCTATTTCTTCTCTCTTTGCTCCTTAGCATTTGAAGCCACGTCTTTTCAGAATAATTAAATAGGTTTTCGTTAGTGTAACTGTCATCTACCTGTGCTAAGCTCTTAAAAAAAAAAAACCCAGTCTTATGTCATGCATACTTTAATTGCAGTACTGTTACAGAAAATCAGCATACTATTTCACTTCTTTTTCCCCTTCTGGAAAGGATTTATTTGGAAAAGCAAAGTTAAAATCAGCCTCTGCATTTTCTCAGAAATATGCAAGAATTGTTCTGCTGCCAAGTTGTAGAAGCAGGTGATTCCTAAATTAGGGATGTGTGACCATCTGAAAGATCTATAAGTAACAGCAATCCTATTTACACAGTGTATATTAAAGATATCCTCATCTCTAAATGGATGGTTTTAAACTATCACAGAATTCTAAAGGAACTCATGATATGACTATAATTTTAATGCTAGGTTCAGTCTGCCTCCTGTTTTTACTGACATTCCTTTTAACTACTGCTATATTCTTTAATTTTCCTCCCAGAAGTAATAAGCACCTTTCCCCACAGATGGGAATCACCACACCTTGGTATTTAATGATCCCAGATGCCAAATACTGAAATATTTTGTCGCAAGCAGCAACTCTTATGTGGCATTTCTTCAGGGTTCTTTGGCCAACTCTTCCTCTCTTGCTATACAGACATTTCCCAAAACATTTGTCTGTAGCACTTCTGATTTATCTTTCATTCAGAATTATAGGGCTTTTTTTTTCACCCTAGTACCAAGTTATGTATTCATCTCTTACTCAAAACCATCTTTTAAAGATTTATATGGACAGTCAGGAGATTTGCTAATGAATTAGCAAAAGAAATGTGTGAAAACACAAACAAGAGCTTTCTCTACAGATAGCAAGTATTTTATCATTCCTCTCTGATAATACGCTAACAACTGGAAATGTGTAGTGTGCTTCTTGTGAAATGAGCTTTAGGGTTTCTAGTGCCTTTAGCAAACAAGAAAATATTTCTGTGCCATCTCAGCAGCATCTAACAAGAAGTCACTGACATTCTGCACTCCTTAGGGCATATTTTAGACATAATTCAAAAATTTTCTCAAAGAACAAGAGAATTTTTATCCAAAATCCCTATAAAACATTAAAATTTGAAACAAAACACAGTAAGTACCTGAAAAATGCCTCCCTTCCTCCAAAATTAGCTCGTCAACTTTTTCTTCCTGAACAGTAGCACTGTGCCACCTGGCATATTTAATCATTAGGTGATATATTTTAAATAAATGTTTTGTTATGTATTTTGTTTATAAACAAGCAAAGATCTGTTCATAATACAACCATTTGATGAACTCACAGGTTAAATGGAGGGAGTGTAAACCAGTTCCTGAAACAATAAGATACCTCAGGCATAGCTTTGAGAGTGTATGAAATGTAATGTAAGTTACCCAAATTCATCATTGCTGTAAGGCAGTTAAACATTTCATTGCAAATAATGTACTAATACATGAGCAGAGCTAACAGAAAAAACAGTTTGCACAGCAGTTTATGGGCTCTGGATTAGGACATGCTGTTTCCTGGGAACTCCTGGGGTCATCAGAGGGCTATGAACCTTTGAAGAGCTTCAGGGTGCCTGGTGCTCCCCAGAAGGGATAGCTACAGAAGGCTGTGACTGCTAACAAGCTGTAGCAGTGTCCCACAAGCTTTGTTGCCAACTTTTCTTGATTTCTGGGGACATAAAGCTTTTTGTTTCCAGATGACTCCACATTAAGGACAGCCAAGCATCCTTTCAGCAAATGCTAGAAAGACTGTACGTAACTGCCAAGCCCAGAGCACAGCCAGCAGAGTAGATGGGGCCAGAAATTCCACTGAGAACACTGTGTACTTAGGTAGTGAGGTGCTACAGGGCACTATGACTGACCATCCACAGGAATAAATTGATCAGCCCATTAGAGACCTCAAACCAGACTGAGATCCTCAGAGAGGATGCAGTTCTGTAGGCCTGGAGCTGCAGAAATGTCTGGAACCTCTTGCTGAGGCTGGGATCACATGATGGTGTCCTTGTCTGGAGGAAGAACTTGCATGCTGGAGGAGGATCTATGCCAAGTAAAGGAACTTCAGGAGGCAGTCAGCAGCTTGTGAAGCTGAGATGGGAACAGTATCATGCTCTCCAAGTGTTACGATCCACTTTGAACCCAGAAAAGCAAAGAAAACTAAGTCTCTCTGTATAAGCCGGAAAGAACTGAGAAGGTTCAAAATATTACCTAAAACGAGATTAAAACCAAACGAGATTAAATGTTGATGACAAAAAATTGATGTCTTTTATTCAGTAATAAAAGAGGCTGAGAGACAGGAAGAGAAAAGAAAGAAAGAAAGAGATGGAAAAGGAAGTGTGCATGGGGGATGGGGGGATGAGGGAGAGTGGCAGGGGTTAGGTGGAAGCCTATCACCCATCCAAGGGCCCCAGTGACATCTCGTTGCTCCCCTCCATCTGGTCTCCTGGGTGGTGAGGGTCCCCTGTCACCGCTGCCATGCTGTACTGCCACACGCTGCCACACGCCACCACAAGCCAAAGAGCATAAAATCTCATGTGTTAATATGTTTGGGCCAGGTGGGAACGCCCATGTGCTTCTTTTGCAGGGAACCAGGTTGACAGTGTCCCTTGCAATGCTGTGGGTCTGTTGCATCATCTCTGGTGCTCTGGTGCAGGGTCTGGGGACCCCTTTGGGGGGCCCTTTGATGGGCCATGTCACTCCCTCTCTGCTGTGGATAAGCTTTCCCCCGGGTGAAGGGCCCCTCAGCTGGGCTGGTCTGCACATCAGAGGATTAGCATTCACTGCCTCTCACCAGGGGCTTTTCCAACACACACCCAAAGCCTCTTTCCCCCCCATCCTTTGCTGTGAGGGTCTGTGCAGCCTAGCAGCTGATAGCCCTGGGGCTGTGCCCTCCTCCCCGAAGGTACTAAGCCTGTGTTCTGTGAATGTCCCTGGTTCCTGAGTTGTTACTTTATTTTATCTCCATCAGGGAATGGTCCAGGACCTCTCTCTGAAGGCCTATTCAGGGTGTGGTGGTATTCTTTGCAGCCTTTGTAACACAGTTCTGAAAGTCCTTCATGAAAATGTTTGAGTCCAAAACTGTAATATTTCAGTCTCTGACACCAAGACCCTACAAATACAAGAACCTGAACTCCCAGACAGAGCAAAGGAGAACCAGGAAGAGTCTTTGCATAAGATTTTGAAAATGGAGACTCCATTCTAGCTTCCAAAGAAGGCTAGAAGCTTGGATCCTTGAGAAGAGGATGAAGGCTCCTGTCCTGTCTGAGCTCTGTCACTACAGAGTAGGCCCAGGGATCCAGTGCCAGAGGAGGAAGTAGAAGCTCTGTCTAGTGAAGCACCTAAATCAGCTAAACCTGAGTCACAAGGCAACATCAGAAGGAAGGCTGAATGACGGCAGACACTGGAAGATTCTGCTGCAGGCTCCTGGAAGGAGATATCATGGATCCTGAGGGAAATGGCTCAAGTCGTTGTAAGGTTTCTCTTGATTATCTCTGAAAGATCTTAGTGACAAGGACAGGTTCCTAAGGATTGGAAGAAAGACAATAAATGGAAGTATGTCAGAGAATGGAATGGAAAAAGCAGAAACGAAAGAAGGCTAGGAATGGAGAATGTGACTGCTAATTTCAAGAAAGGCAAGAAGGAGGATCTGGGCAACTGTGGACCAGTTAGCTTTACCCTGGTCCCTGGAAAGGTGATGGAGCAAATAACCCTTGAAACTGTTTCCAAATGCATGATGGAAAAGAATGTGCTCAGGAGCATAGTTTCACAAAGGGGAAAGCATTTCTGATTATAGCATTCAAAGAGATGACTGGCTTGACAGATAATACGAGGACTATGGATGCTGTTTCTCTTGACCTTAGAAAGATTTCAGACACTACCATAACATCCTCATAGACAAAACTCACTGAATTGCTGGACACAAAGACCATATTTGGCATAATTAATCCCCTCATCACATTATGTAGCAATGATATTAAAACTGAAATTCAATGGCTTTTCTTTAGTAGCTACAGTTCTGCTCAATAACAAAAATGTTGCCACCACAAAGTAGTCTTGGGTGGGATGTGGTAGGATGTGATCATGTGTGGGATGGTGAGAATTAAAAGTAGAATGGATAGAAATAAGATAGGTATTGCACAAAAAGAATGTCTGAAAAACATTTTCAAGACAGATCTCACTATCTCATTATTTCTAATCCTAATATTATAATGCTTCTGTTGCAGATGATTCATAATGGACTCATTCCTGCTTGTTCTTTTGTCCTTCTTTTTACTGCTCCCTGAAAGAACATTTACACTTTTAATTTGGAAAACCTTAATAAAATACGAAGTTTAAACAAGAAAATAAACAAAAAAATGCTGCTGACACTTTAAAAATAGCTCATTAGAAATGAATGGGAAAACTATCTGTCTTTGTTAGCTGCAGATTAGATATTTCATGCATCAGCAGTGTATAATTCATGCACAAAGGAACAAAATTTTCCTAGGATTATGGGCATTGCTGCTGACATTATATCCTTTTGAACCATTGAGAGTTAGTAATAAACAGTTCCACATAAAAAGACAGGGTGTAGATCCCATTCTCATTACTATAAAAACTGTACTTTTTCCTTTGATTTGAAAGGTCATTAGTAAAATCTACATTTCACTTCTTGGAAGTGATTTCCTTGGTTTCATAAGTATTTTTCCTTTTACCTATGTTCTTCAAGCAATTCTAAAGTGGTCAAGGGTCAAAATTTTTTAAATTAAATGTGTCAGTTTTAATGTCAAGATGTTACATGTGTTTATGTTGTCTTGAAATGACTTCACAGCTAAAACAATAGCAAGATTTCATCTTCAATTATGAGGCATTTTCTTTTGAAGCAGAGAATTATTTTCAGAGCATAACAATCACAACTTCTTTTAAAAAATTAGAATGGGATAGAAAGTACAAAATTGGTTTTGGAGAAGAGGATTATTGTATATTTAGGAAAAACACTTTTAAAAAAATATGAGTAATTTAGCTGAAACAGTTGCATCTTAGAAAGAATTCCTTATATATGACAGTACAATATGAAATATATGTTCACATGTAAAAATTATACATTAAATGGTTCTAGTATAAGTAAACTATACATAACACAATTAGAAAATCAACACTGGTTTCCTTACCGCTAGTTCCTACAGGTAATAAAATCTTAGTTAATTGTCTTTTTGGATTTCTCTTGGATTTAAACTGTGTGAGTTCTGTTAGATCAATAGAAGCATTACAGGAGTTTATTTAGACAGCAATTACAGACTGTACACTCTTAGAGGTCCTCTATAAACCAGTGCTCACTCTTCAGCAATAGCAAGGAAACTAATATAGGAACAGTAACCATCATATTTTCTTCTACTAAATGCTAGTTTGGATATATGAAAAAAATGTATCAGAGTTATAAAAGTGAGTCTTTATCTTTGAATGTCATGGGTAGAGAAAAGGGACCAAAAATACAAAAATCACAGCTCTCTATGAGCATCCATAAGCATTGTTATATGTAGGTCTCTTGGACTTGTTCATTCCCTATCTCGAAGTCATAAAATTTTCATAGGTTTGCTCTATTGAAATAACTCAGTGAGACACCCATGGAAGTATGTTAGATTGTTTATATTACAGTAGATGTCAAAGGTAGATAAAGACATAACTGACTCTTGGAGATGAACTGAAAATAATTTTTGTTGTTTACTTTTATAGTTTATATCAGAACAAAAATCCTTATAAGGACAAAACTATTTTTTGTAATGCTGTTTGTCAGTACATGCCAAGTCAAATTTAGCTTTGTAACAGAATGGAGTAGAGAACTAGCTGCCTCATGTGTGACTGTGGTATTTGAGCAGTGCAGATATATTTGTTTCTTTGCTTGTTTGTTTTTTATAACATTGAGAAATACTGTCTGACTTGAAGATGCTTAATTTTGATTTTTTTCCTATTTATATACTTAGAAATTGTAACAGTCTTTGAAAAAATTTTGAAGGGTTTACTCACATAAATATTCTTAGGCTAACCTGATCAAGATCTGTGTTAGGTGATCTTTGGTAAATTTGATCTTGAAAGATGAAATGTCATTGCCTCTATTGTTTTTTTTGAGGTTACAATCCTCTTACATTATTAGGTTAATGTTAAGAGAATATAATTTGGCATATTATTGTGCAAATCCTTTTTTCTTTTCCTTCTCTTATTCTAATAACAAATGTGGAAACAGAGACATCTCTGCTTCTTAATCTATTTATAAAGAAAGTGTTTTCTAGACTACCAGTATTAATTATGAAACTCTCTAGCCTTTCCAAAAGTTTTATTTTCTATAGGCTCTTTTGAAAATCTGAGTTTATAATACTGAAGTTAGCATGACTGTTGCTGAGTTTTGAAAATGTTTCAACAGTTCTCTTCAAATATATAAATACAGATGTCATGATGATCTGATATATTCTGCCATACTGAATACCATGTCTATCCTTGGTTATCAGTTTTTATAAGAATCTCTTTGGTTCTAGGCATAACGTATTCAATGTCTTCTATGTCTGGAATAAAAAAATAAATTTAAAAAGAAGAAAAAAAAGACATTAGTCCATTTGTTCAAATACATATTTTCTTACACCCTTGCTTCTATTCTTGGATCAGATAGTGCTTTGATGTCAGACTAAGCCATAGACATACAGTTTCTCCTATGATTCTCTTCCTTGGAGATTGAATAGACCCTAAGTAAAGATCAGTCAGCAATTCTGAAAAACTTTCCATAGAATATTGCAAACAAAAACTGATAGGGATGTCTTGCTTAAATGACTTGTTCAAAACAGTCTGACCCATGAAGGAGACAAACTTTTCTTTGCTCATCCTCTCAAATCATTATGCAGAGGTCATTTTCACAGGCTTCTGAATTGGTGTGCATTATGTTCAATTGTTTCTCATGTCAAATTCTCCAAATGTCAAGGTAATCTATCTTCTAGATTTGTATTGTTCACTCTTCATAAAATTTCAGAGTTGGAGCATGCTATCTCGCACTTCATGTTGCCATGCTAATTATTGCTAATAAAGATTGCAATTGTAATCACCTTTATTTGGCCTTTTTGATTGCCTGTGGTGGAAGAAACAGACCAGGAAAGATCTCCTTTACTTTCCCTGTGCAAAAGTCCCTTCCACTGTGAGCACTCTATCCAAACAGTTCATTTTTCTTTTCTGTAATCAGTGCCATCTCTGTATATGGGGTGAAGAGCTTTGAGGTCAATTGACAGAACTACTGCTGCATTGCTAAACTTCCCAAATTTAACAAATGTTTCTCCTGGAGGGGCTGTTACCTGCATTCAGGTGATAGCTTCTACTTTTCCACTGCAGCATTTTTCTTCCTTTCAGATTTCTCAGGTCAAAGAGGACTTGTCTCAAAATCAATACTAAAATACTGTAAGAGTTACCTGTAACTCTCAGAAAATATCAGAGCAATAAAAACCTAGAAAAGGCATTGAGCTGCTTTCCATAACAACCGGGCTCTTTATGCTGCAATCTTGCACAGAGGTAGAGCTTTCCAAGGGGAAATAGTGCAGAAGGTACCAGTTTCCACAGGTACAGCAATAAACCCAGGTGTAATCAAAGACAGGTATTAAATTAAGAGAAAGGAGCACAAGCAAACAGGTAACTAGGGAGATGGAAACCTTTTATTCAAAATCCTTGAAAGGTGGAGAGTCATCCAGATAGCTGATTTATTCAACTATTCAACACCTGAGTCTAACAGATTAAGTTGCTCTTAAGTTACTCTTGGAAGCCACATGACAATTGATTCCCTCTGATTCTTGAAAAAATGAAATAATACTTCTTTTTTTTTTCTCTACCAAAGTTAATCAGTATCACCCAAAATCTTGGAGGCAGATAATTTGCTTACTGTTCATGGTAGCATTTATTTACTGATGCTCTATTTTCACAAATTAAGGGTTTTCTCTTTGACAAAATTTTGGAGAAGTGCTGCCTGTTAAAATGGCTGCTAATTACATATTTTCTCTCCGATTGCATGGTGAAATCTTGAGTTACCTCGTTGCTGCTACACTGATTGTTGTTCCAGTGAGGGATGAAGGGCATATAGGCAAAGAATGCAACTCTTGATGACAAGAGATAGTAAGATAAAAAGGAATTAATGTCTTTTTCCCTTTGTGTTTTGTCAGGAACAGAAGGAAGTCTAATGTGGGTTTAGTTATACAGGATGTTACTCAAAAGAGCAGCTTCACATGCCAAAATACATATGCATTCTCTATGGGGATCTGCAGTAATTCAAGAAATTAATTCTACTACTCAGAAAATTGTTCGACACACATAACACAAATTTAAACTGACCTCTCTCTTCACCCTGTGTTGTGTGATAAATTGCTAAGCTACATTCCAAAATTTTCATATTACTATGACACCCTTTTTGTATATCTTGACAAGTCTGGGAGATGGGAGTTCCTAAATTTTAAGAGATGATTCAGTATTATCAAACATTTTTGTAATTTATTTTAAAAAACTTGGACATGGTAAACAGTTTTTCTAGCACCTTAGATAATAATCCAAACTGTAAAGCTCCCAAAACATGGGATTTATTTTTTTGTATTTTTAAATGAATTTCTGCTGCGTCTAAAACAGGAATTTAAGTAGGAAAAACTAATGGGAAGGAACTTCAACAATTGTTTTCCCCATGGTCATGGTCTATGAACTAGACTGTTGATACCAAACCATGTTTTATTTTCTGGTTCTGAGCCATATGGTCCAAGTGATCCTCCCATATGACAGCAATAATCTTCACTTTTACTTATTACAGTTTTTACTTACTTTTGTTATCCTTAATTAAAAATATTTGAAGTATTCAGTACTTGTGCTTTTAAAGCACAATCATTCCTTCTAATGAGATAGTTTTACAAGTGATTTAAATTAGCTTAATGTTTACCGGCTGAAACAGAAAACAGTGTAATTTCATCTGGCCTTGTAGATAGGACGAATTGCTGTTATTGCGATAAATAAGGAAATAATTTGATCCAAAAAGGAAATGAGTGTGTATCTCATCTCTGTGGTCCAGTAGTCTGAAAGCTGCATCCAGTCTGACATAAGATGTATCTTATATTCTGGTTCAGGAAAATGGAAAAAAGGAAACAGCAGCTTTAAAATAAATTGAGAGTTGAAAGTGTAAATACCCCTTGTAGCATGTAAAATTCTGTTTCCTGAAACAGAAATGTGTGCATTGCAGCTGAAACAGAGCTTAAAGTAAAAGCTGAAATATAGCTTGCTGTCTCATTGAGCTGAATGTTACCTTGTGATTGTGTGAACTCATAGCTTCAAATAGAGGATTAAGGAAGAAATATGTGGAAAACAAACAAATACAACTTTCTCTCTCCGTTCCTCTAAATATGTTTATTTGGGTTTTTTGTTGTGTAATGTTCCTGAATACGGAGGATACCAGGAATACATTTTAGTCACTGTTACCAAAGGGAAGAATATGAGCAGAGAATTATGGAAGGAAAGTATACAGAACAAAGAAAGTATATCTTAAAAATGAGAAAAGGGACAATAATTAAAAGTCTGAAGCAATTGAATTTGAAGGGAATGAAAACTATTTAAGCCCTCTGAAATTTTTCTGTGTGCATCAAACATGCAAAAGACACGTAGACACTATTAGAGCAGCAGAAACGTAATCTTTTTATCTCTCTTTCCAACAACATACCTCCCAAATAATTTTTCTCCACTTTGGTGTCAATATCCGTGGATATCTGTCATTACCTGGTACCATTCCCCAAGTACTTTATCTGTGCTTTCTTAGCCACCACTTCAGATTCAACTTGTAGACTGCAGGTGAAGTATATACATCACCTGCAGTCTACAAGTTGAATCTGAAGTGCTGGCTAAGAAAGCCAGTATCTACATCTCAATTAAATCAAAAATGGTATGTGTGTGTATGACAAAGATAACAATTTTATTTCCCTAATTTCAGCTTCCTATCCTTTTTCTAACAGCTGATAAAGGCAGGTGGGCTTTAAATATAACTTTTGTAATTTATGTTCACTTATTAATTTACTCTGTGATGGACAAAATTGGTCTTTGATTACTTACTGATTAATCCTTTGGAGAGGTGAGAAGGTAAAAGGAGATATTTCTTACTGTGTGGCCACTTTCCTGTTGTACAGAATTTGGAAAGGTATTTATGGCAGACATGAGTGTATTGAGGAATCAAAACCACATGATAATGAATGAACTTCTTTAGCTATTTCTTCCTTTGTTTAATCTTTTTCTGTCTTGAACTTCATCATTGAAATAAAACCAAACTCTTGCTTATTTCACTGCTGATGAAATTTCCCTTTGTCAGATTGACAGCCAAGGAACTGAACTTCCTTATTGACTAACTAAAGCTGTGATAGTTAAATAGCACTTTCTTGTACCAAACTGAGAAGATAAGAGGATAGTTCAGTCTCTGTGATCAAGCTGATAGCTCAGTTTAAAAAAAATTGGTGAAAACTCTTGTAGTAATTGTAATAATGAAGAATGATATTGTAATCATAGAATCACATTAGGTTGGAAAGGACCTTTAAGATTCTCAAATCCAATCAAAATTAATTGCAATAATGGTGTCCTACTAGTTCTCAAAAACAAAGCTGAAAGTCTTATACCTCACTTCCTGACATGCCAGCTTTCCTAATGCCACTCCTACATATCCAGATAACATCCCGTAATCTTCCCAGAATAAACGTCTCTTGTTCCTTGCCTGTGCATTTCTTTTTTAACACTTCCGTTTACCTGGGAGAAACTTACTAAGGCAGGCTGGTCTCCTGCCTTTTTTACCTGATTTCTTACATATGGAAATCAAGAACTTCTGTGCTCTAAAATAAATGTCCTTAAAGAGCTGCCTGCTTTTCTCAGATCCCTTTTCCCTGAAGGCAGTTTCCTAAGGGATCCCTTGGACCAAAATACTGAAATCTAATCTCAACTGCTAATCAACTGAAAGTTTCCTAACATTCAGGGTCCTGACTACTCCACTACTGTCCCATATCACTCAAGATCGTTAATTCCATCAGGGCTTAAGCACTGCAGCTCAGGTTAATGCTTTCTCTAATTTGTTAATTTGATTGTTTACAAATGGAGAGCTCAAGGAATAAAGTAGGGAATGAATCATGGTAATGATAGTAAAGGCACGCTTGAATGAATTTAAGGGAGAGGAGGTGAGGCATAGGTGAAAATTTGAGGAGCCCATCTAGGGGTGGCATATGACAGCAGAGAACTAGGAGCGCCAGAAGAACTTCAGAGATAAACTCGTGACAGCTTTTGCAGGTTGACGCTGGTGAAACAGGTCTGGTAGCTGTAGGTGGAACAAAGAACATATTAAACTTTTCGAGTATGAAAGAAAAAAAATATGTTTGTATGAGGAAAGAAGAATAGAAACATGAGTGTTTGAAGCCTTTGTAGTTACAGGAAGTGTATGTCCTTGGAGCTTTGTGGTATGTATTGATGCCCTAAATTTCAGGCTGTGTATGTATTGAAAGCAAGCTCTCATTTCACTACTTCAGATGATCCAATAGCCTCTAGCTTACAAGAAATAAATTTGTCACTGAGCACTGTGGTTTCTCAGGCTGTTAGTTGATTTGATTGAATGCACCAAACAACATAAATCCTTACTGTAGAATGGCCCATTGTATGGCAAACAGGCTGACCTAAACTTCACTGAATGTCTTGCCATTTCTCATCAAGAATCTGTCAAAGAGGCAGTTGAATGATGGGCACACCATAGCTGAGGGTTCAGTTTAGGATTCCCATTGCTTTGATTGAACCACTGAGGAAAAAGCAGTTCTGGTGCTTCTTAAATACGGCAATTTTGTCTGCAAAACTACCTTTATCTGTGGCAAAGGTAAGTGCTCTGATTGACATTTTCTGAAATGTTTTTTATACAGAGGTCTAAAAAGACTGGTTGCTTTTATTTTTCTGCTGTAAAGAAAGACATCTAAAAGGAAAAACAAGGCTTCTTCTGAAACGTGTTCTGCTCTGGAATATTCATCTAGATTTCTGCTTATCACAGAATATGCTGAGTTGGAAGGGGCCAACAAGGATCATCGTGTCCAACTCCTGTCCCTGCACAGGACCATCCCCAAGAATGACACCATGTGCTGTTGTTAAGCTTTGGCATTTTCCCAGAGCTTCTAGCTGAGGAAGGTTGGAATAAACCCATCAGTATGATTTCCTAATTGATAGGCAGCCACTTTAGAACTCTTAAGATTCAGGAGAGACTGCATCTCCAGTTAGCATGCTGAAAAAAAGGTTTTGGCTCAGAGAAGCTCTTGAAAATGTGTATACATAATTGATAAAAGGGAGTGAGAAAAAAGGAGGCAGACTCTTCTCAGGGGTATCCAGTGACAGGAAAATATGTAGTGGGCAGAAGGTAAACTACATAAAATTCCAAATGAATGTAAAAAAATACTTTTTTTTTTTTTTCTTTTAATGTGAGGGTGGTCAGATGCTGGAATAGATTGTCCAGGGAGGTTGTGGAGTCTCCATCTTTGAGACACTCAAAACCAGACTGGACACAGACCTGAAAAAACTCATGTTCTACCTGTTTTAAACATGGCAGTCTAGGTGAACCTCAGAAACTTTTTTCCAAAATCAACAATTCAGGTATTCTTAAGACTCTTTCCTGTTATTTAATTCCTTAAAACCTTTAAGGTAGAATATAAAGCAGGTGATACTTATATATTTCACTGGAATGTGAGAAGTAGAAAGAGAGTTTTCAAGCAGATAAAAACCAAATAATTTAGTACTAAACTCATCATATAGAGGCAGAGGAGCTTACAACATTAATATTACTTTTCTGAATTCAATTCATGACTATAGATTTCAATTTTTAATTTTGACTTTAATGCGAAAACAGGTAGTAAAATATAAATTAATACAATTAATTTATATATAAAATGTAAATAATTTTATATAAATATAATAAAAATTTTATATAAAATGTAAATTAATGCAATTTGTGCATTTTCATTGCCCTCTCCTTTTTTTTGTGTTTGTATAGAAAGCTTTTCAATTTATGGAGAGATATATGGAAAGTAAAGAGATTATACTTATGGGAGCTGATTTATATGCTTTGGAGGAGTCCTACACATGTCATAAGCAGTATGTGGTGTTCATATTATTAAAATGAATAGTTTACATAAAAGAGTCATGATTTGGTTTTCTAATATTAATGGATGTATTTGAATTTGGTTATTAGAAAGAACAGTAAATACTTTGGCAAGTTGGTAAAGCAATAGAAAGAAATTCAGCACTGATTATCTTTATAAGGGCTCTTAAAAGCATATACCAGCCTTTTTTATTCCCCTGAGAATTCTGGAAATCATCTTGATTTTTCTAATGGAGTGAAAAAAAATTAATCATTTTTAAAAAGTCTGTTTGGGTTTTTTCCTTTTGATCAGATAATTTCCAAGAATACCAGCTATAGTAGTTTAATATTTAATGTGCCTTTAATAGTCCTAACACCTCCTAGCCTTGTTTAAATAACAGTTCTCATTAAGACAAGATTTTGTCTTGATTCTTAAAACTGGGCCTCAGGATAGACGTGTCTATGTACTTTTTTTTCCACATCTAATGAGGACTCCAGTAACTTGTTTTAATGATCCAGAAAGGAGTACAAAAAACTGTTATTAATTGTCTCTTGTGCATTAATATTGACTGTTGTATCTCAGCTGGTAGCTGGCATAAAGCCAGGGTAGGACTGGCTAGTTGTGTAGTGTAGATAACTGTTGTGTTTCAGTGACCTAATGTTCCCTGTAGTCAAACAGAATAGTTTTGATAACTCAAAGCCAGTTATGAAACTCATTAGGGGGAAAAAAGGGAATGAAAGGTGTTTAATGTTTGCTCCTCTGCGCCTCAGTTATGTCCATAAAATCGGACCAGGTCAGAACTGAACCATGTTCTCCTAATATGAAGTGAAAGGCTCTCCATTTAATGAGATTTCTAAGCTGAGAATGGAGCATAGCCAAGTGCTACATACCAATTTGTAGTAGTGCCTCAGTAGTAATTTATTCAGAACTTCATAAAAGAAGTCAACATAAAAAAGAGCAACTGTAAAACAATTAACATCTGTGTTCTGATCTGTTGGGTCAGAGTGTTCTGCTCAGTTCGGTATGAGACATTTGGAGATGCTTAATTTGTAAGAGTCTGATGCCTTTATGTATTGACAACTTAAGAGAAAATTCAGTAAAGCACTGATTGGGCATGCAGTGTTATTCAGTGGATGTTGCTGCTAGATAATAAATGGATTCTGCCATGTATAGCAAAACCAGGTTTGTTTGTTGTGCATAAGCGCAGAATAAAAAACATATTTATTTTTAACCATATTTCCAAAAGAATGTTTTGAGTATCCTAACTGATGAGTCCTGAAATGTGATTTTTGGCAGTTATTTTAAGAACGTCTGAATGCTTTTTGATAGTAACAACTATTAGTTTTCAACATGAAAAAATACAAGTAACCTGATTTTTGTATCCTTAATGCTAAAATACTCAGGCCTTTAAAATTATAAAGTTCCTTTGTAATATCCATTCCATTTCATGTGACATGGTAATTGCATCCCACAGATAAATAACACAGAACACTAAAACTTTGAAAGACAAGACTGTTTTTTTTATGGGCAGAAATTTGCCTTTCATGTGGCAAGTAATACCCGTGCCTTACGGAAAAAACTATATAACAGATTCTCCATTAAACAACCTGTTTCTTATTTAAGAACAATTCTTCTTATCAAATTACAACTATGAAGATATATTTGAATGGTCCTAATACCTGAAATCAATATTGATCAAAGTAGACAAGAGCTGGAATAGTTCATTTTTCATATTGTCTCTTGTCCTGCCAAATAGCTGCAAAAATAAAATTGAATTCAATTTTATTTACAGTGAAAGTGACAGGAATGTATGAGTTTTAAAGTACATATAGGCCTCTTTTATTGCAGCTAGTGAAGAAATTTGGCTCTGCAAACTTTGAAATCATTAACAAATTGTTTTCTTTGAATTTACAGAACCTTATGATATTTATATTGTGAATAAAAAAAGATATTTATCTAATTCATGAAAATAGGTTCCTTACAATCAGATGTAATTTAGATTTTGGTTGAAGTTTTCTCTTCTGTGTTATTACTAACAGATCTTCATAAAAGAATTCGAAAAAGAGAAAGAACACAATGAAATTAGAATCCTTCACACCTCCTACCTTCTTTCTACAGTGCACTGGATATGCTACCTGATGCATTTCATCCTAAACAATGAAGTACTTACTAGTTTCGCACATATGAAAAGATGTCCTTCTAATCCTAAACATTTAGAAAACTTACTTTTCATATTTGATAGTTTGTATTGTTGTTTCATCTTAAAAATAGTCCAAACACGATTTTGTCTACATTTCCTAAACCAGATGGTTCTCCAAGTGATACTGTGACTTAGAATAAGTCCTTTTGCTTTTTCTCAAATAAATTGTGGGAGAATAACCTGAATAAAACTTTTATTCATAATGCATTCTGATATAATTGTCAGGAAAATAAAAGCTATTCACAGAAAAATATTATTTTGGTTTTTTATTTTTTATTTATTTTTAAAATAGAAATGGTTGAAAGTGATTGGGCTAAGCTGTTAATTTTTATTCTGTTGTATCAATGCTCTTTTTCTTTTTTTTCACCCCCCCTCCAGATGCGCATGTACAGCAGGGTGGACAGGGCCAGACTGCAGTGAAGATATAAACGAATGTGAATCTGAACCTTGCTTGAATGGAGCAACCTGTTTTGAATCTGTGAAGCCAGGGCAGTTTGTGTGCATTTGTCCTCCGTTTTATACTGGTGACTTCTGCCACCAGCGCTTCAGTCCCTGTGAGCTGCCTTATAATCCATGTATAAACAATTCAACCTGCTTGGCACAAGCAGATGGAAATCCAATGTGCATTTGCAAAACAGGTGAGAACTGCAATAGTTAATTTCTTCCATTTTCTGTTGTGCTCCAGAAAATTGCAAATATATGTTGAATTTATTGCTATCTTTAATGTAAGTAGAAAAGACTATGTTTCAAAGGACATAAAACCATCATGAATTGCAACAGGTCTATCAGTTGTGTTAAAAGACTGGAAAGATAGCTGTCACTTTACCTATTATTAATTTATTATTTCAAAATACTTATTAAATCTATGATGGTTTAGATTCAGCACTCAGAATTAGTATTTCTGAGTCAATTGTTACAATGACATAGTGATAGACATGCACCTGGCCAGCAGAGACAAACTAAATTGACAAATCTGACAGGCAGATTTAGAAAAAATATATGCAAATTGGTGAAAGTACAAAAATTGGAGCAAGCTGGAAATAGTTTCTTTTCCTGCTGAGCTGTCAGGAAGGCCTGGCACATCAGGGAAGTAATCTTCCCTTGCCTAATGGATATAGAGGGTTGCTCCCTGTATGCACAACAAGCCAAATCACAGCAGGTGCTGACAGCTTCCCTGGGCCACGGCTTAAAAGACACAATCTCTCCCTCAATGTACAAGAACTGCTAAGGTGGAACGGAGCAACAGTTTAACTGCACAGAACATTGCTATGTGCTTCCATGTAGGAATTGAAGAATGCATTATCTAATTAACAACTGCACGGAAAATTTAGAAAATCTAAGTATCAGGGCAGTACAATTAGTGAAACTGGAATTGGAACAGGATTTTGAAGTCTTTACTGTTAAAGGTAGAGGTCTCTTAAGGACAAAGGATAGCAGATAACTGCAGTGTTATATGACAATACTATTACTTGTCATTTATTAAGCTACAAAGATATGAATAGGAGATCTAGAAATCAGGAGTATATAATACCTTGGGATTTTTTACTGTTAAGGTAAAGGTTACCACAAGCTGTTGAGATAAAAAAACCCAAGCATCACTGGGGAGGTATGCAAGTATTTTATTGAAGCATCTTTAAGAAAGATGTTTTTCAAAAACAGCTTTTGACACAAGATATTGATTTTTGAAAACTTTTTCAGGAATTATCTATAGAGAGACATGTAACTCAAGTCTTTCCCTGAAAAAAAGTCCTCAGAAAAATTCCCCAGAAAAAGTCTTTTGCAAACATTTTTGTGCAGTTTCTGAAGAATCAAAAAAGCATGCAGCCAGGATTCTCAGGGAGCTTTGATGGATTTTGTAAGAATTCTTGAAGTTTGCAGCTGGGAATCTTTGGGGAAGTAGTAGGGCAGTTATGTGAATCAGCAGCATATGTTGCTAACAAAACTTGGAAAACGGAAAATTCAGAATTGAAAAGGGGCATAATTCATAAAGTGAGTTGATCACTCATGCTAGGAAAAATGCAACCATTTATTCTCTCATCAAAAAAAGGAGAGAGAGAAAAATTCAGAATTTTAGCTGAAAGCAGTTGGAGGAAATCTATCTCCTCTGTTGTCTTCTTTTCCATTATTTATCTATTTTTGTCTTGCATGTTCCTCCCTTTTTCTCCTGATAGACTTGTCAGGATTATAGACCTGATCACAAAGGGCAATCACTCTGACACAGGTAGATTACTCCAAGACGCTTGACTTAGTAGTAAACGGCATGTGGATTAAACTTGCCAGTAGCTAACAGTCCAGTAACTAGAAAGTTTGAGTCTGATGTAACAGGAATCACAAAATCTAGCAGTGCTTACCAAATTCTCACAACTATCTGTACAACACCATATCTGAGATGGGTACAATAGTACCATAAATTATAACATTGACAGTGGTACGTATTTAGAAGAAAAAGAAAATACACATTGATTAAAGGGAGTTGGCCTAGGTCAGAGAAGACAAAAGCTGATAGAATATGAATTGATCAGAATCAAAGTTGATGTAAGATGTTAGTTTAGGACAGAATTACCACAGCAAATTGGTAGGAAGGCAATGAAGTCATGATTAGCTGTAGTATAAAGCAAAACTGTGCATCTTTGTTCCCACATGTACATTGGGGAACTACAGCTGTCTGATTTTGCTATAAAGAGTTCTAAAATTCTATAAATACAATTATTATAAAAATTCCTCTTGAGCTGTTTGCCCTAGATATAGAGGTTTTCTTACTGTGAGGAGATGGATTATAATACTTGTGTAACAAAACTGGGCTCTCGTATCATAGATCATGGAACAGTCTTAGACCACGACTTTAAATGAAATCTTCCACACTAGCAGGTTAAACAGTTTAAAAAATTATGATCTCTAGTTGCCCTATGGTATATTCAAGGCTGCAAGAATGTTGTAGGGAGGGCCATTATTGCAAAAGCTTAAGAATCACTGCTGTAGAACAAGTTTCCCAAGAGGTGTACAGAAAACTCCTTTCAAATATTTTGCCAGTAATTGATAAGAAAGGGTTTGATCAAGACAATTGGGAGGACATAGGGGTTTGAGTTGTTAATCATATAGCCAGCATGGGGTCTCCTTAAATACTACACACTAAATGCAAAGAAAACAAGAAGAATGGACAACTTAAGGCAAATAACAGAATTTTTATTGCCTAATTTATCAACATGCTTTTCCAGTATTGGAGAATTCCATTCTTAGAATTAATAATAGAAATGAACATTTAGTGTAACAGAAGAGCAAGGCAGGACATGTAAGCAAAACTGTAGAATTTAAATAATGTTGAAATATTTGTAGCTGAGCCTCGGTAACTATCCTTAAATTCCTCAAAAGGTCTACGTGAAAAAGATCCAAAGAGCAATTCAGCTGCATATATAAGTGAAATAGAGGGTAAATAAACAAGAGTATGGGCATTAGACCATGGTCTTCTAGTAATGGCATGCATAAAACTGTTAGCTTTGTAGAGGCAACCCAAAAGAAAGATAGGACAGTTTAGTAAAAATAGTGAAGCTTTCTGAGAACAAATGTGTTCCAAAACAAAAAAAAAATCTGAAAAAATATGTCCAAAATCAAGGAAAACTATGAAAGTGCATACAACTACTGAGTGCAAGATCAGCTTTCTGGCTGGGACTAGTGAAGAACAAGTTTAATTCGTGATGAAATGGGAGATAAAAGGTACCAGTTTTCACAAAGTGTGAAACCTGTGTAATTACAAGCACATAAATACTGCAGAGAATAACAAGATAAAAAAATAATTTGCAACCATAAGCTAGTGGTCAGGAAATATCTAGTGTTTTCTAATAAGTCTTTTTTTAATAGTGATTTATTCTTTTATGAGAACTATTAGTAGATATAGGTATAGTAGCAAGACAAGATAGTAAGAATGGCAGATAGAGCTGTTGCTGACATTAAGACAGGAAGGGAAGGGCAAGATTGTTGACTTAAAATGATTCCTAGAATTCCTGCTTCTTAGAAGGTAGAAATTAATCTCTCTTTAAAATTAGATGTTAGAACTTCCTTCATTAGTCCAAGTAATACGGATGGGATAAGCTCAGGACGTTTATGCAGCCTCCTTATTACAATGGAAGCAATTTTCCATATACACATTAGGTTGTGATAGAAAAATTATCAGGAAATGCTATATATTATACATCAGATATTGCATACATATAGTGTTCATATCAAAGCTTTACCTACTCTTTTCAGAAATATGGATTATTTGGCCATCATTTGTGTTAACTCAGTAACATTTTAATGAGTTATGGTAAAAGGGAGATCAGATAAATAGAATAATGTAAGTATTGTTGAAAGAAATAAACTGGAAATATCTGGATTAATTTGACTGGATGTGGATGTCCACAGTATTATTATTTTCTGATGTACTTAACTTCACACAAAAACAGACATACAAATTCAAATGGCTAATGCTATTAAAATATTTATGTCAGTCTGCCAACTATTTAGGCAGCTTAGGAAAAATCTTTCAGGTAGTAGATTGAATTCTTTACCAATTGCCTCTTGCTGTTCTGTTCTTGCTGTAGAGATTTTTAAATTATTTTTTAATGTCATAGTTCTGGGAAGCACATAGTTTTAGAGAGGAGTAAAAAGAACAGGGAGCAGCGACACATGTCATTACAGCCCACAAGTACCCACAAGTGTCTTCTTATTTGTGCTCATTGCAGCTTTAAAGATATAAAGCTAGAAACTGAGAAGTTGAAAAACTGGTTTATGCATGGGGCTTAAGGTTACAGCCATCAGTTTTAGGGTGTAGGAAAATTATGTGTATTGTTCCAGGGAAATCTATGAAAAGGACTCATCTCTAAGGAGAAACAATAGCTACAGTTTTTACTGGAATTAGGCATTCTATTTTTTCTTTATCCTTTCTAAAAGCAATACTTTCTTGATGTTTCAAGGTAATTTCTGAAGTCCTTGTTTTAAACAGATTTTTGCAGGACTTTTTCACCTCTTTCACCAGTCTCCTGTCAATAGCTCTTTCCCATGACACCTACTCTTTTTTCTGGATGTTAGTGCTTATTTTTATAGTATTCTATAGTATCTTACAGCCAGAAATTTGAACCGAGGCAAAATATGTCTGAAACAAAGCTAAGTGAAAATAATAATCATGTACAAACTTTATAATAACAAGCAGAAATAATAAATAGATGATGAAAATCAAGTTATTTTAACTGGAGTTTGCCATGATCAGATTTCTGAGCCCTTCAGTGCCAGTTTCTTTTTCAGACACATACATAATTCACAGGGGGGAAATGGCCTTTTTACAGTGCCTAAGATTTTACACACCTTTGATTTTGATTTATGTACCTACTTACGTTATGCTGAACAACCTAAGTACCTGAACTAATGATTATGGGACTGCTATGATTTCTCTGCTGTTTGCAAACATTGGTTCATAAATAGTTCATGGTAAGAAGACAAATGTCCATGATACTGTTCTGATGAGCAAAACAGTAGAGAGTTTATGGCAAAAGAATCCCGTTAGAATCCTGTTACCTGCAGAGGTCAGTTCTGTAATATTTCTCTGCAATGGAATAAGGAGATGAAAATTACAATAACTGTGACAGCAGATATTTAGCTTCTATATTCTGCATATTCCATCACTTTCCTGCTCCCAGAAGACCCATAGAGAGAGTTGAGAAATGCAGGATTTCCTGTATTTCAGAGTGAAAATAGCATCTGTCTCATCTTAGGTAACAGCTTTCCAGATGTTTCTAGACCTCATATCATTAAAGTTACTTTCATGCCACCTGAACAATTAAAAATAGAGAGAAATAAGACTATTTTCTAACACAAAGAACTGTGATAACTTTCAGTTGTTTAGCATCTTTGTTAATTTCTGAAAGTCTTGAATATGTTATGTTACTACAATCGTTGTTAACCTTTCTGAGATACTACCTCAAATATATGTATACATATTCAATACATTCACAAATAAATGTTTTAAACTAATTGTTGTATCCATTTGATTTTAAAAAAACTATGTGGAAACCAGCAATACTTATGAGATTTTGTTTACCATCTTCAGTTTTTCTAATGTGACATAGAATATACAGTAAAATATGTTTGACAAATAAAACCCATTTTGCAGTAGCGAGCTTGTTGCCACATCAGTAATGTCATGATTTACAAAATAGCTTTGCACAGGAATGTATTTGGCATATTAAACATTTTAAAGCAGTTCCCCTCATTGTCTTTTTATTTCCTCTTGCAGCACATGAAATAATTTGAAAACATGTCTGCATTTCTCTAAAAATTACATCCCCATATAAATTTTAGTTTAAGTATCCCAGAAGATTACATCTATGTGTGGCAGCAGTTGTAGCTTATATGAAATAACCTAATGTATTAAATTACCCTTTAAAAATGTATATGACTATCATATAAAAGATAGTCATATACATATAAAAAATAAGTCCTTACATATTAGACTCATGAGGTGTCTCATCTTCAGTGTAAATAAACTACCAATTTTTTCTTTAAACCAGTTCCACTTAGGTAGGACCATTTTAACTAGTCTTTTGAACTTGAAGGTAATATAATTAGTGCCTGTTCAAGAATATTTCTAAAATAAATATTTTATTAATATCTTAATCTTAACACTGCAGCATTTGTTTTGAAGTTTGACCTCTCCTGTTTGTACAAGTGATATGCACAATGTTGCACTACTTTCTTTTTGTAATTTACTCTAAAAGTATATTTAAGGGCTGAATTAAAATTGGCTTATTGTCATATGATTGTATTGAAACATTCTTCATAAAAGCTTGACAAATTCTAAATACACCAAAGCACACATATGTAGAAAATATGAATGAAATAATATTTTGGGATCCTATTAAGCAGATTTGTATGTTTCTGAATAAACATTTTAGTTGAAAGCAGGTTTTCATTAAATTTGCTGTAAAAATTGCTAGAAATGCTAAAAATTCCTTAGAAAAAGTTACTGCATTAGTTCACAAGTTTTCATTGCAGATCAAAATGTCATCTAAGTAGGTGTCTGTAATTTTTAATAGTATATGTCATTATAATAAAAAGAATTATTTCTTTAATAAGAAAGGGCAGATAATTTGCCAGTAAACATAAGAAAATTTTATGGTAAATTGAATACTTAGATTGCTCATTTCATAATGTAGTAGATAGTAAAATTTTGTGATTGTTATTTTCCTCCATTTGCAGGAAAAATAGATAAAGTAGAATGCCTGCTATATGTTTACTTATTTTATGTCTTTTCAAGGTACTGATATATTGCTATGGGCTGGAAAAATATGTACTACTGCATTCAAAAAATGTGTTTAAATAAGGCTTTGTATATTCACTTCTGTACTATTTACTTCAAAAAGACCATAAAACATCCACAACCAATGAGGATGACAGGCAAAAACAGAATGAGCAATGCTTCCATTTCAGTTGTATATATTCTAATCTGATAACTGTGGTATTTTTTTCTTAAGATGTTTCCTTAAATATTCTATAGTATCACAAAAAATAATAAGTTATTTTGCATAAAAGCTGTTAATTTTTTTCAATATTGCTTTGTTATCTTCACAACACTTCTGCAATAGCATTATAAAGTAAAATATATCTGTATACCTGTGAATTATTTATAATGTTACATTGGTTTACCTTCAGTGTGTCCTTTCCAGTAAAGCTCTGTTTTCCCTGCCCATTGACAGCCTTCCACTCAGTAATCAAATTTAGTTTTAGAAATGTCAAACATTACAAATAAATGAGAAATTACAGATGAGAAAGTTGACTACAAATAGTCCTGTGAGTCATAGTGTCTTACATTCACTATGTCCTCCAATTTCTTAATTAAACCAGAATTAGAGAAATGTGTTATCATATTTTCAGCTCTTAGTGGCACTGAATGGTATGTATTGAACAACTACAGAATATTTTGTGCGTCAGTGACTTCTGCCTACTCATACAACCAGGCCTAGTACTTAACTTGGTCTGTGGTGTACTAGTTTGCAGTTCTTTTACCTTTCTTTTTTCCTGAATCAAACTGCAGGCAGGAATAGATGAAGGTTCAGCAGCTTTAAGACGCAGATTACAAATCCTACAGTTAAGAAAAGTATTTGGATGGTTTGCTCTGGTTCAGGCACATTTGCACATAATAAACTAAACCATTCAGAATACAAAGTTGCCTGTGCTGAGGGAGATAATGAAAAGCAGTACACCGGGACAGTATTTTTGTTGTTATTATGACAATTCTTTTACAGTTTTTTGGGAGATTTGGTGGGTTTTTTTTGCTGGATTTTGTTTGTTTGTTTTGGGCTTTTTTGTTTTGATCAGGTTTGGAGTTTTTTTTATGAAGCATAGAAATAGGAAATAAATTAGGGTATCCCTTCATGCTTGAGAAATTTCTGAAAAAAAGAATAACATTGTAACAGCATAAGTGACTATAATTGAAAGGCTAGTTTGAGATAGGTTCCAGGTTTTATTTTTCCAGATTTGTAGTAACATTGCTGTGAAACCTACCACAAATATTAAGAGCTCATTTCAGTCAGGTCTAGCCCCAAAAGTTATTGAACAGAAATAATCCTGATAAGAAGAAAATGCCAACTGCTTTGATGTGGGCTAATGTTTAGATCATATATTGGAATGCCAGCAGAGATTTCTCTCTACAGCTTTCCCTGCAACTCAGACCAAGACACTTATTTCTTCCAATAATGATTTTCTCTAGATAAAAATAAGCCATAATATTCTTACAGTTGTATTTCATGATTTCCCCGCATTCATTAAGTACTTAGAAAATGATAAATGCATAACAAAAAAAGAGAAATTATTATTCTTATTCAGATATCTAAAAAAATACAGATAGAAATTTGTGCATATTGTTTTAACAAAGAATACACCAGAACCTTTGCCATATTTATAGCAACATATACTGAATTTCAATTTGCTAATTTTGAAGTTGTTTTAATTCAATTTTTTATCTAAGTGATGTTCAAAACCACTTTGGTGAACTCTATTAATGGTCTTTAGTCAACTTGCAATCAGCACTCGTATATTTGTCATACAATGCAAATAGTTTGCTCATTGCAATGGTCTCATTTCTCCATCAATTGAAAACAAATATATCGAATTTGTGCAAAATTCAACTAAGTAGCTATAGTTTCTCTACTGTATGTATAGAATTTTAACACAAGTATGCATTTAGCCGAACACCTATTTATGCAAATGTTATAAGATGTAGTATGCTGTCTAAGAGCAGAAATAGGGTTAATGTATCACTGAAAAGTGTCTTATTTTGTTTTAGTACATATTCTGGAACATTTACACAGGCAAATGTAATCTATTATGCAAGTAATGTACTGTTCAGATAAGATCTTAATCACATTTTTTCCTCATTTAAATATTAAAACCAGTTGGGTTTTTTTCTCAACTACTGACTGCTTTGAATAAATGTCCCTCTAACTTCCACTATTCTCTGTAATATATTAATTAATGAATTAGCTTTTTGTTTCTGATTTTTTTCCCACACTCTCCAAGAGAGCCTTTTCAGTCCTTTAAAATGGGTTATATTTCCCCACTATATTGGTGTTTTTATCCAAATCTGTTCTCTGGCTCATTAAAGTATGCTGAGAGTTCACATATTGTCTGGAAATTAACTTGTTGAAGCTAAGGAACAAAAATAGCTGGAGAAAATTCTTTCAGGTTTACTTCTACTTGTAGTGCTGATCTTAGGGTCAGTGAGCAGTAAGGGCTGGCTCCTCCAGAAGAAAAGGTCAGCCAGAAGTCTGACATTCATCTGAATGAGGCAGACAGGGCAGCACCAGTGGCTGTGTCCAGGAACAGGAGGTTATACCAGTCAAGGCTACAGAGAATGGGGCAGATCCAAGGTCAAGCCAGGGAGTCTGTCTGTAGGCCAAAATGAGCATTCTGATAAGCAGCTACACAGCCAGGCATTGGCCCTGGCTGCAACACAGCTCAGTCAGATACCAAGGGCAAGGAGCTTCTGCTTAAATGCTCCAGAGAAGAGGTAGCCATTGCCGATGCTTCTCTCAGGCTTTTCTAAAACAGCTTTGAGTGCAGCTGTGGTTTCCCAGGCAGACCACTTTCATTGTCTGAGTTAGTCCTGGGCTCAGATAGCCAAAACTCCAAAAGAATCTGCAACCCTTTTCTTCACATTAAGTAGTAGAGTTCATTCATTCATGCTTAATGAAATCTGTGTTTCAGGATTTGAGGGTACTTACTGCGAAGTCAACAGTGATGAGTGCATCTCCCGTCCATGCCAGAATGGAGGTCTCTGTGTGGATGGGGTCAACTACTACAGGTCAGGAAAATTACTTGAATGACAGATTTGATACATGGATTTTTATCATCTAGCTATTCCTTCATTACTTTGCCTGCCTAAGGTTTGCTGACTTTTTTAATGTGTTTGTCAGTGACATTATAGTCTAAATCTTCTTGTGTGCAAAAAATGATACATATACACCATAAGTATGCCCCCAAGAATTTATTGAAAGGGCTAACTAAAATCATAAGGATGTAATTTTAAAAAGCAAAGAGTTGTTGTTAGTCCAGTTACAATAGTAGAACCAATCTGAGTTGAAATTAATAGAAAAGCTTCACTAGGAAGTTACAGTTGCTATGTAAGAAATCTTGCAATTATGTCTCTGATTATGATTACCCTCACAATGTCTGTGCACATCCTGTGATCACTGATTTTGTTGTCTCAAGAACTGTCAGTCTTACTGCAAGTCATTGGCACCTGGAAGTCTTTGTCAGGAGAACTATGATGTTCACAGTGAGGGTTTTTTCTCATCTTCAGTCTCAGGCCTTCTCAGAGCCTCTCACTCACCAGCACCCCCAAGTTCTTCTCAGCAGGGCTGCTCTCAATCTGTTCATCCCTCAGCTTGTGTTGATATCAGGGTTGCTTTGACCCGGGTGCATCACCTTGCACTTGGCCTTGTTAAACCTCATGTAATTCCCACGGGCCCCCTTCTCAAGGTTGTCCAGGTGCCTCTGGATGTCATCCCGTCCTTCAGGAGAGGAACACAAAAGGCTTTTATAACACCATGGTCATCTCAGTGTCTCACACCCTTGCCATAGATGTTATTCCAGAGCTGCAGCTACAGCATGAGAGGCATCAGTCAGTAGGCTGCTGGGCAGATGTCAACAAGAGAAAAGCAGCTCAGGCCAAGGCAAGTTCTAAGTAAGTCCTTGCACAATGGGGTCAGCACAAAGCCTGTGGCCTTCAGCTAATAATAACAAGAGTATTTATTTATATTATTATGGACTTCAGACACTGTATTTTTTGGTGCTTGTTAAAGTACTGCCCTTTGCAATTACCAGTAAAAAGCAAATATATTCTGATACCATTTAATTACTACCTGTCAACATCTGCCGTATTTTTCCGGAATCTTTATAATGGCATCAAAAAGTAATGTAGTGACATCCTTTTTGATAGGTGCTCCTGCCAACATGGCTTTACTGGGACCCTGTGTGAAGTGGAGATTAATGAGTGCTTATCAAGACCCTGCAAGAACAATGGAACTTGCCTGGATCTCATAAACAGGTTGGTTACTACCAACTGAAATGTTTCCCCGGTTTCCTTATATTAATTCTGGGTTTGGATGGGACCTTAACAAGTTAAAATGGAGTAAGCAAATGCTACTGACCCAGTTTCTTGTTTCTTATGTGACCCTAAAAGAAGATAGAAGGGAAAATGTCTTTAACACAGCTTGTTCTTTTTCTCCTTACATTTTTTTTTATTTGGAAAAAGACTGAAATAGAAGAAAATTGATCTTGAGTTAGATTGTTACAAACCCTGTGTTTGTTCTACAGCACTTCTCAAGTTATTCAGACTTGTGCCAGAAGATCATTGGCCCTTAAGTAATTCCTTATACCTTCAGTTAAAATTACTGTGCCAAATTTTTCTATTAATTTAACAAAAAAGTAAATCACTCTCTTTGCTTCAGAAACATGAAAATGAGAAAAGTCTGTTCATTATTTTAATATGGATGAGGATTAGGAACACAGCTTGGCATCAAGAAATATATATGGCTTTAAAATATCGCAATAGATCCCGTTGTTACTTCCCTTGACATACCTGATTTTGCCTTTTCTAAAGATTCATTTGTAAATGTGCACCTGGATATTATGGGTCTCTGTGTGAGATGGACGTAGATGAGTGTGAAACTTTGCCTTGTTTGCATGGAGGAAGCTGCATCAACAGGCTTGGAGGCTACCGGTGTCTCTGTCTGCCTGGATTCACAGGTATGATCCACTCTTTACCACAGCCGAGAAGCTTATTTCACAGGTTTCACATGGTTTTACTCTTATATCAAGAACAAAAATTTAACTTCTTATTGGAGGATAAATCAGTATTAACTTATATAGAATTTTATCTAATTCTTTTGAAGTCGCTCAAGCTTATTTACATTAAGTCTTGAATTATAATTTCTTTAGTCACTCATTCATTCCGTTGAAATTAGTTATTGTATAGCACAAAGAAAATCAATGTGCATTCTTTTTAATTCAGCAAGGAAACAAACTATTACCATAGATACAGAGTAAATTTTGAAAACAATAAAATGCTATCCTGTCATTTGAATTTGCACAGAACTCTAGAAACACCTTGACTTTGTTGACCCGTTGGATCAAGACCATCGCCTTTAGTGCTAATCTTTACATTTTTACAGAATCATGACAAAATATTCAAGGGGTAGAGATGCAGTAATATTTCCCTAAAACGATGTTGACTTTTATTTAAATGTTCAGTGTGCTGCTGAGCTAGTTCCTACATAGTGTTTTGATCAATTCATCTTAAGCAACATGAAAACACATGGGATCATATGCCTGCAGAAATATTTACAGTTGTTTCCTCAAGCTGAATAATTTCTGCATTTTTTCTGCAAAAAATGTTTTTTCCTATCTATTCCAGCCTGTGATGAATACCACATAATGTACAAGATAAAAAAGGATGCAATTTGCATCCACTGAACTGAAAGGAATGTAATTCTCCACAGAACAAAGAACAAGTACAGTTTTGGGAATTTCTATATAGCTGTGTATCCTTCTTCCATTCACCACAAATCTTAGCCACATATCACTTGCACACTGTTCTTCAAAATTATCCTTGACATTTCAGCAAAAAATGAAAAAAATCTATATAGTTTTCCTGCCTAAATCTTTTAAAGCCTCCCTCTGCAATATTTTCTTCAGATGGTCTGTGTTCTAAACAGTACTTCCTTGGATGTCACAGAAACACCTTTTCATTAGGCAGTGGTGCTGCAGATGTAGTTTTTAACTAATAAATGTTAAAATAGTTGTCCTAACCTTTATGTAAATGTTACTGTAAGAATTCCCTGTTATATTTATAATAGACAAGACACCTGCACATGAGCACTTAGGAGACTGTAATTTAAAAAGAACAAGGAATCTGCAGGTGTGCTTTGTTTTGATTCTTCATTATTGACGGTCTGATGTTGCATTCTGAATGTGCACTACTACACAATTATGTAAAGAATAAAATTAGGGAAAAAAATTTATCTCCATATTTCAATGAGTTTGATATTAAAAAAATTAATGAAAACACTGATATTAATTTCACTTCAGATGCTCACTAAAAAATTTTAAAAGAAATAATTAATTAAACACAATGTGTTACAATCACTTACCCTGAAGGTCACTTTCATGAATGAGGTGTTAATCACTCCTTCTAAATCTTGCCATCTGAATAATCTTTTGTCAAAATATAACCCAGATAATTCAGACATTCTTCGAGTGAAATAATTTTCATGTTCATGAAAAATCTATCTTATATTCAAGTATAAACCACAAGTGTCTGGATAACCAACTCTGCTGCAAAATGGATTTAATAAGAATACAAGCTTATTGACTCTAGAACTTCGTTAATTTTTAATTGCACAATTTGAAAGGATTCTAGGATTACCAAATTGTGACTGTCTTAATTTAAAGACTTAAGACTACTTTACTGGGTTTTTTTTTTTTTTGACATTAAGAAAGTAAATTTGAGGTCTCTTTGACAGACTAAAGGGTTTGGGTTTTTTAAATATGTTGGGTTGACCTTATCCTGCTGCCAACTAATCATCCAGCTGTTTTTTCAGTCCCTCTCATCAACAGAATAAGAAAAGAAAGTAAAGATGAAAAAACTCATGGGTCAGTGACATAGAAAGTAAGCCAGTAGAGAACAGCTGGTGGGGAAAACTGTCCAGTATGTGTTTATTTTCATGGGCTTTCCATGGAAATAGTTTCCTTTTCTTATATATTTTATTATTAATATTGCTGCTGTTATTGTTAATTTCCTTATCTCATTGCTGTTTTCAGTAAATTTTTCTTGACTCTTGATCTATGTCTTTTGTGCCTCAAGTTGGAGGGGGGAGGGGAAGCGACAGCATGGTTCCAGTGGCAACACTAAACTGGGGAATACGGTACCTAAGCCACAACAACTGGGAACTAGTTGGAAAGAAGCAAACTAATCAGATAGCACTAGTAAGATAGAAACAAACAATTCAACACTTAAACACCTGTGGATGTTTCAGTCAGTCACAACAATAGATATTTAAAGCAATACCTACTGGCAGACGGTTTCACTTTGCAGAACGCAACAAGATCACATTGCCTCCTCTGAAAATATGGACAACTATGTTATTTTTCTTATGATGTTTCCAATATTCAGACATGAATAAATAGATTTTGCTTGCACGGTCTTCAGGTTTATCTTGTTCTATATCCCTTTTTCTAAGTTTATTCAACCATCAACTAAGTCTTAATTCTTAACTTCTATATCTAGGTGTAGCTTGATTTCTTCATCTTTTATTTCAGTAAATACTTCTGCCCCCAGTAGGGGGATATCACAGCTGTGCACTGATCCAGCAGTGCAAAAGCTGAACCTCACCATGGCCTGACCCTGGGTGTCGCTGGTTTAACCCCTGAGCTGGGGCCAGTGGCTGCTCCCTGCTCTGCTCCAGCCTCAGCTCTGGGGTGGCCCCACTGAGGAGGGGGTGACACCCCCACCTGTCAAACTGCCTGACAAACCATGGCCCTTTGCGCCATGCATACATATCTAAGATCCCAAATTGATATTTAATGAAAACAGATGTTGTCAAAGTTTCAGTCCAAGCAAATTAAAATTTTTAATTGTTTTAATTACTTTTTTTTCCTGTGGCCTGATCTTATCTCTTAAAGTTCTTTTTGCTTTCCCACTCAGAGTGGAAATCAAACCTCATCTAAAGCAAGAAAAAGATATTTCAAAATAGGTGGTAACCTTTCAAATTTATTGCAATACAATCAGCCCCAATTTAACTTGACTTGATATAGATGAAATAATTGCCTGAAATAAGTCTATTACTGACACAAAGTACAATAGAAATAGAAAATCTAAATCTCTGGTGTTAGTCACTAAGCTATAATAAATCTTACTTAAGATGAAATCAACAAAAACAAGCTCAGTGACCTTATCAGCCCTAGTTTTCCATGCACTAGACATAGAAAACTTTTGTTAACAGATTATTTACTCGTAACAGGCTGAATGAGACAATACTAAAATGATGTTAAAAGGACCTTATGCTTTTCACAAGGTTAATGTCAATGTGACAAAATGAGTACTTGCTCTTTGCAGTCAGTTACTATTTTTAAGTGTTTTTACATTTGTAAGAAATTATGTAACAAATAATTGATTTTCTTTCTGTAACTGGAATATGCTCTTCAATGTGGTTTTTAGTATTTCTGCTCATGTTTAATTTGTTAATTTTCATTCCTTAGATTAATGCTATAGATTTTTTTAAAATATACATAATTGTCTTCATTATTGATTATACATATGATAAACCTATTAATTGATCTTTTGACTACCGTCTGTCTATTATGAATTTTCATGAAATGGTCACAAGTTGCTCTCAATAGTCTTTTAATATTTGATACCAAAATTGACTTGAATGAGGAAACTAGGTGCTGCTGAGCAATTCTGAAAGGAAATCTCTCAATTTCTCTCAGTTCTTTCTATTTTCAACAGGATGTAAAGTTTTCAGTTACTGAAGAAAGACCAACTTTCTTTTTCTTTTTTTTTTTTCTATATCATGTATAAATTAGTATAGTATGCTAATTTATTATTCCTTTCCATTTTTGAGTATGATCTTAATAATCAATTGCTTTTTTATCATGCATTTGTTTTTCTTTTCCAGGTAGAACATATTTGACTTTATTGTTGCACAAAATTCTGTGTTCTTCCTTTCCATGTTTTCAAACTAGTCAGTTCTCATAAATTGATATCTTGAATTTTTAATCTTCTCAAACAGCACTCAAATCTTTCTATAATTTCCTATTAAACCCCCCCCCCCCAAAAAAAAATCCCAAAAAAACCACAGAATTGAAAAGTCTTCATTTTCCTCAGTCTTTAACCCTAATGAGGAAGTAATTTCACATTTGGTATATAGAGGTTTTATATTTCTTATAATATATATTTCTAAGTTCTGTTATATCTTCTTATGAGTCTGATAAGAAGTAAACAAGCCAGAATATATAGTATTTCCAAACATTAAATCCCAGAGTAGTGATTTCACTACTTCCCTGGGCACCCTGTTTCAGTGTCTGATCAGCCTTTCAGTGAAGAAAATTTTCCTAATATCCAATCTAAACTTCTCCTAATACAACTTGAGGCCATTTCCTCTCATTCCATCATTTGTTACCTGAAAGAAGAGACCAGCCCCTACCTCACTGCAGCCACCTTTCAGGTAGTTGTAGAGAGTCCCCTTTTCTCCAGGCTAACCAACACCAATTCCCTCAGCCACTCATAGGACACTTGCTCCAGACCCTTCACCAGCTTTGTTGCCCTGTTTTGGAGTTGGGGGCCCAAGACTGAGCACACGATTCAAGATGCAGGTGAAAGCCTTGATGGAAGATGTGAAAATCTCTAGATTAGGATGCAGCCGTAGAATTGTGCAAATGAGCTCCGAGAAAGGTTGAGGCATCGCCAATTAGTGAAGTGGGTTGAATATAAAGCAGGAACTGGAAAAACCTCCTGAGTTTTCCTTATTAATATATGAGACAGACTGATCATTCCCATGAATGGATGACTTGAAAGAGTAGAATAGTTGCCTTCTTTTCATTTTAGTATCACTCTTATTAGTATATATTAGTCTTCTTACATCTATGACATTTCCTTACCTCCTGCAGCCTTCTGACATGCAGGGCAGCCTCCAGGTTGCCATCAATACATTAACCCCCCCATATGGTATATCTGAGGTTCTTTTCCCTTTTCTTTGATGTGTGGAAGAATTATTTCTAGCAAGGTAAGTATGGTCTGTAAAGCAGAGCTCAAAGGGGTCTCTTCAGTCCACACACACATCTGGCACAGTCTGAGTTAGGAAAAAGTTTACAGGTGACATTTTAAGGAAAGTGCTTGCTATGTGGTATTATTTATGTGGTATCTGTCTCACACCAACTTTACAGAACATTTAGTTGTATTCAGCAAGATTATTTCAATTAAAAGTTTTCATATTTTGAAAAAAGATTAAAAAAGAAGGCGGGTTTCAAATTAAATGAGTCACATTGGAAGAGAATGACAGACTGTCTAGGTTACAGTCATAACCAATTGTCAGCTTTTTATGTCTACAGTGCATCAAATTGTAAATTTAGTACATTTTGCTCTTGGAAATAATTTAAATTAAAATGTTTATTCATATCAGGAGGGATTAATCCAGTGATCCTAAGGGATTAATGCTAGGGACATATAAGTGATGTATTAGGGATGTATTGTTCAGGGGGTATTAGAATATGGATGCTGAATTCAAAGAAGAAATTTTAACAACTGAATGTAAATTATTTTCTATAAGAACTACCAAAAGTATTTTAAGTTTGTTCATTTTGCCAAGAACACTTGAGCTCCTAATATTGAGAGGGTTATTTTCTTTGTTAAAAAACTCCATTTTTTAGTTCTTTTTTTAAAATTTAATTAATTTTCCTGTGATACATGTAGTCATTTAAATCTTTAAACCTATTGTACCATAATTATTTTAATGATTATAGTTTTTATTCACAGCAAATCTCAGAAATTCTTTCTAGGCTGGAGATGACAAAATGGATTTTTACCCTCTAGAGATGTCTGAATCTTTTAGGACTGGCAGGACTAAAGGTTCATTTTTCATGTTAGTATTGCTAAAGCTTTCCTAGAAAGGGCAAAATATGAAGACACAATTAAAAGGCATTCCTGTTCTTTCCAAAAGAGTCAGTCTTACTTGGCAGAATCTCACCATAATTATAGCTCATGATACATGTTTTTTGAATAAACTAGGCACAAAGTTGCAAAGGAAATATAATTTTTAGTACTTCAGCAAATTAGGTTGTAATGGAAGCACATGTGAATGCAAAATAATTGTCAATGATTACTTCAACTCATTCTAGAATGTTGTCTTTTAAATTGTCTCAAACCAAGACTCCAGGATGGCTGAATATGTGCCTGCCCTTGGGAAGCAATGAATAAATCCTTTGTTTTGCTTTGCTTACATGTGTGGCTTTCCCTTTACCTATAAACCTGTCATCTCGGCCAACAAGTTTTCTCACTTTTGACTTCTGTTTCTTCTCCCCATCCTACTGTGGGCACAAGCAACTGGCTGTGTGGTTCTTGGCTGCCTCCCAGGCAGTGGGCAGGACCTGCCTAAAAGGAGACCTAGGCACATGTTGTTTGTCAATCAATATTTTGGAAGATATTAATATTTTAAGCTATTTAGATGGAAGTTGAGCACTTACAAGCATAAAAACGCATCATCAAATCATTACTAGGGAATATCTTCAAAAAACAATTTCAAAGAGTTTTATGTCTTGCATCATTTATCAAAAGCCCCTGCATTTCAATTTTATTTTGAGAAAATAAATATTATAGTTAGACCACCATCAAGACATATCATTTTAGTTCTGTACTGCTCCTGTAGGAAACCTGTGCTGTTCAACTTCCTGATAACTATGTAACAAATTTAATCTTGAAATTTCAATTGCTCCATTGCTTGTGAGCTGGTACTTAAAGCCTTCTTGCCTTGTCACCATTACAGATGTCATCATTTTATATTTATCATTATATATTTCAATATAACCATCCTTTTTGACATTTACACTATAGATATGTCCAGATGGATCTTCATTATGGATGAATATCATGAACAGTATGAACAATCTATGTAACTAAAAGCAACTATGTAGAAATATTGATATTAATAAATATACTGTTAGTTGGTTTGAGTTTAGCATTTAAAGCTTAGTTGCATTTTCTGGATTTTTAAACAGGTGATCGTTGTGAAGTAAATATAGATGAATGTATGTCTTCCCCTTGCCTCAACAATGGGAGTTGCATTGATGGCCTCAGTTCCTACAAGTGTCACTGTAAAAGAGGTTTCAGTGGAACAAACTGCGAGATAAATGTTAATGAATGCTTGCCAAATCCTTGTCTTCATGGAAGGTGCCTATTTTTATTTAACTATTATTATCTTCATGATAATGTACCTAACTAGCAATATTTAAGACTTAATGATATGAGAAGTTTGATAAATATGCTTTTAATTATGTTCTTCCACACAGTAAGAGTAGAAACACACTTAAAGATGACAGATGTTGCCTGATTAGGCTAATGTTATATAGTTACATTATCTCAATTTCCCTTGCATTTTTGTTCATTACCATAACTAGTATTCAGTAACTGTGGTTTAATTAGTGTTTAATATACTTAAAAGTAGATTTTTAGCTGTTACATGCCAACAGGTTGAAATGGGAAGATGTCTTCTAAAGTAACAGTCAGAATCCTAACAAAATGCCTCAGCACGCATAGTATACACATTTGAAATCCATTATAAAACTGTTGAAAAGTACAATGGATTACAGTAGGCTACATCTGACCCCTATTTTGAAATCCATGGAATGATACCTACTAGTGCTGAATCTGGAACTACAGACCTTCACATGAATAATACTGTTTTGCATTTCAGATGTATGGATCTCATTGATGGGTATCAATGCTTTTGTGAACCAGGATGGACCAGCTCAAGATGTGAGATAAATATTAATGTATGTTTTCAAAATGTTTTTTAATTATAGGGGAAAGGGTAATATCTCACTTGAAACTCATCTTTACTTAGTTAACCTCTGAAGTCAGTATATTGAAAATGCATGACAGAAATTCAGTTGTTTAAAATCCATTTTGAGAAGTGCATTATTTTTTGCTTACATGACAGTGCATTAGAAAAGACCATTAACAAAATGTCTAAAGAAGTTTAAAGGTGAAGTGTGAATGACAAATCTGAAAAGCCACAGCAAGCTAAGCCAACATTGTCTGAAAATCATTTGTCCCTCAGTTTGGGCTGAATAATATAATTACCTAATTTGCATGTTTGAGTCTTATTTGCTGTAGTTTATCTGCATGTCTGAATAGTAAACCTCAAGGTGCAATGTTCTGCACTGAAAGTTGCCATGACTTGTCTTTAAATTTCAAAATCCATGCAACAGTAGAATTCTATGGTACAAAACCATGGGGTACTAAATACACTGCCCACTTCCTCCTCTGAAGCTCATTAATAATTTTATGCTATCATGGGGAATGGCTGTGGACAAGAAGGCATCCATATATGTAAGTCTGTGCTATTCCCATGGTCAGCAAACCAATTTGTAGAAGGTGACTACATCTGGCAGAACAATAAACAGAGTTTACAATGTTGACTACACTTTGCAGAAAATATTGTATTGATTTAGACTTTTTTAGGTTTTCTGCCAAACAGAGTTTAATCTGATCTTGGGATATGATCCTTTGAAATGCATTTGGTCTCATGAGAAAATCTGGCATGAGAAAGTCTGACATGAACTATTAGAACTACTAGTCTAACATGAACTATTATTAAGCTATCTGGCTTCTAATATTTTGCTACATTTGTCAAATTGTCAAAAAACATTCCAAACTGTTATAGGAACTCCTTTTTAACTTATGTATGAATGCAGAGACCTTAAATATTTTTTTATTTACAGCTTAAAGTACTGTATAACTAAAAATGTGTCATATTGCATAAAGGACGTATGGTCCATAATTTTTCTGTTGAAAATCCATGAAAGTCTCACACTAGAAGTAGATCTAGCTATAGATCTTAGCTTCCAAAATCCTTTAAAGAAAGAAAAAACCAGAAAACAAGTAATTCAACTCTACAGAATACCCATTGTGATATAAGATATGATATTGCAAATCTGTATGATTATCAGCTGTTGCCAATGCTAATACAGAGTACTCTTAGGTAATATTTTCTCTAGAAACATCCCTGATTTACACTTTTCTCCATTTGAAGAGAATGGAGATTAAATGACCTGTAGACAACATCATAAAATTATATTAGAAAGATAATCATATTTCATAGTGAGATGTTTGAAAATGCAGAGATTAGAAATTCATAGGAAGAAACAATATACATATACCTTTGACAGATAAGTCTGTCAGTGTAATAGCTTCATTTTTTGATAGTCATTCTATTTGCATGCAATGTGATTCCCAGATTACACTATGCTGCAAGTGTCATATTTTAAAGGTTCTATCATTCCATTCATCCAGCTTAGTCATATATCATACCTATGCAACTCTTACAGTGATCAGCTAGGCTTTCTGACTATGTAGGGGTATGCACAGCACAATAATCATGAGTCTTATGCTTTGTAATTGTTTTTTTCTAGATTAGCTTCAGCCACTTCCTTTGTTTTAAAAAACAGTCATGACTTAATACAGATAAATATATATTTTTTTTTTCCTTCACTTGAAGGTATATTTCTTTGTATTAAGTCCATGCAATTTCATTTGGTGTAGGAGCCAAGATTTTGTTTAGAAGGGGGTCTGCAGGAGTGGCTTCTGTGAGAACAGGCCAGGGGCTGCTCCATGCTGGAAACAACCCATTTAAGTCAGCCCCAACCAACCAACTGCAGTGGAGAGTTGAGCCTCTCACTCAACATGATGACACCTTTGTAGAAATGTTTTTAAGGAAGAGTAGAAAACACTGTTCAGAAGAGAGAGGAGTGAGGGGGGAAAGAATTGTTTGAAACAACCAGGCAGTAACTAAGGTCATTGAAGAAGGAGAGAGAAGAGGAGCTCCAAGTGCTGCAGCACCTCGGAGGAGCCCATGCAGGAGCAGTTTCACCCTGCAGCACATAAAGAGGATACACTCAGAAGCAGGGGAAAAGTGGGAGAAGGAAAGAGCAGGAGAGAGGAGCTGGTGCGAACTGTGATCCCTCTCTCCTACCCCAGCTGAACTTTACAGAGTGAAATGCGGAGGTAAAACACTTTAAAACAGAGGAGTGAAGTTGAGCTGGGAAGAAATGGGGTATGGATTTAAGTTTTCTTTCTGTTTCTCACTGGCCAAAAAATCTATTTCTTGTTCCATGAACGTAAATTATTATTTTACCCACATCAAGTCTGTTTTGCCTTTTACAGTATATGGTAAGTGATCTCTCTGTCATCAATTTAGGAGCTTTGTCATCTTATTTTCTTTCCTTGTCATGTAGGAGGAGGGAGAGTGAGAGAATGGCTGGGTGATCATTGCAAGGTCAGCAACTTAGAAGATTCAAATAACCAGTTTAAAAATAAAATATATGTATGTGTGTATATGTATTTCCCTAGGCATACTTGGGGTTTTTTCTTTTTTTTTTTACCCTGAATTTTTTCATCCTCACCTATGTTACCATAGAGTTTTCAAGAAAATACACCTCAAAACTTTCTCTGGTTGTCTAATACTTTTAGGTACAAAATAAACACTTTATAGTTATAGCCTATAACTTTTGCATATCTATTATGGAGTGTGTATATTGGAACTTCCCTATCTACTGCAGTTTTCATTGCTTTTTCATTTATGGAATTCACTCAAGAAAGAGTAACAGTAAAAATATAGGCACTATATGAATCCGTTTCAATGTACATGATTCCCTTTGACTTTTGCATATTTTTTAAATGGTAAAATGAATGTACCTAATGGAAAATTGATCTAATCTCTCTGATAAAAAAAGATTAATAATACGTGCAGTAATAGCAATTATGGTTAGCAATAGACATTACTTCTCACTTTTTTTGGCTTTTTTTGTTTCTTTGCTATGATGAATGAATTGTGATTGATAGATGTGCTTCTTCCATGTTCAGTTAAGACTGTCTCATCCTGCCAAACAGGAAGCAAAAAGCGTTTTGAGTCTTTGCACAGGAGAATATTCAGCTTTTTAGTGCTTTGTCTTGTATCTGATAGAAAGCTGTGATCAGACTGCATCCTAGAGTTGTTTCATTTTATCTGGTCTTACCAATCTGTTCTCTCTACTTTCATAAAAGATAGAAACCAGTGCTAAATCAGGAAAATCAATTAATTTTCTGCACAAAGGCACCACAGCTAATGCCCATGCAGAGGCTACTTCAAGCAAATAAATATTGATTCACCAGGACTAGCCAGATTGCACAAAAGATATGGGTATGGCAAACATTGGTGGATGTACAAAGACCCTCAGATAAGGTGGATGCTCTTTACGCCTCTCTGAGATTTCTTCACGCTCCTGAGTATTTTCACCTATTGCTAACTAGTTTAAAAAGCATTTGGTAAAGTGAGTAATTTCTTGAAAGAAGCTAAACTAGAGCAAAATGCAGATAGGTAAATCTAAGAGCAGGAGGAGAGGGAGATACACACTTTATTCTTCAAAGCACAATATTTGTAATCACAGACCTACGGAACAATTTTAGTGTAATACTTCAGAGACCTCCTAGCCATGAGATAGGAAGTTTATTTTAAGTCAAGTGACTGAATTAGAGAGTCTTTTAAATAGAAAGTAAGATGAAAAATAGATAATATAAATTGGAGAATTAAAGAAATGGATGAGACCTACAAGAATGTTGGAGAGGAATTTCACCCTCAAAGTGCTAAGCCCTCTGAGGACATTCAACAGACAGGCATATTTCTAATCTCTTACATTAGAAAATCCTATCAACTGATACCATAGTATGGATCCTAAAAAACAGAGTGTATCCTAAAACCTAGAATATTAAATTATTATATTCTGTTTCAGGAAAATAAACTATATAAAACTGAGTACATTAACAGCTATTAAACAAACTATGTTAAAAACCCAGGTAAAATGTATGCTACAGCTGAAGAACACAAAGTGGTTCAAAGCCCCTGACTGGTTTAAGAAGGAAACTTGATGCTCTCACAGGGAAAAAAATGGCATTTTAACCAATGGAGGTTATTTAACATGGAAATAATAAAAAGGTTTTTAGAACATATTATTTTGAAAGTTGGCAGAAACTCCAAAAACCTAAAACAGAAATTGGAAAGTGTCTTTTAAAGGGCACTCTAACTTATAAAAATTTCTTCACATCCATCAAAGTCTGGAAGTAGGGAATTGGTGGGATTGCTTGATGGCAAAAGTGGAAAGTGTGCACTCAAACAGGGTTTGAGAGAAGCTTAGTGAATTCTTCGCATTTGACAAATGCCAGATGGACCTCACAAAATGGAAAGAGGGAAAAGATGGCAGGTAAGCTTCAGTGTAATGTAATATCCTAGGGAGAAATAGCCTCATACAATTGAATTCAACTGTCAGTTACAATTCAGGAAAGAAGTTTTGGAACAATCATTGACAGTTCTCTGAAGTAATTGTCTCAATCTACAGTCACAGCAAAGCATAGCAAAAAACCTGCTGGGCATGATCAGGACGAGTATGAGGAACAAGACAGAGGACATGATTTCCCTACGACATAAAACTGAAGTGGGCTCATATTGTGGTTACTGTGCACAGTTCTGGTCCTTGCACTTAAGGAGCACAGGTAGAGTTAAAAAAGCTACAGAGGGTAACAAATACTATGTGAATTGAATAGTTGACATATAAGGAGATATTTAAAGGCTGAAACTACTTCCTTTAAAGAGGGGAAAGTTGAAGGGGAATATAGTTAAATTTAGAAAACTACTGCAGTGGAAGATAAATGGAAAATCTCTTCCCTAAATTCTGTAGTAAAGAACAGACACTTGGGGGGACATGATAAAAATAAACAGAGAAATATTTGGAAGAAAACAAGCTACTTCCTTTCACAGGAAGCAGAGAACCCCTAGAACCGGCTACCCCAAAAGGCTGGGGAGTCAAGTCATCTCTTAGTAGGTTCAGAAAAATTAGGCATATCACAGACAGCAGGTCCATAAGTGAATGATACATGAACTAGTCAGGGAAATACAGTTAATCATGTCTGATCAGACAGTTCTGCTTGCTAAAGGGAGGATGCATGGGACATAGATTTTGCTAAAGTGATTTTCCCTCCACCACTACTGTAGACAGAATACTGGGCCAGATGGAGCATTAGTCTGATCCTGTATGTTCCTGCTTTGCATCACAGTCCCAAAATTACGTTTATTTATTTTATTTTTTTCTGTCTGTCTTGTGTTCATAATACAAAATTTTGAGGCAAAATATTCATATCATTTTGAGCTCCTGTTGAATTGAAATATGTTGGATAAAACCAACATTCTGAAAGGTGGACACAAGTTTTCCCAGTTCATTCCACAAGATGTATATATATTTAATTCACCAAAAGAAAAAGTTTTGGGAAGTTAATAATCAAACAAAATGGATTCATCATTATAATAACTGCAAAAATAGTGTAATAATTTTACTCACTAGAAAAATATACTTTATGTATAGTTTTGTTAAACATCAGATAGAAATGCATCTGGACCATTTATCTCAAGGCCTCAATATAAATCTCATACTTTTATATGGTATCAATATTATTGAGATTTAACCCAAAGTATACACACTGTAAACTTAGATTATGTTTTCAAAATATGGATTCAGTGTCCATTAGAATCACATGCATACTATATTCTGTATGTAAAAAGTCTTGTTTTAAAACACAAATTAGCTTCTAAAGCATTTATTTACAGCCTTTATTACTTTCTGCATGCTTTATTTTTTATTTCATTCCAAACCCTTAGCCACATGGCTCCTGTTTATTAAAAACTTTAAATTTTGGCCTGGGAATAATGTTGTCCTATCATTAAATGAATGTAAACATGTCTCTTGAAAGCATCTTTCTTTTGTCGTGCAATACAGATCTTTAAATTCCTTTCTTAACCCTTTATTTTCTCCCCTTACCTCCCTGCGCCCAGTGTTGCCATAGTGGATTTGAATGAGTTCTCTTAAGAGTTATTCCACTTTATAATTACCTTTTTGATACAAAGCAAAATTTCACTTAAATAAAAATAATTCTACATATTCTCTTTTTTTTTTTTTTTCCTTGAACCTCTTTTATAGAAATAGATTTTAAAGTCTTGTTAGAAATAATTTTGGATTTCTAATCAGCATTTCCAAGTGGGAATAATGGAAAATAGTTTTTTCTGCTGGAAAAGAAAAAAAATCTTAACTTCCAAAATGCACCTCTAGATTTTGTTTTAAGAAATATCATTGAACAGATACATTATTTTGAAAAATAGTGGACTTTCACCATTTTTATTAATTTGCCTAAATGTGTTCCCTTAGAATTGTTTGAAGTTATGGATTGTGAATTTGGATATAATATAATGAGATATCAGAAAATTTGGCTTTCTTAGACAGAATAACCTCACTTCCAAAGACAGATGTCAGCATGGACCCACAGATTAGGATATGGAAGCAGTATGCCAGGAGCAAAGTGCCTTTCTAGGTCAGTTGTTAAAAGTCCAGGTTTCAACAATTCCCTGCCAGCAGAACCAGTGAACTGTGCCATGCCAGGTGGACTCTCTTAAGGGACAGTAATTTTCTTCCTAGTATAAACTAGATTTACTACACCATGACATTCAGAGAACAGGAAATATAGAGAAGAAATAATAAATTATTGTGCTCTAATAAATGTAGTGGATGTTGTACGGCATTGTTGGAACTAAAGATCCTTAAGAAAATCTACCCTTAAAAGAGCTGCATAACTAGAAACCTCAATATTGTCACTTTTTTGTCCTAATTTTTAAATCGCCTTGCTATGCTAGGAAAATCAATAAGGACTTTTATTTACTGTAAATATAGTTTAGTAAAAATAAAGCCAGAAAATCACCATTCTGTTCTGTCAGAATTCTGTATATCCCATTCACTTACATCTCCATGGAAATTAATACTTTCATTTAACTTTTATTTGCCTAGAGCAAATGTTTTAGAGATGTCTAGAGCCTTTATTTTAAAAAATAATGAGATGGAAGATCAACTTTTACCAGTTTTACAGTGACTGGCCCTCAGTAGTCAAGTTGAACTTTATCTCTTGCTGTATATATCTAGATTGGGGGAATCCAGGTGGTTATTTTTGTGCTGACTTTCTCTGAGAGTTAAATTCTCAATTTATAATAGTTCTTGTGAAAATAACTGTGCGCTGCCATTATCTCTCTCTCTCTCAATTTTTTTATTGATTACATAAACCTGAGAACACTCATAGAGCCACCAAGAATTCTAGAACTTCTTATAGCAAAGAACTCACATTGATTATTGCTTTTAATAGCTAGAAACAGATCTATACTCCATAAATCTGTCTAATAATTTTTAACCCTTATATATTATGTTTTCAGCAGTACCATGTGAAAATTATATATATAATATAATAATGGTTTTGAAAAAAATTCTATCCTAAAAATTCTGTTAAGTGTTGTCTTTCTGAGATTTAATTTATTGTGAAGCATTTTAGCTAGTATTTAAATCATGCTATAGTCTACATCTTTTGGTATCCTTTGTAGTAAACAGATTCTAGAACTTGGCACAAGTTTTCACTAACCATAAAAAGAGAAATAATCACCTTAGTAAGTCATAGTAAGACATAGTTCCCCTCTCTGAAGACTTAAGAATAGAACTAGCAATTTTTTCCATAGCATTCCGATGGGAGTTCGTGTTGATAGCTTGTCCATTATAATTTTTAAATCTTTTCCAAGGTCATTGCCTCTTAAGAGCACATAAACTCAAAGGATTCCTTGTTAGGTCAAAATGCAGAAAGTGCATGCTTAAAAAAAAAAAAAAACAAAGTCAGATTAAGAAATGCCTACTGAAAGAAACCCCTCCTGCTTTACTCCTAGTATGTCAGATAAGAGAAAACTCAAAAGATATTTGGATGAGAATAAAGTGTGTCAGACTAGGGAAGAGTTAAGAAAAACTCTACACAAATAACTACAATTGCCTTTTGTTGTTAAATAATTTAATTTCCTTACATTGGAGCCTATTAAAGCCATCCATGTTTGGAAAGATGAGCTGCGAAGGGGAGCATTGATATGCTGTAAAGTATTGGGCATCCCTTACAGATATGAGGAAGGTTAAGGAATAAGCAGAACACTCCAACTGAAGTCAATAATGGCGGGGTGTTTTGAGGTATTTTGGTGACAGTATAAGGAAAAAACCCCTTCAGAACAAGAAGAGAGGATGAGGCCTTAGGAGCAGCTTTTCTCTTCTGGTTTCCTTGTCTGTGGGTAGCTGTAACCCTGGTTTTACTGAAGTTGCCCTTAAAAGGAACAAACAAAACAGAAAGGAAAAAAGAAAAAGGGCTACAGGAAAGCTAGGTGTTACAGACTCATTTGGACAGAAAATAAAGTTTTACAGCCTATGAATATCAAGGTGTGGTGAATTCTCTTTGCCTGACTACCAGACATCCACACAGCTACTCCTGCTCTCCCCCTGCTTATCAGGATGAAATAAGAAGAGAAGCTTTTGGGTTAAGATAAGGACAGGGAGATTGGTCATGGTCACCGATTATTGTCACAAGAAAAACAGACTCAGCCTGGGGAAGATTAATTTAAATTACTGTCAGTGAAAAACTAAAAGACTTTCCTTCCAACCTGCCAGAAAATGTGCTTCTCTGGAGGCTCCTCCCCACAGGCTGCAGCTCCTGCCAGGAGCATGGTTAAGCACGGGCTCTCCATTGGGCTGCAGTCTCCTTTGGGGCACATCCACCTGCTGTGGTGTGGTGTTCACACAGGTGGCAGTGTGGATATCTGCTCCCGTGTGGTCCTTTGTGGACTAGAAGGGGTCAACCTGCTTCACAGTGGTCTTCTTGAGGATCTTCCTGGGGATCCCTGGTGGACACTGCCTCCCTCTTCTCTCTCCCAGCCACAGGAAATCCTTGGGCATCCTGGTCACAGCTGGGCGAGCCGAAGGCACCCCAGTCACACAGTGAGATTCCCTGTGCTCTCAGAGGAAACTAAAAATGAAAGTAGGGCTTGAAAAAAAATAAGAAATCTGAGAGAATAATATTTTAAAAGAGTACTTGATGTTTGTAGAAAGTCCTGAGGAAGAAAACAAGTTGGGGACCAAAGCTGTCACTGTTACTGCTCTTGACCTCTGTGTTATGACTGCTCAGTGGGACCTGGAGGTCTCAGCATGTTCTCTGCTTTCCAAATGGACTAATGCTGTTGAGAACTCCAACACAGAGCTGAAAGTAATTTTGTGTCTTTTGGGTGGAGTTTCATTTTGATATTATTTTCTTTGTGATGGTTTTTTTGGGGGTTTTTTTTGGTTGGCTGGTGTTTTGGGTGTTTGTGTGTGTGTGTGTCTTTGGGGTTTGTTTGTTTGTTTGTTTTGTTTTGTTAGTAGAAGTTGCTCAAAGTCTTAAGAGGTTTGCTTTCAGATGAAGATTTTGTCCCTGCAGCCTAAAAATTATGCATTTTTTAATTCCTGTTCAAATAAAGTTTCAGATGTAGTGAAGATTGAAAAGACCCCATGAAAATAAGAAGGCACAAATTTAAGGGTAAATGAGGTGGTAATTTTAACACTCCTCTATAGCAACAAATTTGTATTTTGGTAAAGTTAAGATAATCCATCTTTGTGAATATTATTCTTGTAGTTTTCATTTTTCTTAGTTATTCAGAGGCAATTTTCCTATGAAAATAACATTGATATTTCAATGAGCTTGTCTTCAGATAATCAGGGTCGCTGGGAATTTTCTGAAGAGCCAGCTATTCCCTAACATCATGCTGCAAAATTGGTCTCTGGTGGGATCTCAGATAGGCAAGACTTGGTAACAATGGTCTTGCAACTTCAGTTTGTTGTCTCAGGTCCTTGTTCTTCAGACTACAGACTACAGCGTTTGGTGGTAATGTGGCCACTCATCAACTTCAGGACAAAGTTATTTGTGGTATTTTTAACATAATCTTGTTTTTCACTGACACAATTGTCTTGCATGAGTTAAGAGCAGTGCAGACTAGCACGTCTCTGGTAATAGTGTACTCTGGGTTTTCGCAAGTCTAAGGACAAGACTAAGTGCAGCACATCAAAATATACTGAGAAGTGATAGTTGTGATTTCTTCCCTACAAACTGCCTGATGTTTATCTTATTGTAAAATTGTAAGAGAACAATATATTTCACAGGAGAAAATAAAAAGGTTTTGCATTGTTCGCAACTTGCTACAACTGTGATTATGTATTGAATCAAAGCTGTAAACATTTATCTGTGCCTTGAACTTATCCTTAGTTACTTTGATGATTTTGGTATTTTTTGGACTTTAACTTTTGAATCATAATAAGGTAAAAATTTGATCCATTAATTGATATAGATTTAATTTATTCTGATAATGATAATAAATAAATTTTGGATTTGTAGTGCGGAATACAAGAGAATACAAATTAAGAAGACTGGACAAGTTAATGGAATAGAAACAAGTCAGAGAGTTGGAACTGAGAATTGAGATTTTTTTATAAACAAAAAAAGGACACCACTGCCTGCCAACAAAAAATGTAATTAATACAGCAAAAGGCTACTTCTAGAACCTAGACACAGGAATTTTGGCAGTGTGTAGGACTATCTCCATCTTCCTGTGGGATATATAATTCAATTAGCTTATGTAATGCTCACTAATAAATCATCCTATATACACCCAGCTGGAGAGCTTATAGGAAAATAAGTTGTTTTCTCACAATTCCCCATGGATATCTGCATTTACATTCTGTCAAAGCTACTGTAGTACCTGCAGGAAATGTGAGTGCCCTTCGATATCCTTAAAGAATTAAACCTTCTAAAGTTACGGGAGTGTGAAAATAAATTTAAAATACTGGATTTAGCTAGACTATTTGGGTTGCAGCTGCAAAATACAACTCCTTTGGGATACAGGTAAAAACTAGGTTTCTGTGCTCAAGGGCAAACCCACATTTTTTGCACTGGCTATTGCACTAACTAAACTCGCCTGTAATTCTGGAGAAATATTAACTTGCTACTAATTTGTGTGGTTTGAATTTGATGATTTCCACATTAGCCTTATCAGAGGAAACTGTTATTATGTGAACACATAAACATGTTTCTGTTTGCAATATTACGCATTAATTGATAATGAGAAAACATTTATCAGGAAATACTGATAAAAGGCTTTTGTGCATTCATTTATATAACTAATCCTTTATTCTGTCCAGAATTGCCTTATTAATGTGTTTCTTTTACAGCAGTAGGCCCTAAAGTAAAAAATTAGAAGCAATAATTGTATAGACTGTGGCTCAAAAACATGCTTTAAAAATGTAATCATTGCATACTTTTGGTGGTATGATTGCTTATAGAAAGCTGTATTTGCATCTCTGCAAGATTAATGAGTAGGAACAAGTATAGTGAGTGTGAGTTGTAATCAAAAGATCTCTATATAAACCAAAAATTGTGCCAAATTAGAGACTCCTCTTTATCAGACAATGAAAAAGTCCAATACTTTTTCTAATCTCCAGATTCAGTCTCTTGCACTTGCTGTTGAGATGAATAATAATGTGTTTTAAAGATGTGTAATTGATGTGTTATTATTTCTCTTCTCAGGAGTGTGGATCTGCTCCCTGCATTAACGGAGGTTCTTGTCAAGATGCCATCAATTCATTTGTTTGTACTTGCCTGAGTGGGTACACTGGCAGGTTTTGTGAAGTTGATGTTGATGTTTGCAGTGAGTCCACACTGAACTCTGTTTTGTGTTACAATGGAGGTGTATGTGTTGATGGACCTGGAAGAACTTTTCATTGCAGGTTAGTATGAATACTGTCATATAATTGCTTTAATTAGTACACATTGATTTGTTAATATTTCAGGGCAGTACTGATACTGTGTGCACTATGTGAACTCAGATGGATCTGGTGCTCAAAAATATTGTTATCTTAAACCATTCACTGCTTAATATCACACTCTCCTATCTGAAAAGTTATCTTCTAGTGCTTTTCAGCATCATATGTGGAAACTTCTAACATAAAGTGACCCTAAAATATTTAAAATTATTACATTTATGGATATGTACATACTCATGTGTTTTGTACTCAAAGGGAAAATGAATTTGCAATCAAATTTAGATGACAGGTAATTTATATACTATGTGTTCACAGACATATATCCAAAGCAACATCCTAAGATCCACCATCATCATTCTCGCGCTGTTAAAGACTTCTGCCTAAATACATGTAATTTTATACCCTATATTATTGTAATATGGCTTTAAAATTAGGCTACTTTATAGACTGTTTATTAGGTCAAATCTTAATATCTAAGTCCCTTTTCAATTGCTACATTTGTGGAAATATTAAATACTAAGATCTTATTTTATAAACATTCTTAAGGAAAAAACACGAATATCTTCTTCTATAAAATCATATATTCAAGGTCTCTCTGGGTACTTTACTCCAGTGAATCAGCTGCAGCACTCGGCTTGGTGTCATATGCAAACTGGCTGAGGGTGCCCTTGATCCCACTATCTATGTTATTGGTGAAGACATTAAATAGTGTTTATCCCATGACAACTCATAAATACTATGGTTTAGCTTAGGCCTTTCAATACATGCTAAAGTAATTCACACTCTCTTGATTCTGCAGTGGGCTACTACCTGTACAAAGACTTCTGTTGTGACTCAGATATCGGATAATCTGTTTCACTCATTATTGTTTTATCATCAGTTTGAAAATTCAGTCCTGTGCATTCTCCTGTTTCCTTTTTCCTGGCTCATGATCACTCTAGACTCCTTTTTTCAAGCTTTAGCTATTGCAGCATCCTTTCTTCTATCACGGATGAATCCTTTGAATTAAATTAATTGCTTATATTTCTCCCCTCTTCTGTTTGAGAAATTGTGCCAAACATTGTAAGGATATTTACCTTGCACTTGTTTCTGAGCCCAGCACTGACCATCAGGAGGATTTCATGGAACCAGAGTTCAGGGAATTTGAAAGCATTTATAACCAGAATTTTTAGTGTTGCCAAGATTACAAAGGTTTCCATAAGTGTTCTAAGACCACAGTAAGGTAGGTTGATGTAAGATATGGTTACGATCCTGCAAAAGAAGTGACATACTTGATACAAGTTTCTTCTGATGGGGTTCAGGGAAAGAACATTTTTCAGCTAATTTCCTCTCCCATATTGATATGCTTTAGAAAATAGACAAAACACTCTTTCTTATCCTTCAGCAGGCACTACCATTCAAAGTAATGTGTACAAGTAGAAATAAGAAACAGAAAAAGTTCATAAAGCCAGGTTTGCTACTGTACTGTGAATGTTACAACATGAACCCTACTCCTTTTGTACCCTTCCATTCATATGTTTTAAGCAGTGTGAAAAATGCTCATGTACAGACTGGAGGTTAGGAGTTATATGGAGGGTGGAAAAGTGGAACTGAAAAAAAAGGAAGGGAGAAATATCTCCTACTCTAGCAAAACACCACAAACATTCAAATAAATAACGAGTCTTAATGCCTGTTACACACTGTGAAATGGGAAGCAAAAGGACATTAATTATATTGCTTAGAGTCTTCTTGTTTTGGGAGTATGTCTTGGGATGTTTCAATGTTGTGGCTGGAAGATCAGGAAATAGGAAGTAGTGAAAATGGTCCAGTAATGGATAAGTGTCAGGCTGCCTTAACTGTGAGCACCACTGCCAGCTTCAGCTATGATGTATGTGATATTTTACTCAGTAGTACAATGAACAGTTCAACTTTCCTTGAATTATGTGTGAATCAATTACATGAACAACCCTACAGGCTTCTTCCTGAAATGAATATGAAAAATACACTTTGGGATAGTCGTTGAAATGCGTGTTATCTGAAATATCTTTCTGTCTTCAAACCCTTGGTTTAAAAATAAAACAACTCATTGGAAATGAGAAGGATGCTGGGAGCTGTAATTCTATTCTATTCTGGGCAGATTGCCATTGAATCCGTGCTTCAGGAAACAGATTACCATCTGAAAGGATGCCCACCTACCTCCCTTTGTATTTCAGTCTTCTTAATTAAACATGCTGGCTGCCACAACCATAAACACTATATGAATCAGCAGATTAATAATAAAGATAACATTGGGCTCAGGGGGCCTTTCAGAAGACAATTCAATCCAATATATATGATTGATATAATGAATATGTAATAGGAATTCCAAAGCCTTTTCATGGTATGTTACAAGTATTCTTAGGGAGAGAAACTGTTTACATAATACTCTGAAATTACTCATTGTATTTAATCCACAGTTGGCTCATCCCCACTTTTGCATCTTTTGGTCCCAGACCATTCAGTATGTTTGGCTTGGGATTTCAACACATAAGCATATAAATAAAAAATATTCTTCTTTCCCCACTCATTCCTGCATTGGCTTTTTGCAAATGTATATTTTAGGTAATTTCTGCTGATTAACTTCAGAAGTCATAGTGTCTTGGAAGGGTTAACTGTGTAGTGCTTTCAGCCTGATCAGGTGAAAATAATGTCAACAGTTCTATGATAGGTCTTGCCTTAGATTAGATTCTTGAATGTTATAGCTTCATTATACTTTTTTAGCACTTTATAGCACCTATGGAGTTTGTAATTTGGTTTTTTTAGGGAAAATAGAGGAAATTTTTTATGTCATTCTGTCTTTTTCAATTTTCCTCATAATTTATTTTTATTGTTATAAGTGATAATTTAATTCATTTATTGTTATAAGTTCATGGGTCTGAGAGATGTGCAGCGTCACAAGTAATTTTGACCCCATCTTTTGATTGACACAGGAAGACTGGTGCTTTTTAAATCCGCTTTTTGGATTATACTTGACTACATAATTTGTTTCAGAACAGAAGCTTTTTTGGAAGGATCTTTACAAGATTATTTTATACTCAAGACAGGTAAGAGTGAATATTTGATTAACAGAATTATTGATCAAAAAAATGCCAAGATTTTTCCTTCAGCTCATGAGATCTTAATCAGAAAAAAAAATCTAAAACAGGAATATGTTATTCTACATTTCCTCCAAATAATGTGCAATTATTTTTAAACATTCATTATGATATCTACCTAGCTGTTCTTTTAGATATTAATTCTACTGATAAGGAAGCAGAGTTTAGACTTTAGAGCATCTTATTTCCAGTACCTTTCTGTTCTAATTTTCTTGATCTGTTTGAGCAAGGAGCAGCAGTCCTCATAATTATCTAAGACCTCTGCAGGGATCTAGGAAAGGGATTGAAACAATTCAAGCATGGAGAGGCTGAGCAAAAAACTGGAATCTGGGAGACATATTATTCTGTGTCTGTGGTATGCAGACAGCATATAAAATAAGAAATGGTAATGTAGAATTGTTTGTCTTAGAGCTTGTATAAAGTAAACAATATACTGCTAGCATGAAGCAAACAGTTGTGGGGGACCCTAAAAGTTCAACCTAGGCAACTGTATAAAACAATTATTTTGCAGAATCAAACTTGTTTAGGATTTGGTAAGTGTTTTTAAACAGAAATGTAATTTATCAGTAGTGTACATTCAGTCTTTTACCCCAAAGGAAATAGAACTATTCTTTGAAGTTGTTCATGTCAACTGTACCTCCAGGCAATATACAAAAGGTTCTCCTGTACTTCAAAAGGCTTAACATGGGGAACATTTACACAGCTGTGTGCTGCCATCAACTCAAAAAGTGACCTGATGGTAAAGTATTTGTTCTGAGGCTCACTCAGGTCTTATGTGCTGGGTAGCAGAAAAAGCATGCTTCTGCTGGAAGATTGCTAATTGAAAAGCTTCATTTCACTTAACTGGTGAAAGACAGTTTGCAAGGTCTGATCAAAGTTGCAGAGTACACATTACACAGAGGTATGCATCTAAGTTCCTCAGAACACTGGAATAAATGTAAGAAGCAAGACTTTTTTTGTATGGAAGAAACAACTTCACTGGACCATTAGAATCTCTTAAAACTGGTAAGTCATAAAACTGTAGGTTCTCACATTTGTATGAGTTGAGAATATGTATGCACTACTCTCTGTTTCATCTATGAAAACAGATGCCCCACCATTTACATGTAGATAACAAGATGGATTCTGTTGATTTCATAATTGACTGCCTAGTTCTTTACACTTAGTGAAGCATGAATATTTTAGTGTAGTGTTTGCATTCTATGTATGTATTAGGTTACATAAAAACAAAGGAAAGTGCGTTTGGATTCAAGCGAAGAACCATATAACCCTATATGCTGTTTCCAGCAGTGGCCATAAGGGGATTGCCAGGAAAAAATATGAAGTGTGCACAGGTTATTTGTCCTCCAGTGCTCTCCCATGTTCTCTCAAATGGGGGTTTTCCTGAGCCTGTTTTGATTTGTTCAGTAAAAGTCATGAGTCTCTACTTGCACCATCTTCCCTAGAACATATATAAACTCTTCCTCTGAGGAGGGGGCTTTGACCAGGCAATCTCCATGGATCCCTGCCCATATCAGCTATTCTGTGCCATTACAGTTCAGCAAACAGACCCACAGGTCTCACCTGTAGCACGGAAAAACACCTCCCTTTTTTAAAATTTTAACCACTGCTGCTTCCAGCTTTATCCAACAGCTAGTGTGGAAAAGGACAATGAAAAGATTCAAGCCAAGCTTCCCTTGCTTTTGTGGGCCACTGCCACATTGTCCTATGCCCCTTCCTTTCTAGAGTAAAGGTTTGCTTGTTTTCCCAGTCCTTCCTCCTGCAGAAGCTTTCACAAACTTTTAGTCATCCTAGTTGCTCTTTTTCAAGGGTTTTTAGTTACTATTCTTCCTTTACTAACACAACAAAACAAGAAGTACACGCAGTATCCAGGCTATGAGCCACTCTGTGATTTGAATGGCATGTCTTCTTTCTCCTTCTCCATTCCTCCCATAAAAGCAGCAACTAACTTTTCACTGATGCTGAGAGGAAAGGGAACACAGGTGTTTCAGTATTATTCTTAAGTTGGCTGATGACTAAATTGTACTTTCCATGGAGAATTGTTAGATAAAGTTAGCGTGCTACATGTGGCTATAGTATTCTATGTATCATTATTTTATATATATAATGTATATAAATATGTGCATACATTATTTTTCATTACATCACACTTCTTATTTAATCAAATTCTCATTCTTACTGTCAGATCAATAAGAATAGGTAATTATGGTAATGACAATTTCAAGTTATTTATCCGTTTTATAATGACAAATGCTGGTATCTTCATATGAAAAATATTAATTGTAACACTATCAAATGAAGTAGTGTTATAAAAATGCACATCATGTTCTGTATTTTTCTTTCTTGCATGAGAAGCATATAAGGGAAAAAGGAACAAGTCCATTGTAGTCTTTATTTGATAGCTGCTAATAGAAACAATTAATTTAATAAAGTGCATTTGCTAACTATTATTCTTAACATACTCCTACATTTTCAACTGTAAACAGAATTGTAATCAAAAGAAGGTTAACATGTAATTTTAAAAAAGTAGCTCTCTAAGTGAATTATTTTTTCAAAATTATTTTAGAAATATCTTTTTAGAAATATTTTTGAGAAGAATATCCAATCCATATATTGCTCTTTTTGTAAGATGTTGCATGAAGGGTAAAGGAATCTACCATAGTCATAAAGAGGCAACAGATCCATTTTAGAAGTGTTTTGCCTTTATTAGCAAATTAACCAGAAAGTCAAGATTACAGGATTTGGAATAAGTGTGTAAACCTAACAAATAATGCATCTAAAGATGCTTAATGTGTACAGTATGCCAGATGGAATGCCTGTCTCCTAGGGCTTCTGGGCAAAGGCAGAGAAAAATTATCATTCTGTCACTAAAGTGGATTATAAGTTTTGATATTCAAACATATCAAACAATTTTAAATATCCACTGTGGTATTTAGCTAATTAAATAACAAAAGGGAAATACAGAAAACTGAAAATGGCTAGAAGCTGTAAAAGTGGAGCATGAAGAAAGGCAACGCATTAAGAAACATACCCCAAACATGGCTATATATATTTATTTCTTTTAATAAATGCATGCTTTCTCTTTTTTTCAGTATTTATTAGTGATATTTACAATGGCAGCACTCCATTTAGTTAAAATTACCCACTCTCCTTATCGTTTTACTGTTCTAAAATTCAACAGTAAAGTGCAATCTGCTAGAGAATTAGCATTGTCTACAAAAATGCAGACAGCAGTGTCTGGAAATGAGGCACTAAAATCTAGTAGGAAAAAGAAACACACCCAAAAGCAAAACACAAATCTAATACAAATCACCCATCTGCCCAGTCCCAGAATAATACCATTTTAAATCTTACATCTGAATAGCTATTGCCAATTGTTATATTCTATTTTTTAAGCAAACCTTTTAAAAATTCATTGCCTGAAAATACTCTGGATGCCTCTACCCTATGTATATATTGGTTTGGGGTTTTGGTTTTCTTTTTATAGCTAAGTTGTTTTGTGACTTTATGATACAGAAACCAAATAAAAATAGCTAGTGGGAATCACATTCACATCCTCATTATACAAGATGCAGAGACTGAGCAGGTGGGAATGTCCCTGTAACAGAACATTTCCACTTTCTCTAGTCATACACAGAGAATATTTAATTCAACTTTACCCAAACCATGAATGTCTAAGTAAAATCTAAGACTTAGAAAAAAGTTTAAAATTTCACAGTGCTTTAAGATATAATATGTTCCTTATTTATTCAGCGTACCATGTGAAATACTAAAGCATACAAGTGGTTCAAGGACATGTTACTTTTCGTGTTTTTTGCTGTTGATCTTCAAAACTTTGTGATATTTGCCACATTCTTTTTTTTTTCCTTTCTGATATATATCTTCTAAGCACACGTACAAAAATGACAAATATACTGCTAAGAGTGAACTGACTTAGCATTTTATAGTGACAAAAAGCAGCAACAAACCTATCAGAATTTACATCACTTAAAAATAACATTACAGGATTTATTTATATTAAATTAGCAAGTCATATAATGTGGCAGTTGACAATGCTTAATATGTTGTTTTTTAAAATCCCGTATTTACTGCTTTGCAGTTTTCAAACCTACTGGCATTTTGCAAACATAAGAAATTTACTACCTTCTATCTTGAGTAATAGCTCTCAATTAGAAAAAAAAGGCTGTGCTTCATATGAAACCTGCTAATTCAGACCACAAGACAAGAGTTTACTAGAATCCTTGAGGGTCTTTTTGAATAATTAAATGGATATGGTCACTTTTTACAATAAAAGTAGTTACAAGAAATATAAAAAAAGCAATGGAAAATATTGCTCCTTATTTTAAGACCAAGATGGAAGTATTATCATTTCAACTTGTCTGTATAGAAAAGGTTTTTTCTAAACTGCATTGACATGCCCATTGACCTTGGTAGCATAAAGAATTTGAAAGACAGTCTATTTCAGGTCATTGCTTAAAACAACAGAATTTCCACAGTTTTTTTTAATTGATTGATTGATTGATTGATTGAGTTTTGGTTTTTAAAGGGCATTTATTTGAAAAGTTACAGGGTAGCTTACGGCTATTTAATTTTGCTGTATCCGGCATTTAAAAAGGCGAGAAAATGAAGTAGATCTGAAAAAAAAATTAGAGCACTTTTAATTTTTTTTTTTTTAAAGAGCAAGCTCACATTGTCTTTCAGATACATAGATTGATGCATTTTAGAGATGGGCAAGGGCATAGAAAAGGGAAAGAGAAAGGGGTGGAAAAGGGTGTTAACCAGGTAAATTGGTCATTTTTAAAGCCCATAAAAATAATGATAATAAAAATGATTTTTCCATCTAAGTTTAGCACTGAAAACGGACATTTCAGAATTAGTTCCCAGGGGAGCCATACAACTTTTTACAAGTACGTGTATATGCCAGTATGTATGAATATCATTAGTTACTACCTTAAAATTTTACTCTATATTTATAAATAAGTATAAATAAGTCCATCTGAGTGAGTAGTAATACTGGAAGGATACTTTTTACCATAAAACCCTCTACTAATAACAGATAGTACTTATATTTACTCAAATCTTAAAATATATATATAAGGCATTATGTTCTATGCCTGAATATGATACACAAAGTAATCCAATTAGAATTTCTTTAAAGTATCATAAATTGTGTATATTAATGTAACTGGAATTACATATTCTTTCTTGATAAGAGTTTACCTGAAATGCTGTACTATTTACTGAGGATTTCATGCTGAAACTCTCAATATCCGTTCTGTAGGACACACTTAAAGATTGGTATTCACCCAGTTTCTATTCATCTGTACTGGTGAATTAGGTGCTTTTCCTAGGAGCTCAACCCAGGGGAATAGCAATTTCCATTCTGAAGATAATGTAGTGCTTAGTACCAGGTACTACCAGCTATAGATTTAGTTTTTTCTCCAAATGTGTACACCTGAATTACTTCACGCAATTGTAAGGTGCCAGCCAATTTCCTGTCCCACTCTTACTTACACGTTGGTAAAAACATTTGTTCTGTATTATGTTCTGTAAATCGCTCAACAGTTTTAAATATCTGCAGCAAGCTAGATTAAGAAATTGAGATGGCACTACATTGGCAAAAAGAGCATTGGATTTGGCTTGGAATGGTAAACTTTTAAAATATCAGTATACTATAAAGCTTTTGCAATGCCTTAGTTGTATCACTGTAATACATTCTCTAGAGAGGTTGCAGGCACTGGGGAAAAATGAGAAACATCTGTTTTTCACTCTAGGTCTTGCCAGATTTGGCAAACAAAAAGAGTTTGAACTGTGAAATTAAATTTATAGCTTATTGGTGAGTAACCCCAGCAATCTACAGGTTGGTTTCCTGAAATTCTCTCCAGTGGAAAGGCTGCCAGACTTGGTACATTAGGCACTGTTGAGAATTTTTATGGTACAGTCTGGTTGAATGACAAAATAGAAATTAGATAGTGGGGAAAATCAGAGTAGAAGAAATTCCATGAACACCAATATTGGTAACAAATGTTACTATTTTCACTTATTTTGAAGAAATGCAAACTTTCCTTTTTTATTCATAATCTTAATTAAATGGCTAGACCTTCTCATACTGTGCATATGCTGAAAGATGTGCCAGGCATGAACACCACCTTGGATCAACAGAGAGCTGTGGTTGGAACTCAGGGAAAAAAAGGAGAGTTTATGACCTTTTATGGCCTTTAGAAGTATGGGGAGGCAACTCAGTAAGACTACAAGGATGTAATCTACCTGGTCTAGTTGAAAGTGTCCCTGTCCATAGCAGGGGGGTTGGAATTAAATGATCTTCAAGGTCCCCTCCTACCCCAAACCATTCTATGATTTTCTATGTCATGAGGTTATGCAGGTAGAAAACTGGAAGCACCAAAGCTCAGGCAAAATTTAATCTTCCTAGTGGCATTAAAAATATTTCTATAAATACATTAGCAGCAATAAAAGGGATAAGGAAAATCTTTGTACATTATTGGATGCGAAGGGGGAAACAGCGAAAACAGAGAACACAAAGCTGAGGTACTTGATGCCTTCTTTGCCTCAGTCTTTAACAATAATTGTCGTTGTTAGGGGAATCAATTGCCTGGCAAAAAGGGACCTGGAGGTGTGGCTGAACATGAGCCAGCAGTGTGCCCAGATGGTCAAGAAGGCCAATGGCATCCTGACCCGTATCAGAAGTAGAATGGCCAGCAGGATTAGGGAAGGGGTCATTGCCATACACTCAGCTCTGTTGAAGTTGCACCTTGAATTCTGTGCTCAGTTTTGGGTCCTTGATGACAAAAAAGACAGTGAGGTGCTGGAGCATGTCCAAAGAAGCTGGTAAAGAGTCTAGAGAGTAAATCCAATGAGGAGCAGCTGAGAAGCTCATATCTTTCTGTTCTTTATATGTTTGGAAATGGGTTCAAAGAATCTTTGTCCATGACTTTTCCAGGAACAGAGATAAAGATAATTGGCCTATAGTGTGCAGTCTTCCTTTCCACTTTTTCTTCTTAAAGATAAACATAATATTAATATTTTTCCAGCTAATAAATCACCCAGGGCCACTGAAACCTTTAATTTCTATGTTGTTATAAGTACTAAAACAGCCATTATATTTTCCTCACAAATTACCTTTCTTTTTCTTAATTTACTGTGGGTGGCTGACCACTGATATAAGCACAATAGAGAAGGACCTATTTTCATTGCTGATTCCTTCATTTACACTGAACCAGTTAGGAAATTTCAGGTACACACTTTTAAAAAATTGATGATCTTTATAACACATGATAGCAATATCCCTTCCACACCAGCATATAAACTATTCTCTTATAGGAACTGCACAGTTCATCTACCTTTGTCCTATTGGTTAGTGAACTGCAAATGAAGGCAATCCAGAGGATCACAACAGTATGCCTCTTAATGGAAAAGTGTATTTGGTCAGTTACTATTTTCTTTGGATTCATGGATAATGCTCCCTATAAGATCCCACAAAATAATCCATTGTGTTATTCTGAAGTCTGGCAGCACTGCTTATTTTGCCAGTTTTTGGGTGGTTTTGTTTAGGTTTGTGATTTTGTTTGCTTGATTGTTTGATTTTTCTCTGACATTTATTTCATAAAATATTAAATAGATGTGTTTGGAAAGATGTTGCTCCAAAGTATGTTTTCCAGAAGCAGTTGTTTAGTGTTGCTGTCCCCTTCTTGTCCATCTACTGAGTCTTCTCTGGGTTGCCTCCACCAGCTAGTGTGCTTAACATTGCAGAGGCTGTAGAACCTAGAAAAGGTAAATTTCCTACACTATAAGACCCAGCTGGATCATCTCTAAATATTTGAATAGGTGCTTTACTTGGATAGAGTGGTAAAATCAGTAACATGAGCTTTGTCTTGTAGGTCAATCACAAGCATAGAGACACCTACACTGAACTGCTATCAGTAGAATAAATAATAGCATCATACCACCTTAGTTGATTATCACTGTAGTAATTGTTATACAAACTGGGACAAATGGAGTAGTCTGTGTGATGTTTTAGTGGCCTCCAATTTGCCACTATAGTCTTCTCTGAATTTATTCTTTAGAGCTGTGTGAATAGAGTACCATACACTAAACATACATAGCTAAATTACCATTTGCTGCTGCTAACTCTGTTGATGTACAGTACAGAAACAAAAGACCTAAAAGTGAAAATCAATGCTTCCTAATTTTCAGAGCTTTTTGGGTACTAATTTGAGTATGTCACCAACTGATACAGAACAATAGACACCTTTGGGGATAGGATCTAAATAGCTTCCCAGATTGAGTTCTCAGTAGTGAAGCTCCTGTTGAAGATGAAAATACACTGTTAAATCTGTTGTTCTGAGTTTTATGCTGACAGTTCATTTGGTCTTGCTTCAAGTCTGTGGATGCCTTTTGAGAAGCAATAACAGAATTTGCAGTGATTATACTATTTTCCCTTTGTTTTGAGGGAAATGCTGAGTGTTTCTACCTGAAAACAAAACTGTTAATCACATTGGCAGACTTTACGGTTGCCTCATTGTGACAAGTGTGCAAACTTAGAATCTGAAGTAAAAGGAAGACAATCCCAGACCACTAATAAGTGTGCTAAGAGATGCTACCAGTATGAGTCCTTTCAGAGAGCTGAAGCAGCATGTGTGGCACATATTGCTGAGATTATTCAGAAATTGAGAGCAAAGATGAATGCATGACCTGCTTTCAAATGAGAATGAATGCAGCTCTTGGTAGCTCAGCATGCTTTTTTCTCTAGACACAGAGCCAACTGCTTCTAAACAATAAAGAAAATCCTCTCCAAGCTGCATCTATCCTTCAAATAGGAGACCAACAATAGCTGGCAGAAAGTGGAGGAATTCTGCATTTTCTTTTGATATATTATTTCAGACATCTCCTCTTCTCATTATTCCTACAGTAAAATCCCATGATGAAAACTGGCACCAGCAAGACTACGTATATTGTTATACGCACATACATATATACATACTTATATACACTGCTTTGTCACAAAATAAGTGTTTTTCTGGAGAAATAAATGAATAATCCACATTTCCAGTACTAAATGCTGCATAAACAGAGTTTAAGATAAAAAGTTTTAAATTATTATATTAAGCCTTATCACTGGAAGTAAAAAAATAATGGGAAAAAAAAATTTAGTTTCTGCAGCAAATGGTGACTAATGACTTCTGTACATTGCTATGAATATGTGGGCAGAAGACTTGCTGCACAAAAAATTTTCATGTTGTTCAGAAAATGTATGTAGTCCTCAATTCAGTGCTCCTGAATTTTATTTTTGAAAATGTGGGCATTGAAAGTGTTACATTAAGACATAACTACATAAACTGAAGGTAGTGCAGATGTCAATGGTTCTTCAATGCCACTATTTAGTGTCATTATTTATTTTATGTATAATAACTTTGAAATAGCATGACATGGTGATTCTTCCCCTCTACTCCACTCTTGTCAGACCCTAGATGCACTGCTGCATCCAGCTCTTGGGTCCCAGCACAGGAAGGACATCAACCTGTTGGAGTGAGCCCGGAGGAGCCCACCAGGCAGATCAGTGGGATGAAGCACTCCTCCTATCAGGAAAGACTGGGAGAGCTGGGATTGTTCAGCCTGTAAAAGAGAAGGTTTTGGGGTGGCTTAATTTTGGCCTTCCAGTATCTGAAGGGAGCCTACAAGAAAGCTGGAGAGGGGCTTTTTACAAGAGCGTGTAATGATGGAACAAGGAGGAAAGGATTTAAACTGAAAAGAGGGTAGGTTAAGATTAGATATTAGGAAAAAATTCTTATCTGTGAGAGTCATGAGGCACTGAAACAGTTTGTCTGGAGATGTTGTGGATGATTCATCCTCAGAAATGTTTAAGGCCAGGTTGGATGGAGCTCTGAGCAATCTAGTCTAATGAAAGGTGTCCCTGCCCAAGGCAGGGGATTGCAAATCTTTGAGGTCCCTCATAACCTCTGATTCTATGATTCTATGATAGATGTGGTATGAAAGAGGTTGTTAAATGTTAAATATCTGACACTTAGCACTACCGTTATCATTTAACATTACCACTATGTACATGGCACACATTCTATATTTTGTTTTTTAAATAATATTAAAGTTTGCAAATTTCTGTTATAATTTTCATTCATCTTTGTTTCCAGTTTGAATTGATGTTTCCCCCAGGCAAAGTGGATCCTTGTGTTTCTTTCGGAAGTTCCTATTAGTTTGACTTTGTATCCTTCACACAATACACTGAATAGCCAAAGGTAAAAAACACCAGTCAAGAGGACAAAGCCTCTTCAATACACTTCTTGAAGGCTTACAAGCACTGATCGATCATATTATTGTAAAAGGTATCAAAGACTGAATTTCAGCCAAGATAAGCATTATTGAATATTGGGTACTTCTCTGAAAGCATTTGGTATCTTCATGATTAGATCTATTCTGCACTCAACAGTTTTCTCATGCATTACCTAATCATTTACTATTTATACATTTCATTAACATAGATTCTTTACTCACTGAATTTTCTAGAGGCAGTTCTTTGAAGTTATTAAGCATAGGCCACACTCTTAACCTTGCACTTGTTCAGAAACAACATAAACTGAAAGTGCAGTAATTAATAAAACTATGGGAAGTACAATATAGTGCTCTGTTTAAAATGTAGAAGCATCATTCTTTTGAGACTTATGTGATATACACAGACTTGCAAAGAAAAGCAATCCAAACTTGTAAGAATAGTAGGAAAATGCTACAGAAAAAACATCTCACAGCCATGGTCTGAGTTTGAAAGCTAGCACAAATAAGGAAAAATATATTGGGATGGTGCTAGAATGCCAACATAAATGATATTTGGAAGGGGTCACACAGGGTCATCTGGTCCAACCTTACTGCTCAAGCAGGTTCATCCTAGAGCACATGGCACAGGATTGTGCCCAGATGGCTCTTGAATATCTTCAGTGAGGGAGACTCCACAGCCCCTCTGGGCAAGCTCTTCCAGTGCTCAGTCACTTCACAGTAAGAAAGTTCATCCTAATTTTTGTGTGGAACTGCCCAGGTGTAGGACCCTGCTTTTGCCCCTGTTGAGTTTCAGACAGTTCTTTGCCCATCTCTCCAGCTTGTCAAGGTCTTTCTGAAGGGCTGCACAGCCCTCTGGGGTTTTGGCCACTCTTCTCAGCTTTGTGTCAGTGAACTTGCTGAGGAAGCCTCTGCTCCTTCATCCAAGTCATTGACAAACAAACTGAACAATACTGGACCCAGTATTGAACTTCGGGGGAAAAATTGTTCCCTCTAACAGAACCTGAGTGTGCAGATATTCAGGGAGGAGAGGAAGGGAGTTCCATCCAACCTCACAGACATTTGCAAGAAAACATACTTTCATTCTGAAATTCTAAGCAAAGGCTACAAGAAGCAAACATAAACTTCATAAATAAATTTTCTCAGTTTAGCGCCCTTTGCAATACAACATCGAACCAGAAAAAAACAGTCTTGAAAGGAATCTTAAAGAACATCTTGTTCCAACTCCCCCAACTCCACCATGGGCAGCAGTGTCTCCCATTAGACCAGGTTGCTCAGGGCCCTATCCAATCTAGCCTTGAACTCCCCCAGGAATGGGGCATCCACAACTTTTCTGGGTAATCTGTGTCAGATCTCACTACCCTCTGAATAAAACATTTCTTCCTAATACCTAAACTAAACCTCTGCCCTATCACTATCTACCCATGTAACAAAATCCCTCTCCCTTTTTATATTTTTATAAAGAAAAAATATGTTAAAAAGCTTACTAATGTTTAAATCACCTCTTTAAATCTTGGGCTTAGATACAGAGCAGCTGACATTTGGCTCTTTAGAATATCAGCTATCTGTGCCATTCTGTACAGATCTTTTGGAAGTGTGTACTCTGTGACCAGGTCATACATATATGTAATAAAGTTATCAAGGAAATCAACATCTTCATTTAAAAAGTTATTACAGGTTATGCTGACTTAAATAACATTTATTTGAAGTAGCCTTCAATGTTAAGCAAGAACAAAACTGAAGTCTTTTCTTGTCTTACAAAATCCCAATGTATTATGGCTGAAGAGACTGTGAGAAGTTTTAGGATAATCATACCGATAAAGCCCTCTGATGGAGACATACCTGCTTCCAAAAGGAATTTTTTCTTTACCAGACTTACCACCTTCTTGAATGACGCAGATTTCTATGTCCCCCTAGTTGTGTTGGTTAGAAATGTGATTTTTTTCTGCACTTTCATTGGATCTATGCTAGCAAAACATTTGGAGTTCAGCCTCAGCCATTTTGTCTTTCTCCTCAGGAAGAAAGTTGGCCGTCTGACAAAATGATAACTGAGCAAGAACATTTTTAAGAGCTAAGCTCACAGTGCTGCCAAAGCAACACCTGCAGCAGCAGCATATGCCGCACTGGGAGTGCTTGGGAGCTCCCTGAGCAGTTTTACTTGCTGAGGGGAGGAGACACCTCTCTCTAACTGTCTGCAGTCTGCAGAGCTGGCACAGGCCTGGTTTTGTTTTTTTTTAAGATATTGTGTCATTTCTCCTAAAAAAATATAGCCTTTCCATTGGTACGTTTCACCTACCATTATTACAGCTTATTTTATACAACAATAGCATTATCCATGAGAAGAAATTCATAGGCATGGTAGATATGTGAATGACACTCGGAAGTACAAATTCTGTCATTAAGTTAGACATGTGGCTGGCAAGATTTCAACAGATGGAATTAAATGATTAGCATAACAAAATAGCGGTTTTTAACTACACAAGGTGGTGCAAAGAACAAGTCCTGCTGTGTTATTAGTCTTTGATGTTTATTCATTCACATTTAAGTAGTTCCCTTCTGTGTGAAGTAGCCATCAGTACAGTAAGAATGTTCCTGCTAGAATATGCACTTGTTACTGCCACTATGGCATTTTCTGTGATATGGATCATCACTGTCAATGTTATGAAACAATTTTTTCAAGAAAATGAAAATAGCAAAAGAAACATACAAGTATGGAGGTATTGTTGAAATTTTAACACTGCTGATTTCCATATCTTCTTCAAAGTGTATGGTCAATTTTATTAAAAATTCACGTGAGATCATTTGCACTATGTGGGCTCATATGGAGTTTTGCCCAGCTGCATTTTATCTTGTCACAAGTTATTTCCACTTTTAAAGATTGTGCAGTTCAAATTATGCTCATTTTCATCCCCATCTTTTTGATACCACTGTGCATCATTGCTTTCCAGACTCACAGCAACACTTTAGCTGTTCTCCCTTTTAATTTACATGGTGATCAGGTAAACCTGCAACCACAAAACCAAGTACTGCTTTAGCATCCAGAAGACACAGTAGTGGACAGAATGGCATCACCAAATGCTCAATAGAATCTTTTTGCTGTTTCATTTTTAAGAAGCTAATCTATTCGCTAAGAACTCTTTGGAGGATCATTCATTATGAACTTCTCAGGTCAAATAATCATCACCATTCTTTGTTCAAATATTTAATCAATCTCTTAGAAGAAACGTGAACCACATAGGTTCTAAGCCTAGATCCATCATGGTAAATACCTCCCTGTTCTTACCTCTTGTGTTGATGCTAACCCACATCCTGAGCTAAGCTTGATTGTGAATTATTTAAATGGATTTGTACTTGACCTCTGATTGATAAAAACATTCATTTTCTCTGAAAATTAGCAGTTATGTGACACATTTCAAATAATAGGAGAAAAAATATACATTTGATGCAACTGGGATTAAGATCGCTGCACTTCTAAAAATTTTATTCATAAATAACAGTACGTTCATTGTGGGAGCAGAAAATGAATCTCGGTGTCACTAACTGTGCATGTTCTTGAACAGTTTGAAAATGGTGCAATAAGTAGCTACATTATCATTACTTACCTTTAACTGGTTGCTGAAGGAGATTTTCTTTTTTGTTTTCTGCTAATTCATTTCATAGTAACACAAGGTGGTTTTCTACAGAAGCACTTGGTGTCAGCTGTTCTCTTTATGGCCTCTCCAATGAACAGGCTTGTACTCTAGTTTCTTCCCAACTCCTTGGAGTATTAAGCAAACACTAGAAAACACAATATATTTGTAGAAAAGAGAAACAGGAAAAAATGTTTTCCATTTCTGAAGACATATTTTTATGTGCTAATATGTCTTTCTAAAATTAAACATTAAATATTTCCTTTCATTATAAATTGCCTCTAGATACAGTGTTGCCCTAAACCAAAAGTGAGGGATTTTTTAGTGTCAATTAAGAGCTCTAGTTCTTATGTTTTGCTGATTAAACAAGATAAGCTAGTTCAGTCTCAGTTCCTCTCCAACTTAAGCTCTTCTAAAAATCATTTGCCTCTGGAGGAATATAAAAGCCAAAGAATTAATTAGTTATTAAGGATAACATTTGTGGGTACAAAGGAACCTTTGAAACACTGGACTAAGCTGAAAGGCCAGAAAAGTACCTGGAGTATTTTTCCAGTGTTTTTATATTTACAAATACTGTTTTGAGGCAACTATGATACTACAGGGCACCACTGAACAAATTATACAAGTAGCAATGAGGAAAACTACAGCTTACCTTCATCCTTTTAGTTTCCATCTCTGAAAAAAAGCAATCATGGGGAAGGGGTCAGATACATTTAATTTCTGGTTCTGTCTTTGAATATTTCTTTCTCCTTTAAATGATTCTGTTCCTCCTTTTGCATTTCCTTGGTGAATACCTCCCTGTACCAGGTAGAAGTTTTTGAAAGAACAGCTTAACGTCTTATATTAAAATTGAAGAAATGCTGGTCCTAATATAGTAAAAGCAGATATTCCTTGGAAGACTGAGCTTAAATTGTTAAATTTAAGCTTAAAATGTTAAATTCATGTTCAAAGCTAAATAAAGCACAAAATCAATATATTTTAATTTTACTTTATATTTCATATTTATTTCACCTGTTTCATAAATCTAGTGGATGTTTTTATTGTCTTCATATATTTGGTGACAAAATAACTCTGTTCAATCAGTATCTGGTTATAGCTGTACTTCTTCCAAATGCACATTTTATTAATTATAAAATAAATAATATTTTCCCTCATAAATTTTGAAATTATCCTAATTCCTTCTTTCAAATTAATGTTTACTATCCACTTGCGGTTAATGTAGGGTGGTATTCCTGCAGTCAAACCAAATTTCTAGGTCGAAACACATATACAGATCATGGCCTACAACTGAATGACAACCCAGCTTTTCAGTTAACTTGAGCATTTGAATATTGCAGAAATATTGGAGAAATATCTCCTTATAGTTTTTCTCCTGCATTACTGTAGAACTTCTAGATGCTTGGTCTTCAGTAAATTTGTATGTATACAAGTGGTGTTCACAACCTTTTCTCCTCTAATGCAGGTCAAGTAAGTAATTATTTTGTTGTCTTTGCTCTAAATTTTCAGCACAGTTGTGTGTTCTAAGCCCAATCTTTTTGAAAAACAATATAAATGATACAAATATCTCCAATGTTAAAAGTTTACTTTATTTCCTCTATTTAAGGATACCTTGGAAGTACCGCCATAGTCGTTTAAGCTGACGTCTTTTTATTTTTTCATATCTTTTCTCTATTTTCTCTCCACAATTTCTAATTTGAAATCATTTTTAGTCTCACATATGTAGTACCATCACTTTCATTTTTAAGGTCATCTCATTAGATAAGTTTGGAGTATCTTTCTCTCAGAATTGCTCATTATCTGAAGAATTTTTCAGTTCATTAACTCCTAACTGCCCATTTAAATACCTTTCCTGACCCCTAATTGAACTATGTTTCACCCTATCATCATTAAATCTACCCTGGAATCGTGTGTGTGTATGTGGTGGAAAGTGGGGACTGACTTGCAAGTGCTTACTTGTGATGTTTCATTGATGACAACAGAAAGCTTAAATGCATATTTAGAACTACAATCAAAATTCTAAACCAGTTGCTGTAGAGATTAAATTATCTAGAAATACAAAAATCTATGTTTAATATTAGAAACATCTTCCCTACACAATTCGGAGTTTGTCTTATTAGTTGCAGTTCTGGATATTATTTATTCCTGCTTTCTTCACGTAGCCAGTTTCTTAAAGTTCTTCCTTTATCACAAATATAGTATGAAGTATTGATGAAGATGTCAAGTACCATATTTTAGGATTTATCTAGACATAGACTCTAATTTGGTTTCTTTATTGAGGTCCAGGGTGCAAAGAGTTAAAATACATATATTATTGTTTGATGTTTAAGCTTATAATTTGTCACATGGGACTATGCAAAACTAAGTTTTCCATCTAGGAGAGAAAATACTTTGCTACACAGACCCCCTAGTTCTTTAGAAATGTGTCATTTTCATGGTTCTGTTTCCTTTTTCTAAGTTTAATTCCTATTTTTTATGTTTGATTGGTTTCTTTGGCAAAAATGTTCACTTCTTTGTGTGACTTTTTGTGTGCTAATGCTGTTACCCACTGACTGACATGCCTTAGTGTCTTGAAAGATTATTTCTGGATCATTTTATTCTTGATAATACAGAATGCTGGCATCAGCTCTATTAAATCCTGAAAAAAACCAATGTATTCTGGTAATTTTATATTTGAAATACCATAAAAAAGATAATCAAATGACAGTTCTATTCCACAAATGGGAAGAAATATTAATGATAAAGGCTGTTTCTTCAGAAACAGTAATCAGCAATAGACAGATGTTTAGTCATGGAACAAGCTAATACCATACAGTGTGTAAAATCTGATGATTGAAAAAATCAGTGAGCTGACCAGTTAGATTTATCTCTAACTAATTCTGACTGGCTTCATCTCACTCAAAAAAATAATGTACCATGTACTGGGTGCAAATTACTAAAGGCTGATGGGCACATTTCCAAGGACAGCTTTTCTGCTATTTATTTCACATATCTCTATGCATCATAGTATATTAAAATGAAAAAGTAGTCTACTGAAAATTAATTAATACTTACTGGAGAAGAATACTTTATTGTAACTTCTGCCTGTTAGTCCCAGCAAGCAGCTGAGCCTCATGCAGTGGCTCTCACTACTCTGGGTTGGGAAGGCGAGGGAAACAGAAGGGTAGAACTCAGAAAACTTGTGGGTTGAGATAAAGACTGTTTAATGGTGAAAAAAAAGCTGCACGTGCAAACAAAGCAAACCAAAAATTAATTCACTATTTCCCATGGGCAGGCAGGTATTCAGCCATGTTCAGGAAAGCAGGGATCGGTAACATGTAACAGTGACGTGGGAAGACAAACACTATCATTCCAAATATCCTTCCCTTCCTCTTCCCATAGCTGTCCTTGCTGAGCATGACGCCACACGGTACAGGATGTCCCTTTGGTCAGTTTGGGGCAGCAGTCCCAGCTGTGTCCTCTCCCAAATACTTGTGTGTCCTCAGCCTGTGCCCTGGTGGGGTGGTTGGAAGAGCAGAAAAGGCCCTGAGGCTATGCAAGCTGCTCAGCAATAATCCAAATTTAACACCATAGCAGCTACTAGGAAGCAAATTAACAAAGCCAAACCAGCAGATGTCTATATAAACTTCAGCAAAGTTTTAAACCTGACTGGATGTAGCCATTTTTACTGCATTTCTGACTTACTATAGTATTAATTCCTAGCCCTGAAAAGTCTGATTGTGAAAATAGATTACTTGAAGAAATTAATTAAAATTAGATAGTTCCACCAAGCTTCTACATGCTGTCAAATGTAATTGGCAGGCTCTTGCTTGAAATTGTCTTTTTGCTGTATCTTCATGTCACTTGTCCCACTAGACTGTCCTCAAAATTTAGTCACTTAAATCTAGTTAATGTTTACTTTCTTGTAGCGGGTTGACTCTGGCTGGTTGCCAGATACCCACCAAAGCCTTTCTATCACTCCCCTCCAAAAATGGACAGAGGAGAGAAAATATAACCAAGGGCTCACAGGTTGAGATAAGGACCGGGAGAGATCACTCACCAAATACTGTCATGGGCTAACCATACTCAAATTAGAGATATTAATTGAATTTATTGTCAACAAAATCAGAGCAGGATAATGAGAAGCAAAATAAAACTCTAAAAACACCTTTCCCTCACCTCTTCGTCCTTCCCAGCTCTACCGACTTCCCCGATGGCACCAGGAGACAGGAAATGGGGCTTATGGTCAGCTCATCACAGGTTGTTTCTGCTGCTGACCAGGGAGATGAGTTCTTCCCCTGCCCCAATATGGAGTCCTTCCCATGGGACATAGTTTTCCATAAACTTCTCCAATGTGAGTCCATCTCATGGGCTACAGTTCTCCACAAACTGCTGCAATGTGGGTCACTCATCTGTGGGGTGCAGTCCTTCAGGGACAGGCTACTCCAGAATGGGCTCCTCTCTCCACAGGTCTGCAGGTCCCTGCCAAGCCCCTGCTCCAGCATGGGCCTCTCACAGGGTCACAGCCTCCTCTCAGGCATCCACCTACTCCAGTGTGGGTCTCCTCCAAGGGCTGCAGGTGGGTCTCTGCATCCCTGTGGTTGTCCATGGGCTGCAGGGGCACAGCTGCCTCACCATGGGCTGCACCATGGGCTGAATCGCAGGGGAATCTCAGCTCTGGCACCTGGAGCACCTCCTGCCCCTCCTGCACTGACCTTGGTGTCTGCAGAGCTGTTCCTCTCACATGTTCTCATCCTCCTCTTCTCAGGCTGTAATTACATCTGAGCAATAACTTCTTTTTCTTATTAAATATATTATCACAGGGGCATTACCATCATTTCTAACTGGCCAGCCTTGGCCAACAGCGGTCTTGGAGCTGCCTGGGATTGGCTCTCCTGTCGCTGTCACACTCTCCCAGTCATGGAGGAAGCTTTTGGCAGCTTCTCACAGAAACCATCCCTGTAACCCCCATGGCTAGTAAAACCTTGCCATACAAACCCAATGCATTTCTATACAATTTTACATTACACACTGTAGTGCCATCCATTTTTCTCTTTGTTTCTCAAGATACTGGCGACAAAAGTATTTCTCTTTTAAAAAAATCCATGGGTCACCACTGGTGTCTATATGTGCTTGGAGACCCAGATCCTCAAGGCTTAACTTAGTAACTTCATGTGCATTTATATAGTGACTAAATGTAAACTAAGACACCTAATTTCAAGTACATGTTTCTTGAAATCTTGACCTGAATATTTTGCAAAGGGTAGAGGTACACCATCTCTACCTTTTTGTCAGGCTTGATAGAGCAGCACTTCATAATGCTCAGCTGATAAATTACTTAATGTAACTACAAGTTTACAGCCTAACAATTGCCATTAGTTTGTAATCATAAAATGGTCAAGTGAGCAGTAATTCTCAGAGCACCTTTATCCCATATCCTTATGATACATGAAATGCCTTTAGCAGGACTCATACATTTTTATGGAGAGTAAATGAGAGTTGTGTCCCTATGTCTGACTCTAATGGAAATTCGCAGTCTCAGATGTCAACATAAATCTTTCTGAGAGCTGTACACAGCATTCAGAAGCTCAGTAGCAGCTGTTTCTGTCTTCTTCTGAGGTTATGCATTTTTTTTACCTCTGTATTGTTCTACAACTGCCAGCAGTGATTTATTATTTTTAATACATTTATATATACACACAATTTTTAAAAAAATTATTTTAGAAACTTCATTGAACTTCTCTGATCCTTTTTGTCCTCTTTTTTTAGAATAAAAACCAAATTAATTGATCTGACTTGACCATATTTTTATCATCCATGTCCATAGCAGTAGTTCATAGCAAGATACCTGTATAGGTCTACTGACAAAACAATATAGATGTTGTCAAAAGTACTAAGAGAATATTAATCATTATTGCCTGTTTCTCTTGAGTCTCAGTGATTAGTCTGCAAAGAATTCTGTAAAACAGTACTCCATTAAACTTATTAAACATTAGTACAAATTGATAAATTTAGGAAATATGTCAGAGAGAAAATATTTTGTACACAGCAATTTTTTTTTTCTTAAAAAAAGCTCACTGACTAATGTATATTTTGAAGAAATAAACCCTTACATTTGTCATTTGGGAAGGAAGATATGGATGTATACTATGCAATAAAAATATATATGAACTCCAACCCTTCCTAGATATCTGAAAATACAATTTATAATTTAAGTCTATCTGATATTTTGGGGAAAGAGATTTCCTTTGGAGAAAATACTGATTAAAAAATCTTGAGCATCTCTGTATATGTTGTAAGTTAAAACAGTGTTAGACACAGAAATTCTTGTAATTAAGCATGTTTCAAATTTACTTGCTCCGAACTTGTAACCTTTGACCTTTCAAATGTATCAACTTTAAAGATTTTTTTTTTTAATAAAGTTACTCACTAGAATATTTTCAATGTGTAGTTATACCTGCATACAGATAATATGGAGCTATTTAGAAATGTAGGATTATTTTTTCAAACCAAAATCTGCTACAGCATATATCATTAGCAGCAGATAAACATATTTTTTTTGTTTCCCCTTTCAGTTCTCCAAGTACTCACCTCCATTCCTTTATTGTCTTGAAATGTGAAGCATTAAAGATTCACCAACATAAAGTGCACTCAGTTATCTTCCCCTTGCTGTGCTGCCAGGATTCTGATTTGCAAATTATCAGATACATCTTCTTTCTCGTCAGAATGTCTTTTACTTTATTATGTACTGCAGAACCATCTGTCACACTGACAGTATTAATATGTGCTGTTTCTATTAGATAGTCTCCATTGTTTAAAGTGAGTGATTTTTCTGCTTAAACTAAATTTTTGTAGCAACACTGGAGAGTGGAGATGTGTGATTTTGCTTCCATTATATTTTTCTTCTTGTTGCTTGTTGTTTACAATTCACATGACAAACATTTTAGCTTCACTCTGAACCGATGCCCTACTTTACTTGGGGAACATATATTATAAAAGCTGGAGCTGTGCTACATTTAAATGAACCACACAGGCCTACAGCAAAGCTCAGTGAAGAATTTGTTTTCCCCCTGCTATAATTATCTGCCTCTTGAATTATCCCCACAGAAATGGTACATATTGCTTCAAGTACTACAGCTTAATCCTGCTTCTGTACAAGTCAGTGCTTACTTTTCCATTCACTTAGCAGGGCATAGTCAACAAGCCTTACATTGTAAATGTGACCATAAAAAGTTTCTTATTTGACAGTCCAATCTTCAGAGATAAATTTATTTATGTATAGTATAAGACGTTTATAGTAAGATAATCTTTACTATCAGGATTATTTTACATACAGAAATAAATCAATGGTTTACTGCTAGCCTGTCCTTTCAGTTGCTATGGTTCTTACCTGTTTTTTCTTTTCCTTTCCAACAGAAAGAACTCAGATTTATTATATTTTTAAGGTTAATATTTTACTTGTGTGAAATAGATAGCTATTAACTGCTACATCTTTTGGAGAGGCCTCCTTTTTGAAGCTTAATTATTTTAAAATGTTTTTCAGTCTTTTCATATCATCTCAGTGGTTGAGTTTCTCCCTAGGTATGTAATAGCTATTTTCAACTTTTTATTTGCTCAGATATTATCCTAAATTATTCTCTGATGAGAATAAGACCAGACTTAAATCTAGTGGCAGTTGTAAAAGTCATTCTCCCAGATTAATACTTGGGAAACAGATCTTGCATTAAGCCTCATGAAAATTGTTTTATCTTTGTCTATTTTCCATAAAATAATCAGACAGCTACCAGTCTATATGGATATCAATGCAAAATTATTTAACATCAATAATGTTACTACAGACAGTCTCTATTTTCCTTCTTACTGCAACTGAAACAAAAGGAAACAAATAGGGAGAAAAAAACAAAGAAAGAAAATATTCTACAAGGCACTGAGGGCATGCCCACAGAGATAGACCATTTTTGGGATAAATCTTTTGGCTTAAAAATAACAGTGTAAGAATGGGACTTCTGATAGTCTATCCCATGACCATTTTTGTTCCTGATCATGTGTATAATATGCTGTCAGTGCTGTACCTGGAAGGTATTTTGAGTACATGCTGTCTTTTACAAAATCCTCAGCTTCTTGAGTGGCTCTTTCAAGAAGATTTACAATATTTTTAGAGAATTTCTAGTGTGCATATAAAGTAAGCATCTTGTATGAATTCTTTTTCATACATTAAATTGTTGGGAAAAACCCATGATCATTTGGCTATTGCTCTCAGTAGCATGACTGTATGTTTCTTGGTAAAGATAAGGAGAATCATTTGAACGATAATCCTGTAATTTTTGTTCTTTTTATGATTAGTTTATAGAGAAGCTCACTCAACCATCTGAAATACCTTCTGTTTTTTTGTCTTTATTTGCCTGTTTCTAATCTAGTATTCAATGTATCTATTTTCATTAAAGAAACTAATCCCAACAACTGTTTTGGCACGAGTTTTAAGTGAAACTGCATATTCTGCAGTGTTAATCCTGGTTGAATCAGTTTCAAATTCAGACTTTAAACTGGTATTCAGTCCATTATATCTGCATGTCAAATAGGAATGAAATCAGTGCTCTATTGGTTTGAATCTCTTTTTCTTGTGTATTATCTAAGAAAAAATGCCTTAAAATGGGGATTGCATGGATTCACGCTGATTTAGATTCTGAATGATAGCCTTTCAAAACATAGAGCCTTCAAAGCATAAAATTCATCTTCTTACAGTGCAATTACCTCCCTGAGTTAAATTTGAAATGGTAGAAGTTGTATTTTACCCATAATTTGATTGACATAGTGGCACTGAAATGTTTGGTTTGTTGAGGTTTTTTGTTTGGGTTTGTTTGTGGGACTTTTTTGGATTTATTTGATTGTAATAGCTATACAGAACACTGCTCATTCTCTATAGTGGTTTCACAGAATCACAGGATGGCTTAGTTTGAAAGGGGTTTCTGGAGGTCATCTTGTCCAATGGCCCTGTTCCAAGCAGTGTAATGTAAAACTGGCTGCCAGAACCATGTCCACATGTGTTTGGAATAGCTTCATGGACGGAGACTCCACAACCTCTCTGGGCAAACCATGCCACTGCTCAATCGCTCTCACAGTGAAAAAGTGCTTTCCAATGTTCAGACAGAACCACCTGTATACAGCTTGTGCCCATTGCCTCTGGTACTGTCACTGGGCACTGCTGAAAAGAGATTGGGTCTGTCCTCTACACGCCCTCCCTTCAAGTGTTTGTAGACATTGATGAGATTCCCTTCTGAGCCTTCTCTTCTCCAGGCTGTACAGCCACAGGTCTCTTAGATTTTTCTCACAGGAGAGATGCTCTGGTCTCTTTATCATCTTTGTGCCCCTTTACTGTATTCTCTCCAGTAGATCCATTTCTCTCTTACACTGGGGAGCCCAGAACAGCACCCCGAACTCCAGGTGTGGCATCACCAGTGCTGAGTAGAGGGTAAGGATCATCTCCCTTGACATGCTGGCAAAGTTTCTCTTAATGCAACCTGGGATAATATTAATATTTTTTGCCAAATAAGACACCTTTTCTGGCTTATGTTTTCACAATTATGTTTTTAAAAACAAAATTAGGGTAGATTTTGGAAAAATGTTCATGTATGAAAAAAAGTAGAGTGGGGTTGTTGCTCAAACAAGACCTTTTTATTGAAAAGGTTAAGGTAAATAACTGTGTCTTTGGAAAGGGAGCTAGATTTGTCACCTGTGTATTCTATTAGTTAGAAAGGATTTGGTTCTTTACACTGAAGCTGCTTTTCAATCTTTGGGCTCAGTGGCACTTGCCACTAGTTGACGGAAAATACTAGTCTCAAATTGTTGGTATACACACTCAAGCCAGTGGGAACAATCTGCACGAACACTGATGTGGAGGAGGTTTTATTTGTTTTCCATGGGAATTCAAATAGACTGTGCACCTGCATAGTGACCTGACTGCAGTACAGTGAATCAAACAGAGTTCTTTCCATTTTCTATATTATTCAAGTTCTTAACATCATTTTAAGTTGCTGACTATATTGAGGGGGTTTAAACCTTTTTGTTTTGTTTTGAGGTTTTTTAATTAAAAATCACAATTTCTTTAAATGAAAATCACCCAAAGATGCTGAAATATTTACCAGTACCTGTGTCCCTAATAAAGATGGCAGTGAGTTGTTAGTCTTTCTTGGGTTTTCATTGTGAAAAACGAGGATCTTCCCTCTTATTTTGTTCTAGCCCCATCTGTAGACTGCAAAGAATACAGTTATGTAGAATGTACATAAAGACCTCCAGATGTACCATACTAATGGACTGTGAAATTTAACTTCTCAGCCAACTGACAATGAATGCCAGTGCATCCTGGAGAACATCCAAGAGAGCGACCTTTCACAAAGCTCATATTGAGGTGTCTACCTGGTCAAACACCAAGAACATATGGAATGATGCATATACCCTCAACTGCATTTCCATTACCTGCAGCTGTTTCTGCAAAATTTGGTTTACGTCTGACTGATCTTGTGTTACAAAAGTCTAAACTCTGGCAAGCATTTTACAAAAATGCATAGAGATAAAGCTCAGTTTCTACTCAGACTCTAAAATCCTGAGCTAGCTGAGAGCTATCTATGCTCATCTGGCCCACCATCAAGTTTTTTTTGCAGGTCCTTGATTTGTCATTCCTAGCAATTGAAACCTTTTGGAATATTTTATTTAGAAGGGAAGAAAAAATTTTGAGAATAAGTGAATTTGGAGATGGGATGAAGTTTTTTAGAAAAAAAAAAGGAGACTAGTTATCACAATTATATGAATTCCTTAGCTGGTAACTCAAAATACTTCAGAAAAGAAAAAGTAACTTTTCTTTGTGTTATATACAAAAAAATGCAACTGTATGAAGAGAATGACAGATTATATATTTACTTTTTATTATTTTCCTGTAGAGTCTGGACTCTAGGAAAGAAATAACATGTCGTCTAAAACCAGTGAGTAAATGTAAAAACACTTACTTGTGAGTGGTAAGGCAGAAGCTGATAAAAGTCTATCTGACAGGACACAATATATTGTGTTAGAAAATATATTTCGTAGAGCAATAGAAATTTATTTTCCCACAATATTAACTCCTTTATTGTTTTACTTTTATTTGTCTTTCTGTGAAAAAGGCTCAGTCATGGATTATGGGTTACCTGGCAAATGAGGTCTGCTATCTGTCTCCTCCTATCAGAATTTTCGACAGTGTTTTATTACTGCTGTATTCTATTACTAGTATAGGCTGCCAAGGAAGAAAACCAAACCTGTTTTTTAAACTCTATTAAAGACCAATATAACTGAAACGAATGGATAAAATGTGTATTATATTAGTAAGTTGATGAGAAATACTTCTAGGTCCTGCTAATTCTGCCTAAACTAGCTGTATTTCATGTATCCTTCTGAACGGTTGAGTCAGGTACAAAGAATGACATTTAATTGCACAGACAGGTGCAATTTATAGTCAAATACACAAAAATCAATAAATTTTATTTGAAATTATTGTTTTTTGTGAAGTCAAACTGTTATGTGAAGAAAGCTTTTTAAGTATTTCCACTGATTTTTTTTCATATATTTTGTTATGGAACTCACAAATATGAAACAATCTGTTATGTCTTGTCTATGAAGGTTTTTTTTTTTTTTATAATGACGCAACAAAACTAAATGCAGTTACCATGCAGAAGTTTTCTGGCTTATAAAAGTGATGTCTGTTTAAGGAGAGTGAGATAGTGAGCTGTTCACACTACACAGTACTGTTGATAACAACATGAAGTGTGTGCTTCCTGGAGGTGGTTCAGAGCAACTGATTTGGTAACACTGGATTACCCCCTTGATATATACTAAAAAAGGAATTTAACCCCCTCATTTGGCACATATTCTTTCAAGAAAAGATTCTAAAGCCATCAATTCTTTAAAAAAAAAAAAAGAGAAGAAAGGAAATTAGAAAATACAGTGGCTGTGGACAAAAATACACAAAGCAAAAAAGTGGCTTAAAAGTATACAAAAAGTAGCAATTGTGACTTCAGAAGGAAGTTGAGAAACTTCCACTTTAAGGATATGAAAAAAAAAATCTGTATTGGCCTGTAATGGATATTTTGGGGCTTCCAAGATTTTGATGTTAATTCTGTGAAAGTAGGTTAGTCAACAGTACAGACTTAAAACTGGGATTTACTATGTTATAAGTATAATTTTTCTCAGAATCAGAGAGGTGGCACATTAGAGCTCCTGTTATTCTAGTCAGTGACCTCCTTGTTTGAGGAAAACCCCACAGGATGATTCTTTGGGTACAGACCTGCTTTACAAAAGTAGAGTGTCAAAAAATAGATCCAGGCAGCCTCAGAACAGCCTTTAGAGCATTATTTGGTGGTTCAAATGCAAGTTCATCTATGAAGATTCACACGTCAGTTTGCAGTCAGACAGTTTCTCAGATCACACACTGAAGACAAACAATAGTACAGTGTAACAATGTCTGGAAAGAAGTAGAGCATAAGGGCCACATTGACAAGTTTTCTTTTCCTACTTGTTCTCCCTTGACATCGCTGTCACATTACAAAAGAAACTAAGGCTTCTATTATTTTACCCAGACATTACATGTAAGTAATGATTCAGCAATTTTAGGTCACTGCTGTTTTCACAACCTTGTGCACTCAGATCCACTCAGAGAACTGTTCCTTGATTATCACAGAAAATACAGGTAGTATTTTTTTCCAGAGGTTGCTTGGTTGGCTTTTCAATTTAGGAACCTGAAATCCATATTGATTTTCCTTGGACAACACAAATATATATTTAAGAGTCAGTCTTCTGGGAAATTACTTAAATGTTTAGGCACATTTCTTCAATACCCCATTCAGTTTCAGGAAAATAATACCTGGTTGAAGATGCAAGACAACTAAATGGAACATCCTATTGTCTTTGACTAAGCATCATGCAGCTGGCATGACAATCCTGACAATGCAACATCAAGTTGGTTGCCAAATCCTAGACACAAGGTATGTCACTTGAAATCCATCTATTCTACTTAGAAATTAAACATTTTTCGGTGTTCTATTCAGTCAATTCCAAACCCAGTTCCGTTCTCACATTTTGGTCTTTAAATTACAAGGGACATTAAGAAAGAGGACTACAGCATTAATTCATGCATCTGCACACTGAAACACAGTTATAGCAGGATGAGTAATTAAAAATCAGATCATAGAAGTTTCCTGTTTGCCTGCGAGACTATTCATTCTTCCATGGAAGAGTTATCTTCGTGTTTGGAACAAAAAAAAAATATAATTAATAAAAGAAGCAGAATTCACAGAAATAATAATCCAGTTTAATGTAAAATTATGGGGGAAAGTGTTGTCAAAGAAACAAAGGATTTAGAACTTATACTGAGGTAGAAAGAATTTAAGTAAAACAAAGCAACAGTCAAGGGACATCACGATCTTGCCTTGATTAGGAGCTGGGTAATTGACTATAATGAGTGATGGGCAAGGTGAGCGAGAACTGAACACTGTGAGCTTTGGTACAAACAGTGGATCAACAAGTGACAGAACAGCACCTGAAACTGATGGAATGGTGTAGCATGATAAGAATGCAGATTGATTTCATTTGTGGCTATTGTCAACATCTGTTTTCAAAACAGTAATAAGGACTTTGGGGAAATATTGCAGACATCCCAAACTGTAAAAATGAAGGACTAAGGTGGAACTGAGGCACCACTGAGAACCAGAGAGAGGCTTAGTCAGGGCCATGTTTACATCAAACAGCACACATACCCATGCATATGCTGTTGCAGTTGATTGCAACTTGCTCCATTTGCCACTCCAGTAAGTTAACAAAGTGAGGAAATTTTATCCAATCAGTCAAAAAAAATTTATACAAAAAGTCAAAATAAACACAGTTTAATAAGTGAAGGTATGAGAGAAGAAAAAAAATGTGAAGACATTCATTCATCAGCTCCCACCAGCTGACCAAGTACACTAAGTTTTCATGAAAGATACCTGACAAAAAAGAATCAGGGTAACTGAGAACAGCCAGGTTGCTTTTTCCCCATCTTTAACCAAGTTGATTGTCATCTGTCACCAGTTCCATCCCAATGAGCGACCAGGTGATGTTTTCCACTTTGACTTTAAAAAGGTATTCAAAAGAGTTTTCCACATCATTTTTGCAGCCAAACTAAGGGGACATGAAAAGGATGAGTGGATTAAAAGAGGTCTAGAAAACTGTCTTGATATCATCTCAGAAAATAGCATACAATAGTTTCACTTGTCACTGGCAACTGTTGTAAATTAATTGTTCCTTATGGTTTGACACTGGGACTGATATAATTTAATGCTGATTGAAAGGACCTGGAAAAGGGGAGAGAATGCCCACTCAGTACGTTTTACTGTGATAACAACCCAAGTGGGGAGAGCAGCTGATAAGTTGAGGGGCAGCATTTGCTGCTAGACCTCAACAAAGTGGAGGAATGAGCTCTTGGAACCACATGGGTTACAACAGAAGCAAATGCAAAGTCTTGCTTGTGGGACTGACTTTCAGCATCAGTGCAGGTGAGAGACACAGTGGCTGAAATGCAGCTCTGCCAAATATGACTTGCGCGTCCTAAGCAAGCTATTTTCAATTTTCATGCCACTTTGTTCCGAGCAGAAGGCTGGGTCAGATGATCTCCAGTGCATGTTTCCAGCCTAGGATTTTCTTTTACTGTCTTTTATGATTTACATGCTTTAGACAGAGCTGTACCAAATCTCTTACTGCATTCCGAAGATGGTTTAGGAGGAAACTACGTGACATTTGTTCAAACAGGCAAAATGATGCAAAGATCAGAAAAGCATTTTAGACTGTTCAGAAATCTCTAAAATATGCCAATGTATCAAAATTCTATCAGCTGTGGCTGGATGCTTTGGAAACAATGACCCCATTATCATACTTAAACAGCTTTGCATTAGACCTTACATTAAAAGTACAAGTATCTTCAATATAGGAAAAAATACTTAGCATTTTGTTTATATGTGGATATGTTATCAGAAGTTAATATATAATGAAGATATATGTTTCATCTGGTAGGAAGACAAGTTTTAAAGCTCATGATTGTTATTGAAGATTCATCAGTATACGTGAATTCATTGATACTTATTTCAAGGAAAGAAATGAGCTTTTCAGGACCATAGAAAATCAGGCATTAAAATTAATCACAAATTGTGTGATCATAAAATAACAAACCACATAACACTCATTATCAATATCTTTAACTCTCTGTTACTACCATGCTAATCAGCCCTATAATATTATGATGAAATTCTGCCAATCCTGAGGTATCGTAACCTTGGAATAATTCCACTAACATCCAGAATTGAACAGTTGTAGTGAAGACTAGTGGAAATAGTTGAGGTTTCTTTATTAATAGTACTTCGCCTTTCCCTACATTTGTATATATTGAGGCAAACATGTAATAATCATTTAATCAAGAAAACAAAACTCAATATATTACTTGAGTTTTAAAAAGGACAGTGTTTTTAATAAAACTACAGAAAAGTTTAAAGAAAACTCTAACAACAAAAGGCCGTCCAAAAATTGTATGAAGAATGAAAAGAAACTCATAAAACAAGTATAACTTTTTTTTAAGACTTGAAGAGGAAAGCAGTATGATCTTCATTAACAGATAACTAGCTAGACATATAATTCTGGTGTATGTATATGAATCTTACTAGGCTTTTATAATTTTGAAGAGCAGAAGGAAGAAATAATTTCCTTTGAATTATTATTCTATAGATGGAGTGTGATCACTAGTCAACAGAGAAGCCTTTTATTTTCACCCCACTTTAATGCTAACTTCAGAATAACTTAGGCAGATAACAGTGCTTTATAAAAAATGTCACTTTCATTTTGTGAATTAACTGAAAAATGAAAATAAAATTCTTTTCCCTGAAGACAACAACAGATCATTCTTTTGGTTTTATTAAACCACATGAATTAAGATTACAGACAAATAAAAGTTTCTGAACATGGGAAATATTAATAATCACTATAAAAATAAGAATGTTGGGAAACTACTTAATGCTTAAAATCTATTTCAGTCACTGACATCTGTTTCAATCAACTTCCATCTCTGTTACTTTTTTAACAGAACCTCCTAAAAGAATCAATGTTAAGATAAAAGGGGCAGTTTATCTATGTTCTCCCAATGCAAGACATTTTCTACTGTTTAAATTGTGTTATTTTTACTATTCTTGCCATAAATTCTTATATAAGACCATTAGAAATGAGCACCCAGAATAATAGGTCGTTTATATCACATATATACTTGGTCTAGATCAGCATTTCCAGTGATTAATATTATGTAGCTTAGTAGTATTCCATAACTTTCTATTTTCCAATTATTTAACGGGTGCAGCTTTTTAAAGTAAAGTCCTACTTCTACAGAGGTATAATAAGTGCTTCTATAATGTTTTCAAATGTGAGTCAATTTCAATTACAGATTAGTTTAGGATCACATCTCATTCCATTACTGATGTTCTATGTTTGAACCCAGACCCCTAGAGATTAGACACGGGTGCTATGAACTGATTATGTCATCTATACACTTGAAGTGTTTCTCAGAAGGTGCTGAGCACAGCCTTCCTCCCGCCTTCCCCTATAGCTTATTTGAAGCCCTGTGCTTTGGTAACACTCCTGCATTAACTTAAAAGTGAGACTGCCACAAACTTCACTTTGTAAAACCTATTGTCATTCATATCGTGTTTCTTAGACAGGCAGATTTCTCTGGAGAGCAAGCCTTTTTGTGCTTTGATAGACTAGGCAGCAATAACAGGAGCTCTTCCAGTACCTACAAGAAAGCTGGAGTGGGACTTTTAACAAGGGCATGTAGTGACAAGACAAGCATATAGTGATTCTTTCTAAACTGAAAGAGTGTAGGTTTAGATTAGATACTAGAAAGAAATTATTTACTGTGAGGACAATGAGATACTGGAACAGGTTGCCCAGAGAAGCTCTAGATGTGTGCATGTCTAATCTGTGGAAGAGTTCAAGGCCAAATTGGATGGTGACCTGAGTTACCCAATCTAGTGGGTGGTATTCCTGCCCACAGTGGGGGTGTTGGGACAAGATGATCTTTAAGGTCCCTTTCATTCCAAACCATTCTGTGAAATCTGGCATATCACTCTAGCAACAACAACATTCTACCTCCTGCAAAGACCAGCCATTTTAGCATGAAAAAAATTTGGCTTGTTATGTTAATGATGTTGGGTTTGGTAATGAAAGTGGCAAGACATTCTTACAGGTGATGTGTCTTTTTGTATGCAATGGAGACATTTGGCGTGATCACCTCCAGAATAAAACATATACATTTAAATTTATGTATGTCCCTTTGTTTAGGTGTAAACATACAACCAGCCAGCTGTCTATGCTGCTGCTGTAGTCAAAGAAAAACACTGCAGTCACTGCAGCCAGAAAGGCAAAACAACTCTCCCTGGAGGCCTGGATCTCAGGTGTCTGTTTCAGGCTCTGTTGCCTAAGCATTCATATAAATGCCATTGCAAATGCCCCAGAGTAACCAAAACTTTCACAACTGCCTAGCAGATCTCTGGCAGATCTGCTAGCAGTCTGGGTCTTCAGCCTCTAAAGCAGTGGGTCATTGACTCATATCCCTAAGGACAGTCATCTGTATATCTCTCTGAGCTGATTCACAAATTGTACTGGTTAGGTGTTTATCAAATATTTTGGGATATAAGGAAGGGCATACATTATGTTTTGCTTTATGTAGAGTGCACTTTTGTAATATCTTTTCATTGACTGCTTTGACTAAAAAAAAATTAAGTGGTCTCAAAGTACACAAATAGGATTAATTTTGATGAAACTAAACCAGAAGATACGTTCCAAACCCACACTACTGAATGCAATGAGTTTTCCCACAGGACTAGATCATGACTAATTTAAAGTTTTAAAAAATGAAGAAAATAATGAAATCTATACAGTAAGAATGTGATATCCTCAGAATCAAATTATTTGATCTTCCATTCTTCTCCTAACAGATCACATGTCCCGCCAACAGTTTGAGCCTTAGGTACCCAAGCATATTTGTTTGTTTGCTAAATTTAGATGCTAACTTTATATATTAATACCAAGTATACACTACCTATTGGATTAGGCATACTTCAATTTGTGAAGGCAGTGAAGATATGTTAGAGATAACAATATTATAGCATCTGTTCTGTAAAAAAAGTTAACAGCTTTAAGAGTTATAGACTATGTATGCTATAATCAATACTCCAACCTATACTGTACCTTATAAAAAACTTGTAGCTTCTTCCTCAGTTTAGTAATAAGGCTGTGCTTTTAAACAAAAGTTAATTACCAGTGTCCATATACCTTCTGTTGCTAGGCACCCTTGTTTAACACTGATTTAAAGCTGTATCAGAGAGGCAAACTGCATTCTTGATTAGTATTGATTGTTGGTGTAGTGTTGACCCAAACAGATTGTAACAGGGGAATTAAGGCTGGTGTGGCTGCAAGAACAGAACACACTCCTCAGTAACATAAAATATAAGATTAATTTCCTTTGTGGGATGAGCATAACAACTGTACAGCAATTCCTATTCTAAAGCACACACACACACACACAGAAACACACACGCACTCACCATTCAGACTCTCTGGTGTGGCTGTGTCCAGCACCATGGACCTGGGGTAGCAGGACACACTCCAGGCTGGTCCCAGTCCTGGCTGGTAGTCTGGCTTTTTACATGCAACTCTCTATTTCAGGCTCAACCATCATTGCAGCACTGTGTCTTTGCAAACATGTCGCCCCAAAGGACCACTGTTTTTACTACTCACTGCTTTTTAATTTCAATAGTTAGGACAATGGCCTTGCAAGTCCAAGTCATCCTCGATAAATCTTCACAATTTTCTCCCCACTTAAGCCAATAAGCCATCATTTTCTGGTTATTGAGTCCAACCACAAGCCCAGTACTTCCAAGTCCCCTATTAAACCACCTCCCTAAGTGCCACATCTACTCGTCTTTAAATATGTCCAGGGACAGACACTCAACCACTCCCCTGGGCAGCCTGTTCTAATGCTTGACCACCCTTTCAGTGAAGAAACTTTTCCTAATATTCAATCTAAACCTCCCCTGTACAACTTGATGCCTTTCTCTCTTGTCCCACTGATTTGTCCTGGAGAAGAGACCAACACCCAGAAGCAGTTGTGGAGAGTGATTTAATATTTCATACAATGAATGCAATTATTTTACATTTCTATTTTAAATGCAAAAAGAACATAAAATACTTGGAAAGCACTTACCAAACCTTTTTTCAGATAATGAAATACATTTTATCTATTAATAGATTATTCCTAAATTTTTATATAATTCTTCCAAGTAAATTATATATGGAACATTTCTCTGTTATACTAACCCTTTTGAATTTCTGTGTGTAAATACATACATGGTATATGTGTGCATGTATATATATGTGTATGTGTGAGTATAAAGAGGAACATACTCGATATTTACATGTATAGCCACATATGATTTTTGTAGTAACATTTTCTAGTCAGAGTGATTGCCTCTGAATATTGATGCTAGGTACTTGCTGTATAACAGAATTGAAAATACAATGAAAATAGAAGCAAAACTAAGTTTTAGCATATTTTGATAGCTCATCAGCAGTCTATCACCATCACCATCTCTATTGCTAGTCACAGTAATGAGTGATCTAAATGCTCCTTCCCTGAACACCCACAAAAGTATCCACGAGGTTAGAGGAAATAAATGGAAGTATTTTCTGTACCCAGGTTAGGTGGCAAACAGTTTAATATTGAAGATAGAACTATATGGCCTCACTGAATACTTAAACACTAATCTATTTGGCTGTTGCTTCTATTAGCACTGCAAAATAACTAAATTAGGCTTAACCCTTGCTCAGGAGAGGATATAGTCTTGAATGATGATTGTCTTCCTTTGGGATTCCTCATTACTAGCAGAATAAAACATCTGAGCAGATCAGAATACACTATTAGCCGATCAGAACAGAGTCATCATAATCAAGTTAAAACAAAATGCATAATGATTTAATAATTTTTGAAACATAATATATGGCATTTTTTTTCTTTTTTGAGATGGAAGAAAAATGTTTAAATTTACATTACTCTACACGTGATAAAGAAAACCAGCTGAATGAAGAAGGAAATTTCTAACAGATGTCTGTAACTGTGAGACTTGAACAGGTTCTTGAAACAGTGATCCTTCTGGCTGCTGAATGAAGAATAGTGGACTCAACACATGATACTTTAAAAAATGAGGCTTTCTGTACACAGTTTGTTTAAACAGAAATTGATAGGCTTAATAAATAAATTTTTGGAGGTGGTTTTATGATCTGCTTTGAGTTTGGGTTTTTTCCACAAATCTAAACAGTTAATGACTGCAATCCCTCTGAATTTAGAATATATTAGTCTGTAGGGCTACAGCAAAGGTTGGACAGAAAGGAAAACAGTCCAATGCTAATGTAATTAGAGACTATGATCCATGCTGAAATTAATTTTTTAGTCTATTGCAACTAGATATATTCAACTCCTAGTATGAAAATAATTTCTTTAATATCTTTAACAGGTCAAAATATTAATAAGGAGTGCTAAAATTACTTTTCTCCTTGGGCATCCATACTTCATACTTGGATTATAGTTCTGGCTTTTTTTCTTTTCTTATACACATGTTCACTATTTCCTCAGGTCCAAATAATAGCTTTTTTCTTTACCCATTCATTCCTTTTAAAAAAAGAAACTTGGAAACAGCTTCCCTGACAAAGAACTACTTGTGACACTTCCTATTTTGCAAATGTTATTTGTTACCAAAATGTAATGTGATACTGAGGATGGAAAAATACAAAAATGTCGGTGGATTACTGAATTAATCCATACCTCCTTTTTCTTTTTTTGAAGCTTTATATATCTATTTACGTTATAATACCATTCTCATTACTATTTTCTACATGGCCATATAATCAGGACTCTTACATATTATAACACAAATAATAATTTCTGATAAATGAAAAATACATATGGTTCAAACTTCCATCTAAAAAAGAAGACTACAGGATATTTATTTTTTGCTAAGCCCTGCCTCATAGAAAACTTGAGAGCCACATCAAGCATTTTGTGTTCCCAGAAAAAAAATTGTTGAATTATGAGATAATAGTTAATACCCTGAGCAATTTGCCAGCACTTTTATTTATATAGATTTGCTTTCTACAAAATCTCTAAGCACACTTGATATCAATGGCCTAAAACCAAAATGACTGTCAGTCCTAATCAGCAACTTTATAATTGAGGACTGCTAGATTTAACACAACTGTCTATGGAATTTTCTTTTTGTCATAAAACCACAGTAGTGTCTCCTCTTTGTGTATGCAAAGGTGCTTGAGACTGATATTTCTTCTGATTTACATCTCAGTTGCATTTTACATGGCCTTTTTAGGCAATTGCTGCCTCGTTTCTGCAACTTCTTTCAGAAACAAATGAAATCCAGCATTCAATTTAGATCAAAGCATCTAGTCAGAGCAACAATACATGTGCTTAAACATGCACACACACTTTTCAAGTTGCAGACATTTGCATACATAAATCAAGTGCCTGTCCTAGAAAGAGGTTTCATGAATTTAGAAGATTTAATGTCTGGATATGTCCAAGTACTAAAATTTTTGAGGTGCTTTCTTAATCATTTCTGGAGAATGTTAACTCATAATTCATTCAGAAGTCAACACTCAGAACAGAAAATAAACTCTTTCAAATGCACTTCTTCTGACACATAGTGCTAAAATAAATTGTAACAGACATCTGCAAACGTTAGCATTTGTAATGGCAAATCAGTTTTCTTGTATAGAGGCAGTTTAAATATGCACACAGGTGTTTATATGGATGTAAATGCATATATGTATTTAAAAATGAAAGAGGACTAATAATGTATGCAAATAGATATTGTTTCTGCTTATGCTTTTAAAAAAGTGATTGCTCTTGAAAGATTTCATTGCTTTCCTGTTTTAGAATGTTTACCTGAAGAAGCCAATGTACTGCGGGGACTTATTCTACCTTAAAAGCCTGTGTGTGTGCACACTTATGAATAAGATTTTTTATTTGCTCAAAGAAAAAAAGGAACACTGAAAAATATGAAACTTCCACTTTTTAAATTTATTTTCAGTTTCTATCTTTAACAGATAAATATTTATTAATGACAGTAGAATTCTAGAGTAGCAAGAAATGTATTTTATCCCCATATTATACATACTTAAAATTTTGCTGACTGTTTTTTTAGATATAGCAATATAGAATGACACCTGTATTTAGAAAAATGAATTTTGGGTCTTTCTCAACTGAGACATTGGACTTAGAAGACCCAAAGATGTAAAACAGTGATTGCAGATATATTTGCCAAGCTGAACACCCAACTTCTGGGTTTTATTCAATCAAAAAAACTTAATGTGTATACTCTGCATTTAAACTTGCATAAGACCTAGGCTATTTTCAACTCTATTCTTGATAAACAAGTGTACAAATACAAACAGAAGTTAGGGCAGTTAGAGATATTTCTTCTTGAGGATAGGAGACTGCAAAGTATCCCACAGGTTAACCACATTACACTTAATGAAGATATATGGAAAACATGAGGTGTGATGAATAGAGCCTGAACAAAAGAGAAGGCAATGTGTGCACCCAGGGTACCCACTGAACAGTTCTCTACAAGACATGAACTGCCCTCTGTTCAAAAGGGCAGACCTCCCAAGGAAACTTTTGTTGCTTCTATTTTCTGCTATTGACATAGATGGATCATTTCCTGCTGCCACTGAAAGCAGGCTTTAAATATTAACTGGGGTTCATAAGCCTCTATGCAACTTTTATAAATCATTACTGCAGAGCACTAGTCAAAAATGCCATCTGTGGAATATTTTTAAGAAAGGCAGCCTGAAAACACAGGGAATGGCTTAAATTTTTCCTGATAATTAGTACAAGAAAAGCAGTGGTAAAAATCTGGAATGATTATATATCTTAATAAACATACTCAGTTCTGAATAAGTTCAGTGTTTATTGTACTATAATATATATGTAAAGAAAGAAAATTTGAAAAAAGGGTAGGAGTTTATTTACATAATAATGTCCCATCTTCTAATGTTGGTTAATAATTTGAATTGCTGTTGAATATTCTATAAGGCACTGTTATGAAATATAATATAAATCATCATTCACCAACATCAAAATTAATCAATTAATGATTATTCTGATTATTCTGTGTTTATGTCAGATTGGATTAGCAAGTCACTACAGATTCACTGAAAAAATTAAGCTAGAGCTACATTACATTACGTAGAATAACATCCTAAATTTAGATGGTTCTAATTTGGCAAGTTATTTTACTTGGAGTCTACCATATGGAATGCTTCAGGAATTTTTATGGGGATAAAACCTCAGTCCTTTCTCACTTGTATTTTGCATGACCATGAGTATTTCAGTTCTTTTTGACTGTGCTCCCATTCCTCTGGCTTCGTCTATTTATATTGCTAGCATTTTCTCTTATCATGTGTACAGACTCACAGATCATGAACTGGCTGTTTTGATGTTACATTCATACAAATGATAACAACAGTGACAACAATAAATGTATTAGTGGTGTGATTCTGAGTCTATAGGAAAAAAGTAACTCTTCAATAGCGCTTTCTTTGCCAGAGAGAAATCAGCTGGAAACAAAGTGTTTGTTAAGTCCTGTAAATACATGTATCCTTTCAAGTATTGAACAGGGTCAAGGAGACATAATGTGCATAAAGCTGAACTAGTATTTTTTTTTTATGTCTTGGCACATTGTATCTGAAATTATTCTCTTCTGTGAAAGTCACTGTTCTAGAACCCCTGCAGTATTTCATTTCTCTTTGAGAGTTGTAGGGCAACAGCAGTAAAGTAGTTTGAGTTGCTCATATTCTTTTTAAGGCTTTAGTTCACATTCAGCCAAAGTTAAATTAATGTTTTTCTTGCTGTCAGCAAGAGGCACAAAGAGAAATATATTATTTATAACTTCTATCTAGTGAGCAGTTACTGACTTCAAAAGAATGAGCAGATCAGGCTTAGAAAGCCACTTAGTTCAGTTGTGCAAGGTCCCAGCATTCCTAATTGTCTGGAGTAAGAGAACAGTAGCATAAGGCAGGCATAAACATTGTAAAAGTTGGAGCAATTTAGGTCTTTCTGTATTGCTCAGCACAGTGTCAGAGTCAGTAAAAACAATAAAATACATGTCTATGGTCTATTTTACACAACTGGAAAATGTACTATAGAAGATTTGGGGACATTGAAGTTTGGTGTGGGGTTTACAAGACAAAAAAAGGGTTTGAATTCAGAGCTGGACACATGGTTTTCAGTAATTCAATTCACTGACACGAGGAGGAAGAAACAGGTTAGTGTCATCTTCTGGCAAAACATCTCCCCAAAATGATTATGTTTGTGGTAATCCCAGAAGAAACTTTACAGAGTCTGAACTTTACTCAGTCTCTACTGACCAAGCTCAGCTTCAGTACAGAGTGAGAAAAAAGCAGGACGTTTCTGGTTACCATGTGGTCTGAGAATTCCCGTGGGATGCACCTGAGCATGGTCTCAACACGTATGTGCTCCATCTCCAGTACTGCTTTGGGAAGGTGTTTCCTCCTTCAGCAACCCCTACTTGTGCAAGCACATGGCACATTAGACTGCTGAAATGGGTCCTTGGTATCTCTATGCAGGTGACTGAATCCAACCCATAACACTACAGCTAGCAACCACACACTAGGGAACAAAAATAAGCACAAGACACCCCACACTGCAGACAGCTAGTATGAAACCTTCAGTCAGTATAAATTTTCTAAAAAGAGTTTAACAAGTAGAATGCACAAAGTTAAGTAGATGAGGCAGGTGTTCAAGGCTGGCAATGCATCTTTTAGGAAGATAAGTATCTGAAAAAAATCTCCAACTTAGTCCAAGAAGATAGGAAAGTAGTTGCATTGTAATAGAAGTGTTTTAAATAGACAGGAGAAGATAAATGTCAAAGGTGCTGAAAAAGGGTGGATTAAGATAGATAATATATTATTTCCACAAAAAAAATTTACAAATACAATTTATAGCAGCACTTCCTGACACCATCTTTATGCTTATGCTCATTCTATCCATTTTGGGGTGAGGGAGTAGGAATGGGAAGAGGAATTTGATTCTTAGCTTTAATCAGGAACTGGATATGATCTGTTTTCAGCAGCATTGGTAACTTAGCACAGATAATCATTAGTATTTGTAACATACTAGGCAATGTAAGATGTAAATTTTCCCTTCTCATATGTAATAGGAATGCTTTCCCTGAAGGGGAATATCCTGTGCTAAGAAAAAAGAAAGATATAAAAATATGGGGGGGAAAGTGACATTTTTTTGTTTCATCTACACTAGAAATTGTGAGTACCGGTTTCTATACGTGTTCTTGTTTATCTTTAATATCTGTTTTAGTTTTCCGCTTTTACCAAGGGCTTTACTCTCTGTGCATGTGTTATGGAAGGTATGTACAAGTAACAAATTCTAGAGATTTTTCTTGTTTCTATGATGGATCTTGCAATTACACAGTATAAGATGAAAATCAACTAAGATTCTAGTTATTGTGTGGAGCTCTTAGTTATAAAACAACTCTTACCTCTTACTTCATCCCCATTGACACCTCTACAATCTTTCCAGGAAGTGGCATGTAGTATTGTTCTACATGATTCTTCAACAGTCATCTGGAATAAAGAATAAATGCTTTACAAATAGCACAGCCAGTAGAAAGTTTGCACTCAGATGGTTCTTTACAGTTCTTTCTTTTCCCACTAATTTCTTTTATTGTGTTTTTAACTCTCCAAGAACTATTATAGCTTTGTCCATTCTTTCAGAAAGATGCTCTGACTTTTTCTGTGGAAATGCTGTTTTCAAGGGTTTTAACTGCAATGAGGGCAGTCCAATGTGTCCCCTGATAAATAAATTGACTTGACAGTGTTCTCTACTACTATTAAATGAACCTATATGCTCTCCTAAAATGTCTGCACCACAGAAATTGCTGTGGATGCTAGTAATCTGGACAGATTGCAATATTGTCTGATCAGGCTTTTGGGGAATCTAACATAACAGGTTTCTTTTTAAATGAGTTCTTCCTAGTCATTAAAGGCATTTTTTTATATATCACAGTTTGTTCCTACTGCGGTAGTTCACCAGCCTTCTCCCCTGGCCACCACCATGGGAAAACTTTTGTGTTTCTCACTTCAGCCAAAGAAACAGTAGCAGTTATTAGTTTTGATCATGGATTGGTAAACCTGCCTTATGAGGAAAGGCTAAGAGAACTGAGTATGGTCAGTTCTGAGAAAAGAAGGCTTACGTGAGAGGCCTACAGGACTGTATTACCATGTTCCAGTATCCAAAGGGTGCCTGCAAAGAATGTGGAGACTCTTTTTTCAAGAAGTCACACGGAAAAGATGAGAGGTCATGAGTACGAGTTGCTCATAAGGAGATTCTGGTTGGACACACGAGGAAAATTTTTCACAATGAAAACAATCAACCATCAGAATAATTTTGATGGGGAAGTGATGGATTGGACAATATTGGATACTTTTAAGATTCAACAGGACAGGGCGCTGAGGCATCTTGTCTAAAGTGTTTTGCCAGGAAATGTTGGACCAGATGGTCCTTGTTACTTCCGACCTGATATTCTGTAAAGTAGCTTTTTTCCAGGTAACACTGTTGCTTCACTTAGGTAAGTCAGCCTGTATTTGGAAGGGAGTGGTTTTTGTCGCTGTTTCCAAATTTCATAATGCTTAATCCGAAGTACCCAGCTGTTGTGGTGATTGAAGCCACCCCGAGGGTGGCTGAAGAAGAGACAAAAAGCCCAACGAGTGGTGGGAAGGCACCACTGTGTGACATCTCCCCCTGAGTTTATAATGGCTCCTTCCTGTTACAGTTATGTTAATTCAGTTCCAGTGGTTGGTCAGTTATCCCTCTGCCTCTCTTTAAATATTCATATTGTTCCAGAAAGTTCCCCCAACCTCAACATCCCATTGGTCTGGCCCCCTTCTCCCCTCCACAACTCTTCCCTCATTGCCCCCCTTGCATTGTCCCATCCCTGTTCTGCCCCCGAACCCTGTCCCTCTTGGTTGACCCTCTCTGCATAAAAGTTGATGTTCTACCCTATCTGCCTTTTGTCCCTGGACTCTTCTGAGCTTAATAAACTCGGGAATCCATACAAAAAAACCCTCTCACCTCTTAGTCCAGTGTCAGTTCTCCTTCAAGGAGTGTCTGTGGCTGCTATCTCTCCAGCAGGGCTGTAGCCTGCAGCTGGGATCAGCAGGATCCTGCCAGGGCACCGCTGGGTGCTGACGAGAGCCCCGGGCCAGGAGCCCTTCGGAACACACGGAGCTGTGGGTCTGTCCCAGACCCTGAGAAGAAGTGTTACAATTTGTAACTTTTATTTACACCTAGCTGAGCCTTTAGGTTTAGAATGCATTACAGATGTGAGAAAGAGCTGAGGAAAAAAAGGCTCAATAAATTTTAAGTCCTTTTGCCCCTCCTAGTATGTCACATTAAAACTTCAGTATCTCTACTGGACAAGAGACATACTTTGTTTGTAAAGTTGAGAATTTATTATAGGTCTAATTGGACTCATAAGTTTTGCCAAAAATGTATTATTAGTCCAATTACAGAGGTACTAATACTTACCACGTGAGTTATCCAAATACTGAAGTTCCATCACAGTAATAATAGTTTAATGCTTGAAACTGACAAACAAACTTTATACTTCCATTGGTTTCATTCAGGGAGAAAGGGTTATGCTGCATTGTCATCCCGAATCCTTTCCCAAAGGAATGCAGTGGGGGCTTCTTCTTTCTTGTACTTGAGGGGCTTATGCTAGGGGACACTTGTAAGCATTTTCTAACACATCCTATAGCTTGGTTCTTTTTCTTTTCTGACTATTTCTGAATTATTTTATGTAAGTGGTGTTTTATTGATGTTGAAAGCTTGTCTTTAGTTACTCCTAAAGACATTTTCACCAGCTTCAAATGTATCATCTCTTCAATGATCAGTAGTTATTCGATGATCATTTTCTGATAGCCTTGATCAGTTATCCTGTGTTTATATTTTTCAAGGCATCCACTATTATCCAGTACTTGTGCTCCACAATACCAAATAATTTATTCTATGCACAAAAAAATGTGTCACTGGAATAGTACTTTTTATCTCTATCTGAGCTATAGCAGAATTATTATAAAAAGGGACATATCAGCACACCGTTGTACAAACAAAAGCAAAACTCAAAAAAATTAGATAAGAGTCTACTAGACCTAAAAAAGCTAAAACAAAGCTCCAGGCAAGCATAAGACAAGTCCAGACAAATCAGTCTTGATAAGCCCCAGTCTACAGCCTTGCAGTGTCAGAACAAACCCTGTGGTTTCTTGTTCAGCTGTACCATATTTACTGAGTTAAGGACTACAGAAGAGAGACACAAGACAAACTGTGTTGATATTATTTGTAAAAACCGAGAGTACATTCAGAAATGGAATTTGTTAAAGTTCCCTTGTTTTTGAACAATTCATAGCCAAAATGACTAACACTAAGAATCAGCTGAGATAGACCCTGTGAAATGATCCCTGGGGATTTTAGCAAGAAAATATGGGGAGTAGGGAGGTTGGTCTTGACAGGAAATAGCAGCATGCTAATGAGGTGCTCACAATTCTGGATTATGAGTGTTTTATCTGTATTCTCAGAGGTGGGAAGTACAGAGGTCTTAAACAGTACTTTCAAAATTAAACTGAAGTAGTACAGAATATTTTAAATCAGAAGGGTTAACTCTCTAGTAACATCTCTCTTCTCCTGTTCTCCTGTATCATTTTGTGAGCTCTTAAATTATTTTGTAAACTGTACAAATTAAAATCTTCCATTTCCATGTGCATGGTTCTCAACATAGTCATGTACACACAATTTAAACCTAATTTAAAGCAAGGACATAGGACAAGTAAAGGAAGAACATGAAAATAGTGTCTGATATTAATCTGTTTTTTTGTATCACAGATTTTGAATGAGTTCATTGGTAGCAGAGAGATATGTCAAGATTAATATTATACGAGTTTACATCAGTTAAGGACCTGTCTTAACTTATTCCTTTGTGTATAAGAACTATTAGTAAAAAGCTTAGAGAGATTCTGTTTGAGAAAGGATTGACCAGATGATAGCTTTCCTTTACATGAAATCTGACTGCAAATATGGATTATTTTAGCAAACAGCTGAATGGCGGCTTTTCATCAGTTCTACAAGGACACAGGCACACACACACGCACGTTCCTGCTTCTCCTGTAATTCTGCCCACACTACTGGTGTGTGAAGAAATGCATATAGTTTCCAATTGGGTAGGTTAATAAAATAAAGAAAGGAGTGTGTTAACTCTAATATATTTTCATCAAGGCTTAGCCATTCTGGTTATTTTACTGTATTCATTGTAGCCTGATATTCCACAGATTAACCTTTCCTTTAATGCTGTCACACCCCACCAACTGTGATTTAGCAAGTACATAATTTATCACTTAATAAGAACGTCCATGTTGAGCACAGTGGGAGCTTTTACTGGCAGTAAAATCTGCTTTTCTCATAGGGAAAATAAAGAATGAATCCAAGTGGACTGAGAAAGTTTAACGTCTTTTATAATGAGAATGACCTTAGAAAGAATGGAACTTTTTATTAGCAAATGTTTAGTATGTGTTGTGATTGTCCCAAAACATTCTTTGAGAGTAAAGACCCTAATTTGACATACATTAATTAAAGTGTAGACAATTTCTAGAGTAACACTGTGTGTCTGAAGTAGTTAAAAAGTAGTTTTATTTAGCCCATACTGCACTTATATTATTATAGTCAGGAATAAAGCTCTAAATATAGCCCTTACTGTCCTATGATTCTATGGTCTTTTTCTTTTTTTCCATAGTGGTAATTAGTTCTCAGTTCTATTAACTCTTTTACAAGTTAGGAAGAAAGCTGAAGAAAGTTGAAAAGAAGAAAGCTGAAAAGTTGCAAAGCTTTCAGCTCCAATCTTGTCTAAATAACCTGAATCTGTTTTGGGGTTTTACATGCAGCATTCCTCCTCTGGGAAGAGGGATGCCTTGCACTACAGTATATTCAGCTCAATATGCTGATAGAGTCACTTTTCCAAGGGGATAAAGAATAATCTGCTTCTGTTTCCTTCATTCTTTACGAAGTCTTGATATATCAGTTCATTCTTCCTTACATTTACCCCTGTGAATATAAACCATAGGTAATTATATGGGGTAGAGATGGGTTCAAAACCCAGAGGCAAATGTCTGAGATCTTTAAACCAGTCAGAGACTCCTGTAAGCCTATGGTAAGTTCTGATTGTAAGTGAAAATATGGGGCTGGGAAAAGTTAACATATGGATAAGGTCCCAACCTTGTGGTCTGTAGCTCGTATTCGAAAAGTAGCTCTTCAAGAGAATGGCACAATTAATTACCCTTTTAAAATTCATTTTACCTTTACAAAGATATTCAGTATAAACTAATGATGAATTTGGAGAAATTCCTAACTATCAGAATCAGAAAATTTATGAGATCTGAACTTGGAACTCTTGAGCTATGTATGCTACTGCCCTTTCCAACTTAATTTTTCTCTAATAACTGTTTTCATGCCACTCAATGTAATATAAATAATTAAATTACTTCTCCCATAGTCAAAGAAAGAAAACATAAAGAAGAAAAGATGATTCATTATTTCAGGTTATAGATCTGCAGTAGAGACTTTGATTTTGATATGATAGGAACAGAACTTTAGATGAATAAATGGAATACCCTTTAAAAACCAAATATACACTCAAGTGTGCTAATATTATTTTTTTTCTTTTTGATTCACATTCAATATTCTTTAAAATAGAACTAACATTTCCTGACCACCATGGAGAGCTATAATTTATTTTTACTTCATTCTATGGGAAATTTTTCTTCAGACTAAATAAACTTGCTTTATTTTAGACAGTACATCCAAGGAGAATACAGAGGAGGGAAGGGAAATTAAAAAAAGCAACACAATATGCTATACTTGTAGCTTGGAGAAAGTTTCATTGTCAGCATTCTAAAATTAACAATCACAGCATCACCTTTGGGAAGGGTTTTAGAGAAAATAATCTGAGAAAAGCTCTTGGGAGACTTGTGTAAATTCCTTAGTGGCTGCTTTCTCAAGTTCTCTCCATAGAAACATGCTTCATAGTACATCAGGAGAAGCAGTTTTCAGTAGTATTAGTGATTAGGCAGCTGACTCATACTACTTTGAACTCAGAGCCGTTTGTCTTCGGAAGGCAGTCAGTTTAACCCATTAGTGAAACCACAGTACCAAAAAGATCTATGCTGATCCGACACAGGATCCCAAAAATCACTGAGTTCACACACATGTGCACACAGAAGTTAATATTCTTTTTTCTTCCTCTCAAATTTTCAGACTCCAAGAGCAATAGAACACTTATTTATTTATTTATTTGACATCATGCACATTGCTTGGGTTGTCTGCTGCTTCATCATCAGTACCCACAGTCTCCAGAGCAGATGGATGACCACAGAGCACATAATCTACTTTCATGTGGTACCTTCATTTCTCAGTGTTCCTTAGGGAATTCCTGCATCTGAGCTTAATATGATAAAAGCCCCAAATCTGTAGCCATTAAAATCTGCATGGGACAGTTTCTACCATTCTAAGATCATTATGTGGCCTGTCTAGCACCCACATTTTTGTGTTCATTGAAGACCATGATAAATCTCACTATGAAAGTCATTTAAGATGCATGATGCAAAGCTTGCAATATTAGAACATTTGAAAAAAAGGTTTCTCAGTTGAAGTTATTTGCCTATAGAAGTCAATTCTAAAGCAATAAAGAGTTTGGCCATTATTAGATAATTATAAAAAATTCTTCTCTGAATATTCTATCAACTTCACAGTAACATGCCCTTAGCTATTAATCTCACTTTTAATGAAACAAATATAGCAAAAGATTCAGTAAGCTGGTAAGTGAAACAGGAATGCTGTAACAGATTCTACTTTCAATAGGTTTTTTTTATATGAACAAATTCAATGTTATAGTGATCAACTGCAGTATAGTGAGAAATAGAAGGAAAAAACAAACCAAAATAATTCCTACCTGAGGATTATATTTTATAATTGTGCCTTAAAGTCTTTGTTTGTTTGCTTGGTTGGTTGGTTGGTTTTTACAGAATATGCTTAAAGCACAGATCAGTTCGTGAGGAAATTCATGTTACATTACTGTTTTCTGAGACAGGTTCCTTAACAAGGTTCTGGCAAATCCTGAAGAGACTTGGTCCTTGTCTTGATTGCCATAAACAGAATTAATTCTTGAGGTAGGAAAATAAATTGAGAATTTCAGTACTTATGTAGAAATCATTGGAAAAACAGAGAACCTTATAGTGGCTTAAACTTAGATAGTTACCAGATGCCCACTCAGTTGCTCTTTCACTTATGAGGAAACATTTTTTTTTTGTGTGTGCATTGAGCTGACACAGTCAGGTAGATGTGTAAGATAAGAAAAAAGAACACACAGAAGTTAGAGCAGCTAAGTTTGAAAGAAATAAAAACATCTGAACGTTCAAAACTTTATGAACATCGCACTGTAACTTTCAAAGGAGATATTTCATTTTTCAAACTAATGTCTATAGGATCAGGATTTTGGTTTGTAATTATATATCTTGAGAAAAAAAAATCAGTTAAATAAAATAATGTTTGGGTTTTTGTGTTTTGTCTGTGAATAACTCTACTTAAAAGGGCAAAACTGATGCATTGGCTTCCAGTAATCTGAAATTTACTATCCAAAATGTTAGCTGTTAGAGAGTAAAGTATGATAAAGACTGAATTTTTATTTATCACTCTAGAAAAATTTCCCTCCTGTCAAAAATTTAAAGCTTTAAGAAATGATGTTGTAATGACAAGAATATTTAGAATGAGTCAGTGCTCTTACTCATTTTTTCTTTAAAATTAAAAAGATTCTGCAGAAGTTTGTGTGCTAATACTTCTCCTGAAGGTCATGCCTCAGTAGTGCTAAGATAAGGGTCATTTATTTCACAGGAAATGTCTCTAATAATCCTGAAGCTGGTTAAATTATCTGTTTTTCCTTGCTCTTCCTTTTTTCATATGCCAAGCTGGCATATAAGCATCGATTAAATGGATTATAAGGTCCATGTTTGATCGATTTTTCACTTCTTTAATTTAGACAGTAAAACTTTCTATCACATTTGAAGTTAAGAATTATGATTGAGATAATAGAGGTATGATTCCACTGAAAGTTAAAAACGAAAAAGTTGCCTTGCAAATGTCAAGGCACCTTGTGATCCAAGATGATTAAAACTAAACTGTTTGCTATATGAATCCCAAGGTGCTGCTATATCTCAGCGTCCATGACATTTAGCCAGTGACTTTTCATAGCTTGTTAATAATGTATAGCAATCCCAGTGTAATTTTGCAGTGACAGATCTGGCCTGTTACAGTAGAGCAGTTAAATAGATTTATTTTGGACAGAAAATGCAGATTTGAAAAAAGAAAAAAAAAATCACGACTAATGTCAGAAGAGATTGCACATTGACAAGACTATTTTAGCTAAGACAGTTGCTCAGGAGATGTGCTTTTCACATTGATCTGTTATTCTGCCCAACATCCTAATTATCTAACCAAGACATACTAGCAAAACATTACCAAAGTCATCAAGGTTGACACTCACAAAGAAATACTGATGTCCCCAAAAATTTCATAGTGTGGACTGGTCCACAAAATTGATTGACTTTACCAGGTTGACTGAGGCACATAGGCAGGTAAAGGTTACAGCATAAGCATTCTCTTCTAAATACAATTGCTGTTAATCATTGCTCCCAGATAAACCTAATAAACTCCTGTGTTGTAGAAACCATGTTTTTTCTGAGCCTCATATCTCACTGATCCACAAATTATTAATAAGCTTTAAAAGGTCACAAGGCAAATGAAGAAAGAGAGGGAGGGAGTAGGAAAAGGGTACAGGTAAAAAATTGACTCAAAAGATGAGATACAAAACAGATTCAAAGAATGGTGAGTTACAAGAGGATATAAATCAGTGATGTAAAGAAAAATTTGGTTGATGTCTGAATTCTTGTAGATTTTCTCTGAGGCTGAAAGTTTACTAACAACGAAAAAAATTTACTGTGACTGTAGCCATAATTGTCATAGATCAAAATCCTTCATTTAATTCTCTCTTTTCAATCTTTTGTTCAGCTATTGCATTGTCATATGCTCAAATCAAGATAATTACTCCTGATAATGATTGATATAAAGGCAGAACACAAAAGGGATTATATTTGCACCACAGTATGTCAGCATCTTATAGGAGATAAAAAATCTGCAGGTAATGACAGAAGAGAGAAAGATCTTTGCCAATATCCCTAAAAACCGTCATAAATAAATTATGAATGTATTATTCTTACAGCAAATGAACACTGTTTTTTGCTGCCTTTCAGTACCAAACTATTGATCTTATGTTGATCCTTCTGTAAGTTTAAAAGCTCAGATTTCTCAGTGCATTAGCTTACTTTATCTGATAAGCTCTAGGAGTTATTTGCTGGTAAACCTAGATATGCATTAACTTACAAAGACATAAATTGTTTTCAGTTAGATGGTAATCAACATACAAGATTTGCAGTGATCATATGAAAGCTATCTAAAAGCCTCTGTTTTTCATTTCCAGAATGTCCATATCCCAAACACCACATAGAAATATGTTCCAAAGTATTTCTGTTAGGCTTACTTCTATTTATAGCACAAGAACTGTATTCCATACTACTTAAACTTTCTAATATGAGTTGTATTTAAATTGTATGGTTTCCATCCCTTCTAATGTTCTATAAAAAATGGCAGGTAAGAATATGGAGAGTCAGAACAAAAATGTATTTTTTTATAAAAAGGAGTATATATGAAGGATGGTGGAAGTGAACAAAAAGTTGAAAAATTATTTAAGTGCTTGTGATATCCCAAGAAGCGTTAACTTCATTAAAACTCTTAATAAAGCATAAATTTTATTGTAATTTTGGGAAATTTGTGAAAGCTGCTGATACTAAGGTGTTGATCTAGCTTACTTCTAGTTGTTTCATAATTGCTCAGAATAATTTAGTCAATAGCTTGGCTGTCTGCAGTCATGAAGCATTTTTGCTTTGCATCATGCTTTTTTGAACAGAAGCAAACTGAATACTGTGGTATTCCAGTTTTTAACAAAAACTGTAACGTGTCAGTATGTTAAATGCTTCCAATATTCTAAAGTATTCTATAAATTGAATGATTGTCCAACATGGGAGAAAGGATACCATGTACATATTGATACATGTGAGACTTGATATACTGGATATCTAAGTGCTTTCATAGGTTTATGTCTTCCATCTAAATTTCAATTTGAAGGCAAAGTCCTATTTGTATAACTTTTCTATTTCTGGTGGTGCCACAATCACTCTTTTATGCATTTAATAAATATTTGGAAAGCTCACAGTACAAAGTAGGTTATTTATATATAGGTACACATTTATATGTATACACATACATATATTTTTTTATTTCAGTGTTTATAGAGTTAGGCCCATGGTTATATAGTTTATATCTCTGAAGTCTCAAGGCTTTGTAGAGCCTTGAGTCTTTGAAGTCTCAAGCCTTTCTGAGTAGGAAATTACACAGAGTTCATCCAGGCTGTAACCTGTGGTATCTACTGATTCCATACCATTGATTCTCTCCATGGGAGTTATAGCAACCCACTCCACTAATCATTCTTGCTCCAAATAGTTATGATCACAGGGGCTGAGTAAGCTGCTCTAGTCTTTACTGGTGTCTAATCCTCAGCAAGTATACACACCACATATCAAAATGTGCCCAATCAAAGCAGCCAACAGGAGAGTTCTTAAAAAGACCTTTTTCCAATGCTTGACTTTTACAAACTAAAAAAAACAAGCCCACACACCTTAGATATACATAGGTTTACTTGTTCTGTCCAGGTATTTTACATAATTGTATATTTCTTCCAGTTTATTCTGTAAATGTTTTTTTATTGTTAAGATAAAATACTTATAATTACACCAAAGAATAAATTTAAATTTAAATGTAATTTAAACCAGCACAATATTTCCTGTGTCTAGTTGCCTTTTTTCCCTAGTAGAATATTCTTTCCATTCTTTTCATATCTGGGACAATTTGGTCCCATCAATTTGCTTTTTTTTAGCCTTTTAATTTATTTTTTTTCTTAATATGCTCTGTAGTCAGTGTGAAGACAAAAGTATATGAAGAAAACCATTAAGATTTCAGTGAGCAGGAGCAGAAGCATCCTCTGCATTCCTTATTTCACTGAGCATAGGAGAATGCTAGGGTGATTACAGTTGGGTATGTGAAGTTGTGTACTAACTACTGAGCTTTGACATTTACAAATAGGATCAAAGGGCCAAACTCTATCTTCTCAGTGATTTTTTTAAAATGTTTTTCAACCAAAAAACAGGTGGGCTTATGGCTCACTCATTAGGGTATATTTTCCATGTTTTTTCTCTCATATATTGTGACTAGGTATTTGAAAAATAATAGTGTGTGCTTCAGTTTGCACATCTTCCAAGCAGTGTGCCATAGCTGTCATCTTTAGCTGAGACAGATTTTGAGAAATCTGTTCTGTCATCATTGCCTTGGTAGATCCAAATTGTCATTACCCAGAGTGTATTTCATATGAAATGAAACAAACATAGTCTAATAGTCAAAGCAAAAATAAACCAAAATATAATTCCTGATACAGAGTGTAATGAACCCTCAGGAGGTGTCACACATATGTGTTTCATGGTCCATCCTCCTCTTTTGCTTCACAGTCTGGAAGGCTGAGGTAGACTCTGTAGGTACCTCATTCTAATGATATATGTTATATTCACTCAATGTAGCACCTTGATGGGTAGGTGACAGGACTACTTGTATTTACTCAAAGGTAGTTTGTTAATGTACTCATCTCGCTCTAAAGTGGGGCATAAACCTTTGTGATTTTCACTAGAGCCAAGAGCCTATACAAGATGGGCACTACCTGTTTGCTAAAAGGAGTTTTTGAAATTATTGTCTCATGTGAAATATATCCATGTACAACACATCTCAAAAGAGTAAAATATTATTAATACCATTATGGGACCCTGTTTTTTAGAACATATTTGAGTATATCCATAAAGCTGTGTGTACATATGCAAAGATGGGTTTCAATAATGAGATTAGTAGGATTTTTGAATTCCATTAAAGGTCTTGTGAGTCTTGTAAGATATATGTTGAATTCATATGGAACTACTTTGATATTACTTATCACATGGAATTTGCAACCGCAAAAACACAGAAGAGGTTTTTAAAGAAAATTAATATTTCATACTTAGAATAATAATTAAAGCTTGGGTCCTGAAGATTAGTTTTTATGCTGCAGCTTACGTTTAATAATACACATTTGTCAGCAAGTAGTTTTTCAAACACAGGCTGCAGTTACTTAGCTAAATTATTTTAGTAGACAGTCTCCCAAGAGTATATAAAGACAGGTTAGTATTAACCTTGATAGAACCAGTACATTGTAATTGTGACTGTTATGCTTAATTATGATCCAGATGTGAAATTTTTGGATGGGTTTTGCCATCATAAATCCCTTAAAAGATCAGTATGTATCACAACATGGAACTTGGAAGTGTTCCAGTAAAATACTTCTTGAAACAGAAAGTAATATATGATGTCTTGTTAACGCACATACTTCAGACACGTTTCCACGCAAGGTTTATTCTATATGATGTTTATGCATAATATAACACTTTGGAATGTTGTTTGCTTCAGGTGTCTTGCTGGATTTTCTGGACAATTTTGTGAAATAGAAGTTAATGAGTGTAATTCATCACCTTGTCTACATGGCTCAACCTGTGCTGATCATATCAATGGATACACTTGTAAATGTCAACAAGGTAACTGCCATATGACAGAGCAATCTTAAACAATGATAGTTTTGAATTATCAGTTTTACTGGTGAGAAAATTGGTAAATCATATCAAGCTCTTTTGTTGTATATTAGCTATAAGGTACAAAAATACTATATCTTTGGCAAGGTTTTTGAATGAAATCTAAAGAGAATTAACTACTCTAGTAAGCATATTAGAAAGGCTTCAAAATAAAACCAGCTCACTGTGGGAGTCTGAAGTATTGTCTAGAGCCAGGTTCACCGTTTATGATCTTTACTAATGTAACTTACTGACCAAGCAGTCACTGTTTAACAGCATGATAATTTCACTACCTCTAGAATGAGATTGACTGAAAAGAAATTCTGAACACTTTAATTAACATTTTTATTATTATCCTTATTTTTTGTGTTGTAAGACATATCCATGTGTCCTAAACCAGGACACCATGCTTATGTCTGCTGGCAGGGACTAGAAGTATTTTTAAATACATTATAAATAGAATGAAAAAAAAGCACTTTCTTAAAAAGTGGGAGCTGTTTTCTAATTCTGACAGAGATCAACTAAAACAGGTCTAATGGCTTATGAAAATAAAAGAGATTTAGTATTTATACAAAAGCAAAGGTCACAATCAGCCTGCATTGTCATGCAATCAGAAATTTTCGGGACTATTTACAATCACCTGTCATGTCTACTAATAAAAAACCTTTTCTCAACATAAGTAGGATTTCTGATCCATATACATAAGTAGTGTTCTGCTCTGTAAGTTACTCTTAAATTAAGAATTATATGAGAACCTGCCTCCTTGAAACTTTAATTTTTCATTTTAAATCTATTTATTATTTTACTGACTTGCACTGCTGATTAATTTCTGTGACAGTACTGACACAAGGTTTCTTCCTGGTTATTTTAGAGATTATTTAGATATATTCTGGATGATAAATATTCTGTTGACCCATTCTATCTCCGTATAGCTGATCTACTTTCTTTGTGCCAAAATATGTTCACATTGTTAGTTGCAATTAACAAGCAAAAACATCTTAGCAAACTCTCCTGAAGTCAAGTGAGTGTATATATTATACTTTTCTAGAGTCTTTCTACTCATTCTTGTTCTACATTTAAAAGAAAGCACATAGTGAATTGAATATTAATATTTTGTATTTTTTCATTCTAAATTCTTCCTAGTGCAGTTTACAAAACAATATGTAAGAGATTTTATTCAAAAAAGTGTGGAAGATACAGAAGGAAATACATGCATGTGTGTAATGAGAGCCATTTTGGCAGTTCATTAACTTTTTTAGTCGATAATAAGGAATGATATTCTAACATGTAAAATTAAATCTAAATATCTTTTGCTTACTAAAGGCTAATTATGTTAGGAGTATGTTGCTTACAGCTTAATATTTTTCAGCAACTTTTTTTAATGTCAAAGAGATACTTGGTAATTCCAAAAAACCACTGTGGTTCTGATGCATGAACCAATGAGTGAAATTTTTTGGACTTTTTTGTACAGAATTCATGATAATAAACATCTTTCTGATCTTAAAAATCTGAGTCATGACTTAACTTGTAATACATATCCACCTGGTACTGCATATGGCCTTATACCCCTCCACCAGTATTAATGATTTAAAATCTTAAAAGATGTATTTTTTTAGTCATTAAAGTGCTTCACACACAATATATTGCCAAGTCCATTTTTTCCTTATTTTAAAGCTTATTAAAATAATATGTCAAAGATATTTTAATATAGGCATTTAAAAATTGCTCACAGCCAAGGACTGTGATTGCTGTCTCTATGCAACATGGAAATTCTTGGTATAAGTAGGAGAAACATCTCTGGGGCCTTGGAAGTAACTCCTACAGCTAACATGTTTTAAACACCTTCCAACCCAAGCATAAGCTGCCTTTCTTTTATATTCCTTTCAATAATACCATTTTTTAGTAGGGGTGAAAGATCTGTAAATTACTTTTCTATCAGGTAAAAACACAGAGAAAGAACCACACACCTTAACTATGTACATAATTTTTACATATCTTGGTTTATTTTTAATTAATATGGTATTTTCAAATGTTACTTGAGTTTCTGAAACAGCTGAAGAGATGAGAAGGTTACAGCTCTGAAAAGGGGTGAATTTGGAGAGGCAGGGGAAACTTTGAGAGGAATAACTTTTTTCAAAGTTTCTTCAACTGAAGAAAGGGATTAGAAGAAAAAAATATTCAGAGAGAGAAAGTAGAAATACCTAGGAAAAAAATCTGTTTTTTGGGGGGTTTTTTTTGCAAGTTTTGACTGTTAACATATAATAGATCTTATATTTCTCTTCTAAGTTTCACCTATAGAAATATGCAGCTGGGATTGGGGATTTTTTGGTCTATAAAGGCAACAGTGGGAAAAAACTGGGCAGGTAGTCTGATATACCCCTCAACAGATTCCCTGTTGTAATTTAATGAAATGGAAAAGGGATGGTACCAAGACTGAAATAGGAACAAGGCAGATGATTGCAGCTTTCCAAAAACCTCCAGAGAACAAAGTGAAGCATGTGGTGACAGCATGTGATACCAGGAAAGGGGATTGATTTAGCTCTGACAAATGCATTCGGTAATGGATCATGAATTTTGTCACCTATTGTCCCAGTAGCAGGCCCCACACCCTTAGAATAATAGATGCACATTCAGGTTCTGTGGCTGCAGCTTCAGGCTGATCAGGTGCAGAAGCATCATGGAGAGATGCAAATTGTGTTCTAACAGCACCTCAGACAGCTCAAAAGCAACAACAGCAGCTGTTGGAACTAATAGCAGGCTTGTAGATGTGAAGTCTTTAACTGGGCATGCTGCTGTTCTATCAGGGCAGCTAAAGCAAAACTGGAATGTAACAGGTGAATTTGATGCACATTCTGAAGCAAAGTCTGAACAGTGGCAACCAGATTTGTATCAGCTGAGGACGGCTAGGGGGCTTATGGGGCTGTTAGGTTTTCTTGGTTTGTTTGTTTAGAAATAGTAAAATGAAGAAAAAACAAATCTATAATGGGTGGTGGGAATACGATGGCAAGAAAGTCTGGTGTTCTTCAATAACTAGCCATATTTTACAGAATTCTGGGTTTGTGTTTACCAAGCAAATGGACTGCTTCCAGTTCAGCTTGGCCTCTAAGGAGCAAGTTTGAGGCAGGCTTAAATTACATGATGTAAAACACAGCTTCCAGATGAATATTTAACCTCTAATTTACGGATGTACTTACTTGTAACAGAGATTTTGTAAGAAATCAATATCAATAAAATTTCCAGTAATCTGACTAATGAACTATGAGAGGACAGAATCTCATGATGTTCAAACACAAACCTGTATTTGCTAAGAAATTGTCCTCCTCATTGATCTGGTACAGTAACCTTGGAGTTTCTCTTTTTAACTTTTTTCCTTTATTTTTTTCTACTCTGAGAAACCACAGCCCAAAAAAGTTCATATTTATCCCATAATATGTATGTCTATATGTGTGAGAATGAAGGATAGTTACCCATACCTTTGTTCCATTGAGACTCAGTAAATGGATGTAGATTTTGATGAGTCTCACTTTGAGGTTTGCATTGCTTTTTTCCTGACAGGATGGGAAGGCCTCCATTGTGAATTGGATGTTGATGAGTGCATATCCAACCCCTGCATTCATGGTATCTGTGTTCAGAGGGAGCCCAGCTTTGGTTATTCCTGTTTTTGCAAGCCAGGATTTGTGGTGAGATGCTGAAATTCTGTCTTATCTTTCGCTTTCCCTGGCTATTCATAATTTTACAGAAAATACTGCATGTAAGCCTTTTTCTTTTTAAGCTTGTTCAGAATTGTTGATGTACTTCTTGAATGAAGTGGAATCACAGACGTATGCTTTGTTCAAGGAATTTACCAGGAATTTCTCCATATTCCAGTGACTCTTTGTCTACAATTTTGTAAAGTCTGCATTTTACCATAAGGGCTTGGTAGGTCAAAAATAGATTTTAAAAATGCAAATAATCTGACTAAATTTAATGACAAACTGACCTGAAAGGAAAAAACTATCTCATAGAAATGAATACCATTTTTGTAGGGTGGATTTTACAGAGTAGAGTGGGTACCACTGGTACTTCCCAGAGACCATGGTAACTGCTGTCTTTTTGCCTTCCAAAGCAGATTGGCTTTCAAAACAATGTCAAGTGATGATGAAGGATTTATCACTTGAGGGCCACAGTTTTTTATATGAAAAACAGTCAGACCCTTATGTTAAAATAATGTAATTTTTTTTCATTAAATACTCTTCCTTATCTTACATGAACAACTGTAATGGAGAAGATCAGTTACACAAATTTTTTAGCATTTATGTCTCATCAAAAAAATCTTCTGAATGCCAAATAAAACCACCAGAGAGAAAGTTTAAAATCTGTTTAGAGAAATTATTTTTTCAATTAGTTCAAAATTTATTAGTACGCGTCAGTGTTGCATTACACTATAGAGAACAGAAGTACAAATAAACCCAAAGATGGTTTAGCAGGAGGATAGATTCATTATTATTCAAATCACTCTTCTGGATGTTACCCTGGCCTAGGGACTCTTTGATTTACTTATTGCCAAAAGGTGGAATGGTATATTTGGTGAGTTACCAGATGCAAGATCTGCTTGCTTTCTTCCTGTTTTCTTCCCAAACTGTTCAATAATAGCTCACTGATGATGGAGCTAGATAGATATTTGACCCATGGGGGCAGTTTTTCTATTAGTACATAGCTTGAATATTAATTGTACAGTATATTGCAGAACAAGCACACCCTTACAGAAGGAAAAGAAAAAGCTTTTGAAGCAGCTGAAATTTAATTTGCATCATCTTTCCTTTTATTCTGTTATTCATTTTTCCATCTTAAGTCCCTCCAATTCCACTATGCTTTGGGAAGGAATATAAAAGTAAGAAAACACTTTGGGGAACCAACACAGAAATATTTTTACATACCTGTCTTCAGTGTCAAAGATAAGTAGTTATGGTCTCAACACCTCAAGAGATGTATTTGTTAGGCTCCAATGGGTTCTGATTCCTAACCATCAGCAGGTATGGAGTGGAAACAGTGGAACTCACAGAGAAATGAGTATTCAAGGAACTCCAGCTACAGCATGCATGTAAATCTTCTGTAGTCTATGTCTGTACTGCTGCCCAAAGTATGGATCATAAAGTACAGATTGTGAAATCTCTCATAAATTCTGAGAAGAAAAGCATAGCCAGTGGTATATGAAATAAATGTTTACTTTTTAAGTGGAACCATCTATAGACATATACCTACTTTTTAAATACAAATCTGCACAAGCTAAATGATTCCATCCCCCTGCATGGAAACTGTTAAGGCATTTACAGGCACTTTCAATGCTATCAAATTTATCTATGACTACTTAATGTACCCTTCATGCACACTGGAGGTTATCCACATCTGCTTTGTTTCTATGAGTCATAAAACTGTAATCAAATGCTCTTCGCCATTAAATGTAGTAGTCATAAAAATGTACTAATCTGTCACAGGAAAGTCAGAATGAAACATAAGTTTTATAGGATTAAGAACGATTATGAGCTTGCTCAAACTGATCATTTGGTCTGTGTGTGGAATTAGAAGAGAGCAAGGAGGAAACGCATTGAAACTGACGTATTAATTGGCCAGTTATTCCTTTGTGCTTTGGAATACCGATACAGTGAGTGATTTTATAAGATGCCATGAATTTACCAGATAGCTTATCTGCTTGCCAAAACAAATTCGGAAGTTGATTGAAACAAGCATGAATGTATCTAAATCACTCAAAAAAAAAAAATCAATTTAACCTCCTGTTTTAAGCCCCGAATAATTTAAACTACTTGTAAATAAAGGAATTTCAGTTTTCATGTCTACATTTCTTCCTCTCTTTCTCTTGCCCTTCCTATTATTTCTTATTATCACAAATTAATATAATAGAGTTGACACAGACCTCAGAAAATGTAAGTTGTCCCGAGTTCTGTGTGACTAGTTAACTAGTTAGACATGAAAGGCTATTTGAGCATTTGTCTGAAGGAAAGTGTGTAATGAACACATGCTTCTTGAGTTGTAGAGAAGGCTTGGATTTTTTTACATGTGCCCCAGTTGCAGGAGAGGATTCAGTCAGAAATTTTATCATGATGATATGTTGTCAGAGATGTATGTCTTCAGGGAAGACAGTGTGTGTATTTTAAATAGTTATCCAAATATGTAGCATCCTTCTAGAATAGCTGTTAGCTGTCTCTCTTCACGTAGCCTATTAGTTCATTGCAACAGAAGTGAAAATAAAATGAACCCAGGCCTGACTTCAGCATATATTTATTTCACACTTCAAGAATGCATTTAATTCACAAAATTATTCCTTGCCTTTTTTACAGACCACTGAATATGAACATTTTTACTTGATTACTAGGGAGGATATTTCAGACTTCCCATGAATCGTTACTCTTGATAAAAAATAGGAAATGAATGTCTGGTCCAGTTTGAGACTGCCACTCTATTTTTGCTTTTCTAAGTGTTATCTGTGAATGCAAGGTATTAACTGGGAGGTGTGTGCAGATTTGGTAACAACGGACAACAAACAATGGGCTGCAATGTACAAAAAGAAAGAACATTAGCTTGCAAGTCAGAGCAAGCCATAGGTTTTTAGACAGCTAAGTCCACTATAAAAGGTTTTTGTAAACCTACATACTAACTGAAGATTATTATTTTAACCAGTTTTTATTACTGGTAACAATACTGTCTTTGATACTTGGCAATTACAAGTCTGTGGGGAAATTATGTTTATTGATAACCAGAGTCAAAATGTCAGTTAAAATTTAAAACATACAACTACTATTAAATTAGTTAACGAATACTTTCCACATGTAAATAGCTTAACATAAGCAAACAATATTTTAGAATCAAAAGAAAGCAATAATTGTAACTAACATCATTATGAAGTGTAAATTGCCTTCAATAAATGGCTTTTTTATGAAACCTCTCTTTCAGGGACGAAGCTGTGAGCTTAATTACAATGATTGTCTTATACAGTCCTGCTCCACTGGGTTCCTTTGTGTTGATGGAATAAACAATATCACCTGTTTACCTACTATTCCCCAAAGCAAACAAACTGTCACTGAAGTGACTAAAGTGTTCCCTGCTGAAATTTTAGACAATGACCTTCCATCGGCCCTGGCTGTGTCTATGGAACTTTGGTCTAAACATGTTTCTCCTGATTTTCATACAGGAGAGGTGTCCCAAGGTAAGTAAAAAGAGCTTCTGAACAATGCATGTGTCAAATTCTTTCTTTGTTAATGCTTCTAAAATGGTAAGAATACTGGTAATATGTTGATTTTAATTATAAAGGATTTTCTTTTTCCTTCATGTATTTCCTTATTTTTTTCTTTTTTTTTTTTTTTTTTTTTTATTTACTCCAACTTCCTTTCTCAAATGCATTTATATACAACTGTAAAATTAGTCTTTTCTTTGAAAAGAATTTTTCCCAGCATCTTTCACATCCTGTAAGGAAAATCCCACTTTTTCTTAGCTGGGTTTTAAGTTTCCCATAGTGTACAATTTCATGTGCCTCATATTGTGTTCAGTAATCTCTGATTCTAATGCCAATCTTCCCTTCTTCCTTGGCTAGTCAGCAAGAGAGAAAGATAATTTGCCTTACTCCATGGGGATTTTGATTCTTTTTTCCTAGATCACATATTTTCTGAGTGCTTCTTTTTCTGTGCATCTCGATGTTTTTTGACTAAAAATATATTGGACAAACCTCTCAAAGTCTCTGCCATTCTAATTGTTTGTAGTGATTTTTTGGGTAGCAAAAAATTGCATATCCTGTTGTATTAAAAACATTTGCCAAAAAAGTCAAAAGTAACAGAAGTGCAGCATTTTATTGTGAAGATTGTACCTTCACTGTGGCCTCTTCATTTTACTAAAACTATTGTTATACAGATAGAGTGTATCATACATCCTCTTTACAGATAGTTCCAGCATTTTTTGCTTATATATCTCTTCAAAGTGATTACTTGTATAAAAAATAAGCCAAGAGTCCTGTTTTGTTGTTTTGGTTGTTTTGGGGTTTTTTTGAGTTTTTTTGTTTGATTTTTTGGTTTGGTTTGGTTTTTTTTTTTTTTTGGGGGGGGGATTGGGAGGTTGTTTGTTTTGTTTTGTTTTTTAATTTGGTTAAATGAGTTTTAGAGAATGTTGGTTTTTGGTATACAGAATTCTGTTGGAATTGATTGACTGCTTGTTCTGCCTTTTCCTTCACAAGAATCACATACTCATCTTCCATTTTTTGATTGCTATTGTCTGACTATTTTCCTTCAAAGACCATCTGTTTATAATCATCATTTTCATCACTTATGTTCTTTAAAGAGACAAATATAGCCTTGACAAATTGATTAGCTACTGTTAAACAGCTGACAACAGAGGAAATTCAACTAATACTGGAGACAAAACTGCATTATCCAGATATGGAGGTGTGCAGTTCATGAAGTCAGGGTACTTTCTGAAACACTCAGCTGAGTAGTGTATCTCAAGAACTAATCTTCACTGACATAGTTAATAGTAGTTCTGAGTTCAAAGCATATCTATTTGTAAATGTAGGTGAGAGTCTTAAAATATTTTTAGAACAATCTGATCAAGTGTTCTTATATATATCTTTTTCTTACAAAAACTTCAGGTATAGACTTACTGATGGATATGCTGAAAAGTTGTCATTGTTTGGATCCCTTAATGATGAGATATCCTACTTGGTTTTACTGGCTCAAATCACATCTGTGCAAAAAGAAATTTGTCAGATTTTAATGACAAACCATTTATTTTTACATACCTGTTATCCTGCTTCAAGTTCTGCCTTATCTAAGTATATGATGAATACTGTACTGAACCAAATGACTGCTGTGCATGAAAAAGAACTCAAGTAAGCCCTGTTACCTCAACTTCGCAGCACACCTGCAGTGGAGTCGGTGTCTGGCCTTTATCAGCTGGTGTTCTGTTGAATTTCTCACTTCTATTCAGAGAACTTTTTGAGGTGGTGGGGTGTTTTTATACAAAGATAAAAGTGTTTGACAAAGTTGCCAGGTGCTTGAAAGAGATTCATTGTCATTGGGCAGCAGCTGATGTGGCACCTGCTGCTGTAGCTGGCACAGATGGCATTTCTTCACGTCCTGCCACACAGACCACTAGATCAGTATAGAAGCACGTTGGAGACTGCTACAATGCTGACAGGAGATCAGCAGCTGTACAGTTTCACCCCACTACAATAATCGTTTCAGGGTTTCAGGTGTTCCTTTCATCACACTTACATACAAACTCAGGAGGTATCTCTGTGGTTGTAGTATAGAAGTATAATTAACATTTTTAATGTAAAATAGGTACAGAGAAAAATGTATCTTTATCTCTTGAGGTAAATTTTTTGTATGTAGTACAATTAACTTGTCATTTCTCATTCCAAAATGACACAAATGATGGCTGCATTTTTAAAAGCAGTATTATTTTAAGAACAGCATTTCAGAAATAAATTCAGGGAATTAAAAGAATACAGGAAAACCTATGAATTCTGGAATTAAGTATTAGGAAATATTGATTTGTTTGGTCTACATTTTTATACTATATTTTTATAAAGCGAAACAAATACCCTTAAAGCCAAGGAGAGGTTTTTTAGGATTTTTGCTTTTCATTCTTTGCTTGGGGCTTGTGTTGGAAAAAAAATTATTTTATATCATAGATTTAAATCACTTAGGGGAAAAAAGATGATGTCTAGACCAGGAAAGATATGTATTAAGGTGCCAAAAGAGAACTTTAACTTTTTTGTGGGATACAGAATATAGTTCTTTTCCTGTGAATGCTTGTCTACATAGATTTCACTCTCAGTATGCACTCATAAATACACAGATAAAATTCATACTGCCAGAACTGCCTCCTGATACTGTGCCTGTACTCAAGAGGTCAAGTTGTCTGAGCATACCACTGTGGATTTTCAACTGATCAAGATATGACCTGAAAGGAATTTTGTTTGAGGTTTGGTGTTTGTTTTTTTTGTTGTTGTTGTTTTGAGGGGTTTTGTTAGTTTGATTGGGTTTTATAGTGGAAAAAAATAGATAAGGGACAACAATGCATCCCCAAAAGTAATTGCTGTACTTATGTTGATGTACAAGCAAATCTTCATCTTTTTTATTGTAAGAAATAGGACTATTAAAAAGCCAAGTGAAAAATGTTCTTAGATGAGTAAGATCTTTAACACTCTGGTCTATCCATAGTAGAAGACATGTGTCAAGCTGTTAAACCTGATGTACTTTTCTATACTTACAGACTTAGTGTATTTATTAATAACCTGTATTACTAAAACTTGAGAAAAAAATACTGATGACCTACCCAGATAACTTGCACTCCCTGAAAAATGGGCACTACATACTTTTCATATATTCTAAAACAGTTATTCTCATCTGACAATAAGTAGATACATTATAGCAAATTCTAAGATACCTTAGAGTAGCACAAACCTCTAGAAAAGGACTATGAGAGATGGGATATATCTGGCAGAAAAATCTGTTCTTTGATCTGGTCTCCCAGTGTGCTTTTCCACCGCCGTGACATTGCTTATGGCAAATAATGCTTTGTAAATACCTTTATTCTTAGGAAAAAAAAAATATAGAAATGCTTTCATGTGATCACAGGGGATGATCATTCTTAAGCATATGTCTGTTAGCACTCTGCCAAGTTCTGTATGACTTTTTCAGTTTCCCATGTTCTTCCAGCAAGAAAGTGCCCAATAAGCAGCAATTAACACAAATTGAATGCAGGGAATCAACCTTCCTTCCTTCTTTCCTTCCTGCTTTCCTGACCTCATTCCTGCCTGTCTTCCTGCCTTCCTCTCTTGCCTTCCTCTCTTTCCCTCCTTTTCTTTCTTTCTTTTCTTTCTGTCTTTCTTGCTTTCTTGCTTTCTTTCCTGTTAGGGCACCCAAGCATTAAAAGAGGTTGCCCAGAGAGATTGCAGTTTCCATCCTTGGGGATATTTACAATTGAGTGAGACGATGTTCTGAGAAACCTGTTGTGGCTGACCCTACTGTGAGCAGGTGAGGTTAAATTAGATAAACTCCAGAGTTCCCTTCAAACCTCAGTTATTCTGGGATTCTGTGATGCCATGTAATTGTTAGGACAGAATTGTTGTTTATAAAGACTCTTAAAATTTACTTCTATGCAAGTATCTAGTTACCAAGAGTGGGATTCATCTTAACTGTAGCTATCCATTAATTAATCTGTGCAAACTATATCACTCTGTCGTGAATGAAGACAAATGGCACCATCTGCTTTAGATGTCTGATTTGCGATAGGATGCAAAATTTTCTTCTTTCCTTAATATATACTATTCTGCTTCTTTGTACTTTTGGTTCTTTATTGAAGTGGATTTTCATCTCTCTATTGAGTCACCCACTTTCACTGTCTAAAATGTGTTCAATATTTCTTTATTTCCTTTAAGAGTGCCTAACATATGAAATATGTTCTGAAAAGATATTAGTAGTCAAATTGGTACAAAGCTCTTCATGTTCAGTATTATATTGTTTAAAATCTTGCTCTGAAAAAATTCAAATTTTGATTACATTATTGGTTAAACACTCCTAGGAGAAAGCAAAATTCAGGGTTTTGGTTTTTATACACAGTTTTTCTTCATAATGTAATGCTTTTTCAGCATTCTCCTTATTCAAATTGTCTTCAATTGTATCAAACAGTGTACACTCAGTTACTGAAAAATGTTGAAACTACTTCGTGCCCTTGCTTCCTAATCCTGCTTTATCATATTGAATTGTTTATGTTATATTCACGAGATTTGTCATCACTCATTATTCCTTTAAGCTTTGTCTTTTATCAGTTCTGCCAGACATATTATTATGCATTCCATTGTAATTTCCCTGTTCTTAGTATCTGTAATGCTCTGCTGTTTTTAAATGCATCTTATTATATCTGCCACATCAAGAAGGGAATTAATTTTAACATAGTGAAGTTATTAGCTATGTAGGTTAGCATGGAATTTCATGCAAAGTGAGTGTTTTGAACACTGATCCATTATTTGCACTATATTTATAACTGCTAGAAGCTTAAACTTGGTAACTTTCCAGACCTCTTTCACAAGCAATCATTTTCTCCAGAGTTCTGATAAAGACATAGAAGTGTTAATGCATGCCTGGCCTGCTTCTGATTTTACTTAAGTGCAACCTTCTGCCCTGCAGGCAAAAGTATTTTAGTAGTCTTTAACTTTTAAGTGTATTTTCTACTCTGATTTCTTTCTGCTTGGACTTCTAAGCAAGCCAGGTATATAGGAAAATCTGGGGGAATTCTATGTAAATGACTGTCACAACAAGAAAAAAATTAAAAAAAATTAAACCTTTCATTTAAAAAAACATATATAATTTGATATTTTCTAGGTTTCTGTACCAAAATAAATTTAAATTCCCTTCTGAGCTGACAGCTATCTTCTCCTTTCTAACCATCAAAAGTGTTCTAATAATATTTAAATGTTTTCTAGGCTTTGCATTGTCCGTCTGCATAGAGGTTCATTGTGCTTGATATTCCCAGCTACTTTAAAGCAGAAAGTATCATGATATTGGGAATAAAACTCTTGTCATACCTGCCAATGATAGCAGATGTTGAGTTTCAGGTATGAGGTAATTTGGAAACAGTATCTATGCCAGTCAGTAGGTCCTGTAATTTAGAGTTCCAAAGCCAGTGAGATCTATGAGCATCATCTACTCTTGGAACAGAGAAATCCTCAATAGCATCTTCTGTCTTTGAAAAATGGTACACTAAGAAACTTCCTACAGGCATAGTTAACTTCCATATGATTGGGGAAAAAACTCCAAACAAACAAAAACAAACACAGAACAACAAAAAAGTACATTGACAAGTATTTCTGGGTTAGGGAAGTTAGTGTTTTTCCAGTAACTCAAAATGTTTTCCTTGATTTTTTGAATACTATCAGCATTCTGTGTTAAGATTGATTTAATTTGTAGATTTTTGAACCAACTGAACTATATAACATGGGCTAACATTCATCAGCATAGCAAATGTACTGTTTTGAAAATCTTAAAATATCATTTGTGTAGTGGGTTCTGAGGAGCCTAAAATTATTAGGATTACTTTTCTTTAAATGATAGCAAATAAAAGATATGAGGTGTTCCATGTAGCTCACATTTTGCATTTACTTTTCGGAGCAGTTAGTACAATTACTGAATTAATTATGCTTTGCTCTTAAACCTTACTTTGAATATATTCAAAATAAATCATGATGATCAAACAAAGGATTTTAGAGTAAGTCTCGAGTAAGTCTTTCTCTTGTTATTTATTCGCAAAGTCTATTATTTGGTTTAACATGAAAAGCATCCTGAATGCATGGATTGCTCCTCAGAGATACTGTTACATTCCCTGGAGTTAAGTAATCCTTAGGGATGATTTAGCAGCATTCAGGAAGGGCAAACACTGTCAGTTTAGCTTTTCCTTCAGCTTAGTTGAGGAAGTAAGAGGTTCCTGTATGATTCCCTTGAGCAGGTAACAGCTCACCAGCAGTGTTAAGTTCTGATGGTAACAAGGATCTGAACCAAAGAGAGGAGTACAGTAGGAGGGTTGCACTATTGAATTTGAGTGCAAGGTCTCTAGTCCTGTAATTGAAAAATTTTGTTTAAAATCTTAGCAAGCTTGACCTGTACTGAAGTTTAAATAATGTAATTTTCTGCTCAGGAAAAAAAAAAAAAAAGAAAAAAAAAAATCTTTTCCTTTGGCTGGGATCTCTGCTTGTATGGACATTACATTAAAATAGAGGAGCTGTAGGCCAACCATTACCTGTAAGTCTCAGTTTTGTTCTCAGATCAGTCATATCTGTACAGATCTAAAGAGGCTAGTGTGCTTTGGAAAATAAAAGAAGGGAAAAAATCTTCCAAAATGCTCTCATATGTGTTTGCAATGAAAGAAGTTCTAGGATGGGGAGGGTGAAAAGGAATTGTACGACACAGATGGATGGGGAACACTGTAGGGTCAGGACAAGACAAAACAAATGTATACACGGTGAGGTAACTGGGGATAGGATATTCAGGATGACGTGTTTAGGAGCAGGGCTTTAAATAGTACATGTTATTGGCCTGAAGAAAAATAAGGTGCCTGTACTCTTCCTGGGTATCCCTGTTTCTGTTAATGTATCAATCTTAAAAATTTCCATATTTACCCTGGCGGAAGCAAGAGGTAACACCTTCTCACGAGTAAAGCAGTAGCCCTACTACAGTGTGTCATATTGCCTCACCATTTTACCCTCTCATTACCTCAAATTTTAACTGGCTTGTAGAGTTGTGAGCAGCAGTGGTTTCTGCACCTCAGACCTTCAGCCAGAGGGTTTATGTTATTTCAGGTAGCCAGTAAATCTTTTTGTGCAGTTAGGGAACACATAAAATGACTTCATAAGCTAATCCTGTTTTTTCTTTTGATGTCACATGGGTCAACTTGTCATAAAGATTAAACTGATTACTCAATACTCTTGAGATAATTGTGCCTGATTAACAGTAAGCTGCCCAGTGACTTGGCTTGGCCTCCCAGCAATTTTTCATACATAGCTTTTCTTTTTTCTTCTTGAAAAGCACAACACATTTTTCACTATTAGTAGCTACTCAATGTGGAGATGGAGCAATTTCTCTCAAGTCTTTGTTGTCTCAGCTCTGCTTCAAAAATTAGAGGTGCCTTAAATACCTTTAAATGATTGTTCCTAGCACTGTCCATTTATGTATAGGTGCCTGTTTGCAGAAGAGAAAAGGCTATGCCTGTTCTTCAAGTCTAAATAGATCAAGAATATACCAAATGAAAAATGTTTTGTTGTTCTTATTGGCTGGAAAATGCTGGTCCTCATCTAAAGTTTGTAACTTACAGCTTTTCAGTCACTATTTTCTGTGTTGTGGGCTAAAAAAAAGATTTCAAAAAGATTTCGCCTATCTTGACATGATTTATTGTAAAAATTCTCTTTTTTCTTCCAGGCAAGGCAAGTGCAAGGCTGTTAATCCTTACTTTCATCATGATTTGCATTGCAGCACACTGTCATATATTTAAATATCAAAGAAATGCTGCAGTTTAAAGTACCACAAACACTAAATCATATGGAAGTTCAGCCATTGTGTGTAAACCAAGCAGGTTTTACACTATTAACTCTAAAAAAATAATTTGAGAATGATTGTTTAGAACTATTTGCAGTTCGGAATTTATTTAGTATCACAATAATTAAGTCAGGAAAGTTTGGAGAGGATAAAATATACTGAAGATAGTCACTTTGGAAATATGAGTTCCTATCCAGTCTTTCATGATATAAGTAGGAATGAAAGAATCAGAGTATTTTTCCTAACACAAAACAGCAATTCTGTTCCAGTGTTGTGCTTCTGTCACAGGTAGCACTGCGTCTTTAAATCCTGGAGCCAATTTCTCACCCATCACACAGCAGGGTCATCCAGCTGAATGCTGGACATTTGGTCCAGAAGAATACTGTGAGGGGCAGTGTGAAAAGCTTTGCTGAAGTCCAGAAGGTTTACATCTACTAGCTTCCCTAGATAACTCGGCGAGTTACCCCATCATAGAAGTAAATCAAGTTTGTTCAACAGGACTTTCCCTTCATGAGGCCATGCTGGCTGTGACTGATGACTGTGTTGTCCTCCAGGTGTTTTTCAGTACTTTCCAGAATAGTATTTTCCATTATTTTAGTGGGCATTAAAGTGAGACTGACAGGCCTGTAGTTTCTAGGGTCCTCCTTCTTGAAAACATTTTCTAGCTTCCAGTCAAATGGGACCTCTCTGGATTCCAAAGACCACTTAAAAATAATCAATTTTAATGGACTATTTTGAATATATTTATCTTTGCAAATAGTAGTAAAAATAATAGGTTTTTGTTTGTGAGAGGAATTTAATTGCTTTTATACTTTAACATAGAAGCACTCTGAGGGAAGTGGAATTTTAAACAAGACAGAATTTTTAGTTGTATGGAAGAAACATTGAAGCAGAAAGGTGTATTATTCTAGTTATTTCTTAAGTTAATTCTTCTATCTAAGATATGTTAATTTTTTTCTTCTAGTAAGCAATTACCTTTAATATTCCACCTGTTTCCTTAACCTCAAATGTAGAAAGGAAATAGAGTATCTATCAGTGATGCTCTGGTGCTAAGTTATAATCCTGACCACCTTTAAAATTGTGAACCATTAAATCTTACAGCTTTTATTTAAGACTACTGGACAGCCATCATGTTAAAAGATAGTTTCTTGTTCAAGACTGAAAAATAGGGCCAAGTTCTATAATACTTACTCATCAAAAATTCCTTAGTTATGGAAGATTTTTTTCACTGTAACCTCATTGGATTTTTTTCAACATTGAATAGATTGTCTGAAGATCGAGTAAAGAAATGTCAAACTCTGTTATTTCTCTTCCATTCACTTAAAGATAGTAGCTTCAGGAATTGTATAGAACAATATGTGAGAATAAGGACTTGGCAAAATTTCAGAATTTACATTCCTATATGGCCAATAGTCCAGGCAGTAGCTCACAAAGATATAAGAATTCCTTGGTCTGAAATTCAGCCTTTAAACTTTTGTTTAAGATTTAGATTGTTCATATTAACAATGCTATATGTATTAGCATTGCCAAGTCCTAGTTAAGGAATAAATCCACTTGAATCCTCCAACCACAGCATTCAGTGAAAATTATACCTACACTGATCATGGAGCACTTGAGTATAAATTCACTGTATTTTACTTGAGCTGCTTCTACAGGTAAAAATTGTTTTAGATAATCAGTTAGATCATTTGTTTCAGTTATTCTTCCATGAAATAGTGTGGCTGATCAGAAATTGGCTCTACTAGCAGAGAAACTGTGCATTGAATTTTGGTTTAGAATGAAACACAATGTCTTTTATGTCTGCTTTATCACCTTTGGGTTTATGTTTGTCTGTCTACTCCAGCCTATGTCCCCAGATTACTGCTGGGGTCACAGGAGAGGTCTTTGAGACCATGGGAAAGAAATGGCTGTGGACTCCCTTCTAGTTTAACATCATGCCCTTTCTCTTTCCTGTTCTCTTCAAGAGCATGCTAACATGCCTGACACAACAGCACAGTGAAGCACTTGAACAAATACATTGTTTGGACATCTTGGGACTCATAGAAATTCCCGAGTTTTCATAAAATGAAATGCTGTTGCTTTCCCTCTTTTGAGATGGATTTTCTGCTTTAGTGCATCTTAACACATTTATGAATTTTGAAGTCTTGGAAAACATTGCAAACTCCAGCATCCCTACTTCTGAAAAGAGTTATTTTTATCCTCTCAGTTTTTATAATTACCGTAACAGTATCTTCCATGTTTCTTCTGGATTTTGGAGATCTTTATTCTTTTGGTTCTTAAATAATTGAATCACTAATTTGTGCTGTGTAACTGTAAAATGAATGTTGGAAACATATAGCAGTTAAGTCTAAACAGGGCCATGCCTTAAGTGCAGTAACAGTTCTTTCCCTTTGCATGTTTTCTTAAGATAGACAGAACTGCTTTTCTATATAATTTCTTTATCATATTATGAAGTATTTCAGATATCTGAAAAATTATTATTATAATATATATTTCTAAATTTGTGTCAGTAACTGCTAACTTGAACCTACTACATCAGCACTAATAAAGAGTCAGTAAAGGCTCAGAAATGAGAGAAAAATATGTACTTATTATGATCTGCTCTTTCTCAATTGTAAATAATGTTGTAGTTAGGTCTTACATTTTACAATTATGTTTCTTGGTAACCAGTTGACTTCACTAAAATATTTACCTGGAACTGAACATAAATGGTACAACTGTGTACATAAGTGAGACTTCTATTGAATAGATGAATAAAAATTTCTTGAAGGTACAAGTACAAAAATAAGTATTTATTTTAATTGTTTTGATTATTTACAATATACTTTTAAACTTGTCAGTTCCCATATATTAAAAAAATTATATTCCAAGAGTGACTTTTCTTTCCTGGGAGTCTCTCATGTAGTAAGCATGAAAGTTTATTGGTGCATCCACCTAAGGTTGATGTTGTATTCATTAATTTGGGGTATTTTTAATTTTATACTTATGTTTCTTGTTTTGGTTGTCTGTGCCCGTTTTATTCTGGAACATATCCATAACACCAGATATAAACAACGCTCACATGAGCTCCAATGTTAACACTGCTTCAATGCCATTAGCAGAACTCTCATCTGAAACACATGGCTTTTTTTTACTCCTCAGTGTTATGATAAGACTACGTATAAAGATCTACAAATATCGATGTTCCTGTAGGCATATATTTCATAAGAAAGCAAGTTTTGTGTACAGTCCTACAAGCTTTTGCTAATGGGTGTGATCCTTCCTGTCATTAACTTGGTTTTACTGTATGCAAATTGCAAAATCTAAGCCTCAGCTTGCTGTAGATGTTTTGTTACACCAATTTTGAAATCTTTGTAGGCTCTATGAGTTTTTCCTGGGAAAAAATGTAGATACTTTCTTTATGTATATTATATACCAGTCTTGTATATTATGTTTCAAGGCCTTAGTGTGGTTAACTAAAAATTGCCTTTATCAAATGTAATTTTTTTTAAATTAGGGAAAAAGGAAAAAAAAGCAAATAAAGCTTCAGTGAGTTACCATTAGATAAGGATATTTCAAGTGATTTTTACTGAAGCACCTTCTTTGCTACTTAAAAATCATTACGGTTATTGCTATAGCAACTGTTGAAAGTATCATGCCCCGTTTGCAGGGTAAGCAAGTGTGGGTCATGCAAACGATACAGATGTTCTCAGACTTAATGTGTAAAAGCTGTTTAAATAACCATTTCACTGAACTCCAGCATTACAAACATTGTTCTGTATGTTTTAGGGCTATTAAAGCTTAATCCACTACATTTGTAATGGATGGTTAATTATTGCTCTTTACTAATTTCAAATGAAAACATTTCAATACCAACATTTACTGCAGTAAAATAACTTTTGTTATACTAGTAAAACATTGCCTTGATGAGATTGCAAAGTATCCACCCATAATTAACAAGTTCATTATAAAATTTCTGAATACTTTTTTTCCAAATTGTTGCTTTTAGACAATGCCTTACTTTAAAAACTACTTTGGTTTTGTACTACTATAGGCTACTATTATATGCAGCTTTCACTTACCAATCAGTTAAAATGCCTTTATGAAGCAAGTGTGATACAAGCTTGATTAGATTTTTACGGTAACGATTTCATTCAGATTTGTGTTAGGAAAAAACACAGTAAGAGTGACAAAAAAAGCAGTAGCAAAGTGTTTGCCTAATGCATAGGGTAACCCCTTGGAATGTAATTTGCTGGGCATAATACAGCATTGGCCTATAAAATGTAAGCAACTGCTTATGCAGGTGCATTGCATCTGTGGAAACGAAGCAAATAAATGACTCATCCTTCTAAGCAGTAGGAGGTAAGGTCAACATGTTTTTGTTTCCCAGGAGATGACAGATGATGAGGTGAGATTTGATTCCATAATTGAAAGTCCCAGCAAGTTCAAAAGAAAAACTGTGTAATGTTTCAAGGGGAAAAAATATTCTAGTATATCCTACTATTTGTCAGTTCTTGATTTGTTTAAATTCAGATGCATGACTGTAAGGTTCAAACTTAAAAATAAATAAATACGAACTAAACTTTGAAATAGCATTTTCTATTTTGGAACAAGTGGGAACTTTATAAAATTTGCAATCATTGTAATATGTGTGCTTCATACATGTTCTTTTTAATGTCAGATTTTGCATAAAATTATGCTTCTGCTCTGTCTGTAAACGACATTGATTTCTGCTGGTGTAAAAAACTGCATAGAGATCTGCTCATCAACACGTAAAGTTGCTGTGTGGGTACAGCCATTCCCACTGACTTAGTTTTGCAGTAGTGCCTTTAAGGGGCTTGAAACTGGCAGATCCTTAAATACTTCATCGTAAATCAGCTCTTTTTTTTTCCACCTTCAGATCCTAGTCAGACTTTACTAGACTGTGAAATAAAACCTTTGAAATTAGATGGAGAAAACCAAGGAGTTACATTGAGTGATTTTTCAGAATAAACTGCCTTTGAATATTGTGGGACTTCCTTATTCCTTTTGCTTTTGGTGTCTTGACATTTTACTTGAAACTAGATTAACAGGCTTTACTTAGGCAGATAATGCATACTTCTAAATGTAAAATTAAAATCAAGTGAACAAAACCCCTCACATTGAAGTAATCAAACAGAAACTTTCCTGCTGTTTCTCAGAAAGTTACAATAGTATTAAAATTAATTAATCATATTGGCTTTTGTTATATTCATGAGAAAAATTATTTTTAAGTGGAAGCACCATTTCAATTAAACTCCAAATAGACAACCTGAGTCTACAATTGAATGAAACATCTGATCTTACAGATCGCTGCAATAAACCTGCATGTCACACATACCACATGTTCTAAAATTGCTGCGTCTAACATGAGAGACAGGATTGATCAGTAATTACTCTCTTTGCATGTTAACATTTGGTCTCCTAATATTTGCACTATAAAGACCAAAAACAAAAAATGTATAGGCCCATCAAGAAAATACATGTTAGAATCTTAAAATCTCTTCTTTGATAAACATTAGATTTCATATGTTATAATAGTTAAAAATGATATTGTAGTCCTGGAGTTTATGAAACTTGGATGAGGTTTTAGCATTATTCTTTGAAAAAAATTTCTCTAGATTAATTATTATCAAGCACATATACATTTACTGTCTGGATGGCCCAAGACTTTACTTTTTACTGAATAAGGATTTACCTGTCAGTTAGCAACACCAATTGACAACATCATTATGTCGTGGTATCAAAATAGAAGTTCTGCTTTTTCCACTTAAATCTATACAAGATAATTGCACATATTAGTGATACAGTTTTCTTTAGGTCCTTACTTCTCATATTAGAATAGTCTAGTTCTTCTGTGGTTTCTTGGTTTCTTCATTTGGCCCTTTTGCCTTTCGTGTCCCCTGCTTTATATCGACCCTCTGAGTACACCAAAGAGTAACAGAAAGTTACTCTTTCCTGACAATGTATGTAACAGGAGAAGAGAAACTTCCCCTGAAAATGTGATTGCAGGTTGTTTATGAAGCTATAGAAAGGCTAAATAACCAAACTGTAATTCATTCTGAACAGCTTTCACTTTTGAGCTTGTTTAAGAAAAGGAAGAATGTCCTGATGAGGAGAGTTGAGGAGTCCATTCAGTGCCAGTATCTCTGTGGGCAGCTGCAGTGGGAGCCGCTGGTTGAGCTCTGGGAGCCCAAAGCAAGAGGCAGGGAGTTGCTGACCCTTTGCACAACCAAGGGCCTGGGGACCTGTGGCCCAACCAGGGGACCCGACACTCAGAGACACGGCAGGGGCCAAGGGCTCCAGACTTTCCTCTGCTTAGACTGTGGGAGGATAAAAGCCCAGGGGATCCTTTGTTCGGGGTTCCTCCTTGGAGGCGCCAACTCAAGCTATTTTCTGTTATTTAGTTATTGCACCAAGACTGGTCCATCTGAGACTCTGCTGTGGAAAACCTGTGGCTGAGCCAGCTCAGAAGCCTGGTGTGACTGTGTGACTGTGGGGGTGTAGCTGTGGAGGGGTCTTGGTTGCACTTGGTGTGCGAGGGTGACTGACAGAGTGGCTTCTGGAGGAATGGACAGTTTCCTTAAAAAGAAGCATCAGTAACTTTTGTTTTTCCTAGGCAAGATACCAGCCCTCATTACTGAACTTATTTCTCATCCTTTATGCTTCAACATTTAAATTTAACAGGAAAAAAAGAGCAAACAGTACCAATCTATAGATTTTCTTGATTGCTGACAGTGACCTAAGCACAAACGCAGTTTAAAAATACTGCCTCAGAATTTTATTAGAGAGTTCCAATTAAAAAAACTCTAGCCTTTTTTCCTGAATTCTTACTGAGTCTGAAAATGTTTGCATATAGGTATCTACACTTACATATATGAGCTGAAAAGCGTAAAGGTAGCCAGGGGTTCTGCAATGGTGGTAGCAATTCCTTGAGAGTCAAAGTTATCATCAGGATAGCTTTCTATTTTGCATACTTTCTGTTTTCAAATACAGAGAAAAAACTTATGGGTTAAGAAACAGTAAGTGTAATATAAGGTATATTCATTTATTATTGTAAGAAAGGCATTTAACTATGAAATTAAAATAAAATCACATCTTTCAAGTATTTGCAAAGCAAGGGAGTTAATGAGAAACTGTTTTTTACAGCCAGGATCCATAACTTATTTGTCGCATTCCTTATAACTTTCTTCTGCTCAATATGATCAAAGCCCAGTCTCCAAATTAGCTAAAGTCTGTCTGATGTTTTATTGTTTATAAGGCATACCAGCTGTGATGCCTTGTGGTGTTGATTTAATCTCCTGTCACTTTATTTAGCAGATATCAAGTATCACAGACCGTCAAGGTATAAATTTGCACCTAAAAAGAGTACAAGCATTTAGGAACTCCTATGCAGTGCAACTTGCTGGAATATGCCAGGGAAGGAAGGAGAATAGAACCTCATCAGCTAATGCTTATCTGGCCATGTTTTTTATCCCATTCACATTTGCATTTAAAATATGTTTATGATTTGTGGAAACAACTCTGGAAGCAGGGATGAAAACCAGTAGTCTGTTCTGGCTGTTCTAATCACAGAACTAGAAAATTGGGTGCCCTCCTCTTTGAATATTTAGTGCTTTTTTTTACTGATCTAAAGCAGCATGATAATAATTATCTGTCATTGTGGACTACGTAGAAATGGAGTCCAAAAAGTGCTACAGAAAACTAGTAGGGCTGAGTATTGTTTAAATGAGGAAAATTAAAGATGATAAATTCTGAAACTCTGTTAGTCTAAACAAAAATATGAGGCAGATCAAAAAGGCTTTTAAGAACAACTAGCAAAATGTGTCTTATCTATTTACACATTTTTCCTCCATATTTCAAGAGAAGGATGTCAGTGAGCAAGGTTGATGGATAAAGATTTTTTAAAAATGGGGAAGCTGGGGACATCTTTTTGCACTTTATTCTGTCCTCACAAAAAACTGAGGAAACATTTAGTTAGGACTCCTTCTTTGAATGTGAGTTTTCAAAAAATCCTTTTTGGAAAATAAACTACATGAGTGATAGTTGAATAAAAAGAGAAAATGAGCATTAGAAATTTTAGATGTCTTCAATGACAAGTCAGTTTCAGGCAAGACATTAAATGTGATGAGAGAAAAGGTTTTAAGAGAACTCCAGGAAGCTCCAAGTCACAAGACTGATGGCCTGCTATATCAGGTAAGGCAATAAAAATAACATGTAAGAATAGAATTGTTGATCACACAACTAAATATTACCTAGTTAGGAACAATCAAAGTGTCTGGTTTGGGGGATTTTTTAAGAGAAATTCTACCCTAAAACTTACTGGAAGATTTGGAAGAGTTAGCTGTTGTATGAATAATGGATTGATGAAAGCTGTCTAAATTTCCAGAAGGCTTCTGCTGAGTCCCATAAAACAGATTTTTAAGGAAAGGAAACAGCTAGAGGGTAGGAAACAGTAAAACAGTAAATGTTTATTGTAGCTGAAGAGCAGTAGTGAAACTCTACAAGCCAGTAAGTTCTTTAATGCCTTGAAAATGGAATAATCAGTGGAATGAAAAACAGTTCACTAAGAAAATCAAGTTAATCAGTTGAAGAACTGTTGAGGAAAGTCTTAAGACACTGTGAGATTGTACTATGAAATGGCATAATGAAGTTGAACATATGTTTGAAATGGTGCACAGGCACAGAAGGAAGATAAAAAATCTCGTTTTAGAGTGACAGACTAAGGAGAAGTTTTTGGGGTTCGTGCCTGATATTTGTATAAAGTGTCAACTCAGTATAAAGTAATTATTAAAAAATCCTAAATCAAGCGTTATAAATTATTAATAAAATAAATGGAATATTTTATAGAATCAAAGATACAGTATAGATGTTTGTATCTTGAATGCTTGAAGTTTCTGTCTTCCCTTCTCTGTTTAAAGAGATATAATAGAATACTGACTGATCAGAGAAGCTCGAAGTTACGAATGTGAAAGCCATCAAAGCTGTATCAGAGCTGAAGAATAGTAGGAGACTAGCAGAGAGATTTGTATGTTTGGTCTGTTCTTGTCTTTCTATAATCATTCATTAAAGGACTTCTGGAGAATGAAAACTCCTGAAATCAAACTATAAGGCAGTTGTCACATTTCCTGTGATAAAATTTGGAGTTTCATCCTCATTACGATAAAACTCTTGGTTGATTATCATAAATCAATGTTAAACAAAAAAATGAGAACAAACCATTTTGGGCTTATCCAAGTGCAATTCAGTAGTTAATTTATTTTACCTTGAAATGCTAACATAGCCTGTCCTTTTACAGTAACATTAATAGTTTTATAGTTTTGCTGCTTCTTTAAAGAAGACTTGTTTGAAAGTCTGTTACTCACTTCTTTTAGGGTCCTTGTAACACTGCTGTGAACAATTGATTATATTATTCTCTCCCCTACCTTTATTTTTTTCCATGAGTAGTTCAAAGAAGGCATAAAATCAGTTGACGTCTATTCCTAGAGATAACTTCTGAAATGGGGATTTTCACATGGAAGGGCATATGGCCTTATTGTTTCACAAGTTGATTTCTTCTCTCTCACAGCCCCTGGAGAAGAAGTTTCCAGGCAAGAGGTATTTTTTGCAAGAACTTGGAACAAGTGTTCCAGGACTCTTGCTCTTAACCAACACAATGATTAAGAAACTGAAAAGTGTGTCATGAAACCTGGGACTTATTTTAACTTCCCTTTCTAAAAATTTGATCTTGTTAGAGAAACGGAGCTTAAAATTTTGACTTCCTTGTGACAGCAAGAATGCAGTACTTGTCCCAAGTCTTGACAGCTGTTGAGATACAGTTAAGTCAAAAAAAGCTTATATTCTCTTTCCCTGCAGAAAATCCTGCAGAGTAGGTTTGTCTAGTGGAAAAGAAATACAAGAAGTTCACTAAGGTAGGATTAATGAAACAATTGCACCACATGGAAATTTTGAATTTGTTTGGTCAGTTAAGGTCACAAATTTAATATGCCGGTTAAGCTTTTCTTATAAAATAACCAACAAGATAAAATCGTCAGTGTCAGGTTTGAAAGTTACAGCAGCTATGCTGGTTTCAGTATTTGTTCTGAAATTGCCCTTGTCAGCTGAGGTGAGTAAACCTTGTTATATAAATCATTATGGGCATCTTGAATTCCCTCAGGGTGGTTACAGAACTGTAGATGAAAAGGGCTTATTCAGTCAAACACAAACCTGTTCTTCAAGGTTTGAGGATTTCTACCAAAATCACTTTGGAAAATGAAAAGCAAATGTAGCTCTTAAAAACAACCAATAAACTATCCACACCTAAAAAACAGACTCCAGTGTTCCCTCTTCCAGGATTTTTTTGGTCTATTTTGTATCGAAAAGTTACTGATTTCCTGTTTGTCTTTTATGTTTATTTCATAATGTGTCTCTGCTTGTCACAGAATCATAGATTCACAGAATCATTAGGGTTGGAAGGGACCTCTGGAGATCATACAGTCCAATCCCCCTGCCAAGGCAGGGTCACCTGGAGCAGGTGACACAGGAACACCTTCAGGTGGGTTTTGAATGTCTCCGCAGAGGGAAATTCCATGACCTCTGTGGGTAGCCTGTTTAATGCTGTGCCACCCTCAATGTAAAGATGTTCTTACTCACGTTGAGATGGAGCTCCTTGTGTTTTAGTTTATGGCTGCTGCTCCTCATTCTGTCACTGGGCACCACAAATAGAGTCTGGCCCCATCCTCTTGGCACCTGCACTTGAGATGTTTATATGCTTTAGTGAGATCCTCTCTCAGTCTTCGCTTCTCTAGACTTAGTCACCAGACTGTAGTGCCAACTCTTTAATCTTTCTTTGTAAACTTTTGAAGAGCATTACTCTTTTAAATGTTTGGTGTTGTCTAACTTGACAAAGCAGTCCACTGTGTGTTCTGTGTTGCAACAGTTTCATATCTTTCATAGGACAGGCATCACATGTATCATCAACAGGCAGCAGAAGCAGATTTCAGTACTTCAAGGTTATAAGTGGGCTAAAATTCAACTAACGGCTAATTAGCTGTAGGCATGAGCAATTGAAACCAAGACATCTGCAAAGTAATTACTCTGTTTCAACCCTTAAATAAGTGTGAATGGGAAAATACTCAGAATGTAAATAGTTCTAAGTCCACACAGTAACATAAGAGAATGATTACTAAATCTCTCATGGGGAGAAGACAGCAGTAGTTCATGGTATTGTCTTTGTGTATGCTGGGGAAAAGTGTAGTAAACCCTAATCATCACTATGCTTTATTTCTTGACATTCCATTGGAGTTTATTGCCTATCAGAAAGGTAAAAAATAATCTGAATTTGTCTCAAATGTAATGTTACATTGAAATTATACTTTAAGTGAAATCACAGAAATGTAGAATCATTTTGTTTGTAAAAGACCTCTATGATCATGGGCCATTTTTCTCAACATAGAAATGCTGGTTTAGGCTTTGAAAATACAGCACCTTTACATGGCTGTGAACACCTGCTATACCAACATACATTTTAAGAAGAAATTCCTTTTTTGCTAGGAGCTGTTGAAAGTTTCTTATGAAGATCTATGTTGCTATGCAGTACTCCTTTATTCTGTATTTGTCATATCTTTCATGTTTCATGAATGCTCAAATTCTTAGTAATTTTTTTTCACAGGTTTGTATGTGATTTATCTTTATTTGTGGAAAAAATATTCATGGATAAACTAGAACCATGTGGGAAAGCTCACAGTGTCTTAACATAAAACATGAAGGCTCCATAACCCCAGGAAATCATTCAGCAATGACTCTTGTCTTCCTGGATCCAGAAAGTTTTGTTTGTTTGTATGTTTGGATTTTTGTTTGCTTGTTTGGGTTTTTGACTTATGAAACCCTACTTCACAGGAGACTATCTAAAACATAATGCAAAGGTTTGTGATCTTCCTTGCGTCCATGCAGCCTTTACAGGCTCCAGCAGGGAGGAGTAGAGGGAAGATCAAAAATGCAAAGAGGGAAATCAAGTTCACATGGGAATTTTTGATGGAGAAGAGAATAAGAAAGCTAAACAAAGTGATGAAGCAAAATCTGGCTTTTTGGTGGAAGAAAATGAAGGGGCTAAAAGACAGAAAAGTTTGGATAAGGGATGCAATGGGACCATGCAGGGGTTTGCAGTGGAGATCTGAATCGGGAATAATCCTGAGTTGCAATTATCATGGAAAATTGATGCAGGAGAGGAAAGACTCATTTGAACAGGAAGTAGGAAAGACAAGGTAGAATGTGCAGGAAAGCAGGACTTTTTTGACAGCATGGTTCTTAGTATATATTTTGGTGGCTTTTTCTTTATATACCTGTCAAATTTTTTTCTTCTCTTTGATCATATGCAGATTAACTTTTACTGAGCAGAATCAATGCTAAAAGCATGGCCTTTTATAGACTTGTACATTTATGGAATAATAATGTTTATGAGGTTATACAATCTAATTTTAATCCCTTCTAGCCCCTTTCTCTGAATTTCTTCAAAAATGAAGCCTACTGGTAGCTTGGAACAATAAGTACAGTCTTCTCTGAAAACATGATTAGAGCACTTATTCCATGACATATTTCCTATGGAGAATTTCTTAACATGCCAATAGTTTTGCCAGGAGTGAGAGCCAGTGCTGTTCTGCTGGTATAAAATAGAAGGTGAGCAAGAGGCTGAGAATAAGGAGGGAGTACCAGTGTAAGAGAAAAGGTGGACTGTGCTCTTTTTGCTAGACTGGGGAAAATAAACTTTTATCATGTCATGAGGCAAAATCAAGATACCATAAACCTAGGGATGTTGTTGCTATTACTCTGATGTAGGACTTTGTTATCTTTTTATATAAAGTAGTATTATGGCTGGAGAAATGATGGACAGTCAACTTGAAAGCATAGTAGTATAATACATGAGTTTATAATATCAGAGGCTCTCTGAAAATAAGTTAATTATGTAAGGACTATGAATTTTCACGTTCTCTAAGTCTTATGTATTTTGTAACTTAGAGGCTAGGTTTGACAACAAAAATATCTGTGTAGTCTTACTGAGTCCCTTCCAAAAAAAAAAAACTTACTATCACTGCTGAAATACACCTTTTCTCCTGCTCCCTGCTCTTCTCAGATACCTCTCAATCCTTGTTTTTGTCACAAATTCTTTTCAGGTAGTGAATTTTGCTATGTTTGTCCAAATGGGGCAGGTTTGCTGAGAAGGAAGGACCACTTTCCTCCTTCCTTGCTCACTAGTAGTGCAGTAGAAGGAGAAAAGCTAATGGGTATTTCCTCTGCTGCTGGGAGTCATCCCTCTAAGGATAAACTATGAACAAAGAAGATAAAGTCATCACTAAGTTGATATCTACATTAAAGAAACTGTCTCTGAGTGCAGTAAACTCTGGTTAAACCCTTTTGAAGGTGGAGAGGGAAAGGAGACAAAGTGAATATCACGGAAATAGGATAAATGTTCACTGACTTAAATGAATAAAAGCTATCTATGTAAGCAACTACTGTGGAAAATACTCCAAAATATAGAAATTTAAGTACTCTTGGGATCTTGCAGAGTGAAAAGTATGAGAAATTAGATAGTGTTTTGACTTTAAGCTATGAGTTGAGCCAATAGATTTTCTCAAGTGGATGTTTTCAGTGATATTTCTGAAGTCAAGGAGAAGTATTGAGTGCTTTATCTGCTCACAAACTTATTAATTAGATTGAGTGAATGAGTGGGTCTTGCGGGCAGATACGGTGGAGCTAAAGTGGCAGGGAAAGAAAAGCTAGTCTGGGCTTTTTAGACCTCCCCCTTCCTCATCTATTTACTCAGTGTTTCTGTGCCTTGTCTCTATCTCTGTCTCTCTGAATCTGTCTTCTGCTACAACTGTCTGATCAAAAGTTAATCAATTTATTCACAATATAGTTTGTCTTAAAATCACTTAATTTCTGATACTGATGAACCAATACCTCTGTTGAAAATAAACAAATGGTCCTCCTTCAAGGGTCAGCTGAATTGGCTTGCATTTTGAAGTACATTTTAGCATCAGGATGTGAATACCATTCTTTTCTTTGTGCAATAATGCTTCAAAGTATAATTACTTGTAAAGTGCCATACAAAACTGAGATTGAAATGTTATTGTCAACAACTTTTAAAAAGTCAACAAAAACCCAAAAACCCTTCAGAGCAGTTAATTTCAGAGCTATGAAATATTGATATCTATCCTGCAACCTTCAAGCAGAAAGCACCTTCATATTTTATTTTTTTAATATCCATTGGCTTTATGGAAAGTCAGTAAATATCATATGACCAAAGAACATTTGTATAAATATTCAAATTCTGTTTGTATATGTGTATATAAAGGATAAACTGTCAGTTTTCCAAATATCTAAACAGTGAAAAAATCCACTTATATGCACTGTGTTTGAAAAAAACCACAGTGATTGCACCCGAATAGGGCTGTTAACAATTCAGTTAATTTTTAAATAATATTTTGAGAGTGCTACTTGTGTGATGTTGAATTTAACAGAGACAACAGGATTGCATGAAAGTGTTCAGCTAAATGGTTGCCAATACCTACTTTACATTGACCAGTGAGTTTAGGTTTAGGTTTTTCACTTTACATTTCAACTTCTTACATATTTACAGAGAGGTTTAGTTAGTCGTATTTCAGAATCACTAGCTGAAATGAGAAAGAATTAGGATTATGTAAATCTTAGGTGACAGTAAATTATATTGCTTGGCAAACACAGTAAAATTCTATAAAAAGAACGTGAAGTTGCAAGGGCTTTTTTATTGTTTGTGATTTTTTACCTTGACCTAATTTCCAGGTAGCACCTACCTTTTAATAGAAAACAAAGAACACAGAAACCCCTTTAATATATACTGACTTCACTTTTACCTTATTTTTTTGCAAGGATAGAGGGAAAAGACTTCCCTTCTTACAGCTCAAATATCACATTCTGTGAGTGCTGTCATTTATTGGTTGCTTAAAGCAGAAATTGTAATTGCAAGCAGTACCATTTTTTTCCTCTTTCACAATAGAAGAATGAATTAAGAAAGGAATACTCGAGCAACTCTAGTTCTTACTATTCTTTCAATCTATATGAGATGATATTCATCATTCTAGTAGATCTCAGTATCTTTACAATCTAAACAGGCCTCAACTAATATGTGATAATTTATGGCATCTGATATGAAAAGGATTTTCAAACCTATGTAAATTTGCTAGTATGCCTATATAAGAATGCTTCATAGATCCAAAATTCTGAAACCTAATCTGTTCTGTACTTTGATTATTGCATTTAAAAAAGGAGGGGACATTTATTTCTAACAATATTAGCAAAGGAACACAAGTAGAAATGTATTTAGGAGAACTTTTCAAACTTCTTAAAATGAGCTTCCTATAATGCATGTAGCAACTCTGCAAACCTGAGTGATAGATTGCAATGCATCATTTTCTCAGAGTACATGCTACCATATTTTTTAAAATATATTTTAAAGCTTAACATATTGGAGAATAGTCATGCTACTACTTATGCCCTGGAAGAGGTGAGGGAAGTTTGAGGAATCTGTGGCTTTGATTACCTCTGGAAAGTTAGATATTGTTCTATGCAGCCAGAGGATGTAATGTTACGTACTGTCCTGAATGTTTTGTAGCAATCAACTACCTTCTACTCTCTACAACAGAGAAGAACATTCCCACAGAAAGATATGTCACAGTGATGCTGAACAACATCTGAAAAACTGCAATTGCAGTAGCCCCATCAACAATTTTCTGGTTGCAAATGTACACCATAGAAACGGAATCAATGTACACAAATTGTTAAAATTTCTTATGCACCTTTCCTGTGGCACAGGAGACTGTTACAGTACTGCAAGTAGAGAATATTTATTCAGGATTTAACTATTCAGCTAAAGAGGTACCCTTCTCAGAGGATAAGCTCTCTAAGCATCTGTGGGATATTATGCAGAAGACTGGCATAAGCTATATTAAAACAGGCTGCTAAGCTCTGCTGATTTTGTAAGTGAGGTGGTAGTATTACATGTAGTCAGAGTGAAAAACATGGTTTTAACACCTGTTGTTACAGCTTAAAAGACAGAATATAATTTTGTGTAGTAAATGATGTGGTCAGTCTGCTTAATATTTGAGTTCTGGGAAGTTTTACGTGTCCAGGAAGGTTTCAGAAGTGAGAATTCCAGAAATCATAGAATCATAGAATATGCTGAGATGGAAGGGACCCATCAGGATCATCAAGTCCAGCTCCTGGCCCTGTGCAGGACACCCCAAGAATCACACCATGTGCCTGAGAGTGTTGTCCAAACACTTCTTGAACTCTGTCAGGCTTGATGCTGTGACCATGTCCCTGGGGAGCCTGTTCAGTGCCCAGCCACCATCTGAGTGAGAAACCTTTTCCTGATATCCAACATAAACGTCCCCTGGCTCAGCTTCATGCTGTTTCCCTGAGTCCTGTCACTGGTCACAAGAATGAAGAGATTGTACCTACCCCTCTGCTTCTTCTTATGAAGATGTTGAAGAGCACAATGAGGTCTCCCCTTAGTCTCCTCTTCTCTAGGCTGAACAAACCAAGTGACCTTCTCTTAGAAAGGGATACAGTTGTGAGAAGTAAACTCATAACCATACAAATAATGCTAAATTAAGACTTAAACTTGAGGAGTTTTTGCTATAAACACTGAAATTAGAGAAAGGCAGGGCTGTGTAAATTAAGCAGGCTGTGTTTCACACAGAGGTAGCTAGATTAGTCAGGAGAGAGTTAGGATAAGGTTGTGGAGAAGTCAAAAGAAGCACAAACTTAGGAAGGAGTAGTGCTGCTGCCAGTGGACTTAATGTGCTGGTGTATGTGAAGTTGAAACAGTGAAATTAAATTGTTAGAGCCTGTAACAGAAAAAAGACTGGCAGACTGGGTTGCAGCTCTGCTGAGAAGAACCTGGATGTCTGCAAGCTGAGTGTGAGCCAGCAGTGTGCACAGGTGTGGTGTTGGTGGTGGTGGTATGTTTCCCTTGTTCTTATGCTGCTATTCTCATGTCTGTCTTCCGAAAATTCTGATTATGTCATTATGGTGAGTTTTCTTGGGGAAAAATTCCAATTCTTATCACCTCATTTTTTCTCCCCCCTTTTTCAACCTAGCAGTTGTATCTTTCATTTTGCATTAGAGAACCCAATAAAATGCACATATACAGCTTAACCAGTTAGTGTCCAGCACCTATCCATGACCAAAGCATGTTCTGGTCAATTCTAACAGCATCATAAGCACGAACAACCTGTAAGGAGTGTGAGCAGTTCTTAAACTGCACGGCTATTGTGGTAAAGCTTATGCACCAGAAAGGATGCCCAAGGAGTGCTGCTCACCTGAGCATGTGCTAAGTCTGCACTCTTGGAGGTAAAATTTTCAGATACGTACCTAATGTACTGGTCTTTGTCCATCACTGTGCAGATTCCAAGTATTTCTTCAGGGGTGTTTTTATTTTTCCTCTCACCCTTTGGAATTGGGGCTTCTCACTGCAGTGGTGGCTATATGACAGCCGTTGCTTCATGTTACAGAATGCACAGGCTCTATTTCAAGAAAATTACTGGAATAAAAGTGCAATATTGCTTTCGAAGAAAGACCAGTAACTGCAGCTTCTTAATTGCACAAGTGAGAAAAACTGATTTATTTGTTAATGTTTTTCTCTCTGCCACTTTTCAATGCACTTCATAGTCTTTACATTTCAAGTGCATTTAAAAAAAGAATATGAGTATACTTCTTTATGGGCTCAGGGTATTTAATAAGCACTGTGCAATCACTTAGATTCAACACTGAACGTAAAGTTTGTTTCTCATTGTCCCAAAGACAATTTTTAATATCCTCTGTAACAAGTCTTGTCCTAGGAGAATAGAACAGTATATATTGACTGGAATAATTAGAGAAATGTGGAAATGAAAACAAACTAGTGCATTTCCTGCTAGTTTGTCTTGATTAGAAAATATAGACTCAAAATAATGCCCCTGTTTTTTCTGTTGGTAAATGGTGAATGCCTTGTTAACATTTCACATGTCACCCATGGCTTTCTAGACCTCTCTCCTGCTATTCTTCTATTCTTCCTATTCTGTTTAGTAAGAAGGTTGTTTTCCCAGTTCTACACTGCCATCTATGAGATGGTGGGCCAGACCACTGGGTATTCATTGTACTAGGACATCACCAGTACGTGAGCCTACTGAGACCTTTCTGTTTCCCTGTCTTGGTGTTCTCTAAGTCAATATTGCAAAAGCCTTCTACATTATTTTCAGTTCATTTGGTGTAATAGGCAACAGCTCAGAAACTTAAGCCATTGATAAAACTGAAGGGATAAATGTAGCTCTGGGGTTTGAGGGAGTTGTTTTATCTTTTACCAGGAAGGCTGAAGAGTCACAATGGGCATCTGATCTTAAAAACAAAATAAAGTGAAAATTCATGGTTATTTTTCGTCACTGTGACTGTTACTGCACTGTAGAAATTACAATTCACTGTAGGAATAAGCTTAGTAACTGTTTTATGCCAGGTATCTCACTGTTTATGATCAAATTTCTCCTTAACCATAGTTCCTATTATAAATCTAGGTAAATTGTATGTGTGCACATGTGTAGCTAATAATTTTTTTTCTTGCCTCCAGAAGGTCAGGATATAATTCAAAGAGGTAGGCATTATGCAATTTATCAACCTCTCTTTGTCAGGATCAAGTTCTTCTCAGGCAAGACTCCTGATCTTTGGCTCTCATGATCAGACCATTATTTTCAGTCACTCTCTTCATCATTTCCACGTCTTCATTAGAGGCAGGAGAGACATGAGATTCTTTATTTTGAGCAAAACAATGTCCCAGGAAGAGTGGGAGTTAAATCTAAGCTCTCAGAATACAAAGACAGGCAGAATAAGTATTGATGCAGGTATTTGCACATAGAGTTTTAATTAAAAGCAGCCTTTAAATAGGATGAGAAATTTCAGTTAGGGCAACTGATTTCTGAAAAAATTGAAAAACAAAAACTGAAAAACAAAAATAGAGAGAATTTTTGTGCTTCCTTCCCCTCTTCCACACTCATACAAATGAAAGTTCTGAGAGAAAAGGTTCAAACCAGAACACAAGTGAAGCTGCAGAAGGCAATGATAGAATTTCTAGCTTCTTTGAAAAAGAGAGAAATACAGCTAGTTGAACAATGTCTAGCCACTGGAAGATAGCAGGAACATACTAAATCATAGCCCTGTTGTGTTTTATATACGTCTTCCAGTCATGAATCAGATGTTGGATCATCCCTAGAAGTGTTTCAATGTTGGCTTTTTCAAAATAGCCCACTTTTCAGTACTGCTCTTTTTCAAATTGATGAAAAACTTATATTAGGTTTATTTTTATACCAGAGAGTTGGCACTGAGTGCTTTTACAGTGTGTGGCTAGTTCTCATCTCACTGCAGAAAAGTAATGATTCCAGGATTCCTCTTCATGTACTCTCCTGGGTACAGTCAGTTTTGTGTTCACAGCTTAGCACACATCAGTAAGATTTGAGTCTTCACCAAAGTTGGCTACTCTCTTTCTAGTTCTGGGTAATAACTTCAAGCTTCTAAAGTTATTCTCAGTTCACAAAGATTGAAATCTGCTTTCAAAAACTCTGAGCAATGTATGAAAAGTGGGTAGCAGCTACAGTACCTCTAGCACTGCAGTTCTTAAAAAGAACAAAATAACTACCAAGTACATTGAGGGAGACCCTGACCCCTTTCTTCAGGAAGGGATCTGACAGATGTAGTCGACCTTTAGCAGCAGTAAATCAAAAGTACCTGTACATTCTGGTTTTCCTACCAATTACAGTACATCAGTTTTAAGAACATGTTTTGATGCCTGACCTCTCATGAGCTTGTGGAATGAACTTTAGTGCAAACATGGACCTTTGTTCAAGGACTACATCCAGGAAAGCATTTAATACCAGTAAATCAGAACCACCGCTGTATAAACAATTAGAATATCAATCTATTGATATGCAAGAAGCATATGGGGGAAAATTTCATTAGTGTGATGAGGCAGGAGACGATGATCAGAGAGAATGGAAACAAAAGAACAAAAGTTTGACATTTCATCAGAAGAGGCAGAGGGAAGGAAAAGTTTGATCAATAGAAATGTTTTTAAAAGATATGTTGATAACAAGAGAGGAGCAGTCAGTGACAGTGAAAGGTAAAGATAGAGCTTTAAGTAATGTACATAACTTACAGTTTTGGTGATGTATGGCTTATAGACAGCTTTATACCCTCCTGTGACAATAAAATGTGTTTCCCTCTTTGTTTTAGGAGAGGAAAGCACTCTCAGAATGTTGTGGTTATTAATAAATGCGTTGGTCATTACTTTTTAGGCTTCCAAATGCACACTGTAGTATAAAAAAAACAAACAAAAAATCTCAACAAAACACATACACCTTCTTAAGCTCTCTATAATGGCTTCTGTTGTTTGAAAATTCTGAAAATACAGTGGCCTACCAACTGAAGGCTTTCTGTTCAAATGATAGAATCCCAATAGCTGGTTACATGAGAAATGGCACCATGTTCACAATCTGTCATTGCTGGTTCCTGCAGTTTCCTGCTTTCTGAATGTCAGCAGTTTCTCCATTCTACCACAGCTGCTTTCCAGGCAGCTCCAGTCAGCAACCTAAAAGCTGTACCAGACTTTTCATGAACAATTCCTGTTAAACTGTTTATCGGTCATATTCCTGGGATGGAGGATAGGTAATGGAACAAAACTGCAATTACACAAAACAGATGTAAAGTTGCCACAGAAACTGGTGCTTTCAATTCAAATTTGCAGGAAGGGTAAAGAAAGCATGCTCCAAAGTAGTATGAATAAAAGAGTTATAAATATAATTTGGAACAAGAGAGTGCTCATTTTTTGTGAGATGGCTGGCAAACTGAGATTTCTTTAAATAAGTAGTCCTAGTAAAAACCCCATCAGTACAGCCATATACAGCTAGGCGCTTCTGTGCACTCCCAGGGCCTTACACTTCTCTTATGTTTAATTCTAAAACTGGAAAAAAAAATTAAGCAGGGAGTAGGTAAATAGTTCTCCAGTATCTGATCTCAGCAGGTTGTATTGAAGGGCTTCAAAACCAGAACCCTTTCTGTCAGTCACTCCAAATTGTATTTTGAATTTGTTTTGTTAAGAATTATTTTTCTCTACAGATTAAAACAATTATATTTTAATATGTTAGAAGTACCTCCACTAAGGTTAAAATGCTAAATGAAAAATTAATCACAATGATTTTCCAGTGTTCAATCTCAGGTCACTGCTTCATGATTGAGACAAAATGAGACAGGCAATGAATTTTGTACTGATCCTTCTCAATGCCCACTGTGATTCTTCTGCTAATTGACTTGGGGCATTCATAAAGTATTTACCTGCAAAGAGAATTGGGATTCAGTGCCAGAAACCAGAAAGATAAACATTAAACAGTACCATGTCAAATGGTTAGTTGATTACATCTTTCTGTGAATCTGGTCCTTTGAAAGAAGCCAGAAGATTAGTAAAAGAAATCTAAGCAACAAAATAATTTCTAAGGCATGCATCTGTACAACTCTGAGAAGCTTGTCAGGATATATGAAATGTGTCTCTTAATGCTTAACAGAAACTAATCATAAAGTTTTAAATATGATAGTGACTGTCACAGAATCTCCTTCAGTCATCAGCAGCTACTCATGTTTGGAAAAGGACTGGAGAAAATCTTCCATAGTCTAAAATTAAAGTTTGAGTCCTCAGAGGTCTGTATCTATGGATATCTGACAAGAAATTCCAGTGAAATCACTGTAGTCTGGTGAAACAAAAATTGTGCCGGTTTGGATCCTTCTGTACTGTTCTGGCAAAAAGTACTCAATTCTCTGTAAAACCGAATGGCTTCCTCTGTCTCTTACTGAAGAATTAAATTCTGTCCTTATCAAAGTGGCACCAAAATTTTGAGCAGTTTAAGGTTTGATAATTCAGGGTGCTGAGGTTGTATTACTTTGTTTCCTTCGCTCTTGGTCTTGCTTTGATATGTTGTTACCTGAGTCACTCTGGAGAGATTTAACAGTCTACAGCTGTAGTCATGGTACTAAGATCTCTGTATGCTAATTTTAACATCTCTAACTTGTGTCTGATTGTCTCTTTCATTACAAGATACACTGAATCCATGGCAGTGTCCCAAGTCTGCCAGGATTGCTTAAAACTAAGCTTACACAGAAATAGGTGTCTTTTTCCTTTCAACTGAGCATGCATTTCTGAATATTAAAATTTTTCTGTTTCATGTGCTATCCTTCTGAGATTCATACACACAGAGACAAATTTATTTTCTTAACATGATTATAAAAATTACTTTAGGAAAAAACTAAATACACAGTATGTTTTCAGAAGAGAGCAAACAGAGTGAACGAGCTGTATATTAAGTGTGACGATAAAATCCTAATCTAAACTCTCACAAAAGGAAAAGAGGAAAAGATATAATCTTATACTTTGCTGAAGCTCATAGTAATGTTACTGCATAAATACAGAAGGAAAAAAGGCTTTCATAAACCAGAAAAAAATCAGACTGAAAGTCTGGGCTGTCACAAGATGAAAGAAAACTCTTTCCATGTGATGGAAGCCTTTACATACCTCTTCTCACACCTTAAGCCTAAGAGGATTTCAACTCAATGTATAGAAACATCCAAGGAAGGCCTTCATACTTAATCTGGCTCATTTTTTAAAGTTTCTATTCAGTTTTCTCTGTAAGATGTGTCTTTTGGCAACCCTAATCCACTTGTACCCTTCATCTTGAATGCTCAAGTCTGTTTTGTGGTTATTTTGTTCAACTTGGAAATTTGAATGTATCCATTAACTTTATCCATGTACTAGTATGATTTGAGATAGATAGATAGATAGATATGGATATATAAATAGTTTCTTAATTTTGGACAGAATAAGGAAATTTTTACTAAAAACAGTGATTTTACTTGATTGTATAGTTTTAATTCTACAAGCAAAACAATAATTTAGTAAGATGGTCAAAACAGTCTTTGGATTTAATATGGAATTTCTGAATTTTAGAATAGTAAATCTCAGTAAATCTTGTCAATCAAGTCCCTAAAAACACCCGTGGTAAATGAAAATTGGAATATATCATCACAAATTGACATTAATTGATCTTTCCAATTTTTAAAGTTTTCATTCTCACCGAGAGTTATTGAGAATGTCTTAACAGAAAACTGTCCTGAGACAGAGATAGCAAAACCAATATACTGATTGCTTTTCAATGCACCCAGACATAGCAGAAAGATCTCTTAAAGGATGCAGAGCAATTTCTGCCAGATGATTCCAAGGTATAGAACAAATGCTTCTGAATTACCACTTGCCCTAGAAAGTTTGTCTTTGACACTCTCTACCATTGTGTTATTAATCTTTTCAACTGACTTACTTATTGTTCAAGACATACATTATTTTTCTTACTTGTTTTCTTATCTTCTTTTTTTCCTGTCACTGGTCTCATTTTCTCTTTATATTAATGGGGAGAAATTTTATCTACATTTCTTTGGCAGCAGTCTTTCATTTTTGCATGCCTCATTCTTTTATCTTAATTACGTGTGGCTTCGTTTTTTGGTTGTCTACGAATTCTTCCTTCATGTTCATCTATATCTACAGGTACATGAAATCAGAAAATGGCATTAAGAATTCCCTGCTTTTGTTTGTTCAATCCATTTTTTGAGACAAGGCTTCTTCTCTTATCATTAAAACATGCTGATGATTAAAACACATCCCATGTTTTAACCCTCTGTGTGAATTCCTGTCTGTACATTACAGCTCTCATTCAGAAGACTGTCTGCCACTGATAAGTAACAATATTTTTGAGCAATCTTTGTTTGGACTTGGGGCAAAGGACAAACAAGAGAAAGAAAATACAAAGCCCTTCTTTTCTCCCAATATGTAGTTCTGTCCTGAAATTACTATAATTAAAAAAGTCATTGAACTTGTTTTTATGTTTACTTGTTTATATGCTCCCATATACATTACTGCCACACTTTTAATGAATTGGTCTCTGATGTTTTATAATCAACACTATTTTGTAAATAGTCATCAGAACTCCATTTTATTTGCAGGGTTTTTTATCAAACTGATTTCTCATCAAATTGTATCCTCAAATTCTACCATACTAAAGATAATAGAATTGTAAAGATGTAATTTAAAGTCTATTTTAGGAATAGTCAGCTTCCATTGAAGTTGCCCAAGGAAATGCTTGACCTGCAGAAACTTTATTACTAGTGATTTTGTTCTTTTTCTTGATTAGGTATCAAGTAGACTTTCAGATCCAGACCTCTTTCCACCAAGGAAATCATTTTCTTAGGAACTTTTAAATAATCATGCACCACTAGGCACAGAATTTACAAGATAATTTAGCCATCTATTTTTGAAGTCTACCTACCCAGTCTCATTTTTATTTTTTCTTTTTAAATAAACCTTAATAAAATGGCAAGTACAACTTGTATGAGGCTTCAGGCAGGACTGGAATAATAATAATAATAATAATGTACTATTATGAAATTTTAAAAAACCAAAACTAAATGTGGTGAGTGTTTTTCAGCATTCTGCAAAGCTTTTTGTTGTTCTTGCAGGTAAAAACATTCAGAAATACTAAATGGAGTAGATATAGGTGGCTCTGGTGTGCCGCTTCTCCATCACCTCATACGACTATCCTAGCAAGCATACTTGTTCAACTCATAATTTTTAAGAGCCAATTTTGTAAATGCATAATAAAAAAATACTTTCTTCTAAATGGCAATGCTTTGAGCAAATGATTTATCATAGTAGTAGTAGTAGTAGTAGTAATAATAATAATAATAATAATAAAAATAAAAATAAATAAATAATGTGTCGTAGATTTTGTTAAAATCTTGAACTTATACTGATCTGGAGTCTTTATTTCTTCTATTACATTTAAGTCAATTGTTATAATGGGTTAAGATGATCTTTCACCCAAATATTTAATGTAATGCCATAGTACTCAAGTCCACTTACAGGTCTCAGATGACAACAAACTACTGCTAAAGAACTTGCTTATGGGGTATAAAATTTCCATTAAGTTCTAAATAGCTTTAAATATTTCATCTCTGCATTTTATGTACAGCAGACTGTGTTTTGAGGATGAGCACAGAACTGGGATAGAAGCAGCCAGCAACCCATTCCTCCAGCCATGCCCCTCAGTGACTCAGGCCAGAGCTGTTCCAAGGGCCTCAAATGCCTGCTGGTCTGACAGGTGCTGCAATGATCTTTTGAGTTTAATGTTGCCAGTGGACTGAGAAAAGGTGGAGAAAGCCAAAAAGGATTTGGGTTTTCCCACTAACTGCTTCCTGGAGCTGTACAGTAACTTAACCAAATTTCCATTTCATGATTCAGTGTTTTGGGGTTTCTTTTCTATAGAAGTAAAGCGTGGTGAATATCTGGCTTGCAGGACTATAAACTGTGTCTTGCAATTCCTGAGGTAGAGTTGCTGATCCCTCTCATGTGGACTTCAGTCACTTCAGATGACCACTGTCTAGCTATGCAGGGAGCTTCAGTTCTACGTCTGCAAGATAAGAAGCTACACAGTCTTAGTTTTTGTCCTGCTGTTCAGTGTTTTGGGGTGTTTTTTTTAATATCGAAATGGTCTACTTATGTATAGAGCCAGTAGACAAACATTTGAGTTCCAATATTCCTATGAAATGATCAAATAATGCTGTTAGCATTGAACAGATGTCACAAATAGGGTCTGTAAAGATCCCATCTAAACTCTGTGATCTTCAGTGGAAAACACATTTTCAAATTCACACTTACAAACCGAGAGTCACAAGTGCAAGTTGTCAATGACAATTTCAGATCTTAATGCTCTTCCCCTGGAGAAACAAGACAGGTGGTTTTGTTCCTTCCTAAAACAATTTCTAGTTTCTAATGGGAATTTATTGGTTCCTAAAGAATTTGGTACAGTTTACTTCTACTGTGACTCATACCTTTGTTATTTCATTTTCTTTCTGATAATTACTGAATGTGTTTTTTGTGTGCTGCTAACCCTGATCTGAATATGTTTTTTCTGAATTGTCGCAGCCCTGAAATATAGAAAAAAGCTAGAGGAGAGAAAGTAGCATGCTTGCTTTTTCCCTTAGTACATTTCACAGAACAACATTTTTTTGTTTTGCAGTTGAATAACAGGCATATTTCAGTTCACTTTGCATTGGAATGAGGAAATTGAGCCAAAAAAGCAGGCTCTGCCAAAGGAACACAGAGGTATACATGGGGGAAGACCTTTGTCACTGTATGCAATGACCTCTAATATTTCTTGCTTCTAAGTGAGGCATGGGAATTTTTTTCATGCACAGTCTAGCAAAGAGTTCACTGAACTAAAAGTCAGGTACAGGATTTGGTTTCTCTGTGAACTTGGATAAAATATTTCTTTATCCTCCATGGCCATGTGGCTTTAGGGGATTATCCCCTGAAATGTGCTGCAGAGTCAAAACCATTACTTTCTTTGTTTCACTACAGTCTTACTATAAGTGGCTTTAATGTAAATACTTCAAATAACTGACTGTGAAATAAAGAAGAAATTAATTAAAATTACTTTGAAATAATTTTTAATTTTTAAAAAAAATATTTTTTTTCAATTGAAGTCATCTGTTGTGCCTAGACGCGTCTTGTTAAATAGAAAAATCATAGATGTGCTTCATTGCCTCTACAATGGGAAATATATTTTCAAGAAAACACTTGTCTGAAATTCTTTTATTTTAATTTATTTCCAGTGCATAGATATAAAATAATAATAGTAATAATAACAATATTAATCAGTTAAAAAAAAACCCCAAACTAACAAAAGGTTAATGAATGGTCAGTGTCCAAATGAGGGCTCTGAAAATGGGGAAGGGCCTAGAGGGGAAGCCATATGAGGCAAGCACTAATATCTTCTCTCTGGTGACCAGTGACAGGATCCGATGGAATGGTCCGAAGTTGTGTCAGGAGAGGTTTGGGTTGGAAATTAGAAAGTGGTTCTTCACCCAGAAGGTGGTCGGGCACTGAACAGGCTCCCCAGGGAAGTGGTCACAGCACCAGCCTGACAGAGCTCACAAAGTGTTTGGACAATGCTCTCAGGGCACACGGTGTGACTCTTGAAGCTGTCCTGGCCAGGAACAGGAATTGGACTTCAGTTATCCTTGTGGGTTCCTTCCAACTCAGGATGTTCTGTGATTCTAGGAATGATTTGATTTCACTAGCTTGAATTTATCACTTGACTACTTTAATTTAACTTTAAAAAAAAATCTTATATTTTTTTAATGGTTTTACATACTCGCATCAGCTGCTAATATATTTTTCTCGTATGAGTACTGTTAGATCATTTTTTAGCACAGGTGTGTCCAGGCAGTTCAATAAAATCCTGCTGTTATAAAAACCATCAGCCTGTTTGGATTCCCAAAAGGAGGCTAAAGGGATAGAAAGTGATTATGTTGTGTCAAGAAATGGTCAACCGAAAGCAGGCACCGAAATATGGTGCTGTAGCTCTCTGTGCTTGTGACACAGGCATCTGTCCTATGACATCAATTCTAGACTGACTGCAATGCAACATCCTTCATTATGTTGCATCTAATGCAGCACAGTCCTAGCTTTAATATTCCTACCAGTGTAATGGCTGCACAGAGTTTAATTCTTGATAGCTTTCCCTGAATGTGAACAGGAGACAAATGCCTGGTGAGTGGCTGTATATCATTTAGTCATCTCCCTGCAGAAAACAGTCATTTGAGCTAGATTTAAAATTAGAGAAGTCACAGACTTGGGCACTTACAGAGTTTCCCCTTTACCCATAATGGAGAAGAATAATGAGTTTCAGTACAAATTGCAAAGGCTAAAAATATCGCTTTGTGCAATGAAAATTGTGTGGTTATATATCACCTCCCCTTTCGCTGACACTTTCAATCAGCTTGTCAGCTTTTACTGGTAGATAATGTGATGAAAGCTTTGCATTCAGTAAGGCTTTTTGCTAGTTGTACATAACAAAAATACTGCTTGTGTCAGGACAAATTAATAATGTCAAGTATGTTTTCATACATGTGAAAAGTTACTACAAACCTTTCTTCCATGAAACACAGGATCCATGAGAATAATGTTAGCAGTAGGGTCTAATGGCATCCTTTGTGGCTGGTCTAAAGATGTTACAGTAGCCAGCTGATAAATTTGATGACAGACGACAAATTTGTGATACATTAGGATGCCTGTGGAATCCTGGCAACCTATTTAGAGCTTCATTTCTCATGCTTGCTGTTAACCATCAGTAAAAGCTGCTAAGCTACATATAGATATTAGTCTGTGCTAACGTTTCTCCCTCCATCTCACCTTCAAGAAAAAGGGGGCCTGGCAGTTAAGATATTTGATATTGAGAAGCTTTATCTATGTTCTCTTTTTTATTTCTTTTTACCTTTTTCTTCTTGAGTCTATAAATGCCTCTGATTTTCATGACATTTACAATCCAAAGAACATATTAGTAATAGGTATGGGTAAAAATATCTCATAAGGAGAACATGAAATGCAAATGAACTTTTCCTTATAATGACAGAATCTCAATTTCAAAATAGCTGTTTCTGAGGCTGATATTATTGGACATCCACAGGATCTTCCTTTTTTTTGTTTACTGGACATGATATGCCAGCTGGGGAGTAAAAATACAGCTGTAGAGTTCACCTCAACTGCAGGATATGAGAAGCTGAAAATTAAAATAATGAAAAAATTAATGTGGCAAAAACTTGAGTAATTTGAGAAAAGTGTTTGCTGTTTTAGCTGTTTCCATTCTCCCCAGCCCTCTTTCAGTTTAGAAACTAATATTTGCTCATAAGTTATGGAAAGCTCATTTGTTGCTGTGTTAAAGAAGTTAATATTATTAACCAATTTTTCTTCCTTCAAAGATTTACAGATTTTCCTTTACCGCACAAGAGTATAAAATACACATTATATTTGCCAGGGAAAATCTTACCTGTGAACACATTTTCTTTATTTTTAATGTTGTGATATCTATAGCACAGCAGACCTACCACAAGAATGGTTAATTAATTCTTGATTATTTTATAGTTCAGTGTTATAGCTTTCACACTCTCTTCAGCTGCAATCTATATGGAGAACAAATTTGAAAGATATAAAGTTTATTTGATGGTCAATTCTGGGTTTTAGGTATTTGAGTAAAAATTTTAAATCATTACTAATTCAGAAGAGTTCTTACGACCCTGAACTGTAGTCAACAGATTCATTAATAAGACCTTGTGTGATTCACTCAATTCCTAATTCTTTTCACTAAATCCTGATTTATGTGCATTACTTTACTTCTAGGCTTATCTTTAAGTACTATTTATGTATAAACTGCGTATTTTTCATGTTTGCATTAATTTTATTAATTTTAGCCAGAATCCCCTTCCTACTAACAAACAACTGATTTTTTCTGTATATTCAATATCAAAATTGAAAAAATGACATTCATGGTATTTTCTTTTTTAAAATACATTATTTACAAAAGGACATTTAAAAGTTTGTAAGGGTTTTGTTTATTTGTTTGTTTGTTAATAAAAATATAATTGCATGTTTCACCAACTGATAACATTTTTCCTAGACAGTTTTAACAACTCATGGAGAAATTAGATTTCCATAAAGTTGTATTTTAAAAAGAGTAAAACTATGCAATACAGTCTATTTAATAAGAATTGCACAGGTGATAGGTATAAATTCATGGTGTCTGACAGTGCCGTCTTTTTTTTTTATTTGATTCATTTAATACAATTCTGGTTTGGGTCTCATGGGTTGTATTGGTGGCTGGGGTAGGGGCATGATTGAATACACTCTTAGATGTGTCATGCTTCATAGGGAAAAAAGGAGTAGATGAATGGATCCTCATACAAATGATGATATCTGAGGACTGTCAAGTGAAATCCTACAGTGTACAAGCCAATAATTCAGCTGCCTTACTAAGGTTCTCAGAAAAGACAGTATCAATCATTTTTTTCAGTGAAAACATCAATTGTTTCTGTCTTGTTTCTGGTTTTGGTCCCTGCTTCTGATGTGTTGACTTCATAAAAGTAATTTTAGCATGTATCCATTTCTCTGTCTGTAGAATCTGTGCCTAATATATGAGATCTTGCCAGCAAAGAGCTTTGAGATCTGGTATTAGAAACATACAATGCAGTAACTTGTTATTGCATGTCTCTTTATCAAAAAGAGTGCTTGGAAGGAAAATACGAACTATAAAAACCCTTTCTGATCTTTTTTATCACTGCAGTTGATGAGTCTGTGACTATTCTTGTAAGTACTGTTGCAAAGGAGATACAGAGAAATCAGTATTTCTTGTACAGATGGCTGGATACATGTAATACCTTGTTCCATTATTGAAGTCACACTGCTGGGTTCAGAAGAGAATAGTCATAGAATGAGTAATAGATAGTCTGGCTTGGAAGGAATCTTTAAAGGTCCAACCTCCTTGCAATGAGCAGGGATGTATTCCACTAGATCAGGATTCTTAGAGCTCCAGTCAACCTGACTTTGAATGTTTCCAGGGATGGGGCATCAACCGCTTCTCTGGGAAACATGGTACAGTGTTTCTCCCCTGTCATTATAAAAAACTCCCTTCCTTGTATCTAGTCTGAGTCTGCCTTCTTTTAGTTTAAAATCATTACCCCTTGTCCAGTTGCTACAGGCCCTATTAAATTGTTTGTCGCTATCTTTCTTAGAAGCCCATTTTAAGTATTGAAAAGCCACATCAAAGTCTCCCCAGAGCTTTGTCTTCTCCAGGTAGAGAACAGAGACATTTTTCTGTCTCTAACTTTCATGATGTCCAGAAGGTGCCAGAAAATGATTCTTGCTTTGTGGGAGCTTATATGCAATACAGCACAAGAGGACTGAAGTAAATCAGTTTGTGTGCTTAATTCCTTTGTATTTTTAATATGTAAATAGTTATTTTCCCCCACCTTTGAAAAAAAAAAAAAAATTATGAGATAGAAAACACGGAACCCCTTTGCCACAACGAGAGAAGAAGGAAACACCACAGCATGCCACTTAGATGTTGGATTTACTAAGGGGACAGAAAACAGAAAATATTGTGCACATACATATTAACTGAGACCCATCTCTCCTGCTGTGATGAGCAGGCATTACTGAGCTCAGGAGTCCACAGCTCTGGCCACCATCAGCACTGGGCTCTAGCCAGCAGCTTGACACAAACACAAAACTGTTGCATCTCAGGTCCTCTGCATCCACATAAAAATGTTTCTCTCTCATCTTTGACATCTGTTATAGCCTACCTCTCTAATCACTGGGGTGGAAAGGGGTGTATGTGGTGTTTTCATAGACAGATTTTAGTACAGGCTGTCAGTCAAATCATTGTAGAATACTGTTGTGATGCATCTTTCCAGCAGTTTCTGATACTACTTTCCTGTCAGTTGTCGATGGCACATGCTGAGACTCATTTTACTCCCATCCTTTTCCTAGCGTTCTTTTGAACAGGGTTCCAAAATTTGACCTCTGTTTGCATTGTACTCCTGGTCAAGGCAAGGCTATGATAATGCTTCATACCTTCTATACATCTGTGAGGAGATTTCATATAATTTATAATAAGAATATTTGAGACAAATTTCAAACAAAGTAATTAAGCATTAAGAGAAGGAGAAATTCCATGCATTTAAGTACAAAATTGAGCAACACGAGCATTCCAGACCTGATAATCCTGCATAATATCATAGCTTAAAAAAGCCCAAGCCTTTTGCTTGGAAATAAGGCTGAAACTGATATATCTACTTTTTTGTTATTATTTTCCAGATGACATATTAGTAACTATTCAGAGCATTTAATAAACTTCCACAATTAATGAAATTCATTCAGAATGAAATTATTCCTGGCCTGTTATAAAAGCATTAGAAGATTGTCAGGCTCCAAGAGAAGAAATGTGTACTACAGTGCTTTACATTGTAATACTCCCAGCCAGGTGTTCTTTAGGAATAATACATATTCTGCATGTTAATCCCAAAACATTCAGAGCTGTACTGCTGTAAAGAGAGCATTAGTTATGTATCCAGTAGGTTTGTAACAGCAAAATTTGAAATCATGCCTTTGTATTCAAAACAGCCAATACAACATATTCCAAAATTCTGACTTGTTAGGTAAAATCAGCTTGTTGTTATACTGGAGGCACTTATGTGCATGTGTCAGCTCTGGATAAAACCTGTGATGTGATATAGTGGAGATATGTTTATGTGTGTGTGTGTATGTATATATATATTTCATAGAAAGAATTAGTATGGACAAAATTAGAAAACATGGCACTGCTTCAAAGAGGCTTACAAATGACTGTAGAGTTAAAAAATCTGTTTTCAGATTAATGAAATTTAACATGTATGTTGTTTCAGCAATCTGAAAGTACATGTGTGGCATGCGCGTGCATATTTTTATTCACAATTTTATTATTTTATTTTAGTCTAGATAAAATAGCAAAGGTTTAAAGCTAAATTATATTAAATTCTTAAGCTTTTAGGTTAGTCATTTAAAAGTATATTAGAGAGCACACTTTTCTTACATGAAATTTACAAGAGAATTTACCTCCATGTCAACTTCAGGTATCCTAGTAGTATCAGAAAAATTGATACCAGAATAGCCATGTTTTGTTTAGAGTCTGAATTCCCATAGCTTTACATTATTGTGTTGCATTTTATTACCTATTTTTTTCATGCTAAACAACGTTTACTTTTCATTCTTCACTCTTTGTATTTATGTCCATTTATTACATTTAATTGCATCTGTTGTCTTTCATAACCTAATTAATATACGAATTCTGAACCTTTATGCAAAGATTTTTCTCTGCTGATGTTTATTTCATCTCCAGATTAAGTTATCTGTTAAAAGCTCATTTTGCATTACAAAGGATTTGATCTTATTTATTTATTCACAGAAACTCAACCTTTTAAAATGTAAATAGATTTTAAAAGTAAATAGGTTGTAGGATGCATTTGGCTATGTCTTATCTTTCCCATAAGATCTTTTAAAACTAGAGAGTGAAAACAAACAAACAAAAAAAAATCCATAACTTTTCCCAAGAAGTCTTATGAATTATTTCTGCATTTGTGTTGAAGAAAGCATCACCCGTGGTGATTTGCTAAGTTTTCCCACCACAATTAAAAAGGGAAATGATGTTCTTATTTCAGATTTTTCATATCCTTAATGTAAGTCCTACTCAGATTTCTCTGATATACTCTTAGTTTTGTGCAGTGCTTTCTACAATCCATTAGCGAGTTACAATGACTGGTCAGGCAGAATAGATTCTCCCAGCAGTCAGCCTTTGTCATCTTGCAAAAGCAAGGGAAGCAGGTGATCTGACCTTGTGCCATAAATAAAATGTAAAAAGTGGGAAGCTGAGGTTAACATCAGTTCATCTTTGTTGTCAAGAAAGGCCTGAGTTTTTCAAGGTAGGCATGCCTAACTAGGTGTGGGTGTGTAAAGGGTATGCTTTTGGGGATACAAAGATTTTCTGATGTTTCAGTGATTGCAGGGACTTCTGTAAGCATACAGCATTCCCTCGGAGTGACACACTCCTGTTTTCAGAGTTATTTCAGTTGAAAGTTAGATCAAGAATGCTGAAACTACCTGTGTTTAACTCCTCCTCAGGGTTTGCTGAATTTAAGAAAGACGTAAAATGTAGTGCCTCTCATGTGATTGCTGCTATCATTTCTTCCCTCAAGGATACAATCATGGGATTTATGAGTGTCTGTAAAGTCTCCTGCCTCATTGTCTCCTATAACTGACACAGCTACAGTCAAGCAAAAAATTCCTGAAACAGTCAGGCTTAGGAAAGAGAAAAAACATTTAGTAGGGAAAAATAGGAATAGAAATTTCTGTGGGAAAATTTTGCAGACTCAAACTTGGAAAAAGCATTCATTCTGCAAGACTTACAGATGATGGGTAAATCTATAAGCTTGGTGAGAAGTCCAGGGGCTGGATAAAAGAGTCACTGTGGATTCCTAAACAGGTCTTTGGGATTTTTACAGTATGTTATAATCATGGCACAGTTGCATAGGGTGGGGGGGCTGGCCTGGACAGAGCTGTGATTTGCGAGTTTCTGTAAACCATGGAAAGATGGGGATGCAATAATTCCAGCATTTAGCTGAGGGAATGGATTTATACAGCTTGAGGTGTTGAATGTTTAAGTGTAAGACAAAAATTGCTAAGAGACTAGACTAGAAGTAGAGATACCATAATGAAGTGTTTAATAAAAGATAAGTTATAACCCTGGTCTCCGAAGAAACTTGTTTTGTTGTTTGTTTAATATTTGGAGTTTGTTTAATTGGTTGTAGGGATTTTTATATAAAAGATGAAAACAAACCCAAAAAACTTTGAAACAGGAGAGGACACATTTTCTCCTCTTTCTAAATCCCTCTCCTATATATTTTGGCTTCTTTAGCTGCTTGTTTTAGGTTCCAGCTGCAACTGTCTTACAGTGTGAAACTTCGAGGATACAACTCAATTAACGGACGTGACACAGTTACTTTTTTTTCCTGTAACCTCTGCAGTGATATTGGCATTTTACAGACACGTGGAAACATGGTGTATTTCCTCACAGAGTTGGCAGTAAATATGTCAGCATACACAAGAGATCAGCAAACTTAGGACAGGAAAAGGAAAGGGAGATTTCCAAGAAGAATGGTGTTATGACCAGACCCAGAAGGTGAGGGTAACCCAGGTTGTTGTTAACAGATCCCTTGGGGCAGATTAAAGTGAAAGGACACTGAATGATCAGTGTTTGTAAATATACATATATATATGCAGGGTTTATTTCAGAACAATTTGGTTGCGATAGAAATCAGGTATGTGGCCATTTTGGCTATTGTTATCTACAGTAAGACAGCAACATAAAAGCATAATATCACTTGAGAAAATGTATGAGGGGGAAAAGGGAAAGAATGGATAAGAGTAGAAAAATACCACTACCCATGATTCTGTGATAAGACTTGGTTGTTGAAAAGTGATGTTCACAGTCTTGTCGATGTGAATATCATTGTATTGATCTCTAGAGGGTAGGGGAAGTCCATGAAATACAGAATTCAATGGATTAATATACACTTAGGCTTGGTGGGAACACCCAGGTACCACCCTTGGGGGAAGGAGTTTTCAGTCCTCTGGTGGAAGGCTTCAGAAATGAGTCTGGGTGCATTTTAGGGGTTTTTTATGGGTTATGAGACCTTCTAAAACATGACAGCGGCTTCTCAGGTCAGCTCAGGTGAGACAGTTATGTCACATTAGAAGGGATGAACAACAGGCCTGAGTGCAAATGTGTATGTTCTGTGTGAATGTGACCTTCCCCAAGGAGGAAGGAGAGAGAACAGCTGGCATGATAAAAAACACTATCCCACCTACCTCACAGGATCTGTTTCTTATCTGCCTCAAAGCCTGGCTTGTAGCCTTTGGTGGTGGGTGTTCACCCCTCTGTCATATGCAGACCAGAGGCTTGCTGCTACACACCCAAAACCTCACCTCTTCCCCTTGGGGGTGAAAACCTGGCCTCAGAAAGGCACCCTGTCACCTCCACAAATGGAGTTTGGAGTCATTAAGCATCAACATTTCAGTCTCTCGCAGAACGGTATGGTTTTTCAGCTCCTCACTCTGTATCCTGGTCATGAAAATAACCTGACCTTTGGCAACATGGCTTTAAAGCATGCTGTTATCAAGAAAAAGGTACTACTCAGCTGGACGATCACACTAAAGTAAAATGGATTTTTTTTCCCTCCTGTAGATGTGCATGTCATTCTTTGCAAAAATCCTTCAGGTTCAACAAAAAATGATAGGTGTGTCAATGAAAAAAATTGATTTTCTTCCTCTTTCTTCACTGCAAAAACTATGCTTTTCCTCACAACCTACAGTGATCATAATGACCATGTTTAAAGCATTATTTAATTTCCACAAGAAAATCATATTTGTCTAATAAAAATAAAGGTTGTGTAGATGTGAGGACAATTTTGCAACACATTCTTTATTCAGGGCATTAATATTGTGAGAGATAGCCCAGCTGATTTTCTTATTCCTTTGTTCAACTGCAAAATTATGATTTTTGTAGTTTTTCTGATACATGTACATGAGTATCTACCAAAAGATTGGTATTCAACATGCAAACTGTGATGAATAAAGGAAAGCTGCTGCTATTACAATTATAATCAACTCAACCTGTTGCTTCTAAGTATTTCAATTTACTGACTAATATGATTATTGAAACATCATGGTTTAAGCAATCGAGAATTTAGAATTCATTTTATCCCCATCAGTAGGGCTTGGGTAGGGAAATATTACAGTTTGCAACTATGAAAACCTCTCCACCTACATGTTTCTTATGGCACTGCTTTATTGTTGTTCTCAACACTGTATCCTGATGCAGTTATAAGAGCTTGCCGTTACACTCTTTCAATCAACCTTCCAGTTCACCTCCTGAAACAATATATTCTACAACACTGGTATTAATTATTTTTATACGGGGTCTTGTCCTTGCATACTTTCTACAAAATCGTTCAATGTGAAGGACAATTTGCCTTGAAAAACAGAATTAAAAACCAAACCAAATCAAACCAAACAAAACAACGAAACAAAAAAAAAAGAAAAAAAAAACACCCAGGAGGCCAGAAAACAATGTTACCAAAAGTGAGGAGTGCAAGCCTATGGGATGTGGATTACATTGTAATTATAAGTTTTGGGGTTTTTCCTGCCATGCATTTTTTGAGCATCCCTTTTTACAGATGGACAAATAGTAGTGTCTGTCTCTACAGGAGAATCCTGGAGTCCTACTTGAGCTTACTTAATGTTGGGAACAGAAAATTCCTCAACTAACGCCACCTTTATGAGATTAATTGTTTTCTACATCCATCTTGGATGCCTACAGCCGGCTTGGCTTTTTGTTTCATTTCTCTGATGTTTTGCACACAATCTTTCATGAAGTTACATTTATTTTGTCCTGAGTATTGATCACATATTTACTAAGGCTGACAGTTGTTCACTAAGACAGAACAAGTTTGTGCCATCAAATGAAATCGCTGATCCACATGACCCGAGCAGAAACTGGGACAGTTGACTGAATGTTAGTTCTGTATTCCATTCCTGTGTAGTTGTGAGCAGCTCAGATAGTTTCATGAAGCTTTCCTTTTAGTTGAAGAATTTCTTTTAGACTTAATGGGGGCCAAGTTTTTTAGTTCTGTATGTTTGATTTAGTTCTATAAATTTACACAAATAGTAGTCAACTAATACCTAACTACTATGATAGTAACAGCTAAAGTAGATTGATTGAACAGATTTATTCCTGAATGCTATCAGCGATCTAGTAAGACAAGATATTGAGTCTATGATATCTTGGGACACTGCTGATTCTCCAATATAAATGGAAAATTCTGAACATATTCTGGGTTAGATTGTATGGAAATATGATAGACCTGGCTTGGATGTGTTACTGAGGAAAACACTGGTGAGGGGGAACATTGATAGACTCACAGGTCAATTATTACAAATGGTGAATTTTAATGGTACATCATTGAGATGAGCTAAGTATAGAAACTAAACACTTCCAAGTAGAATTCAGCCTTTCTGTATTATGTGTCTATCTCAAGAACATTTCTGATTATAAAGGTTCAAAAATAGGGGGTCGAAAATGGAAACTGGAAACTTTTCTACCATAAATATCAGGTTGGATTTAAATGTTCTAGAAATTAAATGTCTTCTCTTTATTTTATGTTACCCAAACTTAAGTGTTCTTAGTTAGAACACCCCTGTATGATTTGCAATTTTAGCTGAAAGTCAAAAGCAGAGACAATGATTCAGTGCCCTCTGTAGCTCTAAAATATCAGTGGCATTCTTGATACCACAGTCATGATGTACTGTGCAGAGCCAATCCATTTGCATGAGAGTTGTTAGACCTCCTATACTGAGATTTAATCTGTTTTCCACTTCAGTATGAAAAGATATTTTAACTCTGAGAATTACTAGAGAATATCTAGGAAGGGTGACAGCTCTCAATTTCCATAGATATCTCTTCATTGAGATGCTTGTGGTTTTCATTTCTCTATTCTAAAAGTCTGTTTATAGGGTAGCCTTGTGTGTATCAACAGAGATCACATATTGCACCATCAACATTTAATCAAGACATTCCAAACAGAAAATAGGATTCTGCCTTAAGAACTTTCAGTTTTGTATTTAATTACACCTAAGTTCTAAACGAAGTGGCCTCTACAATTTTTCTTAGGACATCTAGGAATAAAAGGAAAGAGTTCGTAGACTGAGATTCATGGACTGAGATTTAATTCAATTTCAAAAAGTAAATGAGAGTATTGCAAACAGTTTCAGGTGACTGAAATGTGGTTAGTACTGATTATAGTGAGAATTTGGAATGTCTGAACTTCATTGAGGCATTTACATCTTGAACTGGATTCTATCCCTAATGTATTTTTTCTCTCTTGTGAAAAAGCTCTCAGAGCTTGTGAAATCTCTGTCAACTGAAGTGACCTCAAGCCCCAGTGGACACTGCTATTTCAAAATGTTTTTCACCATATTCCCGATAAATGTAATAGACAAAAGTGGAACCTCCACCAAGTGCAATGCCTTGAAAAAACATGGCAACTACAGGACAACTAACAGCTCTTTCAGAGCTATTAATAGATTTCAGACAGTCTGATCTGTGAAGTTAACTAAGAACTGTTAGTTTTATGCTAGCTACACATTTAAAAACTACACAGGGAACTATCACCTTTTTAAAAATACATTTAGTGTATTTTAGAGTAAATTTTGAAGATAGGGAGTAGGAATAAACTGACAGGTGTACCTTTAGTTACTGACATGCAATTTACATTTATAATTGTATTAGAACTTGCTATGTATCAATCTCATTTATTGCATTAAATAGAACTTGCACCCCTTAGACTACTGGCAGTGAGTAAAAAGGGGTCATGGCCTTGTAAGCCTTCCTTCTCCAGTTGATCTGGCAGACCCAGTCAATCTCTTCTTGCTGTTCTGGCCAGGTGCAACCTCCATGAATCCAAACTTAGCCAGTGTCCTTTGTAACAGGTCCTTGCCTTTTTTGGGATGCACTGTAATGTTCTAATATGTCATTTAAGTGTGATGTTTTAAAATGACAGCATGTGGTAGCTACTGTATATTTTGTTTTGTTTTCTGCTCAGTCTTCCAGTGCCATTTTCTTTAATACTTGGTACAACCTATGAAGTGACAGAATTATTAGCTAATGTTTGTCACCTTCTTAAGCTCAAGTATTATATTGGACTTAATACATGTATAAAAAGCTTCTGAATAGCGATTCACACCATTAAATGCCTCTCAAATTGCCATAAAAGGCTTGCCTGCTCATCTCAATTTGAAGCAGAAAGTGTTCACTGCCATAATAGATTTTCTGAGATCTACAGCGACAGGTTTATAGGTGTTAAGCATCAAAAGGCTTTTTCTAGTTCTGCATTATAGGTATAATCACTTTAAGACCACTAAAACAGTTAAATTGCTGAACCTCTCATATGTTAACAGCATTACAGCTCAGTGATATTATGTTTAATGGGGAACCAAAGGTAGAGTGAGCTCCAGGGAGATAATAAAAACTAAGTGTATTATTTGGAATTAGTACATAGAAACTAATTCTGAATTTCCCTTTGCAGTTCCATCAATTGTTCTGTTCTTGTAAACAGCCATGAGGAATTTGTGACAATCTGTATGTACCCATTAATGGAAAACGCTTTTGCTGTAAGAGTATTAACAGAATAGAAAAATCTATGTTGCACCATGTCTACCAGAATCTCATTCATGCACTAATGAAATGTGGGGTATCTGGGTATGTGTCAGAATAACTAGAAAACTTAGAACTTTTCTTTACTGTTTTATGGCTTCCTTTATTTTCATACTATTCTCCACAGACAGTTAAATCAAATGGCATTACCTTAGATTTACTCATCCACTGTAGTCAGGTGGAAGAAAAAGATAATAAAACACTCTCTTGCTTATTCTGCAGTGTATTACACTTTTGTGTCTGGTTTTAATCCCTTTGAAGAATCTTTAGTCTTGTAAGTTACTGAGTTTTGCCTTAGTGTCTAAGAGAAAGAAATGTGTTATTTAAACCCTTGTCCCTTATCGTTAGATAACCTGTCTACAGGATGGGAGCATTAGCTTGCTGAGGAAATTCTCTTAAAGACAGTTATAACCATAGGTTTTAAATGAATTCTCCTCTTCTCATGATTGTGTTGCCATACTCTCATTCCTTTTTAGAGATCTTTCCTGAAAACACAGTAATCTGAACCTTAGAGAGTAGCTTAAAGATGAAAATTGAAAGGGAACATTGAAAATTGTGAGAGAAAAAATGCATTTATATAAAGAGCAGTCCTCTGTAAATAAAGGAAAAATAAAGTTAGGGTTTACCTACAGATACCAGAATATCATGGGAGGATTATCGTCCTCAGTGGCTCTGAATAATTAGCTCTTTTCAATGATAAAACAGAAGGAAGACTTTATGATAGGCACTGGCTCTGAGTTACCTACACTTATTACAGAACTGAACCTCAACAAAAAATAAGTTAATTTTGCACTGTGATTACGTTTTCTTAACCCTTACATGTTGAGCTTCCATTACACTGATGATGAGAACTTGGTCTAGAGGGAGTTAAGTTTTCTTTAAAGAAAATCCCTCCACATGTCCAGTGAAGTTCATATCTCTAAATGTAAGCACAATTGCATCACACCTGACAAAGCCAACAGCAGCTACAAGGTTAATCTGTCATGAAATAATCTACTGCTACTTCAGGCAAGAGAATACTTTACCAGCACATTAACTGCATCAAGTGGAACACAGGAGGCAGTGGAGCATCTTTGCAGTTATTCCAAGTGAATATATTTTATTTTTTTGCTGAGAACAAGTTTGTTTTTTTCTTTTTCCAGAACTCTAAGGTAGTTCACTTTACAAGAAAATTTGTATCCATGCTAATGGTGAAGTACTAGGCCAGGAAAAGGTTTCAGGTCACTGTCTTCTTGACTCAGCTCTTTAGGGGCATGCTGCTGTTCTTGGGGAACAACTATAGGTATTGCCTAAGGAGCACTGTCTACCACTCCCATTAAATTTTGTAGCAGACAAGCTCAGGGCTCTTTCATATTGGGGAGATGAGAAGCTACAAAAATGTGTGCCACATAGACCAGATACAAAGTACCCCAGCCATTCACACTGAAAGTGAGTTTACGTCTTGGTTTAAGCTTAATAATGATGCAGGTCTTCTAGTTTATAGTTCCCTGCAGCTTTCCAAGTCTGGACCTCACAATGGCCTTTGGTCCTCACAGTGCAGAAAACACTTGGACTTGGGTATATTTTACACACCAATGTCTAAAATGTGCTGTAAAAGCAAACAGAGGCACTTACACTACCGTGTAAGAGACACCATTCTGAAAAAGTCTCCCTAGCAGCAGTGGTCCAAAGTTAATTACTTCTTGAATGAGCAAATGAAAGTTCTCCAAGAAACATTCAAAGTCATATAGGAAGCTGGACAGAAGATCTACTCAACAGATTCACCTGAAGGTTGCTTGCTTGCCAATAGAGATTGAGAAGAACTAAAGTGAATATAACACTATCCGTAATCTAAACAGATAAATTCAAGCTTTTCATCACTAAAAGACACACAGACAGAACTTTCATAGTGAGTAAATGAACCTGTCAAGAAATATCAGCTACATCTTTGTGTTATAGGAAAATCTCTTCAAATTGCTGTAGGTATTTATTATTCTCCCACGATCCTGGTTGCCCAGCAACCACAGCCATTTTGTTACATGTATTCAACATGAACTACTAATGCTTTTTTTCCTTGTCTTAAAATTAATTGTGAGAAAATTAACCAGCTTGAATGTAGTTCTTTATTATGGTTCTCCTCAGTGTTACAGATTACCCATATTGAACAATCTGTGTGAAAAAAAGTCCTAGGAGCAACAGAAGGCCTAAATGAAAGGCTTCTATGACAAAATTTAAATTTGTTAAAGTATTATATGCATGAAATTTTTGGGACACTATCTTTCTGTCAGGACTCAGCTGAGATGAGGATAGAGAAAAACTCCATAAGGTTAGTTTGGTATGTACCCTTCTCCTTTACAGGATATAAAATACATAAAGCCAACACCAAACAGTTATAGAAGGCTGCTATTTTTATAGTAGAAAAGTAGATATATTAACTTACACAAACTAATGAGATACTGGTTAATCAGATCATGGTTTTATTTAGATTAGGATTCTACTAGGAATCATATCTGCGATCAAAACACAGCTAAAGTTTGGGACTCATCATACTCAAACCACTGAGCAGTTTTTGTGACAGATTTGACAAATCTGAAAGACAAATCTGAAAGACAATTTGCAACACTGAACCCAGTGTAGTCAAAATATTAAATATGTGGTTTCTTGAGTTTTCTGCTAGCTTGGAATTAACCTTAAAATAGCCTATTTTCCTTATTAATCTGTAGATTAAACTGAACATGTACTAAAATATCTTCCAGGAGTGAAGTGACCTTTTTTTTTTTACCTTGGCAGTAGTAGCAATTTTAAAATGTATATATTTATTAGAGTGATGTTTCTTCACACACTCCATTTCATTCTGATGACTGAAAAGTAAACAGTCTCTCAAGGCTTTGAAAAAATGGTTGGTTTAATTTCCTAAAATTTTAAGGACTTGCTCAGTAGTAGAGAGTGGGCAAGGAACTTGGCAGTAATAAATTATTTTTCATAGAATATTAAATTAGAATATTACCGGTTCAGTAATGTCAGAGGCTTCTGTTTGGAATCAACAGTGGATAAAATTGTACCATATATTACTACTTTCTAGGTTAACATAGAAACTAGGACTAGAAACAATTCAGTGATGATACCTGGTGTGGTATCCCTTCAGCTGAGCAGAAAAAACAGGAATTTCTCTAATCAAAATTCAACTATACAATTTAGTGCTTCAAGTGAGTTTTAAATAAACAGCAAAAAATGGGGTGAGGGAATCAGTGATATAAAATCTGGAAGAATGCATTTAATGAATATATGAGACAAACTGAGAATTGCATTCTTTATTTCAGTGTCCAGAAGAGCAGTAGTATAACTTACTTCTTTATTTTATCTGGAAAACCATAGTACTTAATTCTTAAGTTAATTCAATTTGATTCATCTCACATTCCTTGAATCTGAAGCTTCCTTCTCTGAGAGCTTAGGTGTTTTGGAGGAATTGTGAGGGAAGATGAAGGTCAATATTTCATTCAGTTGAGATTCTCTTGTTCTGCACGAGTGAATAGATATTTCTCAGAACCTTGCAGTTTTGTGGTTTTACCAGTTTTAGGGCCAACATTGCCCCAGGCAGCTCCTTTTCTTTCTCTCCCTGGCTTTCAAGGACGTTTAAGGTAACTATTAACCAAGTCAGAAAAGTCACCTTTGCTGACTAAATTTGGAATAGATACTGTTCATCTTACACTCGATCATTAAGAGATCATTAAGAGTCCATAGTCCTTAGCAAGACTTAGGCATCATCATGCCTTACCTTGGAGATTAACGATGTCATCCATTCCGAATCCAGGTAATCAGTGCAACCCAGTAAATATGCTGTCTGCCCCGGCCCAGCATTTCAGGACCTTAGACTTGCTCTGGCATGATCTAGGTGTCACTGGTTTAACCCTTGTGCTGGGGCCAGTGGCTGCTGCCTCCCCTGCTCCAGCTTTAGCTCTAGGGTGGCCCCCCTGGGGAAGGGATGACAACCCCCATGTCCCTGCCTGGAAATGCACAGCTCTTTGTGTGCATGGGGCTGCTGTGGGGCTGGAGGGCACTGTAAGGCTGTAGCTGGCAGTCTGGGAGAAGGAAAAGGGCTGTCACAGAGAAACGTTTAAAAAGAACCCAAAGCAGTGACCAAGCCTGAGGAGAAAGAAATGTGGCAGTTTTTCTGGTGAAGACCTGAGGATGTTGACAGCTGACTGTGGCCCCCCGCAACCTCTCACCGCTGTCACTCCTGAGGAAGACTGAAGAGTCAACCATAGGATCCAGCAGGACACAGGAAGGATGAGCATAACAGCTAAGAAAAGGGATAGATAATAGGAAAACTTTATTACATAACAATTTTAATGTTAATACAGCATTTTCATATTAATTACACAGCATGTGCTATGAGACCTTTAAAACACTGATGTCTAGTCCCCATGTAAATGCTGTTTTCTCTTTTGCCTGTGGCAGGATCTGGAGTCTGACACTAGACAATCTCTATGCAGAGAAACAGATGTTTTTAGGGTGTGATTCATCTCAACAAATGCATCTAAAATTATTCAGGTAAATCATGTTAGAGAAGTTCCTCTCTCCCCATCCACCATAAAGCAAATCTGAGTCACCCCGCATCTCACTTCTCTCAGATAAGTGTCCTCATCTAAGGCTACAAAATCTGTACTTTCCTCCTCATTTATGTTTTTCATGAACTTTGCCACTCCGAGGGACAAAATGCCTTCTGGGCTAGCTTTCTATCTAGTAGCTGGGACATTTGCTAATACATAGAAGATACAGATATTGAGTCCTAGACCTCGAAAAAAATTAACCTGGGTCTCCTGATGGCTGAACAGTATAATAATTGCTTTGTAGCATAAAAGATGAACAGTGCCACTACCATCACCTTTGTGGAACTGCTGTAAAAGAGAATAATGATCCCTGTTTAGTTCTTTGAAAGTGCAATTGTGCATGTCAACACACAGCATAAAATTCTGGTCTCCAGCATCCAGGCAGACAGATCTGCCTGCAATCCTTAATCAGATACTTGTCAGCAGAGGAGGGCTTAGTGTCCCAGCTACTGCCTTCCCTGGTTCCTGCTTCATTTTCAGATTTTGGCTTATTGCTTGAAAATGCTTAATTTCACAATTACTACATAGTTCTTGATCCCATTTTGAGGGGCAGAAAGACACAGTGTAGGGATTTGGTCATGAGATGCTGTTTAGTCAGTAATTCCCTGAATTTTATAAGGAAATAAAAGGATATTCATGATTTAGCAAACTGAATTTTTAGATAGGTATTTTTAGAATGGTTTTAATTATTTGAAGTGTAGTGTATCTGATTATATTTTTTCAGACTAAGTAAGAGCTTTAAGTCACTAAATCCATGTGGTTTTTTTTTTCTTTTTGCTTTTCTAGGAATAATGTAACTGATATAAAAAATATTTCCTTTCACAGACTTCATTTACAAATATATCCCCTCTTCTTGATTCTTACGTTTTCTCAGCCCCCATCCAAAAATGATGCATTCTTTTTAAAACATAGTTTTCTTAGTGTTAAAAGATGGCTTAAATTCTATTCTTCTCTGTATACGTGGTCCAGTTGTAGTCAAAATCCTGTTACAATACAGAAGTCCTCTGAGGTTTCTAGCCAGGTGACAGCCTTATTCACTAGGCCATAGTGAGATGTCTCACACATATTCCTGCTTTTCTCTGTCCCAGTGGATTTTTCATTCACTTCTGCAGAATGGCATTATCAAAACACGTATATGATCCGGGGCATTCCTAAGGAAGATGAGAGCTGCAGGTTAAACTTCTCCAGGCAGAGGGGTTTTGTAATATGTGTGTCTCTACCTTGCTTGTAAATGTGTGTGAATTGTTGCTGTGTATTCAATATGCCTGCTACATATAAGAGAAGGAAATGCTTTTAATTCATTCAGAGGTCTTAGCACTGTGTTCCTTAGGGATAAGAAGCCTGCTTTGTACTTTAAATAAGGGAGACAATTTTAAGTCCTCAGACAAAGCTCAGTGTGCTATTTTAGATCTGTGTTAACACATTTCCTGTACAGTGAGAAACTGATCTTCATTGGACATTTACAACAGCCAAGTTATAAATATCAGGCCATTTTTGGTTCAGTCCTTACAAAGCTGATAGAATTTGAAACTATGCTGAAAGAAAACTTTCATAATGAACCTAATGAAAACATAAGCCATGGAGTTTTCTTCATGAAAATGTAGATTTTAATACTAGCAATTGGTAATACTGAGATTTTACTTTCACGTAAAACCTTGAATTTTAACATTTGAAAGACATAAGATGAATGTTTGATGTTTTGGTTCATATAGTATCAAAAAATTTAAAAGTATTAAATTGAAAAATAATAATTTAGGAGTGGGCTATAAAAGATACAAGCTAGATGTTCAATTTTTTCTGTATAATTGTAGGAGAGTATTTCTGATATGTTTTCCAGATTTTTCAAAATATTTCTCCAATATTTACATATAATATTAGATATAAAGAAATTCACTTCATAGTCATTATTAGCTGGCTTGAAATTTTAAGATAACTCTCACAACACATTGCAAGATCTTGATTATCTTGCTATTTACGTCTATCGTTTTTATGCTGAAAAATGGGAAGATGACTCCCATTGGAATAGCCTATAGTACTATAAAGGACATTTTAAATTCATATTATTTACACTTCTTGCTTTGACCATTGATATTTTTGTAATCTTTAAAATAATTATTATATGCTAAAAAGAATTCAGTTCTGTTTGTTCAAAGTCTAGTTGTAAAAGACTGAAAAACAGCATGTTGGTTTATGAGTAAAGACAAAAAAGTCTGGTTTCCTTTGGATAGAACTGCTTTTCTCCCAGTGGTGGCTCTAATGCTTTCTAGCCATGGGGGTTATCAACATGCAAGCAGTGGCACTGGGCTTGCTGCTGGCTGTGTGCCAGCTGCCAGTGCTTTGTAGAAAGGGCAGCAGGGGGGAAAGATTTTATCAAGGCTTGTGAAGTTCTGCTGAGAGCAAGCCAAATTATCCCCAAGGCAGGAGCTGCTCCTTATTTCTGCTGTAATACTACTTGATCCTCTCTGTGTCTCTTAGAGTATATTTAAAAAGGAAAAAAGCACAGTCTTTAGCTGAAGCGGAACCATAACACACTGCTAATGTTTCTCCTGATTTTTACGTATACATACATACATACATACATACATATATATATCTATCTAGATATAGATATAGATATAGATATAGATATAGATGATATAGATGATATAGATATAGATGTTTTATGCCTTCAGTGAGAGAATCTGTTCTATTCACTTCTGACTGCCATGAACATAACACCTCTTTCTATTATCTGTAAGTTGATGAGCTAACCCACATGGTGAATAATCCCTTCTGGGACTGGCAGGCAGCAGTCACGCAAGTATCAGTTAATCTCACTAAGCTATTACTGCAATTAATAGATGTAGGCAGTAGATTTGAATTTAAAATCTACACTTCAGCAGGAAACAGAATCCCGCTTTAGAAACTATTAATAATTTTCTGACCATAATAAAATCATTTCCTGCACTAATTGCATTCCAGATGCCTCCTATATTTAAATGGGTTATTGCTAGAAGTCTCTGACCCCTTTTTCCTTGAGTTGAAGGAGCATATTTTCAGTTCTTTGTAGTCAGCTTTTTTAAAAAAAAAAAAAAAAATCCGAAAAATTCATTGTATAAGAAAATATTGTATGTATAGTTTTCTTGTTGTTTCCAACTGTAACTCTTGAACAGAATGAGGAAAAATCTGAAAATTAATAGAAAATGCAGTCTACTGTCCTCTTCATAGAGTGAGTAGGGAAGGTGAGTACAGCCCTCACTACCAACAGCGCTGAAGACTGGCTGTTGGACACGTATGAGTTAAGAATCAAAACCTGCATCAACAGATATGACTGAGGCATGTGTGAGGAAAGGAAAGATGTACAATTACTTCAGGAAAATAGAAGGAGCTTCCTGGGATTTATGGTCCATACTTGAAGGCACCTGAATTTCATATATGTGTTTGTGCATGTGTGTATGTGTATGTTTAGGCTAGAAGTGAAGATATTGTGAAGTAATAGGAGCTCTAAAACACACGTTTCCCTTTCAGAAGAATTTCGCAGGCTACTCAAATCTGTGGCTCTGCGCAAGCATGAAAAAGTAGCTGTAAAGGGCGTTTATTCATAACTGTTGTTATTCTTTGCTTGAAAGCTACTTGTGGGCTGCACTGGCAACCGTTCTGGATGTTAACCACATTTTATTGTTGTCTAACACGCCACATTAGAGAACATTTCAACTTTGAGAGAAAAACATAACTATAATTCCCTGCTAGTCATGCAGCACAGACTTCTGTGACAGCATAAAACATGGATTCGCTGTAACTGTGGGTTTGTTATGTGGAACCAAAGGTGAAGCACATCACAGTGAAACAGCTTTGCAACTGTAAACAGAAATAATGGTGGGAGAACATTGTTCTGCTCTGCCTTTAAGGAGTTTCAGCTGAAAAGACTAAATTGAATGTATGGAAGTAAATGAGACTCATTTGAAAATAAACTAAAGCCTTTAAAATGGTGGTTACAATTATGAAGCAGATCACTGTATTTAAGGGAGTGAAGAGTAAAACTCATGGGTTATTTTGCTGTGGCTGTTTTTCAGGACTTGCTGGAAAGATTGACCTTATTTTAGAATGCAAAAGAGAGTGATTAACATGACTCAGTAAATCCGAAACTTCAAAGAAATTAGGTTTTTTGAGAGAAAACAAATATAAGGAAAATGAAAGCTTAGGTACTTTCAGCACACTGAGAGTGAAAAAAACCAAACTCCACTCCTACATGCATTGGCCACCTGAAACAGGAATTTCTAAAAGTGGTAACAAAAAAAGCATCATATGACTAATATTATCCATTAACCCTGCTTTTATATTCTGTGAAATTAAAAAAAAATAGGGAGATGAATTCTTTGTAGTCAGAACAGCAAGAATGTTTTTACTGTGGTAAGATACCTGTTTCAATTTAAGAATATTTTCTCTCATCCCTCTGTCATTAATGCCTAGAAGGAGCCTGACTGGGGGCTCAATAAGCTCCTTGTAAGACTTCCCACTTGACAGCAGGACTGAGGGCCCTCTATGCCTCCCTCCCACACCCAGAGCTCTGCAGTCACTCTTGGTGCATCAGGCTACCCTTGCAGTGTTGTTGGTGCCCACAGGGAAGTGTAACAAGGGAAGAGTAACAAGGGTTAACCATCTGTGAGCTGGGCAAGCCTGCTGGTCCCTGTGTAGGATCCCAGATCCTGGCTCTGACAGACAGCCAGGCTGACAGACAAGCCTCTGAGGACATCAGGATGGATCGGTGTAAGGCCCCAGAGCTCGCTCAATCAGTCTCTTAAAAGGATTTAACATTATTTTTTGCAACTTGAGTTAGATACAAGGGAGAAACACTGACAAGATATTCTCAAGAGGGGAAAAAAATAAAAACTTTACTGGCAAACTCCAGAAAATCTGGGAACCTTTTAATGTTAGCACAACATTAAATCAACATAAAGCATTTCACAAAGAGTTCATTTAGCAAACTCTAAGCCCATTCCACTTAGCAAACTCCAACCCATCTGACTAAGTTACTCAAACTTTGAGAACAAAGAATTAGAAGAAAGAGAGAAAAGATATAGAAAAGAACAAATATAGCTACAACTTCTGGTTCCAGTGGTGCTCACCTGAGAGAAATTTCAAGAGGATGTAGGATCAAGACCTGTGTGTGCCTCATGCTCTGGCTGACATACCCATCAGCTTTTCTAGGCCCTTCCTTAGGAGGGACTTCTGGTCATTTTTCCACTTAGGAGCTGGGTTAGGGGCTCCAGTGTCGGGGTGTGAAGCATTGCCTCCCATATGGCAGGGTTTGGCCCCACCGCAGGGCTGGGATACAGGCCCTGGGAGTGTGGGGTGTGTGGGGCTGGGCACACCTTGCCAGGCCAAGACCTTACTTGCTCCTTTCCCCACACACATGCCTGAAATGTTTCAAGCCAGTAATCTCCTCAAGTGTCCCACAGGTAATGTATTGGTGCCTCTGTACCTTGCAGGAGGGAGTCTTCAGTAATGGTCTCACTTGTCTTTGCCCCGTTCTGCAGATACCAGCTCTGGGCTGAGCTGGCTCTGAGGGTCTCCTAAAGAATCATGCTTGCCTTCAGCAATGCCCTGAGCAGCTGCATGTCTGCTGCTCAATCACAAGTTTGCAGCCTCTCCTGTCTCAACACCCCATCCATCCCTCCCTGCAGGGACATGGCCTCTGGCTGTGCCTACTCCCTTTCTGTGTCCACCTCAGCTTCTTCTCCGAACGTGTTTGTGCAAAATTTTGCCTGATGTTGCCAGCTGCCTTGTCTGTCCCTACAACTCCCTCACCAGACAACACCGAGCTGCTGCCAGAGCGCACAGGGAGACCTCACCACAAGCAGCAGCGAGGAGTGGGAGGAACCGTGGAGCTCAGGGCAGCCAACAGCACGGCCATCAGTGTGGCCATCGGAGGGGCAGGGCACTGGGTGCTGCCAGCCAGGTTCACAGCAGGTGGCAGCAGGGCTGGATGCCCAGGGTGGTGGGCCATGAACACACCCTGGCTGAGGAAGCCGTGGCAGTTTTTATGGAGGAACCTGACCAGTTGTTTGTGTAAGCCTGGGCCATGGACAGCCACTGGAAGTCAGCTGCTGGGCTCGAGGGATCTGCAAACAGCCCTGTGAAACAGTCCTTGATCTGAATTTCATGTTTTGCTTTTCTAACTTTTTTCTTCAGTATTATCCAGTTTTAAACAAACATAAGTGTTTTTTATGACCACAGTTTTATGCTATTAGGAAACGTGTTCCTTCTTAATAAACAAAAATAAAAATTTCAAATAACAAATTAATTGTTCTGATTTTTCATGACAGGTCCTTTCTATAGGCAACAATGCCCTCTGTTTGAATGTTGTAAGATAGTTCTAATTAGAAGGATAACAAAACACATAAAATAAATCTCCATGAAAAAGGGAAGACCAGTACCTTGAACAGGAGGATTTTGTTCCAAGGTGTAACATAATAAAAAAGAATAGCAGAAGAAAGAACAGCATTATTATAATCCTCTTTGTGCCTGAGTCCATGCAATCTGCAGGGGGTGCATTAGACATAGAAATACATGGAGACAAAAGCTCAGTCACCAGGAGCACATGCTCATGAACGTATTAGAAGTTTTTATTATCTCTCTACCTGCCTTTAAAAACCTTTAAAGTCTTACAATTGTGTAGGTCTCAATTTTTTTTTAAATTTGCAGGCCTCCATTCTGAAACTGTTGCAGCTGATACTCATCAGAATAGGGAAAACCAGTAGGGAGTGGCAAGAGTTAATAAAGCTTGCCTGTCAGCTGGATTTCAGACCTGCCTGTGTATCTGCTTACAATTAAAGCTGAATCACAAACCTTTTAACATTCTGACATTTATATGAAGTCTAGTAAACACAAAAACATGGAGAGCTGTATGTACACAGGGGAGCAAGCTAAAGCTGAGAGGATTTTATAGATCAAAGGGCATGCCTGTTTCTTAGGAAAGCAAGTGTTAGGCATTCTTACAGAAAGATAAGATATAGCTTCAATTTTTCATTTTTTTGTTCTAAAGGCTTGGGGGATGAGTACACTCCGTTAGGACAAAAAGCAATCTAGGAAGCCAGCTCTAGAGGTCAAATGAAAAAAAATTCATCTAAGTGCAGTAGAAGGATTATAAGCAAAGCTTATGTTCTATAAAAAGAAATTGTGTACTGTTACAAACAATGTGAGAATCTTAATAGGTAAAACCACATCAGTGGTTTATATTAATAGCTGTTGTGGAAAGGTATGTAGCCTATTTGTTATTGAAGTAGCATGCTTTTTGGGTTTTACAGAAACCTGGAGTCTGCTAAATATTCTTCAGTGCTTTCTCTCATTAACTCTTTCCATATTTGTGGACACGGAGAAATTGCAGCAATTTTACTGCAAATGATTTGTTTAAAAAGTGTTCTGTTTAGCAGCAGAATGTATTTCCCAGAAGAAGCAAAACTGGCCTCAAATCCATGGACAAGTGGAGTGTATTGTCTTGCAAGGCATCATCACCCATTACCATATGAAGATAAAAAGAAATGGATGTTGGTCAGATTTAAGTAACAAGTTTTGTCCGCAGTGCTCTGTGCGCTTGCTACAATTACATATAAAAAGCTACAGGTAGATGCCACCAGCTCGTGCTTGTTTGGTCTTCCTTGAATTTTAATAGATATTTCAGTCTGGCCTCAGTTATCAGAGTTAAATTACAGTTTCAGGAATCATTAATAAACTGTTCCCCCACCTACCTTTTGTTTTTTTCTCCTTGTGATTACAGATATTACTCTTCTATGAGATCTAGAGTCTCAGATGCCTTGTGTTAGGAAAGCTCTGAAGAACTGACATAGTTTTGAGCTGTTCTCACATGTCAACTTTATTATATGCTGAACAATGTGGGAAAGAAAAACAAGCCAACAATAAAAACAACCCACCCCCAGAATTGGGAAGGTAGTAGAAGGATTTAGGACTGCAGGAAGGGGATGTTCTGTGCAACTTTGTTGTCTTTTAGCCAAGCTGATCTTCTAAGTGGATCAAGAAAAAGATGGTTAGATATCTGTATTTCAGGAGAGTGGGGATAACTGAGTGGTTCCTTGGGGTAAGCAAAACCTATTCAGGGGCAATTCAGGGCAAACAGAGTGAGAGAAAGATTTAGAGCTCAGTGCCTAGCTCAGGAAGGAAAACAAACAAGGGTTAGGGATTGGCAATTCTCTAAAGCCTTTTCTGTCTATAAAATGTAAAAAGCTTTCTGTGCAAATATTTTTAAATTAAATTGTCTGAAATTTACACCTACAGGCTTCTAGTTCAAAACAGAATTGTTAATGATTAGACACATTTAAAATGGTAAAATCTCTTTTACTGCAGCACTGAGAAAGAGAGAGAAAGACAGAAAGAAAGAGAGAAAGAGAAGGAAGAGAGAGAAAGAGAGAGAAAGAAAGAGGAAGGGGGGAGAGAAGAAGGAAGTGGAGGGGATCAGAAAAAGCAGATGAAAGAAGCAGGGAAAGGAAAGACAAGAAGAAAGAAGGGGACAGGGAGAAATAAAAAATACAAAGGAGACCCTTTTGAGTATAGTCATATGTCATCTGATGAGCTTGAAGCCATGTATTCACATATATTTTCCATTTAAATAAGAGCTGCATCTGCCCTTGTCAGGTATTGCACAGGGTGCTGAATTGTAAGAGGTTTACAGATAAATCAGACAAGCTAGATGTAGACACAAGGGAAATTTTCAGCTTTCACCCTAGCACCACAAAATAGTTGACATATTTATTAAGATGCCAACTTCATAATTAGGTTGTAGAATGTCTTCCTTTTCATACTGCACAGTTTCTGTAAAGACTTAAAACCCATTCATTCTTGCATCTAGGTTTGATGAAAATACCTAATTTTGAAAAAAAATGTTGAGCCAAAGTTGCTAGATCTTTACCAAGTCTTTCATCTTTGTAGCTTGGTCTTTCAGGCATTGATCTATATGTTTGCTTAATATAATTTGACCAAAACCTTTATATCTAGTTTTATAAACTCTCAGTGTTAACCTTTGACAGAAGAAAACTAACATCAGTTTTCAGATTTATATCTGAATCCTTGACAGACGGAAAAAATTGTCGCATCTCTTTGCTACCTCTACCAGAATAAGAAAACAGTGTGTGAAGAAGAAAAATGTTTTTATATCCTTACATGTCTCAAAATTCTGTTCACAGATTTTAGTTGTGCTCGCTACCATGGTGATTCTTACCTGGAATTTCAAGGCTTATATTTGAACATGCAAAATTTCATCCACCTGGAATTTAAGACCTATAATCCTCATGGACTTCTCCTATATATAGAACAGAGCCCAGAAACAATACGACATTTTTTAATTCGGCTTGTCATCAATAATGGTACTTTGCAGGTAAGGTGTCAAAATATCCCACTGAAGGAAAAGCAAATAAAAGTTAGAATCTGTAAAAAAATTAATATTTTTTCTTTTTCTTACTGTAGAAGGTAGTAAATATAGCTGCAGAGATTCTTAGCATGTTTTAAGGAAAATAGTTGGCAAACTTGCTGTCTGTTATGTCCAGTTCTTGGCTAATAGGAACAATATGAGTCACGAGTACACATTAAAATACAAAACCAAAAAACAGAGGTTTTGACTTTACATTTAGTGCAAATTAAGTTATTTCATTTTATACCTAAACTAACTGAACTTCCTTATGTGGAACTTCCTTAAAATTGTCATAAGGAAGACATAAGAATTGTTTAAGGAATTGAATGAATTACCATAGGAAAATTTGCCGTTTTAGGGAATAGAGTGTATCTTTGTTAGCAGGTATCTCTGAGTAGAAACCTTTTACTTCATCTGTTATTTAAATCACAGTTCCACAGGATCAGGAAAAAAACCCCACATTTCTTTGGCTTTCGTGGACAGACTAACTAGGAATATATTTGTTTATAAACTTTAAGGCGTAAAGTGTGTACCATGGTATATCTTTACCTTTCACAAATTATTCCATCTTTTCTAGGAAGAGATAAAGCTAGAGCTTTATGAAGAGATAGGCAGATGCTAAAGAGGCTATAAAAAGATATTAAAAGAAAAGTTACTTTTCTCATAGTGGATCTCCCATTTTCCTGCTAAATGTTTCCCAAAGTACCTGTAATTATATTCCTCTGTAAGAACTGTGAAATGTCTGTTAGAAACAGCATTTTTGTATTCTATTTGCCTTCATGTTTAAAGACCATGACCATAAAAAACAGATATATAATCTGAAGATAAATAGAAAAATGAAGAAAATTACCTTTTGCTTTATTTTGTTAAACTGTGATTTTTTGTCTTTTATTATATTGTGACTGTCTTTGTCCAGAAAAAAAAATGAGATTAGTCATGGGCAGGAAGTTATCCAAGGTTTAGAAAATGTTGACAGCTTAAAGTTCATCTTACTTGTATTCATGGTAAAGTAATGATGCAGAAAAATATTTTTCTAACATATCATAAGTGCCATAAAATATGAAATGATTTTAATTGACACAAATCTATTCAGAGATCCCAGTGTGCCATGTTAAAACTAATTGAATTCACTTCATCATTCACAAAGCTGGTCAATTAAATGTAGATTTAAAGCCCAATGAACAAATGGTTTTAAGCTCACAATCAAGCTACAATTACAAGTAGACAAACCATGAAATCAAGTGCTTGTTCACATTAGTATAGGAAATTAAATGGTGCTCCAAAATGCTCAAGCCTGCATGCTACATTACGTGTCTGGAAGTGTAAGGAAGCCATAAAATGGTTAGTAAAATTCACCCGTGGCCAGTGTTAATTTCAGATGTGTTGCAGATGGTCAACTTCTTTGCAAATCAGACCCATAATATCTGATTGTACAATACACAAAGATAAAAGCATTTTCATGCAGGCTAGGAAGCATATATGTGTACTCGTATATTTCTGGTACAATAGGCCTCCTTATCCAGAACTTTTAATGAAACATTAATTTTCCTTGATACACATTACATCCTTCCAGTTTTTATGAAACCATTTATTATTTTAAAATGCAAGTTTCTAAGCCTGCAACTGTTTAATTATTAGAAATAATGTAATTAAAACCTTTTCCCCCCTCTGTAGTACCAGTATTTATGTGATGAAGCAGCAGAAGTCAAAAAGATCACTACCACTGCTAGAGTGGACGATGGACACTGGTATAATGTGCAAATTAGGTAAGTTTACTCTTGTCTGTTTTTATAATTGTTTCAAAGATCTAGCTTGGACAGTTAGTAAATTCCACAGATATTGTATTTCATTATGTATGAATGATACCTGAACATGTACAGTAAAATCATGTTATGGCAGTCTGGACCACGATGCATCCTTGGAAAGAATGTTTATAACTGTTGGACAGTGCTCATCACATCCCTGATGTATTTAGGAGAAATAAATTTATTCTCATTGAAATGATTTACTGTAGCAAACATAAACATTCAGTCAGGGAAGATGCTGCACAGTAGGTCCAAGCTACTCAGTCCAGGAAATAGTTGAATTTCCAACAATTACAGTGTGACTAATAGAAAAATCTTGGAAAATAGATAGGCAGAAGCAGCACCATCACTTTCACTGCTGTCACTGACTTGCAGCTCATAATAGGACATATTATTCCTGTAAAAGTAACAATACTTGCAACAGAAGGAGAGTGATATGTAAAGAAAATTAGGTAGGTAGTAGGTTTTCCATGGGTTTTGTACATAGATGTATCTAATGACCAAATAGCTGTGCTCATAGAATCCACAGCCTTGGATGTGAAAGTTTTGGGATCACTTTATAGGAAAGTTAGGCACCTAGTGAGCTCACCGGGTGCCTAGCTCCTATTAGGTAGCTTAAAATAGGTCCAGTCATCTTGTCCACCAAGAAGAAAGCAAGCTATCTATCTGCTTGTCTCTCAGGAGTTAGTTAGTCCTTAAAAAGTTCATGGAGGAGTGCAGAAAGAGCAAAAACCTTTTACTGGAATAGGCCTTTTATAGCTATATCTGTCCAAACATTGTAAAATGAAGAACTTTTGCAGGGCAACAGTATATTCCTTTCCTTCCATGGGAAATGTAGTGGAGTGTGTATCCATTATACTGTACCTTACTCCCTCAGGTGTGGCAGTGAGTACTCAGTGAGGAGGACCACAGTTTGTTGCTGCATTTCAGCTACCATTGCTATCATAATTTTTTCCAGCAAGTTAAACCACACTCAAGGTTCAGACCACTCACTAACATACACAAATTAATGCAAGGAGCAAAAGTCAGTAATCCACTGTGGTTGTGATTATCACCGTAAAAGGAACACCACAAAACAAACCAGGCTAATGGAAGTTAAAGCAAGCATAAGCTCCTCTGTGACCAGGAAGAAATAGAGCACAGTATCTCTGTGACACTGATAAAAGTGTGATTCTCTAAAACCTAGCAACATACGGAGTTCTGTTTATTTCCTGGTTATGACTCCCTCTCCATATCAAAATAGAGAAAGTAAATTGGAAAATAGTTTTTAGAGAATAGATATAAAGGTGATAAGATCATTAAGCAGCTTCTATATGAATAGGGACTAAATACTCAAGTACTCTGCAAACTTATTAAAGATAGGTAAGAGAGGATGCCAAAGAAGACAAATCCCAAGTGACACAGAGAGAAGGGATAAGGAATGGAGACATAAAATTTCTAGTTACTTTGATAGTTTAAATCCATCAGAATTCAATTGTTATTCCTTTATTGTTCATTTTAAGAAATATTTGAGATCCTGAAGATAACAAAAGTATGAATACCTGAACCCTCAATAATGACGAATTCTTTACAAAAACAGCCTTTCCCCTGGCGCTAAAGTGTTTGAACTGCCATGTCATTGTCACCCCTCAGAGATCCAAAAATTACTGTGATGCAAGTACAATTATTCTATGCATCTTCTCCCTACTCCATCAAGCAGAAAATAACTTGAGTCTCTAAATCAGGCCATGACAATAGCCCATGACAAAAGAAAACCAACCTAATCTCTATATTTTCTTTTCTTTTTGAGCCTAAAAGGAAAGGAAGAAAGAGTTACCTTCTCTCATTTGCAGGAAATAATTTCAGGACAGCTCAGAAAATAGGCCACACTTATTTTTCCTACTGGAAAAGAAGGAATGCACACTAGTTATGGGATTCAGGCTAGTTACTGAGCAATTAATAATTAATCATTCTACTCACTTTAGAAGACTCAAAATAGTTCTGGACATTGTTTTAAGATAACATTTTGCAGATGACACCAAGTCATGTGGGAGTATTGATTTGCTGGAGGGTAAGAAGCCTCTGCTGTGGGATCCGGGCAGACAGAATCAATGGGTCAAGGCCAATTGTGTGAGTCTTATGAGAAGTGGCTGAGGAAGCTGGGACTGTTTAACTGGGAGGAAAAAGGCTGAAGGGAGCCCTTAATATTCCCTACAACTCCCTGAAAGGAGCCTATAGTCAGATGGGGGAGTCTCTTCCCCACACTAACAAGAAGTCAGATGAAGAAATGGCCTCAAGTTGCATCAGGGGAAGTTTAGGTTGGATATTTGGGAAAAAAATCTTCAGAGAAAGGGTTGTAAAACACTGCAAGAGGCTGCACAGGGAAGTGGCTGAGTCACCATCACTGGAGATATTTAAAAGTTATGTAGACATGGTAGTTGGGGTATGGTTGTGTTGGACTTGGCAGTGCTGGTTTAACAGTTGATCTTGATGGTCTTAAAGATGCTTTCCAACCCAAAAAATTCTGTAATTCTATTATTCTAAGATTTAAAATCTTAGTGATGTAGATGTCAGAAAAATTTGGAGATACTTCTCAGTGTCATTTCATGCATTTTCACATGGACTCAAGTTAATGATAAAGTATATATCCTGTATATATATGCTTTACATGTTTTTTTCCTTTATTGACAATTATATATATATTGTTGACAGTAAAGTTTGATAGAGCCAGTCTTGAAACATGTGTTAATTGTTTTATAAAGTTGCCATTTCATTTAATGAACTGCAGTGTAATACAGCATAATAAAATAACTGGCAAAAAATTGCTTTAACTTATTCAGCAACTTTCTAGAGGCTTGCAAACATTTAATCTGCTCAGAACTGATTTGCAGTGAGATAAGTAAGTTAAGTTTTGAACAATGATATCTGGGAAAATGGTGAAGTTAAAAGGGAATGTTGGAGATACTGCATATTGCAACATAGTGAGTATGCACACAGGATTTTCTTTGTTGTGCATATGTTAAGCATTATGAACAGACATTGTAGCTAATAACAATAAAAAATAATATTTTTGAAAGAAAATGGTAATTCTTATTATTTAATGTAATCCTAATTGTTTGGAGCTCTTTTGATGTAGTCCTGTGATGGAAAGGTTTTTGTCTTTTCAATTCAGTAAAAGCAATGCATTTCAGCTGCTAAAGATAAGCCATCTTCAAAGAGTATACTGCCTCTACAATATCATATTAAATTAAAGTAGACTTAAAAGTAGTGAGTGTTGTTTAATACAAGTTTAAGTACAGTGAAAATTAGATAGTGATAGTATCTTCCTGTTCTGCTTACAGGAGAACATTTTACTGCTTCCTTTATCCCACAGAAACAATTCATTGTGTGAATAAAAGAAATGTCCCACCACCTAAATGTTTGCAGATGAACATGCATATTACTGCCAGACAATGTCCTTTATCCAGTTCTCATGGTTCACCACGATACTCCTGCTGAAAGAAAAATAGCAGCATTGCTGAAGTACATTTTTCATTGTGATGGAATATTTTGACTACAAAAATTGTAATAATTTAGTAAAGTTTGATACAATATAAGGACTGTGTTTGCTGCAAAATCTGGGATATCTTGGATAATTTGGGTTAGGATTTAACTTTTTGCATCAGAATAGTATAATTTGTGGTATTGGCTGCTAAAATCAAGACGTGGCCAAGGTTTGCTTCAGAGTATTGCCTGAGAGTTCTATTTTATGTGTAAACTATTGTAGTTGTGTACTAAATCAGTTAATGAAACTTCATTGCAGCTGTTTCACTCACATTTCTGATTATTGGTTTGCTTTTCTTGAGAATGTTACCAGGGAAGTGAGTGTGCTATAGTGGAAAATGGATATGGGTAATATCTCAAAGGGATTGGATTACTGCAGGATATTATGAAGGGACGGAAATGTTAGACTCAGGCACTGGAAGGTTTACGTGTTTGGTTTTGTAGTGAAGATACAGTTTTCTTAGTGGTAATGCAGGGGATCTTCGACCACAACTTCTCATTCCAGCCTTTATAAAACTGCCTCCATTAACTGCTTTGAGATTTTTCTTCTTCAATCTTTGTCATCAAAACAAGTTGATAAAATAATATGTGTTGCAGAAACAAGTCAAACTACAGCAGTGATATTGGAAATTTGCCTTTTCTTGTCCCAATATTCTCCATTTCAGTACTGATAAAAATAGTTTCCTCAATTATATGGAAAGTACTTTTCATTTTAGTCTCAGATCATAACTGTCAATTGCTTTAGAAAATCTGTCCACTTATAAATTGATTATGCAGTAGATATCATGAATACAACTTCATTCTTTAATATGAGTCTATCTACTTTGACATTTTTTTAATTGTCCAAGATCATTAGGGTTAGAAATCTGGTGTAGGTGCTCCATCAGTTTAGAAACTGATTACAAAGTCTGGCAATTGCCTTTCGAAGAGTGTTTTATTTGTCTCCTTTAACTCCTATTTTTAATTTGAGCTTTGCAGTAGTTACCTATAGGACTTTTGATGATTGATTGTCTTGTTTTTGAGATGTAAAAGTTTTCTGATCCCTCTAGTCAGAAAAAGACCTTTCTAATCATGTCATAATGCAAAATATGCTTACTCAGGAGCTTGTATATTGTCTGGTTTTGACAGCTTTTTATGAGGGTCTGAGATAATCCATATGGTGCAAAGTATGCTGTATTTATTATCCTTCACAACATGCTACAAACCTCATATTTTCCCTAGGGCTTTCAGGCAGGTAAGATAAGCAGATGATAGATAAAGTGGGTAGCAAATCCTGCAGATGCTTCTCTGGTTTGTTTGTCTTTGTTTCTTTTTATTTCACTTTTATTGTAAATTCCTATTTTTATTTTATCACAAAGGTGCAGGACTCTGACCTTCATTTTTAGCATAACAGCATATGGGTGAAGAAGTCATTCATCTGCTTTTTCATGTACCATGTAAATGTCATATACTCTACTTAATGAAAACATGCTTAATGGGCCATATGCTCAGAAACCAGTGTAAGTCCAAAGATATTATTAGCAATTGCTGCTGCTTAATTACAGAAGTGTATTCAATATTTATAAAATACAGTGAGAAATATATTCTTGATATAAAATAGCTTCAGGGTCTTTTAATTTTCTTGGCCTTTCCCAAGAAAGTTGTCAATGGACTTGCACCAGCTGCAAGTTTAAGTACTTGGACACAGCAGGGTTTAGCTTGTTTTATATTTGTTATCAATACAAAAGATTAAAGAAGTTGCTGGACCTCTAAACTGGCCATTGACAGAGTCCTCACAAACATACTTTCTTAGCCACAGTTGTGTTGGTCTTTTTTTCAGTCCCTCCTAAAGTGCCTTGTGTAAAACTAGGGGTGAATGAAATACAAATGCTGACTTATCTAACAATTTCTAATTTTTGTATGGTCTGAAACTTTACCCAGATCAGTGGAGCTTACTTGGAAAAAGTACTGGTTATTGTACTTTGTCCAATTTATTTATGGTATATTAACACTGGTAATAAAATGACACTTGTATTTTCTTAATTTCACTATTAATAAGGAGTAAATATACTAGCTATCACAAAAGAAGCTTAGTGGAAAAAAAACAGTGTAGGTTTTAAGAAATATTTATTAGAACTTCTTTTTCTCACTATGGATGAATGTATTCCATGATTTGAACACAGCAGCATAAGGTAACATAAGCTACCATTTTTATCTAAGTTAAAATTTCTAAAATTTCTTGGGTTTAGATTTTCAGGCCAGAAGGAAACATTTGTTTGACCACCAAGGGACCACTAATTTCTCTTAAATGATCAATATTTTGTTTGAAATCTATGAAAAACATAGACTTCAGTTAAATCAAGCCCTTCTATTTCTTAAATATTTTCCTAAGATACCTTTACTGTGGTCACCTCCTCCTAAACCCACAGCACTGGTGGACAGTTTATATATACAGATCATTCTATCTGGCAAACCTCAGCCAGTACTTCAGTAAAAAGCTAAAAATAAAAAGTGGGTAAAGATTCCCTTCTGACTGTGCTAACCCTGTGTCTCAGGTATTGAGGTAATGCTCAGGACTGAGCCAGCAGCACAGACATATAAGAGGTGTAATTCACTCTCACCTCGAAGATCTTTTTGTCTGCTAGACGCCCTTTTACCACTTTGTTATTTGAGATATGTTCAGAAAATGGAGAAATGAAAATAATTAGCCAGTTCTGTAGTGGGAGAAAAATTCTGTTAGGCACTGCACATTGCATCCAGAAACCTGAAGACATAAATTTTTTTTAAAGTCGTTGTACTTCAGCACATATGAGGCAGCATGAATATTTGAAAGATGATGCAAGCAATCCTTTTCTCTACTGAATAAAACGTGATATGCAAAGAACAGGACAAGCAGTATAGCAGTCTTGTTTACTGAGACAGTGCTGTGTGAATTCTGTACACTGTAACTCCTGCTTAGCAAGAAGGAAGCTGGCTTTCTACTTTATCCCACATGAATCCCTTTCAGTCAGAGTTATCTGGAGGCATGGAGACTGTACCTCTTCTGAAAGCAAATAAGCTTTTCCTCCCTGAAGGGCAGGATGGAGCTTGCAGCGAGTCTGCAGCGAGTCTGCAGCAACAGCACAAACTGAGAAAGTACTGAAAAAAAAAGACAGAGCCTGCCTGCTGTAGGTGACAAGCACTAAGGTGAGACTTGTAAGCCATGGGAGGAAGGAGATTTTATTTAGGACCAACTGTATGTGGTAGAAAATTTCATGTTAGAAAATGAATTTGTTTTCAAGGCTTTTATTTAATCACACTTCTTGCTACATTTTCATTATTTAAAAAATTAACCTTTTAAGAATCTAGTTATCTTCTGTGCTAAAAAAAGTCTATCCTTAAAGAGGGGGCTCATGTCTTTTTGGATAAGTTACTCGAACAAAAGGGAAACAATTCAGAATTACTTCAAATGGACGCTTTTGGCTCCAAAAGGCTTGGTTGGTTTTTTCCATGTTTAAACCACTTAATTATTCTTTCTGTTTTTGGCTACTGACCCATGTTGCCAGGGCTCATATAGAGTCCTGTGCCTAAGCTGCCATTCAAACTACACCTCTAACTATGTAAGATGCAAGTGAGATAATCCAAACTCCAAGATACCTCGTGTATATTTTCACAGCCCTCCACTAACTTCAGAATTACTTTAAAACATTAGCTTGAAGTTTGTCTTCTTAAAATGATCAATTTAATTTTCTTTCAGAAACAAAGTTTCTGTCGGTAAACAATCATGGGGTTATAGTGCTGATGCTACATGATGATACTCCTTTTGAACTGTGTAGGAAAGATCTTGGTCCTGCTTTGCCAGACATGGCAGAATAACCTTTTGCTATTCTGGAGTCACTCCAGCAGTTACTTTCTTCATTCAGCAAGAACTAAGATTTCACAGAGATAGGAATAGTGGAAATGGAAAAAAACCTAGCTATTATGTGAGAGAAACTTGACATTAGTATTTTTCATATCTTGCATTTTATTTCCAGAAATTGAGAACAGTGAAAGTAGACTTTCTGCTTACATAGCTGTCTGAGTACAGGGAAAAAAACCCACCCTTCACTGACCAAGTCTTCTACTAAAATGAAAGTTTAAAACTTAGTGCACTTTTTTCCAGTTAATAATGCTATTTTATTTTGCATCAATAAAATGTTAAAAAAAATTAATTGAAATCAAAACCCATTATGAAATCGAAGCTTAAGATGTCACACATATTTTTTAATTTTCCAGAGTGGCTATTTTTCACAAACTTCTTATGAATCAACAGAGAATAAGCAACTGCCTTTTCCTAGCAATGTCATTGAATGCAATGGATTTAATTATACTAAATTGATCATAATAACAGTTAATAGTGGTTTAATACCACCAATTAGTTTGATACAAACTGTTGTTTTACAGCCTCTTCAAGATAAAAGCATACTTAGTCATGCTACATCTTGGGTACAAATCACATTCTACACATTCTCAGAGCTTTACCTTCAAAGCAGACTCTCAGACATTAAAATTTAGAATCACTTATAAGATTGAAAATTTTCTACTTTATCTTCTGAAACAACTTATTGCAGGGACAGAAACATAAAAACAGTAAAATAGGACTCTAATAACAGGCCAGTGAGAATACATCAGGCTTTCTTCCATATTGTTCTCTATGGAACATCAATGGATATTTACAGATACTAACAGTGGATTCAGTGTTCAGGGGCTGCTTTGGCCACATGTCAGAAGCACAGAATTTATATTAAGGAGAACACAGATAGAGACTGGAAATAACGTTGGCCTGCTGAGTCGCTGTAAATATGAATTCCCACAATGAAACTATTTTCTTATTAAAAACAGTGTTAAAGATTCAGTTAAAATTACAGTGTTGCAAGTCTAAATTCAACTCTAAACTTTCTGCTGCCTGAATACTTGAATACAGCACTCTCATTTGAGCCAAGCTTTTCACTAAGTGACACCTACATCTATATCAACTTTAAATATAGTGCATAAGTTTATTTTATGGAAGTAGTATCTATGGTTGGTACGATGTGAGCAACAAGAAACTAGAAGCAGGAAACTGGAGAGACAGAATGGGCCAGAGGCATAGATAATTGGTTTTTCTTTTGCTATATCCACAGTAGCAAATGAAACTAAAATCTGAAGGCTAGTTGCTGGACTGAGGCCAACTGACAGGTCGGAGGTCATGTCTATAAAAGCTTTTATGGTAAAATAGTTTCATAACATGAGTTTGAAATGATTCCTGAATTGCACCAACCAGTGAAATTTATAAGTTTCAGAATTGAAGGTAATACCTAACTTCCATGGTAACTGTAAAAGAAACAGTGATGACTTTGTAGAAATATGGATGATTCCATGTCAGAATTTGGACTCAAGTTTTGGACTTTAGTGTAGTAGTGTAATTATAACTTCTGTGAAAAGAAAAGGGGGTACTATATTTATTTATTTATTTATTCATTTATTAGAATGTGAAACAAAGTTTATTTCCTCCCTTCCTTGTATTATTAGAGAAATTTACATTATTAGCTTCATTGTTCTTATTTGTTTAGTTAAATCGCAGTTAAATCTAAGACCAGACCAAGAAATCAGCTTCAGGCCCAGGAAATATGAGTCTGCTGTCAGAGGGAAGGCGAAAAAAATATTGTTGGTAAATTAGTTCATCTGCAGCATGAAAGTGTGTGTTACAGTGTCTCAGTAGGGCAAAGTCAGCACCAACAGGTGAGAGCAGTCTAAAATTATGCATCTTACTCAGAGTGAAAATGTAATGACTGTGAGTGAATTGGTATATATTCTATCTAGATACATCTACTGCAGGTAATAAGAGATTCTGCCCTCTTCTGTAAATGTTATTAGTATGGGATTGCAGAGGTTTTCTTTGCTGAAGGAAGATGTCTCAGGATTGTAGAATTGTAGGGTGATTCAGGCCAGAAGGGACATCAGGAGGTCTTTAGCCCAATCTCCTGCTCAAAGCAGGGCCAGCCAAGGTCAGAACAGGTTGCTCAGGGCTTTACTCAGTCAGATTTTGAAAACCTTCAATGCTGAAACCCACAAAAGTCTCTGAGCAGAGAGGTCCAGATGTTCCATTCCTAAAGTTGCCCCAAACACCCTCGAGAAGCCATAAAGATTTCAAAACAAGTGCTAGGTCAAAATTGATCCAATCTTTTAAATATGTATTAAGAAAAAGTTTCTCTTGATTGTAGTGATAGTAGGTTTATTGTTTTGTTGTAATTTTACATTCTGCTGCAAGAAGCAGTATGAAGCCAGAAAATATAAACCTCTAGATACTGAGTGAAAAGCAAGTTGTCTTTTTTTAAGTTAAGAAATCTATAAATAATAATTAGACATAATGGAAGTGAAATATGTTCTCAGCTTTAATTAAACAATTGTTTTCAATACCAGTGGGGAAATTAGGGATTACTTGTTTTATAATAGACTATAATAAAACTTCTTTACTTCTGGTGGTTCACAACTCATAGTTGGTATAGGTGTTTTAAATATCTTGTTGCTTTTGTTTAACAGATTGAATGCTAATATTACAATCTAAACAGTTCAATAGTATCAGTGAATTATTTATTCTTGTTTAGCATGGACGGCCATATTCAAGTGAAATTTCTGGAGACTGGAGAAAGTTTCAATCTTTTTTCTAGAACAAAATATTTCCCTTTTCTATCAGAAAAAAACAGGCTAAAGAATTTTTATTCCCAGCAAGGCTGCACAGTATGACTGACACAATATATTTTCTGAACATCCCCCTTTCCCTTCTCCTCTTCCACCATTTGTTTTGTTACATTTTAACTGTTTTATGACTGAAAATGTCATTTAATCATCACTGAAAAATGTCAGAAAGTAAAGCCATTATGTAAAAGGACTTGGATTTCATACAGACATTGCCATGTTTAGGGACTGTTATATCAACAGTTATCAAATTATTGTCTGACCTTTTCATCCATCTAACCTGCAAGGCATTGAGCAACAGATTTAGTACTGTTAAGACAGAATTCATCTTCAGGTTATAATTAATAGGCCAGTATTTAATCACTACATTTGTGTGATTACAAATGAGGAAACTGTGAACTATTACTGCTAGCTTGGACTGAGGCACAATTACTGGTAGCTTACCCAGCAAAAGTGCTTGAGAGTTGCTGTATGCATTTTCACATTTATAATTATGCAAAAAGCCCTGTCATCTTACTTGACCTTTAAAGCACCCAATGTGCTGATTGTAGAAAAAGTATTTTAAAAGCCTGATGGAAATTTCATAGAGTGCATATATGACCCAGTGATTGTATCATCAGCAAATGCTAAACAATAATGGTTTAAAGTCATTATTCTAATTTGGCCAGACACTGCTAGATTCAATCAAACAGAATCAGAGGTGCATGGCTGACATTCTAACAAGCTTAGAGCAAAGACAGCTCATGCTTTGAATTGTATTAACTTGTGTTCTGACACCAAATACTGGGAATTAATTTCAAAATATTTTTAATATATGCACACAAAAATACTTTTTTAATATCAATCATATAGACTATTAAGGACAAGCTAAAAAATACATATAAAGCTAATGTGAAAAGAACTAAATCTATAAGGATGTTTGCGTGATAGAAGTACATACATGGTCATGTAACTAGTTACAGCATTAACATCTCAAAACATGTAAAAGAAAAAGTAATCAAGAGAAAAACAGAAGAGGAAATTGTTTGAGCAGCTGTACTTCACATAGCACATCTGTCAAATAGTTAAAAAGAAAAGCCTGTCAATTCCTTCCTGACCCTCTTCCACTCCATCTTAAGAATTATACTGCATTAAAATAAGTCTGATATAAAATATTTCTGAAATATTGCTATATTATTGTTATACTTTTATTCACGGTTACAATATCATTTTATCAGGAGGAGAAGAAATTTTAGATATTTACAAAATCATATTTTTTTTTCCTTTGAAGTCTCACTGCCACTCTTTTCTGTAGAATGATATATCCACGATGTCATACTGGATTCAAGCACTAGTAAAAATTTCTTGACCATTGCAAATAGAGCTACAGAGAATGATTGTGCCAGTTACACACCTTGTCAGCAAACTTTCTTTGTAAGTCATTAATGAAAAGAGAACCTTTTGTGAGTGCTTAGACATACAGCCATTGTATATTATCCAAAAAACATGGTAGGAAAAGCATTCCTTTCCTTGTTTCTAGATACATTTAGTTCCTTTTTCACATTCATGTTAGCTATTAATTATCAAGTTAAAAACATTGAGGGGATAACAAAAAATCTTCTGAATCAATTCATTAAGATGCTAGTTTTCAGTCCACAGAATCAAAATCCCATTTTATTTCTCTTCTTCATTCCTGATTTTAGCAACAAACCAAAATTTTTTATACTCTGTCTGAAGTTATTTGCCGTAGGATGGACAGGCCATTTTACATACGCAAATATTAATGGGCTTTTCTGTAAATACATATCACCGTGTTTGCAAATTTTTCTGAAAGCATCTCAAAACAGAATTACATGGAAAACACAGAGAACTGTTTGCAAATCTTCCTAATGTTAACTCTTCATTCTGTCTGTTAAAAACGCATAGAGGACTTTATGAAATAATATGTGAGAATCCATATATTACCGTATGACAGAATATAGTTAAGAAAACTTTTAAAGTTCTCTTTTGTAAGAATTTTCAGGAGGCAATTTTGCATTGTCAGAGAGTAACTGAATTCATACAATACCTACTGCATTCTACCCAAATTGTTTTTACAGAGCTGTAGGTTGCTGATTTGTGGTTTGGGCTTTTGGGGTTTTTTGGGGTTTTTTTTGTATGTGCTATTTTCACTTAGATTTTTTGTGACACCCAGATTACAGAGTCACTTGAACAGGTTTAAATAGAGAGCTGATTGAGCTCTGATTTATTTCATGCATAGAGAGAAGGATAAGCTGGAAGAAATGCCCCCATGAGAGACTGATTTATTTCTGGTATTTCCTTACTGTGCTTTCTTACATGAAGACAAAGTGATTGCTGCCAGTTGGTTATTGGAATGCAAATGACATTTACATCATTAAAAAAAAATTGAAAGAAACCAACTTGTTTGCTTGGTACCTTCTGCTTGTTGTTGATAATTTATGCACATTGTTAATGGCAACACATTTAAGAGGGTATGTGAATGAGGGAGGGAAATGAGAATGTATATATTAATTTCAGGGCCTAATAATACTGACTTCAGCTTTAGGAATGATGCTTTTGAAGATAAGTATTACAGATTATTATAATACCTCTGCACTTTCTAAAATGCAGCTTAAGTTGCTTTTGTGGTTTGTATTTTGTGTGTGTGTGATGAGAAAGAGGGATATTTAAAATATTTCTGTTCAATTGATGTATTTTTTGCAAATTACAAAGACTTCTTGTTATTGTTAAAAATTGTCTAACTCTTTTTATTCAGTCATATATGTGCTTCGGCTTTTTTTAGCAATTAAACTGCCCAGATTTACAATATGGCTTCATTTTAATGAAATTTCAAACCCCAAAGATGTCAACTTACAGCTTGTTAAACAGCTTCTTTTATATTTATAGTTCTACACTACAAAACAGCTATTTACTTGATTTTGTTTCCTTGTTGGTTTAGCAACAGCCTAATTAATTTATCAAATAGACAGTAATGTAAATAATATATGGTGGTAAAATGTGCCTGTTTCTGAATTTGTGCAGGCAAGGCATGGTACCATGTGAAGCAGAAATGTCAATCCTGAAGTTATCTTCAAATACAAGTATAACTAGAAATTTCTGGTCCAGTTCTTATTGGCTTGAAACAGGATCCATATTTGTTGGTGGTTTGCCTCATCCTTATGCACCAAAACAGGTATTTTATTATCATTATTAATATTATTATTATTGTTGTTGTTGTTGTTGTATTTATTGTTATTATTATTATTATTTATTTTTATTCAAATTTTTACTTTTAGGAGTAGCATGTTGAATATGATAGAACTGAAGAGATTTAAACCATGCAAAAATAAAAATTGCTTACAGTTTTTTGAGAGTTGCATCTGAGGGATAAGTATGGTTCCTTGCAGAGTATTGCTCATGTGTGAGACTTTGGTAAGTGAACAAAAGAGCATTGTGGTCTAAAGTCATCATCTGAAATCCTGTTTGTCTTGAGCAGGCAGAGTAAAGGAGCAAATATGATCAAATTTAGAGGAGGTGCCTGTTCCGTCAGGTGCTAGTTCTGTGAAGATGTGAGAATAAAACTGCAACGGTTTCCAAAACAAAGGAGGCTCTGTTTGCATCCTGTGCTGGCTCAGACAGGTGTGTGTAAAAATGGACCAGGCAAGAGAAAGGTAACCTGTGAAACTGCATTAATGAATGAGAGATAGCACAGGAGCTTGAATTTGTGGGGGTCTGTATGCAGCTCAGGTAACCACGTATGCAAGGATGAGAAGTAATATGCAGTGGCACTTGTACAGAGTTAGGGAAGAAGAATCTCCACCGGGTCATGCAGAGAGCTGGAAGCAAACAGATCATTACTCAGTTGTTCTTATGGAGGATTTTGGGGTAGAGTAGTCACAACAGATACACATGACTTAAGTGATTTCCAGTATTTTTTTTTCCAAAAGCAGGATGAGTATAGTTAGCTATTTCTATTCCAGTTTATGACACTCAACCTCTTCATGCTTACATAGATCAAAGGACCAGGCCCTGTAATTCATTTGAGCCTGGCGCCATACACCCAGGACACACTCAGTCCAGCTCCCAGCAGCACAGCATGGCCCCTGTGCAATGCAGCTCCCAATGCAGCTGGGTCAGCCTTGTACATCTTGTCAGGTGTCTAAGTATGAAGTGCACCTCTGCATCTAAGGGCTCTTGTCATAGCTGTGTACAAATTTTTTAAACTAAATTGTTGACATAAGGTGTTGGTGGCCTCGCTAATCACACAGCTCCAAGTCGGTCTCTGACTTTACTTATTTACCTGGACTATTTAACTCTCTTGTATCATTCCCAAATGTGCTCCCAGAATGTAAAACTGTTCACCATTACATAATAAAGACTATCTGTGAGTGTTTTTGTTTTCCATGTCATGAAATAAATTAAACTGGTAGTGCAGAGTTGGTGTAGTGCGAGTCTCATTTATTTGAGCAGGGATCTTTGGAATGGTGACATCCCAACTGTAGCAAAGTTAGTCTGAAGGGGTTTTGTTTTGCCAGTGTACTGTAAAAACTACATGGACATATGTAGTCCAGATTTCATTTTTTAAGCCATACTTTGGGGTAGGCTTTACCCTGTGCAATTGATTTAACCTTTTTATTTCTGTTCCATTCTTCAGTAAGTGAAGGTCATCTTATTATGAGGCAAATAAAGTCATTTCAAGCACCAGTGTGTTTTTGATGCTGCTACTGTAATGCAGCATTTCTAGATTGCTTTCACCTTATAATAAATTGCACAGTAATCAATGATGTGACAAGACTGTTGAAATCCAACTTAAAAGTTCTTGTGAGTAGGTGCTTTTTAGGTTTCAAAATATTTCACAGAAAGTGCACTTCTAAGTAGCTCATACTGATATTAAAAGAACACATCAAGTAGTATTCGTAGTTATACAACTTCTCCCTTAATTCAAATGTTCATACACAAACTATACCTTCATCTGGAATATATTATCCCGAGTTGTATGTAGAATTTTATTTACTACAAAAATGTATCTATACTAATGAGATCTATGAAAATTACATTTTCAATGTTTGAGTTACCTGTCTTCTAGAAGCTAAGAGAAATTTTTAGAGGATACCCCAAAGAATTTATAGTGAAGGCTTAGAGAAGTTCAATTCATGCAGTGTGTTTTGCAGCAGGTAAAGAAGCAATTTATTTGGGGAATACATTAATAATGTGTCTATGAGAATGAATTTTGAGATGAAAAATTGCTCTTTATTAGCTAAAGGCCAAATAAAATGAAAAAAAATTAAATTTACATTATGGAAGTCCAAATAACAATGGAACACAATGGTTTAAAGGTAATTTGTTGCTAAAAAATTTGCCTGCACATCTTGGATGATCATATCAACGTCAGCTTTCTTTCTTTGAGAATGTTGCAGTTCAATTCTATTCTTCATATAGGATTAATAGGTGAGATTTTGTGGTTCATTATTGTTATCTAAATTAGGTAATAGATGTGGGACAATAGAGTGCTCAAGTTGGTGATACTTAACCTCTATTAGTACTTGGAAAGCTTATGTTCCTATAACTCCTCTGAAAAGGCAAAAATATATCCTCTACTCTCAGTTGCCTCTCTAGTTTTCCACTGAGCTTTCTTGCAGCTTCTTTCTGTTTGAGATGACCTCAGCCTTTTACTTCACTTAATTTTCTTTACTTATTTGTGATATTTGTGTTCATTTTGATCTTAGTATCCCATTTTACTTAATGTTTATGTTTTTCTATCTTCAGGGAAGTTCAGTTTTCCTTGGCTTCCCTGTCAAAGTCTATAGGCACCAAGACAAATATAGTCTGTAAAGGCTGGATTTTTTCCCTTTTGTCAGGGAATGGAGAACTGCCTGTCCAAGTACTCTTTATGTGGGCTTTTCAACCCCAGCAGTAGGAAGCCACTCCAGAAAGTTTCTTTTCCATCAGTTTAGACCCAGGCAGTCGGACTTCTATTGTAAAACCTTCATCATCCCTGAAACAGAACAGGACTGTTTCTGACCTTCATCCTGCAGTTTGCTTCAAGGGAGATTTCTGCTCCAGCTGAGACTCAGCTTTTTCTGACAAGTGCTCTGATCACTCTTGGAGTCAAGTTTGATAATGACCCTTGTGATATACGCAGTATTCACCTAATAATACATTGTCTTGTTTTAGCTCCTTCTCTCAAAGGAGTAGTTCACTCTGCTGTTGGCTCTCCTACCTTCCAGTATTGTGGAAGTTGCAGAGAACAGTGACTTCAGACCCTAGATTCCTTCAGTTTCTGACTAACAGGAACTTCTAGCTGTCAGTACCAGAAACTGAAGACATGGGAGTCCCATGTTACTGGAATTGCTCATATTAAATAATTCATTTCTAGGATACATTCCTCCTCCTTTCATTTTGATTGAAGTTTGAGATGATGTATAAAACCCTCGGGGTAAAATATTGTCTCCTCTGATGATTTCCTGTACATTTTCCTAATCAGATCTGAAATGTCCATGCATTCTTCCCACATATTTCTTTTTTTTTTTCTGTATACTTATTATTTGGTATTCTTTTGAGTCAGAGTATGCAATATGTATGGCAAGGTGCAACAATTCTACTGATTTCTCTAGTTTCTGCCATCTCTTCAGGAGATCAGAGCCTTCTCCTCATGCAGTGATGCATTTAAAAGATCATCTGTGACATCTGGGGAAGCAATGCCATAATATCCAATAGATTTCTTCACTATTTAGAAGATCTCAGACCTCCCAGATCTCAGTCCCAGTGTCTGTGAGTGGTGGCAAGAAACACTAGAGCAACATATAAACCAAAAATATAAAGTACCATGGGTCAAGGACACTGACAAGCATGCACCCCTGGCTGATGATATCACGAGGCTACTCTCCTTTACCTCTGAAAGCCTAGAGCAATCAGAGGAAACTCCTGATGACAGGGAAGAAGACAAATGTGATATTAGGTTCATCTTAAAAAAGCTGAGGAGGAAGATGGGTAGCCATGAGCCGGTCAGACCAATGGCACAGCTATGTTCCTGAGACAAATATAGAAATAAATGAAGGACAAGCAGGTCCTTGGGAACAACCAGCATGGATTTACGAAAGGGAAACTCTGCCTGACGAGTATGCTTACATTCCCTGTTGAGATGACTAGCTCTGTGGGCAAGGGGAGGGCAGTGGATAACCCTTACTTTGTGTCCCAGACAGCTTTACTCCCAACTCTATCTCCTCCCTCTGCCTGCCACAGGAGGATGGGAAATGGGGGTTATAATCAGACCATAAGAGTTTGTCTCTGCCACTTCTTCGTCCTACACATCTACAGTTCTCTTAGCTATCTACGGGCCAAAAATGGAAAAAGTATTTGACTTGGTTTGAATCTTGAAGGATCTGAATATGTGGGTAGAAATCATGGTAACGGATAGGTGCCCTGAAACACCTAGAATGAATTCATCTGAGCTCAAGCACTGCAATCTGTTTCATGCACAGCAAGAAATTGTTTTTATGACTCTGTAAACTGTCCTTTGCAAAGTTTAGTGGAGTCATCTGACAGTCTAGGAAGGCATTGCTGAACAGTCAGAATGAAAGCTAAACTATAAATAGCTGGCTGGCAGAATCTTGTCCTGCTGTCTTGCCACAGTGGAAAAATCCCCTTCAGCTCTGTGCCAGCTTTGTTTATTACTTATTTTTATATTCTATCCTATTTCTTTGATAAAGAATATGATGGGAATAGTTCAGATTTGCCACAGGTAAATGGCTAAATCAGTTAAACAGCATCATCTTTTTAAAACATTGTGGTTTTAAAGCTGTTTATGATCACTGTTTTTGAAGACATAAAAATCAATAAAAAAGGAAGAGAAACCAAATTACACACAGAAAAGAAACCTTTTAGATCAGAAATTAAAAAAGGTATTATTTCTGAAATCTCAAGACATGTTTCAGAATAATTAATTTCATGCTAGCTTTAGTATTGTTAATTGTTTACAATAAGTTTTTCTCTACCGAGAAGATTGGTACACTCAAAGGGAAATTAAAGATTGTTTTCAAATACCTACAGCAGCAGCAGTTGATTGCAACAATAATTTTTGCTGCTATAATTGCTCCAGTAATTTATATTTCTAGACTTAATAGTATTTTTGTATTGACAATGTGGAATGTCATTTTATCTTCATATTCCTTTTCAACTCAGGCAGTTCTCTATAATTAAACTTTGCAAGTATTAAAACAGAGAAGTTTCAGAAAGAAAGGAAGGTTCTGTACCAGGAGAGCAATCTTCTAAGTAAAGAGAAGAGATTAAGGGGAATATGTGCGAATATATATGTGGGCATCAATATGTTACCAATGGGGAAATGGCAACAGATAATTGAGTGATATATTCAGGATCATAGTATGTTAATGTTGAGACTAAGGTGAGATGGAAATCATTATACATCTGAAGACTCAGACTAGGGGACCACAATATCTAATGGGCTTGTACTTTAAATACTAATGTGTAAAATACGCTGTGCATATGTAAGTACACATACATAGTTTTCCTATGAAAAAGTGATATCCCGTTCATATGTACTGCCCAGTTTTAAGATATTCTCAGGTACATATGTAGATAAAAATGTTTTAAACATTTTAATAACCAACTGCTAAAACTTACAAAATTACATTCTTTCTCTTTTAATAACTCATCCACAGAATTCAGTAGCATTGAGTGAGCAAATGGACAATGTGAAACAGGTGTTGCAAAATACAGAATAAGACCCTTAATTTGGAATGATCCAAAAGCATTTTGCTCTATGTTACAGCTGCTGTGCATCCATAGACTAACACAACAGCAACCCCTCTGTAACTGTCTAGTTAGAAACAGTTTATGATCCATTTCCCTTCCCAGCGCATTACAAAGCAGTGGGAGAATTTAGTACAATCTGTGCACAGTGGTTTAGATTTGATTATCTGGCATTCACCTTATCGGATAAATCTTGAGCTCTGACAGCAACTTTCGCATTATAATTTATAACAATATAATGTATACATGATTCTTTAACATCCTGCTACAGTAGTCATTGGATGTGAACAAATTACAGTGTTCCTGACCCAATTAATGCTCCCTGGGCTGCAGTGTTCAGCTTGAGAAGATTCCTGGGGAAGCCAACAAAGGAAGGAACATCCAATCTGTCACAGAATTGCAAGGCACACTAGACTGTTTCATGGCTGCAATTTTTGCTCTAGTGGTTTAAGCAAGAATGGGTAGCTTGAAACCTTAGAGAGGCCAGTTCTTGAACGTCCACACATTTCCTGTTGTTCCAGACCATACCGGAAATTTTCACATTTAACTATTTAAAATTATATGTTTTTTAAAATAATTTTTTAGGCAGACTGGTCGTAGAGGGTTTTTTTTTTTCATTAGATCATAAATCTGCCTAGGAATTGGCCCAATGATAATTCATATTTGATATAATTTAAAGAATTATCTGATCCATCAGTTTAAACTCTAGCTCAAAATAGACTAAGTGGAAGCCAGTTGCCAAGCATTAGTCTTCCCTCTAGGTATAGTGAAACACAGGTGGCTAGCCCTTCGTAGCTATGCAGTAGAGTTTAAGGTTCTGCTGTGGTACAGAAAATGGAAATGAACAGTGTTGACCCTTTTATCATTGTGGTTTTAGTGTTACATTTCTAAACTGTGAGTTGTTCCTGTTTGTATCAATTCTAGAATCTGTATTTTTCAAAAAATAGGGTGAAATTGTTTGTCCTTATATTTATGCCGCTCTCTTTTAATTTGACTTTCCCTACACACATTATACATCTTCTAAGTCCACTCTGTTGTCAGGTTCATGATTTAAAATATTCAGAAAGGCTCTTTCAGGGTGTTTGTTGATTTGAAATGCATTTTGCATCCTGAAAAGCATCTGACTTCTTTTTGAATCTTGACATGATAGCCTTAGATCTTGACAAGTGTTGACTTCCTAATGTCCTACTTAGGATATGCTTTGATTCTGTCTTTGCATCACCTGAATGCCTAACTTAATGAAATGCACCACTTACTGTTCCTCAAGATATTTTATATAGTTTTGCACTTTTATGCACTAAATAAATATTTGTCACATCACCAAACATACTTCTACATGCCAATGTTTCATTGGCTACTATCATATATTCTGGTACTTGTTCTTTAGATTGGTAAGTCATGGGCTACAGGCTCTGTTCTTATGTAATTAATCATTGCCCTGAAGTCAGGGGTCCTGTCTCTTGAGTGGAGAGATGTTTCGCCTGTTCTGAATAGTTTGTTCTGATCAGCATGCTTTTTAGCATCAGTACTTCTTACATTGTCAGATAACTTGTGAATGTGTTTAACAGCATAAGACTCAGTGGGCAATGTTTACTGCATCTAACCAATGTGAAAACTCAACTAGTATTGGCAATTTTTGTCTTTTCTTTTATCCAGTTTGGTCACCATCCACCTAAAAACCCTCTTCCTGTATTTCCCACAATTATTAATTTTCATTAAGAACCTTTGCTTGTGAACAATGTCAAATCATCTTTGGAAATTAGGTTGGCTCAGATTTTGGGTGACCCTCCTCCATAGAACCATTAGTGTCTTCAAGGGATATTAATAACTGGGGAAGCATAACATCCTTAAACAAAATTTTACATTCTTTATGTGATATTGTCCCACGTTTTTGCTACTTACATTCTTTATTACAGCATTCAGAAATTTTCTTCTGAATATAGATTTCCTGGGCTTTAGTTTGCTTCAATCATTTTGGCCTTCCCTTGTTCCTTTTGAAATGCTGAAATCGTGTTTGCCACTTTTCTGTATATTGTTACCAAACATAATTTAATTTAAAAGTTATATAACATTTTTTCACAATTCCAGGCTTCATAGTTTTCACATATTAGAAAGTTTTGATGAACACAGAACAACCTCTCTGGGAGGATGGTAGAGTACCTACCACACAGGGTTTTCATTATGTGATTGGACAGGATGCTAGATAACCTCATCTAAACTCCCTTTTACATGAAAGATTGGATCAGATGATCATGTGAGATTCCTTCCAGCCTGGGATGTTCTATGATTTTATGGCTTAAGTACTTTTTTCAGCTTAAACTAAAACATATCCCAGAACATTTTTAAATACGTGTAGTAGTAGATTTAATTTACCAGAAGTTACCCTTTAAAACCTTCACCCATTTTGCCTGAAAAGTGCTGACTAATAGTCTTCTTTATTCTGCTACTTTGACAGTCAATGCTTCTTTTTTTTCCTTTTCTTTTTTTTAATAATGCTTGATTTTTTTTTTCTACTTGATCATACGTAATTACTGAACTCTATGGAACTGTTCTTCTGTAGCCTGCAGGCATTTTATCCATTAAGCTTTCCATTTGTTTTTATCCTTACTAACCTTGTCCTGATGCAGTTAAACCTTCTGATGGATTTTTAAGTGTGATTTGCTCCCAAAGTTGAGTATATTATGGTCAGTGTTTTTAATGTTTTGGGTTTTTTTTTAATGATTATATTTTGAAATATTGAAACATATTCTTTGCCTAGAGTTATCTCTGGTATTTTCTGTAATGGTTCCAAGAAACCATTATTTACAGCATCTAAAAATGTAGTCCCTTCAGCATATTTTGTCATGATTTCTTACCAGACTGCTTGGAGTAATTAAACTCTGTTATTACTGTCTTTTCTGCCTTACCCCTTCTAAGCTGCTTTACTATTTAACAAATGCTCTAATTATCTTGGTGATATATAACTCTAATACAATATGTTTTTCTTTCTGCATGAAATTTTACTGCAAAATGATTTTTGCCAGTTTGTATATATTTATTTGACTACTTTTATTTTTTTGTCTTTTTCTGGTGCAGCCTACACCTTTCTTGATTTTTACTCTTGCATCATAACATCAAGATGCTTGGCATATTCTTACTGTTTTACTGCTTTTTTCCTTTGTTAGAATTCAAGTATTTTTAAGTAGGTAGTTACTTTTCTTTTGAAAATAAATAATGGTTTAGCAAAAAGAGAGTTGTGTTTACACAAATGTTCGTATTACAACTTTTGTAACATTTTTAGTTCTGTCATGTATATTTTGAATGTGAATTTTTGATTTTTTAAAAAATGTTGTTCCAAGTAGAGAAAAATGTAGTGGAATTCCATGAGTGAATCAGTTTTAATCTAATTTCAATATACTGTCATTATGTCTACTATATAATGATAATAGATAGTCTTACCTAATCCATTGATTGAAAAAGAAATACATATGAGACTTCATATATTTTGCTGAAAGTATCCAGTGCTGCCCTGTAGGATTCTTTGTTACTAGGGTGCCAGTAGCCCTTACCATTTAAGGATATGTTCTAGTTAGGTCTTCAAGGCTAAACAATACAGAGAAATGACACCATCAAGGAAAAGCTAAAACATTCCTGTAATAGTGTGTTGCTGGCTTGTGTTATTATTTTTAAGTCAATGTGTTGAAAAGGCTGCAGATGATGACCTTGGACACTGCAGTATTTGAGACAGTAACTTAGGGGAAAGAGGTATGCACAGGGAGCATTGTAGTGAAGAGTGACACATTTTATTTGGTTTTTTTCTAATTAGATTAATCAGTATGCTTACAGTCATATTATTGATTTGTCAATTCTTTTTCTTATATCTGAGTATGTTCATGTAAGTGTTTTGGATAATTCATTACTGATTTATCTACTTGAAACAAGTTTGAATTCTTGCTGAAGATCATTGTTAGTACTGTCTAATCCTTAAAGAAAGAAACTCAAACAAGAATAGCTTATACAGATCACAGAAATCTTGAATTTTGCTAGTTATAGTAAAATCTAAACCTAGACTATTAATCAAAATGTACAATAAATTTTTCTAGTATGTCTAATAAATTCCAAATTTGCAAGATTAAAAATAGAGAATGGGAGACATAAAAGTATAAAGATTTTCAATACTATTTCCTGAATGCTTCTTGATAAGTCTATATTGAAAAGTTATGTTAATTTGTGTGATTTTATTAATTATAAATTGCACTTTATATTTTATTAGGAAGATATTAAGAGAAGAATTTTTGAAGTTTGTAATATCAGATTTATTGGTTGTGAAAATGTATATTTCTCCAGCTGTATTCTGTGATATTTTTACTGCTTCTATTTAATTTTATAAATTTCACTAGAGTTGGTTTAAAGAAGTTAGAATTTCACATATGCATGTATGTACGTATGCATGTATTTAATATTGTATTATATAATGAAAATACTGATATTATATTAATAAAATTTCTATTAGCCTGCTCAATAAAGTCTCCTAACACCATAACAAAATAACTTCAAATAAGAAAGCAAGAAATATCCTTCACTGTGTTAAGTCCACAGATCAGAAAGTATTGCTGGTGAGAAATCAAGGTTTTTACTCACTGATTACCTTCTGCATCAAATTAAAGGGGACACTTAAGGTTATAAATATTGAATCACTTTGATAAGGCTGAGCTTCACAGAAATACAAAAAATCCTATTAATATCAAGATCTCTACATTAGAAAAAAAAAGCATTTGCATTCCACATATATATCAGCAGTCCACAATATAAACTGATTACTGTAACCAAGATTAAAAATGCAATTCACTCTCATTAGATAATGCTAAAATGCCAAGATCATTATACTTATTACAGAGCTGCAGATCACCTGAACTGGTGATATTATAGCTACTATATTCTTTCAGAAAAGAAGCCAGTGAACTTTATGAAGTTCATGGCCCAGGGCCATCTGTGCAGCAGGCCTTGGCTGAAAGCAGCCACACGGAATCAGATCATTAAAAGAAATGAGTTTGTGCTCCAAAATTCTCAACAGAATCACTGTGCTGAGCCAAACAGATATTTCTGTTTCTTGTTTATATGAGATTCTTGATATGCATGGCTTTAACTGTGTTCTCTAGAAGCTCTTTTATGCAGGTAGAAATAACCAGAGCTCTGTGTACATGGGGAAATCAAACTCCTGAAGATTCTGACTCTGAAAGAAATGAAAAAAAAAAAACATTGAAAAATCTTCTGCTGATCTTAAATGATGATGGTTGTGCCTCTGTCTCACTGAAATCCCCTTAGAGGCTTTATGGAAGTATTTTTCTCAAAAGCATTTTAATTGTTTCATAATTTCAGTGCCTGAACTCAGACTAGTGTGTATTAAATGCTTGAAGCTAACCAGGTAGCAACCTCAGCAAATTAAAAGACGGATACCAAGGCATCACTGAAAATTTCTCCATCTTGTTCTCTTGAGATCATTTCTAAAAGAACATATGGGGTAGAGGGATGTAAACAAACTCAGTATTTGGAGAATTTAATAAGAGAATTGAATTCAGACTTCTGTTTAGTATAGAAGTAGTATTTCCTTTTCTTTTTGACAATTATTTCCTATAGAGGGAAATAAGAGTTTGGGAAACAAAAGATAAATTGAAAGAAAAATAGTATGATATAATTCAATTTCTAAAGACAACTGGTGGGCACGCTCAGATGAATAGATATACTGTAAAAATATCTGTTTGATAAAAAGTGCATGTCATGTATTCCTGTGTGATACCAGAAGTTTTTTCTATTCCAGTACCTCTAGGGAGTCTGTTCAAGCTCTTTCTCTCAGTCAACATTTAAAACACAGGAATGTCTGCAACCATTTCACACTGGACTAAAATGAAATGCTCGACAATAAACAAATACCAGACCATTCCTCCCCATGTGCTTTTTTGACCAGAAGTAACACCCTTCTCCTGGGAAGTGAGAGAGAGTTCCTTTCTCTCTCCCCTGGCAATGATGTTAGTGGGTGTGGAGTAACATTAGGGTCTTGGCCATGCCCCCTCCCAGCTATTGCAAAAATCAACCTTGTCCTGGCCGAAACCAAGGCACCATAAAACCAGCCTTCAGGAATCCCAGGTCCTTAAGTCCAGAGGGAAACTCTGAAGCAAGGAATACTTAACACTGCTGGAATCACCGTCCCTGGAGGTGTTTAAAATAAGACTGGATGTGGCACTTCATGCAATGATTTAGTTGATAAGGTGGTGTTAGATCATAGGTTGGACTTGATGATCTCAAAAGCCTTTTCCAACCTAGTTAGTTCTGTGATCCTGTGAGAAGGACTAGGTTAGGGATCCCTTAAACACACTGGGCAAATGTAAATCTCTGAGGTTTAATGGTTTGCACCCAGGAGTGCTGAGAAAACTGTCTGATGCCATTGTGAGGTCACTGTTAATTATCTTTGAATGGTCATGACAATTAGGAGAGGTTCCTGACGACTAGAAGAGAACAAATATCACCATCTTTGAGAAGGGCAAGAAGGAAGATCTGTGAAACTATAGGTTAGACAACCTCACCTCAGTCACTGGGAAGGTGATGAAATTCTGGGATCTTCTGTAACAAGCTTGATGGCAGACTATCTGCTTGGACTGAAAATGTATACAGGCACTTTCTTCCTAAGAAAAAGGTTGCACACATAAATTTTGCGTGGCTCATTGGTCTTGTTTATCCCTTCCTTTCAGTCTCTTTTTGAAGGTGTAATTATATCTAAGAGTCATGAATAGTGGCCACTACACTCCCTATAGGCAATGAAGACGAACAAAAAAGAGTTAAGATTTACCCTTCGGAAAAGAAGTTGTGTTGATCATGTACCAGCAGATACCAGGGCATGGCCTCTATTCTTCCTTTGTAATTGTGATACAACCTGCTGGTGTAAACCTAAAGGAGGATTGTGCAAGAGCAATTTCTGCCATGTAGTTTAGGCAGGACCCTTTCTGCTTCAGGAGAAACCAGACATTTGACAAGGCAGAGATGTATTTGACAGTATGTATGTACTAGCCAGGCAACTAATGCAATGATTACTCAAATGACCTTTTCAACCAGCAGGTCCCTAGATTTGTCACCCACTCCTTCCTTCTGTATTTGGTAACTGTAGGTTCATTTCTTGCAGACTGGTTCTTTATGCAATTGATGAAACTTCACAAATATTGGCTTGAGTTTCTTTATGCATTCCCCTCAAACATAGCTAAAATCAAGAGCTGATCTCCTTTAGCTATCAATTTACTCTTCTGTTCATTTGGTTTTTTGATAAAGGTAAATTTTAAACCATTGGCTGTAGCAATCTAATCACAAAATTCAATCTATATGAGAAAAAAAGCATGTTATGCAAAATTCTCATGATATTTTAATAGATAAAACTGATCTGAATATTCATCTGTTCCTATTTTATGTACATGTGATTTTTCTCAAAGTTTTCAGCAGCAGAGAGGTTTATGCCACAAACATTAAGTTTTGGGTGCATAACTTCATCCTATTAAAATGCTAATTCATGAGTTTCTCTTCAGAAAAAATGAAGACAATTTGCTGCTAAATCCCATTGAAAATTATTTTTACCAATTAAACTTCTGTGTTTTGGATGGCAAGTGGAGATAATTGTTGACATTTCTGATAAATACAAATTCAGTAGCCAAAAACTTTCATGTTGCTATGAGGTACACTGAGGTAGTTTATTTAATTTTCCATAACCATGTACAGTCATTTTGGGGTTTTGTTTCTTACCTCTGACACCATTTTTACTAGTGTTTGTATGACTTTGCATATCTCTAACATCTTGAACTGATTCACAGTAATATTGCATCAACTACTGTTATAATGTTTCTGCAAGATTTTGTCTGATAAATGCAATGTGTCAATATGTATTGATTCTCCCTGCTGGATCTGGCTGGGATGCAGCTAATTTTCTTCACAGCAGTTTGTGTGGTGCTGTTTTTTAGACTGGTGACCCAAGGACTGCTGCTAATAGAGGGATGATTTGGCTGTTGCTGAACATTGTTTACACAGCATCAATTCCTTCTGTTTCTTGCTCTCAACCCTCACTGAAGAGGCTGGGAGTGGGCACAGCTGAGGCAGATGATCCTGGGTGACCAAAAGGATATCCCATACTGTACAACAATCATGCTCAACATCATATATGATATGTCATATATGATATATGATATATGATATATCATATATCATATATCATATATCATATATCAATCAATCATGCTCAATGATAAAATAGGAAGTTTTTCCAAAGTAGCTGATGCTCAGGGACTGGCTGGACCCCCACCTGCTGGTGGTGATTGCTTTTTCATCAATATTTTATCCTCACTTACTAAACTGTCTTAATGTAAACCCACGAGTTTGCTCACATTTTCCCTTCTTCTCTCTACCGTCCTGATGAGGCGGAGGGAGCAAGAGGGATTTATCTGCCAGCTGGGCTCTACCCACTACATTCCCTCAACTGCACTGTCACTTCAGAGGGATGTCTGTGGCTAATTTGTGTCGTGTGCTCACGAAGAATCACACACAGTATTTCCTCTTATACTTCTGTTAGGTGTCATTGATAATTTGTAGGCCTGCAGTAGACTTTTTAGTGTGCTGGAGGTATTTCCAGAAGTGAGGACCCTGCCTGCCTAGCTGGTAAGAGCCATTCTGTCCACAAAGAACTAACAATATCTTTATAAAGAAATACTAGGACAGCCAGCAGAAAGTCCTCTTTACATATTTTAAATGAAAATAGTCATATGAGGTTATATACCTTTCTTAATCTTTGAGTGAAATGGATGTTGAAATCTTAGGTTTTCTCGTGGAATCTTAACACAAAGATGCATAAATAACCACACAGCTGGTAGCCTCTTGATCTGACCTAAATTGCAGGAAGTTATCTGAGCATGATACTCTGCTTGGTTTCCTTTAACCAAAGACCAAAAGTTTTCAAAATAAGTTACATCCTGGTTTTGGTAGGAAAAAAAACTAGAAACTAGAACTTTTAATCTCTTCATAATAAAAGCTTAGCATGAAGTCAGACAAAGTAGAAGCAAAATGCCTAGACACAACTCTCACCCCCCACCATGGTCTTGCAGGTGGGTTTTTAGTCTCTCACTGTCTTTGTGAAATCTAGTGAATTTGCATCTTCTTTGATGTTATTTTCTTCTTCATTAGCTCTGAGCCCAGGTTCTGTGCTCTGTTCTCCTAAGAGTAGTTTCAGTTTCTCTGCTTAAGCTGCAGTTGGCTGGTTTCCTGCTATGCCTATTGTCATCCGTATGGGTTGTTACCTAGAAACTTTTTACTTTTTTAATCACAGCCCACCTTTTGGCTCATTATGTAAACAAATCATATTTTATCTTTCTAGCAGTGTAAATTTTATGCTTAAGGGAGCATAATGCTTTTTTTAAATAGAAGCAAATGAAATATGCAGCCTATTACAAAATCACACTGATACACGACTGTCTAGGAAAACCCTAGAAGTTTTAACCCCGCTTTTCCAGTGTTAATAAGACAAAGGGTTTTGGTGGCAGCTGCAGTATTTGTAACTTGATCCTGTTTCTCACTTGTAGTCTGTCATTCTTCTTTTCTCCATGTGTTTGAAACTTGTGTAAGGTCCAGCTTTGTTTGAGTTTTTGGCAAGGTTTATTTCATCTTTATGCTTTCTACTTCCAACATATATTATATTCTTTGCTGTTTCCTTGTGTGTGGGTTTCTGTGTATTCATTATTCCCAGTACCCTCTTCCAGCAGGTGATTGCCAGATATTCATGCCATTTTAATTAATGAAATTTCACACCTTACATCTTTAATGTTTTCAGATCTTTATCTGTTCTCTTTAATTTTGTGATTTTTTTCTTCCAAGAAAGAAAACCATCACTGAAGATGTAGTTTTGTTTGTCTAGATTCTGTTTAAATTATGGTGATTGCTGTTTGCTCCTTCCAGAGTTAATCTGGATGATTAGTGTTTCTGTAGTGTCCTTGATATTTATCAATCTACAATGTAAGGTATGTTAGGATTTTTTAGGCTGACTGTGCATTTGATGAATAAAAGGACATCAAATGTTTTGTTGACGAATAGAGACTAACAAATTCAAAAGCATTTGGTTTCCTGTTATGAATGCTAAGTTAGTCTCACAGTTTTGTGATTTCACCTGGAACCCTCTTCTCTAATAACATCAGCAATCTTTCTCTGCATTCATTCTCAGTACAGGATCTCCCATTCTCATTGATCTTCTACATAGAAGTTTCCATTATTTCAGTAACAATAAATTGACTTTGTGTTTCTTGACAGCTTTGACATTTTGCTGCGTTGTTTCATTCCTTTTCCCAATAGCAAACAGTGTAACAGAGGCAGATTTTATAGAAAACTGTAGTAAATGGAGGCCATTCCAGATCCCTGGCAAATAAGCCTTTCAGTGCTGTTTGCTTAATGGCTTCACTCTAAACTAAGTATCTGAATGTACCTATTGGGCATGCAGGGAACATCTGAGCCTGAAAAATGGTCAAACAACACATTTGCCAAGCCAGCAGGAAATGCACTCTGCTCTGAAGGTAGAGGCTGAAAAAGCTTCTATAAAGAGTCCTTATTAAGAGAAGAACATGATGATCACATTGTTTGTAAATTTGTGATTTTGGTGTGCAACATAAAAAAGAAGAGAGGAACAAAGGAACTGGCAGCTGTTCTACATTGGAAATGCAAGTATTATTTTGTGCTCTTTCATCTAAATGAAATGAGATTTGGAAATGAAAGAATAGAGTAGGAGTAGGAATCATTTAATGAAATGGAACTGTGGGGAACATTAGCACAAAATCTTTAATTTCCTATTTTATTAGTATTAATGGTAATTTTTCCGAAAGCAAAAAGGTGTAAAGATAAGTTACTCTGTTGGTGCCTGTCCCACTCTTCTGTGGTTTCCATGTCCCTTCTCTCTGTTTACCCATATCTATAAATACAGCAGGCTGTTTTCTCTCTGTATAATATTAGCAGAAAAAAGCAATATGTGATTGTGTCATGTCTCATTATACAGATTCTTATACCAGGTTACAGAACACTGCTTTACAGACAATTGTTTACAGCATGGGTTGAATACTATGAGAAGAAAATAAGAGAGGAAAAATGAAAACCAAGTACATTTATAGAATGTATTTAAAAAGTAACACAAGTTAATTTTAAGATGTAATGCCAATGTAAACCTGAAACAATAAAAATATCCTGACTATTCACATAAGCTAATATTGTTTGGCATTTGTGAGCTCATTGGTAAGCAAGATCTGAAAAATAATGCTACTGATTTTGTCTTACAATCAGTTTGTGAAGATGAAAATAGTTTGTCCTTTCCACAGTCCTACAGTCCATCTTGTATGTCCGTACAGCAGAGTACTTTTGAATCCTTTAATGACGTTGGAGGAGAGGGATTTGGATTAGCCAGATGTTTAGTTAAAAGAGATTCCTGGTTTACAGCATGAATAAGTGCATGAATGCAAACCTCTGTGGCCCTGTATGTGTGAGCATGCACATGTGCATGTGTCTGTGTGTTTGTATATGAAAGTTTATTCATTATGGCTGCTGAAATTCTAACAGCCAAATCATCATGTGAAAAGTACTACTAACACAAATGAAGAAATGTCTGAGATCATCAGGCATCCTGTGGTTTGTACAGTTTTACAGGAAAGAGTTTCTACATTTCCTACAGTAAAGAACCAGGAGGTCCTGGTGAACAGCAAGATAAGCAGGAGCCAGCAATGTGCCCTTGCAGCAAAGGTATCCTGAGCTGCATTAGGAGAAGCACTGCTGGCATATTGAGGGAGGTGTCTGTATCCTGTGCTCAGCCCTGGTGAGACCACATCCTGTGTACTGTGTCCAGTTCTGGGCTTCTCAATACAAGGCAGACATGGGCTGAACAGAGACCAGCACATGGCCACAAAGTTGATGAGGGAGCTGGAACATCTCTCCTGATAGGAAAGGCTCAGAGAACCAGGACTGTTCAGCCTGGAGAAAGCGCAGGAGGAAAACTCACCAATACTCTACAAGTATCTGAAGAAAGGATGCAAAAGGGGCAGAGTCAGGTTCTTTTCAGCATTGCCAAGTGACAGAGGCAAAGGGCACAAGATGAAACACAGGAAGTGTGTGAATATCAGAACATTTCCACTGTGAGGGTGTCTGAGCACTGACACAAGTTGCTCTGATTGGTGTGGGAGTCTCCATTCATAGAGATATTCGAAATCTGTCTGGACTTGTTCCTGAACTATTGGCTCTAGGTGACACTACTTCAGTAGGGGGGCTGGATAAGGTGACCTCCAGAGGTCCCTTCAAACCTCAGCCCTGCTGTGATCAGTTACTGATCTTTCTCCTAGAGTCCTGTATTGGTTGATCCTATGGAGATATAGGATACTGTGTCTGATGAAGATGGTTCTTTACCCTCCTCTAATATTTCTGCTTCTTGCAGAATGGTAGGAGAAGAAATATGAATTATTTCCTGAGGTCAGATGCACTTTGATGTGGCAGTAGAAGCCTCAATGGCTGCACAACAGTGGAAGGGAGGGGTTCAGAGTCCTCTGAGTACCAGATCTTCATATTGTTATTAATGACACTTGTAATCTCTCTGAAGACTGAACAGAAAATAAAATTATTTTACCTTAGTAGGATGTATATTGCATGAACATATTTTTTTTAACCTCATTCAAAGGGCTTTTAATAGTATTGACTTTTTTTTAATTTTGGGAAGTTTTTTTCAACAAGAAAGAATATGCTTGAAAAGGAATACAAATGCACTAAATCTCTGGAAAAGGGAAAGTGGCTGACCTTGTGGTGTTTGTCCTTCATAACAGCCTGAGGTATGTTGATAGTAAAAATGAAAGAGGCAAGATTTCATCTTGAGAAGAATAGAACAGGTAAGCACTGAGGCTTAAAGCAATGTTAGGGACAGAGAGGAGAGAACTCACGTCCAGAATTGGAGTGACGGAAGCAAGTGAAGGAGCAGTTTAGAATTTGCCATGCATGTTTAATTATTTTAATATGTGTTTTCTTTTTAGAAGTGAAGAACTTACTTTAAACTTCCAGTTTTTAGAACATGGTTTGACTTTTCCTCTATATCATATAATTCATAATGTAGTTTCATGTGAATCTGATCTTTTTGTTTACTCTGGTCTTCCTGGGGACTATCAATTGCAAATAAAATTTGTAAATGTTTTAGGCAAGGAGTCTAAGAGCATGAAACTCAGGGCAAGTATGAGAATTTTAGGATTAAGTAGGTCTTATGACAAGTATATGAATAGTATACAAGTCAAGGTGGGGAAAAATAAAATTTAGAGCTAGAGCAAAAGGAAATGCTCCATAAAATGTCAAGATCAATCTTTGGCAATGAGTAGGGAGTACAGTTCAAAGCTCCAGGGAAACACATAGTGTCAGAAATCTCTCAGGACTGCATCTCTCAAAATGGAAATTCAAGCTAAACCAAGGAATTAGGTAACCAGATCCAGCCACTTTCCCTCACTCCTTTGCTAAAAGTTTTTGTTTCCTCAGAAGAGATAAAAAAAAAAACAATGTCCACTTCCCAGCTGTGCCAACTTAAACTGCCATTAATCTAAATCTATGCTAATATGATGAATTATAGATACACTTTCATGTTCTACAACATTTGTCACAGGGACAGTAACACCTAATTGAAAGACAGAGCAGACAAAAAAAAACCTAGTAACCTGTCAGTTGCTTCATTAAAAATTAACAAAAGTTTTAAATTTTTAGTTATTGGTAGAGTTTGTTTGGTTTAGAACACGACAATTTGTATTGTTTTACTATAGTAAGATAATTAAATGCGTTTTGGAAATCTATGGATTCATCGCCTTCTTGGCACATCATGGTTAACGTTTTTATGTGTTCTGTCTACTTTAGATACACACATACATGCATGTATGATCACATAAATATATGTGACTAACACCTTGGTAACCTTGGAATGCTCACATGCTCCTAAAAACCTTGTTTTGTGTCAGGCAGCTTTTTGTGTCATGTTTCCATGTTCCTAACACTGTAAACCACTACTTCTCACCTGGTCCTGATACAGCCCTCATTGGACTCTCTGGAGTGTTTGGGGGAAGTGAAGGCATTTGCTGAAAGGCACAGTGTGCCACCTGATGTATTCCTATGTGTGAGGAATATTGTGTTACCTTGAAACACCTCTTAAGAAATTGCACCAAAAAAAAGTGTATTTAAGGTGTACAAAACTAGACAAACAAGTTGTATATGTCTCTAGAAGGTGTACTGGCATGATATAAGAAAAGCACAGATCATGAAAATCTATGAAGAAATTTTCCTCGTCTCTCCCTTCTTCAACAGAGAATCTTCAGTTTTTTTAGGAGTCTGACAAAATTAGGCTCTTCTGAATACCATATACTGTAAATAAAATGTTACAAATCGTAACACTTCTTCTGGAGGTCTGGGACAGACCCACAGCTCCGTGTGTTCCGAAGGGCTCCTGGCCCGGGGCTCGTGTCAGCACCCAGCGGTGCCCTGGCAGGATCCTGCTGATCCCAGCTGCAGGCTACAGCCCTGCTGGAGAGACAGCAGCCGCAGACAATCCTCAAAGAACTGACAGCAGACTAAGAGATGAGAGGGGTCTTATGTATGGATTCCTGACTTTATTAATCTCAGAAGGGTCCAGGGACGAAAGGCAGATAGGGGAGAACATCAACTTTTATGTGGAGAGGGTCAACCAACAGGGACAGGGTTCAGGGGCAGAACAGGGATGGGACAATGCAAGGGGGCCAACGAGGGAAGAGTTGGGGAGGGGAGAAGGGGGCCAGGCCAATGGGATGTTGAGGTTGGGGGAACTTTCTGGAACAATATGAATATTTAAAGAGAGGTGGAGGGATACCTGACCAATCACTGGAACTGCATTAACATAACTGTAACAGGAAGGAGCCATTATAAACTCAGGGGGAGATGTCACACAGTGGTGCCTTCCCACCACTCGTCGGGTTTGTTTGTCTGGTCTTCAGCCACCCTTAGGGTGGCTTCAACCACCACAACAATATACCATATATATTCATTAAAGAAAAGCCTATTGTAGCAGAACATTTTCATTTTTATGGGCATTTTTTCATTCTGAAGACACCCTTTTATTTAGAGGTCGTTGTTTTAGATATGGTGTTATCTGTCCTAGTTCAGACTGACATACAGCTTCTTGTTAGAACTCTTCCCTTTTTTGTAACTCAGCATCTATAATTCACTAAGAAGTGTTTCACACTGAATCTTACTTTAGAGATAGAATATCCTGACTTGAAAGTGACCCATGAGAATCATCAAATCCATCAGCATATAAGCACATATGCTTGATACAAAAATCTCTTGGGTTAAATGTTTGTAGATTTGAGTGGTTACTTATTGGACAAGAACCAGAACTGGAGAAGTTGACTTGGACAGAGAGCTAGTTCATGGTGATGGGCTCAGAACACCTTTCCCTAAGTGCTACACTGTAATGTGTTAGCATGGTGTTCAACATGTGTAACTTAAGTATCACTGCAAAGGTGAAATACAGGGAGATGAACTGATTTCCACAGTTGATAGTCTGCACTATTCAAGAAAGGTAAGTCCATTTTCCAAATTTCACTCTACATTTTCTAGTCCTCTCAGGCCAATATCTTTTCCATCTTTCTCAGGGAAAGATGACAGATGACAGACATATCTGAAAAAGATAAATTACAGTAGTTGAACTTATTAAGAATTGCAATAGCAAATGCAGTAAGTGAATCATGCATTATGGTTATAAGCATAAACACTGAAATTGTTTAGAAAAGGGACAGACATTGTTAGCCATAAAGCCTAGGAAGGTCCTTCCTCACATCAGACTTTTCATATTCCTTCTGAAATGCAACATTGCACTTGTTTAAGTGCAAGCCAAGAGCAAATTTAAAAGATAAGGATCCTGGCCAAGGATGAACTTTTATAAAGATGGTAAGGGAATTTCTCAGTACTCTTGAATCTTTCAGACTCTACTGATTTTAATTAATCCTTTGTGGTTTAATGAACCACTCTGAGCTAGAACTGTCAGAATCATGGAAAAATGGTGGTGAAGCACTTATGCCCAATGTTTAGGCTGCCAGTCAATTTAGATGAAGAAATGATGCAAGAGGAATATAAATGTTAGTTTTATGGTGAGCTGGTTCCCCCGAGTCTGGGACCAGGCAGATGACTGGTCTGGTTTCCACTGTGAAGCACAGCAATGCAGGAGATGGTTTGCGAGTTCAGATCCAATGTGAGAGGATAGTCTCAGTTATCTGCTCTGCAGCACAGGAGACTGGAAGAACTATTGACTTGCTGGTTTCCCATAGCAGGAACTATCAAGGTTGCTACTTTTGTAACCCCTGATTTGAGTGGTTAGGACAAATGAGACATGAAGAGTGGAAATGTAAACCCTAGGCAGTTTGGAGATTTTTTTGTCCCCCTCTTCTGCTTGTATTATTATGCTTTACCATTCTTGTTTCATGAAATTCTAGTGCTAGGGTTCATTATCCATGGCAGATACAATAAAAGCAGATTCAGGGTAATAACTGTAAATTCTTTTAAAAATTCAGTAGAGGTAGTTAGATGAAAAAAATCTGGATTTCACTTCTTTAACTCCTTTTTAGTTGTGTTAGTATAACTTAATTAAAATTATTTGGGGATGTTTGGCTCAGAATTACAATATCAGTGTAAAATCATCTATTAGATTAAAATATAAATTGAATGAAACTTTGTTGTTATGTATAGGTTTATATAGTACTTCATTTCATATCCAGTATGAATCAGGAGGGAGAAGATTTCAGTTCCTTTGCGTTTCACACAATTTATTGATATGATTGCTTGTAGGGAATTGTAACAGTACATATTCCCATATTGCCTTCCCATTTCTATGCTAGTACTAGGACAGAAGCTGAAGCAATATTCCTTCTCCCATATTTTAAGTTTTTCTTTTATTACTTTTGTTTGAGAGCTAATACTACTTTTTATTTTCCTACACATTTTGAAATGTCATTAAACTCTTTGTCTTTTACTCCATTATCTAAAAATAAAAATGCTTGTGGTTTAAAATTTGAACTGAGCATGGAAAGTGTTATTAAAAACAAATATTAGAAAGTGAAGTAATGAACACTACAGATATATCAAAGACACACACTCCCCTGCCACTGTCTACTCCAGCAGGACTTTGCAAAGGGAGGTGCATTTCTCTCTCATTAGTAGCTATACAAATTAACCAGACTGGCCTTGTCTGTTTTGCTTGAACTACCAGAGTTTAGATGAATAAGGTTTAATTTTTATTAATTGATTTTTTAAAAATTTTAATCAGCAAGAACAAAAGTACTACTTTTTTGGCAAGGTGATATCTGAGTCACTAATACTGATTTTTAATGAAGCCTTGACAACTTTTGTGCTGTAAGAAAGTACACATCCCGTATATAGCATGTTGCCTTGAATGCAGGCAAGTTTCAGTGTTCAGTACATGATATATAAAGGCAGAATAATGTCCTGTTGGATTAAGGCCATTCTGATTGCCTTGCTGCTAATTTGCTAATCTGTATATTTCTGTTTTGTGTTGTATGTAATTCAGTATTTAAGAGAGGAAATTAGGTTGCAAAATGACGTTTTTAAAGAACAAATTCTTCTTTAGGGGGAAGCACCACCACTGTAACACATGCAATTTAGGTATAGTTCTGTTTGGGTTTTTTAAACATTCTTTTTAGTTTTAAAAAAAAATTTAGTGGGCTTGATATTGAAGTTCAGTTGCAGTAGGCCTCAAGCAGTTTAAAACTGAGAGGGTTAGCCAAATTTATATGGCAAATCTGAAGAGAATACAGAAGTGAGATTATGGCTTGCTTAATTTCAGAGTCCATTATGACTGTTTCATATGATTCTAATCACTAGCAGAAAACAAAACTGTAGTAAAGAAACTGTTATCTAAGTTGAGGGTTTTTTTGAGTTATTAATTTCCAAACAGTTCATGGTTTTTAGTAAATGCAAGTTAAATTTCATTAGAGTATTCAAAACTGTGCACCTGAGTTATTTGATTTGTTTGAAATACTACATTTGAAAAGTCTTGCAATCTATTGAAGAGAGTTATACTAATCAGATTCCAAAATCAGACATATTTCAGGAATCACAAAGATGTGGAAACTGCTAAATAGTATATTCTGGTACTCTGTAATATCTATAGTGAGAATTTTTAAGATACATAAAATTTATCTTGAGTGAGGAAAGATTGTGCTATGCTTTGTTTTCTTTCCAGTTAATCATATTCTTAAAATAAATACTCAGATCATAAGCTAAAACCTCATTATATTATTTATGAGTCTGTAGTGAATTGACAGCATGTAAGTTCATTTCATTAGGAACTCATTCTAGGTTAATTCTATCTAACAGCAGCTTAATTTGGGCTAGTCAGTAAGGGATGTTAATAAATGATTTGGCATATATGTGTGAACTTTTCCTACAAGGTAAGTATCTGTACTCATTTTTGTCAAGTATAAAGGGCGCTTAAAGAGCATGGTTACTATATGTCAAACATATCTGAATAGATTGTGAATAGTGAATTTTATTAAACTAAATTTCAGTAGTTGCTCTGGCCCTGACATTTTCAGGCAATTTAAGTGCTACAGTTTGTCAGCATATTAATGTATTTTTGTAAATGGAAGGGAACTCAACTACATGTGAAGTCTACATTTTAATATTCTGTTAAACACAAAAGATATCTGTTCTCAAAAATAGAATAAAAGCTGCTTACTTTGACTACATATATCAATAGCTCTTATTCCTATATATCTCTAAGATATTTTTTTTTGTATAGATAGCATAGCAGAAAAAAATGCAAGTATTTGTTTGACCAAAATGTTTATAATGTAGTTATAATTAAAAACCAAAGAAGTAATAATTTTAAGATTGCTTTAGAGGAATGCAGCACCTTCAAAATATGGACATATTAATGTAAGAGAAATTATTAGAAGGCCAACAAGCAGTAAGGGGAAGGAAAGCATGTTGTTAAAATATTCACCATTATAGTGTTTGGGGAAATATGCAGGTAAATGTTGATTTCCAAACCAAGTGACTAATTTGCTCTTCAGTGTGCGAAATGGATCCTAGGTTGACATAGTGATTTTTTCCTATACCAGAGTCTTGGATGAATTTAACCTGGCGCAGTAGCTATCATAAAATCGTATTGCATCTGACCTTTGGATTTATGCATTTATTTTTTTTTCTTTTTTTTTGTTCATCTTTACAGTCCTGAGAAAGAGGACTTTCTTTGAAGCACATGCGTGGTATGACTGAGGCAATCATAGGAGTCTTAGGGAGAAAAAAAGGAACAGAGCTTTAACAAGTTGATTTATGCAGCCAATATTAAAACACTGTTCAATTGTTCATTTCTGGGGGGCAATGTTACAGGTCTCGTGTAGTATCCAGCTCAGAATCCTGTAACCATTTCTGTCTGTGTTCATAATAAATTTGCAACAGATCCTGCATCCTGATAATTTGAAAATTATTTTATTTACTATTTATAATAGGCATTTATAACAATGCATCTCTTATAAAAATTAAAACGTGAAACTTAGTAGGGCAAGACATCTTCAAAGATTACCTGGTATATTTTGTTATGATGATAGCAGCAAAAGCAGACTGCTGAGTGTATGTCCATCTTGGCAGTCTATCACACTTATTTCCGTGCCAGAGTGGCTGGCAAAGGAGGAAGAGAAAGAGTATTCTATTGTCTATAATCCATATTAATAACCTCTGCCACCCTTTTTGGTATATCAAATGGTATTGTTTTCTTAATGCACAAAGTTAACTTGGAGGAGAGTATTCATGTCCTTTTTCTTGAATAAGGTTTTTGGGTTTTTTTAAGGTCCAGGAAGCTTCATTGTAATCCTCTGTGTTTGTTCCATAGAGAAACCATTTTCCCTTTGCCACACTTGAACTTTGTTGAATTTAAGTGCCACCTTAGAGATGGTTACACAACTTTCCACATTGTTGCAGTGTAATGATATCTCTCTGTTCAAGTCTTAACTTCCTGTAAGCCTTTGCTGCTAAGGAAATAAACAATGAACTGTTCATTAACTCTTTGAGTCCTCCCATGGGTTGGAAGGCCAGTTCACTCTGTTTACAGTGTATGGCATGGCACAGTGCGTTATGTTCCAGAGTGGTTGAGCAGTGCAGAGAAAAGCAATTCTCCTTGCTTCAACTGTATTGTATTTGTGCAGCTTCTCAGTCTGCTGGGAGAGAGACAGCTCTTCTTTCCTTTTAATATGATTGATTTTTGGCCTCATTTACACTTGTACTATCCACAACACACTATGGCAGAGTTCCACAACTTAATTTTGAGTTGTATGAAAAGCAAACCCTTTATGTTGCTTTCATCTTCACAATTATTTATGTCATTTCATGCCCTTTTGATTTTGTATTTTGAGAAACTGTGAAAATTGTTTATTCATCTGCACACTGGTCTGTTTGGTCTCCCATTGACAGTGAGCTTTCCTGACTGAAGATTCCTGATCTGTACAGTCACTCTGTTCAGAAACTCTCATATGTATCGTCATCCTTACATACCTTATAATTTTGCATATTGTGGAATCCTATTCTCAGGATTTTGGTTTTGCTATTCTGAGTAGTGCAGAAAACATTGAACTATTTAAATACATTGAAGACCACAGACTCTAATACAGACTTGCAGAGAGAATTTCTAGGGGCTCTCCATATTAAGAAACCTCACCATTTATTCACAATTTTTCTGCTTCTGTTTTAATCATTCTTCTAATTTATTGAAGGCCTTCCTTGTTATCCCAGGGGACTGAGTTACTTTAGAATCTTTTAACACAGAAACTTGTTAAAATCCTTTGGAAATCAAAGGCTATGTGCCAAGGCATCCTTTTTCCACATAGCCAGTGTTCCTCCTGTGAGTTACAATTTCCGTTTTCAGAAACCCTCTCAACTATTCCCCTGTACATTATGTTCATTTACATATCTGTTAATTCTGTTCTTCAGTGTAGTTCATAATCACTATCTTGAGTGGAATTGGGACTTACTGATCTGTAGTTTGAGGTGTGTCCTTGCATGCCCTAATCTTGTCCCCATTTTCAAAATCATAAAAACCAAAAAACCCAAGCCCCCCCTCTCCTCCAAAAAATCCATGTCTACCATTCCCATGGTTTGGATGCCATTTTAAGTGATGCCCACGGTGATTTCCCATAAGAATCCCAGGCAAACACTGTTTGATCTTTCTCCTTTTTTTGCCACTGTTCACTTTTTAGGTTTTTTGAAAAACATTTTCTAGTGGTAATTCAATTTGAGACAGATCTCTGATGTACCCCAACTAAAAAGGGGTTCCATCATGGGAACCTCCCAGAACTATTCTTCATTAAATTTTGATTTGGTGAGTCATTTACATTTCCTGCTAGAGCCTTGTCTCTTTGAACATTCTCTTTATACTTTGATGGTCTATTAGCCCTAAAGCCTTTCTGGCAGGCTTAATGCTCCTGTTGGGCTTTAAAAAGCATTTAATGCTTTCCATTATGCTTTCAGAAAATTGTTCCTTGGGATATTTTTATTTTTCTTTCTGCAACTATCTAAACCTGACTTCATGTTCCTTGTTAAAAATGGGTCCTTGGCAGTGCATAAGAACTTACTGTTCTCTGTGTTTTCAGTGCCCCTGCAGTGATTCCCATTTTAGTAGGTCCTTAGGCATCTTTGAAACATGATTAATGGTACTAGAAATCTTTTGAGCAAGGAAGTAGTAAACTTACAAATTTAAAATCTTCCCTGTTTACCATTCTCCATGACCTGTATTCCTCCATAAAATAATAAATAACCTGAAAGTTAGTGAAACACGCTTTTCAGTGGTGTTGCACCATACCTGTTGTACTGTCTGCATGTCCCAAACTCTGTTTTTAAATTTGTTTGTTAAGTTTATTTTTAAGCCTGTACTTCTTATCCTGCTGGGATTTCTTTTAATAGTCTTTTTTTTTTTTTTCAGCAGAATTTCATTAGAGAAAAAATGGGTCTTTCAGGAGTGGGTAAAATAATGCTACAAATATTTTTATAGAAACTTAATTATTTTTAAAATTGATCACAATGACAACAAACAAAAGAACTGTGTGCATTTTTTCCTTTGCAGATTTCTGGACCTATCTACAATTTCACTGGCTGTATAAAAGTCGTGGAAATCAATAACATTGGACCTTTCAACTTCTCTAATGCTGTGGGAAGAAGTAATGTTGACAATTGCAGGTAAACTGCCCTCTATGCCTTTCCAAATTGCAAGAAATTGTGCTGATTCTTGCTTTCTTCCTTACACAGGATGACCATTTTAGATAATTTCAACAATGGTTACAGGGGGGAAAAGAAAGACAAAAAACTCCAGGAAGACAGATAGCTTGCTTTCTTTTATGCTTTTGAAGCATTTTCTTTATGGAAGATTTTATTTTTTGCAGAGTAGTTCAATTAAGCTTGGCAGCTTATTTAGAGTGAGTTGTCACACCCTGAATGCTGAAACAGTATACTGAGAAAGATGATCTGCAGGAAAATACAGGACTGGGAAGTGGGGAGATGTGTTGGTTGTGTTTTACTTGTGACTTTGGGACTTCCATTAATCTTGTTACAAATATAGATGACTTGGTGCCACATTTTCTATACAAGAGATTGTGAAAAATGCTAGAAAGCAGTGTTTCTGAATACGTTTAAAATCCCAGTTGATTTCAGTTTTGCATATTCACATTGCTGTTGGTCATGCATTGATCGAAATAAAAGGCCATACAGGGGTGGTGGCGTACCTTAGGATTCTATTCTGGAATATAATAGGTGTGAACATGGAAAAGTGGAAAGCAAAGGAAAACAGAGGTGAATTGCATTGGTAGATAACGAAGTCTTTCAGAACAGAGCATAATTTCAGTCACAGGATGTACATGTCCTAGATTCCTGAAGGACATTTTATATGGCTTTTTACATTTCACTTTTTTCCCTAGAATTTACAGAATAGTTCAATTAATGCTCATGTGCTTGCTTAAACATTATCCTCAGAAGCTAGTGGTAAACTGCTAGATCATTAATTAAAGATCTGTGAGATATGAACTCTGCACTCACCTCCACCACTAAGCCCTTAATGAACCTACATACATCCCACTCAAAGTTATGAAAAGAGTGTAAACCCACCGTCTAATAAACTACTACCTGCCCCAAGTCCTTTTGCCAGTAAAACTTACTCTGAACACAAAATTCAGTTTGTTACCCCTGCCCAGACCTGCCACCTTTTTTTTAGAACAGCAGCTCAGTGTCATCTCCTTGTCCAAACTTGGTGAAGAAATAAATCTTTGCACCCTTCAAGTTTCCCAAAGCATTTTGTTTGGAATATGTTCTCTAAGTGCATTTAACAAATGGTTTTGGGTCTAAATCCTGCACAAAAAAGAAAACCCTGGCCTCTGTTGCAATAAACCCCAGATAAGAAAGAAGCAATGTCTCCTCTCGGCTTTCTGCACAGTTTCATCAGAAATTCTTCTAATCAGAACTATGGTTTCCTTCAAAATGAAGGCATATACTCTTGTCTGTGAAACTATGCCTGTGTGCAAAACAGAAATTCATAAGGTTGAAAGAAAGTGAGGAATCTACCTCATGTCTTTCATTCAGGTATTAACTTACATGGAAAAAATCTAGACTTCAAAGGGTATTTATACATTAGAAATTCAGCAATCATGGTGAAAAAAAAAAAATCATAAATCATCTCTGGTGTCTTCTCTGGTTACTAGATTAGGAAATTGTTCTCCATTTTGCATATGCATTAGAGCTTGGATGTCCCAAATCCTAGGCAAGAGGTAGTTCTGTTTTTTAAATTACTAGGTAAAAACAGGATAACTTAAAAAAACAGGACTCTTATCATCTTTTCTGCTTTCTTTCATTGTCCTTAAAAATGCTTCCACCAATTCAAGTGCTTACATCCTTGAGCTTTTTGACACAATTCTTTTTTACTCTTTTTCCTGTTGAATGGTTTATATTCCATTAAGTATCAATAGCCTCCAAGAAGCAAAAAGACCTCTGAGAACAGCTTTGTCCAGTCTGTGTATGTAACATAGAGAGGGATATAGACAGGAAAGAGGTGGCTTGTAAAAAAATGAGCTTTTTTCCCTTTTAAATTTTTATTAGTATAGAATGCTGTATTATCTAATATAATCTGTAGAATTATATATCAAGATTTATTGAATTCTGTATTGATTCTGATACTCCATAGTTAATTAGCGTACAAATGTGGCTTATATGGTATAATATAGACATTAAAGACTGCTTTATTTGGATCAGAACTCAGTGATTACAGTCTAGGACTGTTTCTTGAAAATACTTCTTGTGTATATGTTACTGATGGTAACTGTTGGTATTATTGATGGTGAGGACTGATGGTGTTACTGATGCTCCTGAGGTGAGTAAAATGACATGACTGTTTGTCTAGATGAACTGTGGGTTTTAGTCCTGTACATAAGAGGAGGATGGAAGAATGTTGGGTCTTCTCAATCTATGCTAAGCAACATGTTCCTTTTATCTCCCTGCTTCTTCAGAATGCTGCAGGAGAGCTTAGCAGTGTACAGCCCCATGCAGTCCACACAGACATGGCACCATCCTGGTCCAAATCACAGTTATTCCTGTCTGGGAAAAGCTGAATTTCTGCAATGGAACTTGGTGTACTTAGTCTGTTGAAATTCAGAGTAATTTCAACAGATAGTTGAAATTATTCTGAATTTCCCTTGGTAGGGAAGGAAATCCATAGAAATGGACTGCTTGGAAGCCTGGCAGACATTCTCCTTACCCATTCCTGCTCTGTGACAAATGAATTTCATAGCTGCTCACACCTAGCAGCTAACATCATTTGCTTTTCACTTCAGATCTAACACACATTCATCTTGACATCATCAGTCCTTAAACACAATCTGCTTCCCTGAAAGCACCTACAACGCTCAACTGTCAGTCCCCTTTTGCAAGACAGGCTTCTGGGGAAGATGGATTTGCTTTGAGAAGGAAGGAGAAAGTGATTGAAAAAAAGTTAAGTAGGGCAATAACGGATTATATATTTTGCAAATACAAGTAACAAGTGAATACTAGAAAGCCTGGTGTAATTTATATATTATTTTCAGAATTTGTATGGTTCTGTAGATGCAGTATTGCTACAGTTGGAGCTACCTAATAGTAGCAGAGAACTCTACAGTGTGGCAGACAAAGCAATCCAGTTTCTTCTGCAAGAGCATCCCTGTATTTGTCACTCAGTGGCACTGTCTGTTCTACTGTGATAGTTTTTCTTTAATAGGCCTTCTACTTATCATCACCTGTTTGTAGACTTCTAATCCTTTTAAATGCCCTGCTTCTACATATTTAGCATACTCCAGTGGCATTCAATTATCCTGCTGGGTTTTGTCCTTGGTGCCCCAACTGCATGGATTACTTGATTATTGTGGACATACTGACACTTCTTAAAATGTATGGGTTTGTGAGTAAATTTTAAGCTTATGATTTTTTAATAGGGTTGAAAATTACTCAAATTTGTTCTGCCATCTTTTTAACTGGATCTGTTTGTATTTTAAAATACCAAAACGATGATCTAATATGTGCAAGGAATATGGAGAGCTTTCAAAAATATGTTTTAGAGATAGCTCATTAACCTCCTCAAAACTATTGACATCACTACTTCAGGGCAAGAGAGTACCCTTCATAGGATATTATATACAGCATGTTCCTTATCTCAGAGATTTACATTACTGTTTTAGAAATGTTCAGAATTCTGAAATGTAAAAAATTGCACCATAACATCTACTGTCTAAAATGCCCTAAATATATTAGGACAAGAATGTTATTTATTCCTTTAAAATGCATATATTTTAATGCCAATATCATGCACTACATAGGAGAGAGAATTATTTTGACTTGGGAGAACTGAATGGGAGATGGAGACATCATGGAAATTACCTTTCATGTCATTTTGGAAGCAGGTGTAAAATTCTGCTTAAATTCAAGAAGATGATTGATACAGGCAGCACCAGTCAATTGGATATAATCAAAGACCAAAAACTTGCAATAATCCTTATCATTCTGAAAAATGCAAGATTTCTATGCATGGTCAGAAGCACTGAAGTTTCAGACATGAGGCTTTAACTCAGTTAATCTCGCCCAGATCCTTCTGCTATTCATGTGCATCATTGTTTAGCATGGAGTTCATGGGTAAATTATTACATGATACCACAAGGACAGAGAGCAGGTAGGAGGGATGTACTGCACTGAAGGCTCATCAGAACTTCCTGCTATTAAATGTAACCAAGGTGAAACAGGAAATGTAGAATAATGGTATGGGCAGGAGAAGGAATTTGACTCTCTGAGAGTAGAATGGCAGCCATAAAGTACTGTAAGCTATGGAGCTTTGGCTTTCAAGAGAGGTTATAATGGAATCGTATCAATTAGTAAAGGTAAGCCTCCAACAGGTAGATTTCTAGAATTATGCTAGACTATATAGTTATGTAAATCTTGTCAAAGTTTATTTTAAGATTCTCTTTAAATTATACCTGTCTCAGAGTTATGAATATATAGGCAATTTTGAAAGAGATTATATAACAATCAATAGTAGTAGTAGATGAACAATTGAAAATAATGGATCTCTGATAGCATTTTTTAAGAAAGAAAATCTCTGTTATATTTTTTCCTTCTTCTGAAGGAAGGTACTTGTGTTATGTTAATGCAATATGAAGCTTTTTTTAAGTGTTTCAGAAAATGTTACTGCAATAGATTTGCAGGATAAATGACTATCACTTCCAGAGAGAGTTCAGATGACAGATATAAATGAAGCTTTGAGTCGCAGTATTAAAAGCTGGTGTTTACTGCAGTTCATTTCTGTTTTAGTGTCTGGGAGCTATGACTGCTATATATTGCTGTAAGAGTTTACTGTAACAGTTTATTGCATGTACTAAATTCAAAGGTTCCAAATACACAAACACAGCGGAAATATATACATATACATATATACCTGTATGTATCCAAGCCCTGTTTGTTTCATTTTAAAAAAATATCCTATCTACAAAACAGAAAAATACTGTTTACTATTTTCCTAAGAGAAGTCTAACTGATGGATGCAAATGTACAAGAGTGAACTGGACTCTCAGAGAGGAGCTAATAAGCTGAGTTCTTCATTACTGCCCATTGGACAGATCTGTGGTAGATTTTTTGAAAGATTTTACTTTCTTATTAATTTATCTCAATATGTGTTTTCCAGACTGAAACTGACCTTTATTTCAGCAAAAACTCTGATTGCTATTTGCATTTTGGAAAGAGGCTCTTGAAAGTGCATTACCCAAGTTCCATTCCATCAAGGGGACTGCTGGGTTTCCTAATATATGGCAGTTTTCTCAGGAGCTATGTGATACACTTTGGAGAGCTCTACAGGTTTTCAGTAAGCCCTCAGTTCCACTTACCCCTCACTCACACACTCATGCACTTTCCAACAAGATCCAAGTACCCTTCCTTGTGTGTGAATACTCCCTTTTCCATACCATAGTTTTCTGTGATATTTCTACAAAAATCTCTACAGACCCCAACACCTTTGTGAAGTCAGTCCTCTATGCAATCTTTTCCACTGTGGAACTTCCTGTTTTTCAGTACATTATAAAACATCACAACTCAGACCATCTGACACCAGGCGTCTGAAGGTGTTTGACTTCTGTCTTTGGAATGAACTGCATATTTTGAAAAGGGGAAAGTTCATCTGCTGAAAGTTATTTTTCAGTCAGTTGTGAAAGTCCTACTGTTACCATTCCACTTTCCAAGGGAAGTGCTTATGCTGGTGCATACTCTATGTTAGAGTTCATCCTGAGAGTCCATAGAAGACTCAGGTCAGGTTCAAGAGTTTCTTCATATGCATCCCCCTGAACTGAAAAATTTAAAGTCAAGCAAACATACAAACTGGCTCAAAATCAAAAGAGAAATCACAGAGTTCCAAGCTTAAGTTCTTCTGTCCACTTAAATCTTAGTTTATTAATAAATGCAAGATCCGATAAAAAGTTAAATTCTTACATCCCAACATCTCAATTCTTACATTATCTGCTTTTGTATTTTCTTAGCAGTTTACAGTTATGTGATTAATTCTGAAGCACAGAAAAAAAAGGCAAAAAAGAATATACAGTGCCCATCAACATTGTAGAAGAAAATGATTAAATGAAGAATACTGACACTACTAGTTTTATTTATTCATCAGGTTTTATGAGTTTTCTCTGGTTAACAAGGAGATTGGACTAAATGTTTCTGAAACACAGAACTGAAGACAAAGCTTCAGAAATATCATTCATTTGTATTCACCACATTCATGATGCTTGATATTATGCTAATAACATTTATGTACAATTCTAACATAGAGAGTGATAACAAGAATTTGATTTTCTTTATGCATTTATTTTGTTACTTTTTTCCTCTCTCATCTATTGCTTTTGCTGGCTAATAACTTTTCTCTGTGTTTGCCTCTTACTCCATTTCCAGGGCCTAGGTTGCTTTCATATGCTTTCATCCTTGATTTGTGCTTCTTGATTTCCCTCATCTTTTGCATTTGTTTTGCAATATTTTCTTTTCCTTTGTGAGTTTTTCTGTTCTGTACCATTTCCTTTCTTCTCTCTGTGAGCACATGAATTCTGTTCTTCTGTTACCTTTTCTTCCTCTTCTGGCATTCCTGTTCAGATAATGACTTTTCAGTTATATACTTCAGTGTTTAAAAAAACATGGAGGAAAGAAAGAAGTGATAGATGTAATCTTCCCTACTGTTTTAAATCCTCAAAATCACTGTACATGTTATACAAAGCCTTTATCTCAATATTTTGAAGTATTCTGTGAAAATTGTTTCTGATGAGCATTAGATAAATCCACATGTCAAATATACGCAGGTGAGATAATGTGTGTTTGCAAACATTACATTTCTCTGCTTGTTTCTGGAAAAGAATGTCTCCCATCAGCATATCACAAAAAGATATGCTGTTCAGCCTGGAGAAGAGAGAACTCTGGGGAGACCTTCTTGGACCCTCCAGTACCTGAAGGGTGCTTCCAAGAAGGCTGGGGATGGACTTTTTTAGAGCATGTAGTGATAAGAAGGACTGGCTTTAAACTGAAGGAGGACACATTTAGATGAAGTGTTAGGAAAAAATTCTTTTCTGTGAGGGTGGTGAGGCACTGGAACAGGTTACCCAGAGAAGCTGTGGATGCCTCATCTCTAGAACTTTTCAAGGCCAGGTTTGGTCAGACTTTGTGCTGCCTGGTCTAGTGGGAGGGCCTGGCCAATGACAGTGGAGAGTAGGAACCAACTGATCTTTAAGATCCCTTCCAATCCAAATCCTTCTATGACTCAGATTCTGACTACTTTAGGAAGGAGAAATATGTGTTCAAGATTTCTGTTACAGCAAGAGTCTCTATCTGCTATGGCCTCTTTACACTGAGTGTAGATTCAAAGCCCCACGAACTGTGCTTGGTGTACAAAGTTGCTGTATCGATCTAAAGCACATTCATGAAGCATGGAAGTGAGAGACATGGCCTGTCAGATGCCTGTTCACTAGGTCATCACATGTTCTTACATAGGAGATAAGAGAGTTAAGGATGTGACAGAGCTCAGTGGACCAGCATGGGGAAATTCTGGGAGGCATTACAGCCAAAAGGACAGCTCAATGAATCCTCCATTCTTGGAGCTTCCTCACTGTGAGGACTAACCAGAATTAGAAAGCTGCTGAGATAGTTTAAAAGCCTTATGGAAATCTTCCAGCCTTTCTTCCGTGAGGATTATGTGGTTATTTATGGTTGGAAAGGTGTAGGATTTCAGATGTATATTTTAGCTGCAGCAAAGAAGAATGTTTTACATCAAAGAATATAGTACCAGGAACACTGCAAGTTGCCCCAACATTTGGGTTGTTCTAGGTTATCAGTAGTGTTCATTTCCTTTTGCCGAATTGCTTTGAATATTTATACTTCCCTGAAAATTCTGTCATCCAAAGAAACACTGTGCTTGAACATTATTACCTTTTGAAATGTAAAAGCATAAAAAAGCATAAGAAAATATATTTTAAAGATTTATGATCTTTAAATATATTTTTATATATTTTTTCATTAATTAATGTAACTTTTTCATTTTAGATTTCAACACAGCTTTCCCCAAAACCAAAATAATATTATAAATGTGAAAATAAAAGGTATTTCCAAGAATTAAAAATGAAAAAGTTGAGAACATACCAACTTTCCTGTAAAACTTGCGCAGATTCACAGAATAGAAGCTAAATTTAAAGCCGTTTTTCAAAGTTCTTAAAATTTTACTACATATGTTTTTCACAGTATTAATAATATTGTGTGTCATAGCCATTGAAATACTCTTTGAAAACTTTACCTTAGTTCTTAACAAAAGTTGTCTTAGTGACATAAGACATCAGTAGCTTCCTGAAATGATCACTTGAGCTTCTAGCCAGACAGGTATGGGAATAATAAAATCCTTTTATTCTTCTTTCTTAGAATAGGAAAAATAATCTCAGTTTTGTTCTGTCCATTTAAAACTTGGTTTTAACAATGGATGCATGTATAGTTTGACAAAATTTTGCTTTAAGAATATTTCCCTATTTACATCTGTTATGAGCAGTGGTTAAGAAAAGCTATGTATATAAGATGTTGAATTTTCTAAAAACAAACCGTAAAAGAAATTATCTTGCATGATTTCCCTATTGAACTACAGTCACACTTAACTTTAGTGCTAGCATTTGCTGTCGTTTCAATTACAGAAACTTGAAATAGAGAAGTTTTTTGTTATATAGTCAAAAATAATTAAACTTTGGAGCAGGTTTCCATGACTTCCGAGTTATGTGCAGAAAGTGCCTCGCAATGGAGCTGTAGTTGCTCCTGTTATTATACCAGACTGCATTGTGAAGAGAGGCATATTAGAGAGAATAAGTAAGAATGAAAGTCACACTGAAAGAAATAATTTGCCTACTGCAAGCTTGAATTGGTATAATACTTTCTCTTTGACTTTTAAATTTTATACAGAAGTAATAGGAAATCTTCAGAGCTGCCTTCAACTTCTAACAGCCAGAATGACAAGAGAAAAGTTTGGAAGTTCAGTTTTATTCTGTCTGGCAGCTTTCTGCTGGTATCCATTCTATGTCCTTCACTGTGTTGGTGAATAGACCATGGACTTTGTGACTTATAAAGTATTTGTGGGTTTGTAACAATCTCATTTAACAAAGCTAAAAGTGAAACAATCATCATCATAAAACCTTCTGTGATTTTGTGGAAAATAAAACCCATTAGAAATAATGTTCCACTGTATTTTTATATTTTCTACAATTAAAAAGACTGAACTTCTCTTTGGCAGAGCACTTATACTTATGTATTTTGAACCTATAAATCAAAATTTGATATATAATAATGTGCAATTAACTTAATAAAAGGTATTTAAATTAAAATAAAGCTCATCTAAAATTGCTCAGACATTGCAGATTTAGTTGAAAAGCCTGAAAAAAGGCATTAGTAACTTTTTGGAAATTAGCTTTGTACAAAGCTTCATATCTGCATTACTTTAAACCGGCCAAACAGCAAAGGGAGAGCAATGTCCTGAAGAGTTACTTTTAGTTAATTAGGCAAGCAACTCAATGTAAGCTTCTGGGGCAAAAACATAAATGTGATTTCTGTGTGTGTGAGCAAGAAAGGAGGAAGACAATTTCCTTTCTGTGTACACTATTGATTGTGATATTGGTTGTACTGTGTTTCGTTGTGTCCTGGTGTGCAGTGTAGCAGAACCTAGAAACCATGAAAGATGAAAGATATAATTCAAAAACCCTCAAAGAAATTGGTAATATTTTCATAAAAAGGGATGCAGAAAATACTCTAGTAATTCAGTGTCTCAGGTATTTTTGCTGAAGAATCTGTGGGGATTATGGTGTATACAAAGGTAGCGCACCTGTTTAATGAAGAGAAGCACAGGATGCAGAGTAGGTTTCTTTAGCTCAGCAGAGACCCGTGTGTTAGAAACAATGGCTGAAATCTGCAACTAAAGGTCTGACTTGGTAATAACTCCCCAAAACAGCTGTAGCATAAATGATGATAATTGGTACAAACTACCAATTAAAGTGGTGGCTTCTTTCTGTGTTGCTTTGTTAAGATTGTACTTCATGTCTTTCTAGAAAGGGTTCTGTAGGCAGCCGTAACTTAGTTGTAAATGTAGGTATTACTAAGACCTGAGATGAACAGAAGAGATAGAACTCTAATGCAACCTGCATTTAAAAATAAGGAAGTGATTATGTGCAGAAAGGAATTAAAGAATAATTAAGCAGTAAAGAATAAATGCAAAACACATGATGAGACATGGCTGCATAGCTGATGTGTGTTGCTGAGTCATAAATTGTCTTACATCCTTATTATCAAGAAATGTCTGCATCTTAAATGCCTTCACTCCTAGGTCCTATACAATAAAATATTAAATAAACTGAAACATGTAATTATTTCTTTAAAAATATAAATATTTCTTATTGTCATAAATTCTTACTTAAATGACTTGGTGAATCAGGCAGTATATATATTGGCTGATTAATGTATAAGGAAGTTATTATCTACAGTGTATAAATGGGCTTCTCTGGAGAGCTGCTAAGCAGAATTTTATTTTCTGTGCAAGATAGGGATTGTTTGTTTAAGGTTGTAATATTAAGTAATGCAAGACTAGAAAGATATATCATCCTTCAAAGGACCTTGGTTGTAAAGTTAAGAAAACAGTCTTATCCCCACAACCACTGGATTGCAGCAGAAAAACAAATATATTAACCAGCAAAAGAAACATGAATTTCCCTCAAAAATTCATATAAATATTTTACAATTACCTAATTTCTCAAGACCTAAATTGATTATAAATAGTTTATGTGTTTTTTTCTGAATCTGCAGCCTGCAGGACTGTTTAATCATAGCCTGTCTGATTCTTGTTCTGCAGTACTGTACAAAAACAGTGCATCAGTGCCCCCTGCAGCCTTAAAACACTAGTATAAGAGTTTAAAAAAACCCCAATGCTATTGATCTTTGTTGAAATAACTATTCAGAGAAAGGACAGCTTTAGATCCTGTTGTATCCTTTCCTTTTTTCTCCTTCCTTCTTCAAAAGTGAAATCACAGCTCTTGGGTAAAGAAGAAATTCTTCAGAAATGTAACCTAAAATTCAAGATGGACCTTGATATATTTGTGAGATTAAAAAGTCCCTTTTTTTATGTTCAAATACACTGGCATATGAAAAGCAGAAACCAGAAGAATATGAAATTCAGAATATATGCATAAACTTTAATAGTCATAAAAAAGAAAAAAATTCTGACTCTCAGAAGACCAATTTCTGTAATGTGTTGAGTGTTTAGAGAATAGAGAAATGCTGCCTCATCTGTGCTAAACTGTAGGTATTCATGAATTTTCATGTATATTTTTGAAAATTTGCTCAAAATTGCACACATAATACAAAGATAAGTTTGGGATTTGTTTCCTTTCTTCCAACTCCTACACACATACTTCCAAAATCACTGGTAAATTTCTAGATACAGTATTAGTTATGGGTATACAGATTTCTTTTGAAACTCTGAAGTTTCAATGAAACAATGGTTGGCAACAATAGAAATCTAAAGTAATTTATCTATGTATGGGGAGAAGGAAGGTTTTCAGCTCATAAAACCATGAGCTGTTAAAATTGCCAACAATGCCAAAAAGAGAACATGAACATAAAAAAAATTAATTTTAAGAAAACACCTGTCTCAATGCAGTGCATTAATTTGTTGAGATATTTGTGCTTCAGACCAGTTTTCTGAAGCCAGATTTCCCCATTTTCCCTCTCTATAATCATACTAAAATTAAGAGGTAGGTAGGAGATGATGCTGCTCTGCTAGCACCCATACAAGGTCCTACTTGACAAAAAAAAGTGACTTGGCATTCCTTAACTGTCAAAAAATTCCTTATTTAAATAGAAAGATATAATGTGAAATTTTTACATCTGTAGGGATGAAGGCTGGAGGCCAAATGGCATTAGTCAATTGAAAATGCATTTATTTCTTAGAACTAACTGTCTAACATAGTTCACTGATGTTATAAAATTGAGTAGGTATTGTATGGAAATTATAGGAAATTATTAAATCTCTTCTGAGTAATATAAACACAAGTGTGACATCAGCAACTGGCTTCCAGCATTTATCAATTATAAAATTCATTTCATAAACCAGAAGATATAAAGTATTCTTGACTGAATTAAAGTATATGAAAGAAATTTGGCAGCATTCAGAACTCTTAAGTGGTGAGATAGTTCTGGTTGCAAATGAGATTAGTTTTACTTACAATAAATAACTTTTCCCCCTCAGAATAACTTTCTAATATAAACAGAGTAAGGTAAATTCTCTAATTTGGGATTCTGGCCCTGCAACCTTTGGCAGATTTTCATCAAATTGGGTTACTTAAATAAAATTACCATTTTTTACATAAAAAGGTGTATCTGTACCTCCTAAGCCCTACTAAGCACTTTGCAAATGGCAAAGCACAATCTAGTTGCCTTGGTGGGTTTTATCTTCATAATTTAAATCTATAGCTTAGCTATTTCAAGTCTTGATTACTAAATGAGTTGTCTAAATTTTTCACACAGAAACCAAGTATTTTTTAAATATTAAGAAAGCAAACAAAACATACTTATGTCTTGCGCATGCATCTTACATCTTTTAACCTCCAGACTGCATTTATAAATTTTTTTTGTTGATATGATGATGAGCATTTGGCTGATATTATTAAATCTGACCTGCTTTGATACAATGATCCTCTTAAATCACTAATATCAATGCTTTAAATATAGCTGCCCTTCATGATTTAAAGTTACTCAAGAAAGGATGGCTGAAAAATATAGCTCAGTTTGAAGGTAAAAATGAGAAATATTCTCTGCCATTGAGAATAATCTCCTAGTTTTGTCTCAGATATCTTTTTTACTCATGTTTCAAGACAAGACTACTTGTTTTGTAGTTAGAAGGACCAATTAGTTTTGCAAGTGGTGTTGCCTATTGCCAAGTCATAGCTGAGTACCCAAACAATCAATGACATAACATTTGGGTTCAGGTAGTGTTTAGGATAATGAGAAGTTCTTAGGATCAATGGATGCAAAATATCCAAAATTTCCAATGTTGCCCTGGAACAGCGTGACCTCCTGGTGATTTCACTATAATATAGTTTTAGTTTATTATATTTTCTACCTGTCTATCTTGCCCTGTCACAACCTTTGTGTTGATAAGAAGATGGGAAGGTATAAACAATCCATTTATAACAATTTTCTGTTAAATAATCCACATCAAGACAAGTCAACTCCTTAACTATTCCTTAATTATTCATAATCCTAATCAAAATTGAATAGTTTAATGCAGAGCAGTGGCATGTTCTTTTGCTGCACTTGATCTTAGTTCCTATGCAGTCTTGAATATTGTTCACATGTTGAAAGGAAAGACAGAAATCTGCTGACAAGGCATCTGGAGTTTCCTTATTTCTTGTTTGTGAACTGTCATTTTTTTCTTCCAGTTTTTCAGACTAAAAATAAAACTTCTCAGCCTTGATAATGTTGCCTGTTACTATCTCTCCATGTTTTAAGATTTTCCTAAGTTAGAGTCACATTCTGTTGAACATGTTAAAATAACAGCAGTCTCTTCATTGCAAACTTAAATTGCTTAAAGTGTTAGCAAGATTACTTTAGGTTTTCAAAAGGTAAGGTAAGCTCCATTCTATACTGTAAAGGTATAAGATTTATGGGAAATGTTTTTAGGAAACGTTTTCAATACCTAAAAGTGGTTCAGGATATTTTTCAGCTATATAATTGAAGCACAAATTATTTTAAGTGTGACATAGCGAGCAGAAGTAGAAATTTTTCCTCACTCATCGCAGTTATTTTGTTTAGTACCATCTCTAGTCGATGCAGAAATCTGGTTACTTTTCTTAGAATGTGATGTGCTGGAGATGTCTCTCTCTGCATGTAGATTGTCTGTGGGGAGAACCATGGTGATCAGCTCAGACAAGTTTCGAAGCTCTTGGGCAGATATGTTTGACAAAGTGCATTCTGTCCTAGAGTTTTATGTGTGGATGAAATTTCTTCAAATATTTTGGAGGAAAAAGACTTTGGGGTGGCATTTTGATGGCTTGGAGAATTAGGAATTGAAAAGATATTGAACATGAGGTCATAAGTATCAAATTTCTTAATTACTTTGTTATTGATGGTTCTTGGTGCTCTTAACATCGTTACAGTATTTGTTCACTCTTAGGTAAAGTGAGAGCATTCATTACAAAAACACATACAAAATTCAAATAGTTTTCCAATTGCACAAAATATAAATATTACTTACTCCAGCATTTAACAGTCTTCCTTTAGGAAAATCCCACTAGTAAGAACGTAATATTGTTTAGTGTACGCTTACAGTTATTCCAAGAAGGGAAAGTCATCTACCAGCATTGCATCTTACACTGGGACTTGCTAAAATATGATATTGATGAAGGGAAAAAAAGAGGTTGAATTGTAAACAATAGCAGTCAGCAGATAAAAGGACACACATATGAATATCCAAAATTGAACTTTTTAATTCTTAAACAGAAACCTCAATACAATGGCAATGTCTGGACCAAAGACTAGTAGCACATCCCGAAGGATGCAGTTAATAAAGTGACATGAGTTAAAAGCATCATTTAGGAGGCTGATCCCATACTGTATTTCTGCATAGAGAGACTGTTGGTGGTCAGAGGCCGTCTGGGGCACAGCAACCATGAAACGGTAGAGTTTTCAATTCCCAGTGAAGTAAGGAAGGATATCAACTAAACTTCTACCTTGGACTTACAGAGGGCAGACTTTAGGTGCCTCTTCAGTATTTTGCTTCAGAAAGTCCCTTAGAAAACAGTCTTTAGTAACAAAGAGGACCTCTTTAATAACAAAGTGGAAGTTAACCTCATGTGCAAAAAGACAAGCCAGTGGGGAAGAAGGGTGGCCTGGCTGAACAGGGAGATTTCACAGGACCTCAGGCCAAAAGGCAGTTTAAGACTTTTGGAAGACAGGCAACTCAGGAAGAGTACAAGGATATCACTAGGTTATGTGGAGAGAAAATTAAAGAGTCAAAAGCTCCACTAGGATTCAATCTGACCACTGCTGTGAAAGATAATAAAAAGTGTCTTTATAAATACATTAACAACAAAAGGAGGGACAAGGAAAATCTCCATCGTCTACTGGATGTGGAGGGGAACATTGTCACTGAAAAAGAGGAAAAGGCTGAGGTACTTAACTCCTTCTTTACTTCAGTCTTTAACAGAAAGACCTGTTATCCTCAGGGCAGCCGGCCACCTGAGCTGGCAGGAGCAGCCCCTGTAATCCAGGAGGAAGTAATTCGTAACCTGCTGAGCCACTTAGATGCTCTGAAGTCTGATGGGTCAGATGAGATACACCCAAGGGCACAGGTGGAGGAAGAGGTCAGCAAGCCACTCTCCACCATTCATCATCAGTTTTGGCTAAGTGTCAAGGTCCCAGATGACTGAAGGTTGACTGGTGTGATGACCACCTACAAGAAGGACTGAAAGGAGGATCTGGGGAATTACAGGGCTGTCAGCCTGGCCTTGGTGCCCAGGAAGGTTATGGAACAGATTGAGTGCCATCATGCATCATGTACAGCATGAGGGTATCAGGCCCAGCCATATGGGTTTAGGAAAGGCAGGTCCTTCTTGATCAAGCTTTTATAGATGAGGTGAACTGTTGCGTTCCCTGCTTTTATCCCACTCTGGCACTGGCGGCAGAGCACTAGCGCGATCCTAGAAAACCGTTCGCGTTTGGGAAGGCTTCCTCGGAGAGCCAACTACGGGCACCACTAGTCCGTGTTCGGTCTGAGGAGTTGTTGCCCTCAGAGCACGGCAGGATAGCAAAGAACTCCCAAAGAAGGGGGACTCTTAGTATGAGAGTTCGGTAGATTTATTACCCCCAAGGGAGCTCAGGGACTAAGAGCCCAGAATAGCTCATTCCATGGGTATTTAAGGGAGGAATAACATCCAATAAACTGAGGGCACAGGGACAATACAAGGGAGGGACCAGGGTGCATGGTTGAATGAGGTTTAGGGAGGGGAGGGGGGAAGAGAGAACAACGAATGAACAAGGGAGTGACAGGGAATTTTCCAGAACTGAGATACATAACAGACAAATCAAGGAACCAATAGCAGGAACTTGGGGTTCGTGGCTTGGTGGTTCAAACCACTGTCTCTGGGAGCTTTGGGGGAAACTCTCTGTCTGTGGAACATGCCACCGGAAGTCCTGGTCTTTCCTGGTTCAGAACCACCGCTACATCTAACCACCTGATGGATGAGGGAGAGGCTGTGGATGTTGTCTACCTTGCCTTCAGTAAAGCATTTGACACCTTCTCCCACAGCATTCTCTTGGAGAAGCCCACGGCATGGACATGTTAACTCTTCACTGGGTTAAGAACTGACTGGATGGCCAGGCCCAGAGAGTGGGATGAATGGTGCCACATCCATGTGACAGGTGGTCACTTGAGGGGTCTCCCAGGGATTGGTGTTGGGACCAGTCCTGCTTAATATTTTTTTGATGACCTGGTTGAGGAAATGGAATGCACCCTTAGTTTGCAGATGATAGCAAGCTGGGTGGGAGTGTTGATCTGCTGGAAGGTGGAAAGACTCTGCAGAGTTGGATCAATGGGCTGAGGTCAACTCAGTGCTGGGTCCTGCCCTTGGGTCACAACAACCTCATGCAGAGCTACAGGCTGAGGGAAGAGTGGCTGGAAAGCTGCCCAGTGGAAAAGGATGTGGTGGTGCTGGTCAACAGCAGCTGAACATGAGCCAGTGTGTGCCCAGGTGGCCAAGAAGGCCAATGGCATCCTGGCCTGTATCAGCAATAGTGTGGCCAGCAGGACCAGGGCAGGGACTGTCCCTCTGTACTCGGCACTGTTGAGGCCAGACCTAAAGTTCTGGGCTCCTTAATACAAGAAAGACATTGAGGGGCTGGAAGGTGTCAGAGGAGGGCAATGGAGCTGGAGCAGGGTCTAGAGAGTAAATCATAGAAAGAGCAGCTGAGGGACCTGGGGTTGCTTAGCCTGGAGAAAAGAAGGTTCAAGGGAGACCCTGTCACTCTCTATACCTTGTTGGTAGCCAGGTGGGGGTTCGCCTCTTCTTTCTGGTAACAAGTGAAAAGACCAGAGGAAATGGCCTCAAACTGCACCAGGGGAGGTTCAGTTTGGACATAAGGAAGGATTTCTTCACTGGGAGTGGTCAGGCCTCAGAATGGACTGCCAAGGGAAGTGGCAGACTCTCCATCCCTGGAAGTGTTTGAAAAATGACTGGATGTGGCATTTATTTCTATTGTTTAGTTGACATGATGGCATTTGGTCAAAAGTTGGAGTCAATGGTCTTGAGGATTTTTTCCAGCCATAATTATTCTGTGATCCTATGATTCTATTTTTATCGGGAAAAAATGAATGCTGGGTCTTCTGGATAGAAAAGTGAGTGCTGAAAAATAAGAGTTCCTGGAAAGAAGATACAGTCTTGGGCAAAAAAGAAAGGGCCAGGGAAGAAGAAGGTAAACCTCCTGGCTGGAAGAAAGATCCTGGAAGTGGAGGAGGGTACTGAAGATAGGAGAGGTGCCTGGAGATGAATATCAAGGGATGCACAGGGACCGTGGCTGGTAACAGTCAAGATCAATTAGTACAGACAGCAGCTCAGTGTGAATCAACATGACTTTCCACTCGAGCTTCCCAGACCAGCAGCAACCTCTCTGCTACAAGTGAAAGTGGAAACCCAGTGAACATAACAGGGCATGGGGGAGTGCATGAGATAAACAGCCAGGGTAACAGTTCTAATCTCATCACTTCTTAAGTAAACCCCAATTACCCAATTTAACTACTGGCTAATTTTTACTCTCACATCTGTGTCATGCACTTTATTGATTATAAAATCATCTTTTTCTCACAGAAAAAAATTACATAAGGCCTATAATTTTAGTTCCTTATCTTTTACCTTGTAAATTCTATTTAGGATGTTTCAAGTACTGTGTTTTTTCATTCTCATTTTTTGACCTGTCATATTTACAACACTCTTACTTATGCACTCAAAGAGAATGCAGTAATATTTTAATTAAATGCCAAATTACTGATGAATAAATGATGTTTGTGTTTATGCATGCCAGCCATTCTCCAGCATTAAGATATAATTAGAAATTAAGTCTGGAAGAAAGACTAGATGATACATAACAGTACTCTGCATTTTTAACTCTTTCTGTACTAATAATTTCTACATATCTGTCTCATCTTGCTTTCAGGACAGCTTTTTATGTTAATTTCTATAGTGTATGATACAGAAAGCTTTTTTTTAATTCCTATTTCTCTCCAGTAATAAAATCTTTGAAAAGCAAAATGCTTTCTATCCAGGAATCTTAATTAATATTTATAAAATGCCATGGTTTAACTCTAGCTGGCAACTAACCCCCACTCAGACACTTGCTCAGTCCTCCCTGTTGGGATTGGGAAGAGAATCAAAATGTATAAGTAAGAAAAGTTGTGAGTGAAGGTAAAGACAGTTTAATAGGTAAAGCTAAAGCCATGGTCAAGCAAAGCAAAGCAAGGAATTCATTCACCACTTCCCACAGGCAGGTGGAGGCTCAGCCAGCTTCAGGAAAGCACTGCTCTATCACTTGCAACATTGACTTGGGAAGACAAATGCCATCACTCCAAATGTTCCCTCTTCCTTCTTCTTCCCCCATCTTTATATGCTGAGCATGATGCAATTGGGTGTCCCCCTGGGTAGTTGGGATCAGGCTGTGTGTCCTTCCAACTCCTTGTACACTCCCAGCCTGCTCGCTGGTGGGGTGGGGTGAGGAGCAGAAAAGGCCTTGACTGTGTGCAAACACTGTGTGGCAGGAACTAAAACATCTCTGTATTACCAACACTGTTCTCAGAACAAATCCAAAACACAGACCCACAGTTGCTACTGTAACTCTATCCCAGTCAAAACCACAAATGTAGATCTCCTCTACTTCTATTAAGTAGGTAAGAACTATTTTCAACACACGGGAAAACTAATCCTAAAAGAAATAAGGCAGTTAATTTCTAAAAATTATTTAAAGGCCTAAATTATTCTTATGTGAGACATCTAAAAGCAAAGAATGTGCTCTCAAAACTGCACTTTATCTCTAATGTAATCAGATCACATTGAATTTCCAGCCTGCCATTCATTTCTGGAAGCATCTTGATTCTCTTAAGAGAGTCCTCCTCACACTCGTTAGGATCTAAGAATGCCTCTATTTTATAAGTGTATCTTAGTGAGAACAATATCTCCTAAATACTCCAAGAAGAAGTTGAGATGAGACTGTAAAAGACAGGTACAGTGTTGGTACATCCCTTCTTTCTGTTTTTATTCCTCAGATCAGTGATAAGAGTACTCATCTGGTTTATCAGATTCTTGACTTCAGTCCTGTCCTTAGCTTGGTGGAATTATAAACATGCCAGTCTGCTTCCAGAAGTGCTGTAAGAATTCCCCAAACCAGTTCGTTTGTCTGCTCTGTCCTGCATGGAATAAGCATTGACTGGGTTGAATGAATAAAGGAAAAGTGTTCACATATGGTTCCCCATCTCAGGGGCTAGAATATTTACCTGCATACAGATTTGTATTTTTTCACTGTATTAATTGTTTTTTAAGTATATTTCTTGAAACATTTCAGTTTTTTTTTTTCTTTTCAAAGCAGGGAATAGTCATCTGGGCAAAAACCAAATTTCAGCTACTATAGCCCCAAAAATTACAATGCAGAAGTCTTACCTGAATTAATTATTGCTTAGGAAATCAATTGCATATTCAGGATCTAGAAGTGCTTCTGCTTTATCCCTCACAGACATGTTGTATGATAATATTGCATGGCATTTTAGAGTCTAAATTATAGATGGCATCAATGAGGTGGAAGAATATCTTTACTGCTTGAACTTAGATTGAATCTTTGGTAAACAGTTGTGACTCCATTCTGGAATTGTGATTTTTGAGATGCACTTGTCACAACATCTCTGTCACAGGAACTCAGTTTATCCAGCACAATTTACTCAGTTATTTAGGACTGAAACAGAATGCTTATATTCTAATTTTGCACAGCCTTTTCAGAAGGACAAGTACAGTGTCATGTTAAAAAACAAAATAACATTTTTCATCTGCTGAAAGAATCTTCAAAGAGAGAATGAAAGCATTTATTTCCTTTCAAAACCACTAGTTCCAAGAAACAAAAGTAGTTGCAGAAGTCAACAAAAAGATGCAGTACTTAGGTCTTTCAAGTGCTCTTTTTCTAAACTGCAGCTAAGATGAAACTGGTAAGAGGTTTTCCAACTGTTATTATTGACTAAATGTAAAAGAGAAAGCCGAAGTTCAGATGGATTTGAGATTTGTTTAAACTTCAGAAATGGTGAGATTTGAACACTGATCCACTCCAGTGCTCAGTAGTTTGACCTCTTTCCTTTTTTTTGAGTGCAGTGTTTGGATCATTGGTACATGTAATGTTTTATGCCTAAGTAAAGACCAGTGTTAGCAACTGAAAAATTTAATGCTCCCTTATTTCTTCAAGCAAGTCAAGTAAAAAATGACTGGATTTGGTACAGAAATTCAGTTCTTCAGTTTTAGCAAAACCATTGTTTTCATAATTGTCCTAAACTTAGGGACTAAGGATGTTTTTCAAGTGTCATCTAAGGAACAATCACTTTAATGTCTAGCTTAGAAAGGTTTATGCTAGTAAACTTTCAACATGAAATATTGTTGCTGCAATAACTTATTTATCCATTGCAATAACTTCTTTATCCAAGTTCATGGAATCTATATACTTTAGAGGAAACAACAGGAATATGTCTTAGTACATGTATTTCCTTTTCCTCTTTCCACTTTCATCTGTCTGTAACTGACATTTCTTCCCATGTCTAGCACTGCTGTGCATCCTGGAGTTTACATTTTATTTCTTCATATTTGTAAACAGAGCTTTCATCAACTTCATTCTATCTGTTAATTTCATTCTCACATCCTTGGCTGCATTGTGTATTGAATATATTATTTGCATTGCTAAGAGTTTGCACCATTAAATGAGATTCTGTGTGTGCAAAAGCAGTTGCAAATAATGATGTTATTCCAGTTGTGAATTTTTTAATGGAAAGCTGCAACTACAGTATCACTGAGTTCTGCTACCAAATGTCGTGGCTCATAGGAGGGGGAAGCTGGGCTCACAGTCTGGAACACACACTGAAAATTTAATTTTTTAAGTTATATGCCTGAGAATATATCACCTCTATTTGGAAAAATGACCCCCAGCTCTTCCAACTGAAACAAAAATTGTGATGAGTGAGGAAATCAGATTCACATATAAACTGCAGAATATAAATAATCCCTATCTGGTAAACTCTTGAATTGTTTTCACAATTACTGTGTTGAGTGATGTAAATGGTATCTCCAGGAGGGTAAGTGCACACATATACTGCTCTGTGGATTCATTGAAATCAGTGAGATGCCATTTAAAGTACTCTGCTTGACATGGTTGTTAACAGTGAAATAAACAGCCTGTAAAAGGCTTTATTAATTCTTGCCATATTACATTTGAGGTACTAGGTATTTATTCCTATCTAAACCAACATTTCCATGAAGTGCAGTTGTTTTCATTTTCATAAACTTTAAAATTATATTATACCATGCATGCTAATGCTCTTGAAAAATCTTTCTTTTGGCTCCAAACTCTAAAACATTCATTTAAAATAATATTCTGTCACAACTTAAGAAAAATGGCAGATGCACAATTTTCCACTGAAGAAAACTGCAAATAAAAGCAGTTGCTTCCCAGCACAAACTACTATATTGACAAGATAAAAATACAAGCTCCCTTATCCCATTCATATCAGATAAGGCTAAATCCATTACTCCAGTAATAAAATGTTAAGTGCGTAAGTACCAGAAGATACAGGCAGTGGAGATGTTATCATATTGCAGGGACTTCTGTGCCATTGCTTGTCTCATCAACCTGCTTCATGGGAAATGTCAGAGTGCTTCTGTAGACACATCTGCCATCAGCCTGATAATGAATTACTTGGGGGACAAGTCTGCTGTCTTTGCAGGTCTCAGTTTGAAGTCCATTATATAGATAGATCACCCAGGGAAAAAAAAAAAAAGGGGAAAAAAAAAGCTTTCTTGCATTTAAGTGGAATTTCTTGCATTTCAGTTTGTGTCCATTGCCACATATCCTGGCCACCAGAAAGAAGCATCTGCTTCCATCCTTTCCCCTTGCCTCCCCCATCAGATTTACCAGATTCCTCAGAGCCTTCCTTTCTTCAGACTGAACAACTCTCATGACCCTGGTCACTGTTCCAGTGCAGGGGCTATACTGCTAGCACACAGGGGAGCCCCTGTTGAGGCTGAGCCCCTCAGTGCCAGGTCAGTGCAGAGCATCCCAGAGGTTCTGTTAACTTTTTAACCTGCAGTGCCTCTAACTCCACACGCTGATAGTTTCAGGCTCTTATTGAATAGAGAAGAGTGTATGGGAGTGTTTGGGTATGTGTGCTTGGGTATGTGAACATTGAACATGACCCCTAAGTTCTATATTCCTGCCATTCAGTTCATCATACATCTCACTGAGTGGCAAACAATGTAATATAAAATAAACAAGACTTCAAGTTGCACTAACATCTATGTTTAGACAAGCATTTCAAGCTTACATGCACTCAGCTATGAAATATAAGCTTGAAGGCCTTTAAAACTCAGCTTTTTGAGCTCATTTTAAGATTAAAAACAATGTGTTGATGCTTGCAGCAAGTTAGAAGATCTCTGTGTGCATTATTGACCTGAGAGGCAGTGACAGGCTGGGAAATTGAAAAGGAAAAAAAACAAATATAAAATTGTGGACTTGTTGTGAAGTAGCAGTGAATCAAGTTTCCCTCGATATATTTTTGTTACACTTTGTCAAAACTTTTAACACCTCAATTACTATTTTACTTTAAATGCTTCCCAGCTCTTTATTCAAATAATGTTTTAGTTAAAATTCATTGAGCCGAAGTCATTGCTTATTCACAGCAGCAGCTTGAACGGCTTGTGAGCGCAGCTGCAGATGTTTGCCCCACTAACCAGCCCCAGCAAACTCATCTCTGCTTTTGTGGTGAGGCAGGGAGCTGCGGGGTGCCTGGAAGCAGTGCTGGCACGAACAGAGTCAGGCACCATCTAGGAGCAAAACATCCAGAACAACACTGCAAAGGCTGACATCCTGTGAAAAATTAGCAAATGAACCAGGGAGAAATCAGCCTACCAAGTAGCTTTTCTTTCTTTCTTCTCTGCAGATTAGAATGTCAACCAAAAAATGAAGTGAGGCTGCATTACTTGCGCTCATAAAATTTCATTTAAAGCACACTGCTGTGATTCTATTCTAGAGAAAAACAGTAGCTTCCCATCAGAAAAGGGATGTGAAACTTCCACAGCTGGAAATCAGTGCTTTCAGCAGAGACAAGAATGCACCTGCCAGTCAGACAGCTCTCGCTCTTGTTCAGCATTTTACCCCTGACAGTAGCTGTGACTAGGTTCAGAGGAGTAAATTTGGCAGTGGTCACATAGGATTATCTGTCATTAGAAAATTGGTCTTTAATAGCTAGTAATAAGAGCTTAGTTTGTGCCATGTTAATTCTCCAGGTTTTAGGTAGCCTTTGTATGACTTTATTTTTCAGGAGTAACAGAAAAATCAACAAATACCAGTAATTGCTCCCAATAAATTCTCCTGTAAATGTCTAAATCTTTATGTAAACCTACTATTACTTTGAAGTTTCTACAACATTTAGGTTATGCTTGGGGACAAAATCAAATTTTTTTGGTTTATTTACTTTTAATCAAAGGTTGTAATCCCAGAAGGTGACTAAGCATTTTTAATTTGCTGTGCTAGCCTGGTAGAAGACGACACATGTTCATGCACACTTAATGCTGCTCTGAATGGAACAGCCTACATGAAGTTCATGTGAGTTATTTTCCTCAAGAGAAAAGTACTGTTATAAATCCAGCAATTATGTTGTTTTCATTGTGTTTATATAAATGGAAATGTTGTTATTCTATTCATCTAAATGGAAATAAATGGTAAGTTTCTTGAAGTTTCAAGCCTTTTATCAACAAGTCCTCAGCCTCAAAAATACTTAGGGATTTATTTTGGCCTCCTTGATGACTGCCATTTTTTTGGATGCTTTTCTCTCATATAAAGTAGATGGCTGTCTTGAAATCCTCATTGGTAAGCACCACAGTGTCTGTGTTTTGGCTACTTTCTGTTTTGGATGCATACTCTGTCCCTGCTCAAGTATCCCATTCTAATGTTTTCCTTACTATTATGGCTCTGCACATCTTCTCTTTACTGTCACATAAGCCCTGTGTCCCTTTTGCTCTTTCCCAGGCTCCACTCCTTTCTCAGTTACTGTGCCCTTCTTTAGGTCCCCTGAGATATTTACTTCTCCCTGAATTATTTGTTTCCTTCCTCTGTCCACCTCCTTTTCCTTCCTAACTGCCCCTGAGCATGTATGCTTTTTTTGCTCTATTGATAATTTAGAGAAGCAGATTTTTAATAGTGACATTAACAGACAACTTACTTACCTGGGATATGTTATGTTAGGTGGAGTTTTTTTCAGAATATTATGAAGTTTGTTAGTACTTTCTAAAATATGGATTCAAAAATAAGTTATTAAAATCAGTTTTCAGGTAAATGGGATTTGTAAAATTTTGCTAGAAGCTAGACTTAAGAAGTTAGACAGATGCATGGAGTGGTGAATGCAATGTCACACTGAATGCATCCCCACCTATCTTGTTTCTGCAGCTGCAATCTACTGGTGCATCATCACTTTCAAATGTTTATTTGAAGACAGATTCCCAACTCTAAAATATGGTGAAGCTGAAGGTTTAGCTGATACAAGAGCAGGTGACAGAGAGAAAGGGAAAGGCACAGCAGGGGCCAGTATATGGGCTTTTTTTAATTTTTATTTTTTTAAAGCAGCTTTATGCCACCATTTTCACCAAAATAAGTACAAACTTGACTGTTGAAGTTTAACACATTGACAAAAAATACTGTCTTTTGCTAACTGTAGTGTCTATAAATCATTGTATTAAGCACTTAATTTCTATGCTCTGTTATGCCCAAAATGTTAGTGACATTTCAGTTCAACTTCATCTCTCTTTTAGAGAACCATAGTTTGGGTTGGAAGGGATCTTAAAGATTATCTAATTCCAACTCCTCTATCATGGGCTGGGACACCTTTCACTTGACCAGGTTGCTCAGAGTCCCATCCAACCTGGCCTTGAACACTTCCAGGCACGGGGTATCCACAACTTCTCTGGGAAACTTGTTCCAGTGCCTCACCACCCTCACAGTAAGGAATTTTTCCCTAATATCTAATCTAAACCTACTCTCCTTCAGCTTAAAGCCATCCCTCCTTGTTCTGTCACTACATGCTCTAATGGAAGGTGCCTCTCCAGCTTTCCTGTAGGCCCCTTCAGGTCTCTACTGGAAGGCTGTAATTAGGTCTCCCCAAAGCTGCCTGTTCTCCAGGCCAAACAGTCCCAACTCTCTCAACCTGTATTCATAGGAGAGGTGTTCCAGACCTCTGATATTTTTTTTTTTTATTTTTTTTTTTTTTTTTTGGAACAACATTAAAACATAAGAGAAATATTCACAACGTTTAAAATTACCAAGGAGGTGTAAATAGTAAGATATTTAATTAGATTTCAGTTTCCAAATTGGAATTCAGAATTAGAGATTGCTTTCTGGGAAAAGAAATAGAAACTCTTGAAATTGAGAAAATAAAAGAAGAATGTCTGTCTCTTATGTAAAATTCAGTGAGAACTTATTTTTTTAATTGATAAAGCTCATTAAATAGTCATGAATCTTCTTAGGACTCTTGATTCCTTTTACGTTTTCCTCACCATAGTAAACTTGTGTGATGCATATCAGTTGTTATGCTTGGTAAATTGGAAGCCTTACATATGCACAGTTTTAGTGAGTCACGAGTTTGGCTCTCTGGTAGAAACAAAAAACTTATTTGATAAGTGAAACCTGTGTTTATTTATCAACTGTTGTTGACATCCACCAAAAAGGAATTATGACAGCACATACAAACTGTGCTACTTGCATGAAGGCTATTTCTTGCTCCCTCACAGGAAAAAAATATCTTCACTGTGTTTTTCGTAGATTTCTGAATGGGGACTTGATTTTGGTATTCTGTAGGTACTCGTATTTTCTTAAGTATAGTCAGAATTTCTACATAAAAAACCAAACTAATATCAATTGAAGCTTAAATGCAGCAACAAAATTAGATCTCATGCTTTTTTTCTTTTGATATATTGTCTCTCTCCTTTCAGAATCTCTGTACCCACACATCTGTCAACAGCATTCCCTGTGGTTTCTTCTGATGTGCCTCACTTGCCTGACCCTGGTGTGCCCTCTCAGATTTCCCCTGCATTACCATCTGTGTGCCAGGAAGGTCTGTGCCATAATGGAGGGACTTGTCATCCTCTCTCTCTGCCTACTGGGGCCACCTCGTTCCAGTGTGACTGCCCACTACATTTCACTGGTCGATTCTGTGAAAAAGGTAACTGTGATTAATTTTTTCTCTATTAGTTATGAAATGCAAGTCTTATTCTGCTTTGGAGATGAAAAGGGGGAAGATGTATTGATTGTCATATTTCTCTGCTTTTCAACCCAGTTACTGTTGGTTAACTGAAGAGCAAATTCATTTAGGTAATTCGAATCATAGCTATTTGCAGTGTAAGTTAGGTGATATCAGTCAGGCACGCTCCTAAGAGCTGCAATTTGAGTTAATGAAAAAAATCATTGCATTATTTGTGCAAAATAGTTGTGCACAGTTTTAAGGTATGTTTTTCAGTGTATTATTTCTGGGACAGAAGAAAGCTAACTTATGAAGATAAGTAAATTTCCTCATAAGATTATATTTTCCATTTCTACAGACCAGGTTTTTTTCATCACTGTGTCTGATCCTTTGTTGAAAAAGGCTTTTTTTTTCACTCTGTAAGTCATTTATGCTTCTACTACTGTGGCTCATAAAGCACAGATCAATCAAATGGACACATTTTAATTATAATTTGAATAAAAAATAATTCTTTTAGTAATTTAGGTTTCTTTGTAAAAATGAATCAAGGCTATAATGAAAACTGATCAATATTTCTGTTTTGTAATTGTAATTGCTTTTCATTATTGCTTTTCAGAAAGTTATTTTTTAGAATAAATTTCATAGCTGCCTTCAAAAACTCTTTTAGGTGTTAAGGTACTGTGGGTTATGAATTGCAGTAGATAATTCTCATAGCACTAAAGGGCATTACTGGTGTATAGGAAAAGGACCAAAAATTTTCTACATTATGGTATATAACTGTATCATCCTCCTAATGAACTTCCCATCATATGAAGTAAAAGCAACTAGAATTGAAAATGCCCTTGCTAGACTGCCAGTGTATCTGAGCTAGCATAACCTTGTATTACTGTCTAAAATTAGGTCATTGCACTCCCTATATATGAAAGCAATCACTGACTGTCAGTTAAAAAAAAGAAATTGTCATGCGTTGCTTAGACATCAGAGAATATTTTACCATGTAGCCTTTCTCAAGTTTATAATAAATCATATATTTGCAAATTTTCAGTGTAAAAATTGAATCCCATGAGTATTTTCTGCATATTTGGTATCTGGGCGTACTCTTTGCACTTGCTTACATTACACTGCAGCTGTGGAAACTGCAACATAAGATAGCAAAACTAAAAAAGTGTGTTTCCATAAAACATAAAAGATTTAGTTAGTGCTTCAATGAAGTATTTTCAACATTTCAATAATTTTTTTTATTTATTTACATACATTTTCTGTGCCAGAATTTCCTTCTGTGTTCCAAAGAATGCAGTTGGCATCCTTTCTATCAGCATCTGTGGTATTTTGGTTGAGGGCGGGTTCTGGTTTTTGCAAGGGTTATGCCAGGAGTAAGCAATGTTCAATTTAAGCAGAGTTCAACAGACATCCTGTGGTTATAGGCCATATCAGCATGTGTGCATAACCACACTGTGGGACTCCACTGGTTCCTTCCACCAGTGTCTGATTGCTGCTTTCTTCTGGCCATCCAGCTGATCTGTTGGTCTCCAGGGGTCTTCTGTGGTTTGGTGTTTTTTAATTATAATTGACGTAATCTGTGTTTGAATTATATTATCTGGGCTGAGTACTCCCATGTGCCACAGTCTTTGGGGAAAGTACCTTCTTTTTCATTGACTGAAGAAGCTATTTTTACGTTGCTCATTCAAAAATACGGCATTCTAAGCCATTTTCTCCTTTGAGGCTTAACTGGTACAGGGCAGCAGAGTTCATAGAGTGGGATTAGTTGACCTCCAACTACACGTCCAAGGGAATTTGTTTTCCAAGGGAGTTTATCTTCTCTGTAAATGAAGGGGACCCCTTCTCTCTCTCTTTCTGTGATTTTGTTTCAAAAATCATGTGTGGAAATAGGACTGAATTATGATTACCCAAAGAGTAAATTAAAAGCACGGGACTCTCTTGCACTAAATTGCAGCTGTCATCTAATCTCTGATGGTTAGGGCTGAAGCTCCCTACATTAGGTACACCAGTAACTATTCCATTCAATAAAATGGAATACAAGCTTTAAAGAAACCCTGAAACTAGTAGCTCCTTTGGAGAACATGACCTCAGCTGTATAATCATATAATCCTTTTAATGGTCAAACTCTGAGTTTCCATGAGATATCTAATTTTTTTCCTAAAAGTGGAAGAGATGCCTTTTGCTTTCCTGCAACTTACATGATGCTGAGATATTAACAGTGATTAATACTTCCACATGGGATGTCTAATGGTTCCAGCAGTGGAAGAATAACTTTTCTTTTCTTTTTCTTTTTACGTGGAGAAGATGAATTAAGTTCTCTTTTCACAGAGCTCTGCTTTTACCCTCTAAAACTCTCTGCTCAATACAGGGAACAGCCTCCTCCTTTTTGCTAGTGCTCCTGGGTCAGCCAGGGCTGCAGTATCTGACATGCTCATCAGTTGGGAGCTCACTGGGGCAGCTACATCCCAGAGCTCATGCTGTCACATTGCATCTCTATATAGATCAGAACATGACTTGATGTATCCTATATTTAGTATCTGAAAAGTAACTGCCACATAGAGTGATTTTATTTAATCCTAAATTCTCAATGAGATTTATAATTTAGTCTAATGCAACCAGAATTTGTCCAACTGAACTATGATTCTAAACTTTTGATATTCAGAGACCTGTTCTTCAAGAAATCTAGAGAGAGCTTATAATTACAGGAGATAAGATCTTCTGCAATAATTTTATAATTACTTACCATAAACCTTCCAATGGAGAAAGTAAATTGTCATGTATGCAATACAGAAACTGTATTCCTGGCAAGGAAATTTTCTCTTGACTTCTTAAAGGTAGCTGTGATCTGTTTTAAGCATGCTATCATGTATACCTGTACATTTCAGTGATATATCTTCATTAATCATCTTTGTGCTTTGCCTCGTACCTGCCATTAACCCAATTTCAGCAAGAAAGTCATCGTACACTTACCCACCATATTAACAGTCCACCTGGGGTACACAGGGTGTAACATACAAACCCTCTGTGGATATCTCAGCTTCATTAGAGTGAGTGACTTTGCTAATTTAAGAGCTATGGGAAGATACACTTAGTTTATTAGTAACTGTTTTTGTTACAGCATATAAGAATACCTTCTAGAGTGAGAGCAAGTGAATGTTATTATCAGTTACTTGTTTTAACTTGATGAGTGTTATTAAATGTAATTTCATGTTTTTTTCAATTGTTCCTTGACTAGTAAACTCCAGCAGGTTGTTCTGCCCTTACAAGAAATATGTTCAAGTCACGATTGTCCTTATGGATATATTAGGCAAGGCAGGTTATCTGAATACACAGTGTACTTACTCCAAACAGATACCTCTGAAGTATCTCTAATTTATGGTTTTGGAAAATGGAAGTCTATCTCTATTTTTCTAAGGAAATAGAATAGTATGCATACAAATCTGTGTATTTGTCAAATTCAAAGTGAAGTTATCAACACTGGTTATGTACCAAAGTGGCAAAGTGAGGATTTAGTATAAAGCATGGAAGGGGAACCATCTGAGGCCTCAGTTCCTTTTATTACTGCTTTTAGTATTTCCCTTTTTCTTTTTTTTAGCTACAAATTGCCAAAGTTAATTGGAAATTAGAAGTTAGTATAAGATGTGTTTTAAACCTGTATTAAAATGCAACATAGAAAATCTGTTTGTCATGTAAAATTAATCTTCATTACTCAGTGATGAATGCTGCATGACTGCTTTCATACAATAGAAAGGGAGGATTTTATAGATAGGGAATGCTATGAAGGGTAGATTGTGCACTACCCATTTTTCTTTTTCCTTTCTGTATAAATAAGTTTCCTGACTTTAATGTGAAATGTATCTTTCTTTTTTTATGTATCATTCTATTTTTCTAGCTGTATTTTCTGCTTCATTGTGAAATTCCCACACGAGTGGAAAAAAGTGCAATGGTTCTGCTTTAGCAAGAAAGCAGATGGTGGTGTATTGCTGGAAAGTTCATAGCAATAGGTTTGGAATATCAGTGTCTTGCATGTGTGAAGATAGTACGTCCTTGACTGTTAATTATAAGATTAACATTTCTGAAGTCTCCAAAATTTTTAGTATTCCGTAAAAGTTTTATAAATTGTTCAATAAAAAGAGTATTTAAATGTCATGTGTTAAAACCAGGAAATCTGTTTAATTTGATATGTTGCCTGTGTATATTCTGTACATTACTTAAAGGTCAACTCCTTTGACAAAGCTGCAAAATTAGCAGTAAAAGGGAAGGCTGTTGCAGGCATTTAGGTTGGAACAGTCACACTAAAGACTTTGCTACATTTGTTCCCCAGGATACACTTGTTGAATTCCTGATTTGTTGAGAAATACTTGATAATATCACCCTGAACATTAGAAGTGTCTTTTATAGATGCTTTTCTAGATGTTGTTCCTAACTTAACATTTCTAACTTGCGTCATTGACTACCATTATTCATCTCAGACAAGTGTGGGGAGTTTTGTCTTTATGTCTTTAGCTCTGAAAATAAATGTAGCTGGTCCCATTTCTGTTATTTCAGCCATATTTAGAACAATCTCACGTCTCCAGTAGAACTATTTATCTCCTTAATAACATTTACACTGTGTATGTATGATTTAAAACAAGTCTGTGACATTTTCCATCAGAAAGAAAAGTGAGCCTGTGAAAATGATATAAAGAGGTTGAGGAAGGACAATTGCACTTTCATCTCCACATTCAAGTTTCAGGTTGAGGTACCCAGAAAGAAAAAATGGGATGTGGTTACGCCAAAGCCTCTGTTTTTCTAGGGTTCAAGGGTTCTTTCACTCATTTTTTTCTCCTTCAAAACAGTTCGTACCTTGTAAGACTCTGTGAGCAGGAAAAACAGAATGTGTTTAGAGATATCCACAAATTTCCAGAGTCATTAATTTGATGTCATTAACCTCAGCTTATGTCTAGACTCATGAGATACCTATTGATGTCCCACAATTTGTATTTGGGTATGTAAAACTTTCAAATGAACTCTCTAGTTTTTGGGCTAGATTTGAAAAAAAGTAGTAAATTTTCCCTTCTGACTTATTTTATTTTTTAGTGGATGTGGTTGAAAATTAAGAACACAGTAGGCTAGTTAAGAACAATCAAGAATTAAGCTGGACGTTAACTTTGTATGCTGGATTTGATACACTAGTCAAGATTATAGCAATTTTCATAGGAGATAGCTAGCCAGTCCCACAGTTTATTCCATTCAATATAATTCAACAGAAATGTTATTTGAGTAAGCAATGCAAAAGGGAATTAAACAACTAAATTTTCTACTCAGCACTTTCACTTGTGAATATAATTTTGCACTTTGATATCAGACAAGGCAAACCTTGTGAAGTGCAACTTGTAAACACTTTGTAATACCCTGTGTCTGTGAGTAATCAAATTAGCTTCACAGTCACCTGGACTTAGAATATGGTCCTTGCTTTTTTCCTTCGTAGTTCACAAAATTATGGAGACTTTTTCAAGATGTCTAAAATACCTCCAATCCAATAACATCTTGTTTTATCAGTTCTATTTTAATGTGTTAATTTGCTGAAGTGTTTTTGAAATCAAAGGAAAACAGGATTTTGAGGCAAAAGAAACTGAGTGAAAAGGTGAAGCAATTTTAGACTAATCCTTCCCTTGCTCTCCTGAACAGCTTTGTAGAATTTTGCCATGTCAAAAACAAGTATAAGTATGAGTTTTCATGCAACTTAATATTTCATCTAATTTGGATATTATGACCCAGATTCAGTGAAGCATGTAAGCTTTATAGGTATTTAATTTTAAGACTGTAAGGAATCTGTGTGATTCATGTGACTTATGTTCAGGTATTCTTCTACATTAGACCCTGAATTAGGATCCCTCCATTCTGTTGCTTGTTTGGTCATTCATGTAAGCTTATCACTTAAAATCAACCTACATCTCAAATCCCTCCAGAGGACTTCATGAAATTGTAAAGGTTTGTGATTAAATGGAAGTTTAAGACACACCTTAACTATACCTAGGGGGAGAATAATGAGAGTTTGTTGGGATGTGGAAAAAGCTCTTCAAAGCACCAACAAACACTTAAAAACTGCAGTCCCAGTGTCTGTAAAGTTATTTATGATTGCAGCTGCCATCTACCCACAAACAATGAGCTCCAGAACAGCTATAAGGTCTACTGCTATAGCATATAAGATAGAGCTATATGCTATATTGTAGAGTTATAGGGTTCTCTTATTTAACAGACATGTAATACATATTTCACAAATCTGTTCTGTGAAATGGGTTATGGAGCCTGTTGGGCATAAATTGTTTTGAGAGATTATGATGAAAAAAATTCATAATAATAGAAAATTTTTATAGAGTTGTCAGTTTGCTAGTACATCCTCTGTCTTTTATTCGCATCCATTCGCATCCAGTCATGAGCCATTAAAATAAGAAATATTAGTTTTAAATGTTGTTTAAATTTGTTTATTTTTATTTGGATGTTATTAAAAATTAGATAGCTGTAGCATTTTGTTATAAGGATTTGCATGAATGAACATTTCTGGAAAAAGCAATTGATGAAAGCTCTAGAAAAAGTCTTCATCTCCTCATCACATAGACCAGACCTGTGAAATTCTGCCATTTCTAGCATTTGGCTTTTGAATTACTATTTATTCAATGTGGATGAATGCTTTCTTGTCATAATAATTTTTAGGAGAATTGTAACAATTTGATAAGAAACTCTCTTCTGGGCAAGAACAGATAGCAGAAAATGAAATAATGGTGAATTTACAATTTGCAGGGAACAAACCTCCCCTTCAATGTCAGTATAAAGTTGATTCTTTCTAAAGCTTGCAACATATTAGGCTGCTAATGTCCCAGTCCTTTGAATCATTTTTCATTTGAATGTAATCGTTGTCGCATAAGTGACAAATACTTACGTTTTTCTTCCTTTACTTCTTCATTTATGGACTTTTCTGAAAAACCTTCTTTCAGTAACTCCTGAATTGCAGTCATTTGTTCTGTTGTGCTAACTTACTGATAATCAAGTAATCTGCAAAAATATTGTGTCTCCCCTGGTAGTATGGCAATGCTTGTTTTCTCAGCTTGACTCATTTGAGTTCTTCCCCAGGAGATACTGTATAATAAAGCAGGTATTTAAGTATTAAATAATGTTTTTGAGCTTTATTTTGTAACCTATAAGGAAGATACATAGAAGACTGTGTGTGCTTTTACAGCACAGTTAATTTAATAGTTAGTTAGAAGTCATCTGTGGTACTGAGTTAGGATAACTATGTTTTACTACCTTGATGTTTTGATTTCAAGAATGCTGTGATTAAAAATAGGGTTTTTTTTCCATTCCCTCATACAAGATGTGCAGCTGTGGGTCTGCTCCCAGACCACTCTCAGGAACTTTCAGCTAGCTGAGAGAATGAACATCAGGATTCTCTAGGGACCTCAGTAAAGTGTCCTGCTCAGGACCATGTCACCTGGCTGATCCTTTCACGTCACCTCCCAAGGCCAGTGGCCATTTTGGAAGGATGCTGGCTACTTGCATAATGTGGCTACAGAGAAAATGGCTTTGCTGTTTCCTGGCCTAAGCATAAATTTCTGACTTAAGCATGAAACTCCACATTATTTCTAATTAAGAGTGCCCAACACATTCCTTTTCACGCATCTTCATGGAACACTGGTGCATGCATTTACATAAAATCTTAAACTGCTGGTGTTTAAAGGGGAGGAAAATTAATAATATAGGTGTTAGGAAGTTACCAATGTGAGGCTCCTCAAGCCTAAAATCTTCTGATGAAGCCACTTTTTATGTAATATAAAAAGCAAGTTTTTCTTTCCACCATTATTGTTTCTTTATATTTTTGTAATAACAGTTTGTGGTGATAAAATAGGCAAGTAATTATACAGCAAAAACATTTTAGCTATTTAGCATTTTAGCTACCCAGGAAATCTACAATTCAGAAGGTGAATTTCCTAGTAGCACGATATATACTTAAATTCTACATGGATATAAATCAGTTCTGTGCAGAACATGGAGAGGTTCAAAAGCTTGTCAGCATGTAGAGTCTTCCCTGTGTCTTAGTGCAATTGAAAATACTGACTACATCATCAAACAGAGCAAAGAATTGAGACATTGTCCCAACAGATACTTTGTTAGATTCATACTTCAAACAATGACTTTCATAAAAGAAAATAATTTTCCTATGTGAATTGTATTTCCCTGTATCAAGAATTTTCTTTAATGGATTCTTAAGTCCTATACAAGACAAAAATAAAACTACTGTATTATAAGTAAATTAGAAAAGACACATGTCAAATACTATAGAAAATATGCAAATATGAAAAATAAACCCAGGGAAAAAAAAAAGGCAAGGGTCTTATTAGCTTCTACCAACCAAAATAGAAAACTATAGATTCATCAGACTTCCAAAGCTTTTTTCCAACATATGGCATTATTCTTAATACTATCTTAGGGAAATAATTGTACGTGAATGGCTGTTTCTTTTTATTCATATGTACAACCAGTTTTAGCAACTGATGAATGCCAGCAAAATAAAGAGCAAAAATCAAAGATTTATATGACTGTACAATGTGTACAATGGGTACAGCCACAAACTTTTTAAGTTTCTTTCAGAGTTTGACAGCAGAAGCCCAGTCCCTGTTGTACACTTCTCTCTTCACATGCATTTTCTCGTATAAAAGGGAGTATGCGACTGAGTTTTAGGTTTTATGCGTCACAGTTGCAAAATAAAAAAGGCTTATCGTTGTAGGTTTTTCTGAGGTTTAAACTATGGAGTTGTTTTCATAGGAAAAAAAAAAAACATAAGATGGGAGTGTTCCTACTAGATACATGTGTACTTCATTGAATGCCTAGCCAAGAGCATTGCAGAATCCCTACACAATCCTCTCTGTTCAGAGATCCTTATACAGGAGTTTTACAGAAACTCCTATTACATTAATTCTGCTCTTGATATAAAAAGCATTTTAAACCACTCATAAAAAAATATTAATGCAAAGAAAAGGTGCGGAAAATCAAGAATTTCTGTGCATTAAAAAAATCGAGTGTGAAAGGACCTTTCATTCATTGTTCTTTGAAATCCAACCAACTGCATAAATTTCTTCCCTTAAAGTTGAATTCAGAGAGACTCAAGAGAGGAATTGAGAATATTAAATTAATTTCTGGATGATCAGAATTTGTCTCGCATCTTTTGGCATTTCTGGAGGCCAACTTGAGTGCAATTGAGAAGAAAGGAAAGAATGCCAGCCCAGATTTAAAGCCTGAATATTCTCATGAATAATCCAGCTGTTGATGCTTGTGGGTCTGAAATTTATCCACAGATGCTTGGGAGGCAAAAGATTTAAAAGGAACAATAGCAATAAATTTTATCAGAACTGAACATTTTCATCCAAATTATTGGCTGAAAATCTGTCTGCTTCATTGTCATCCTGGGGTTTTTTTGTTTGCTTTGTTTAGGATTTTAGGTCCATTAGAAAGGTCATTAAACCTTTGGTCCCAGTTAGATATGCTAAAATGTTGATAACGTTTAAGAAAAGGAGGAGGGAACAGGAGAAAGGAATTACTACTGTGTCACTTAACAGCAGGCAGGACAGATTTGTGAGGTTTTGTGATAGGGCAGCTAAGCAATGAAAATATTTTTTAAATATGAATCTAGAAAAGGAAAATAAAATTAGCAGTTTTAAAGCAAAGTAATCATCAGCACTGTACTTCATCCAGCTGAAGTTCTCTTAAAAGGATAAAGAAAAATTCTTCGACACAGGAATGCTAATAAAAACTCAGAACCCTCTGAGGACAGAAATTAATGTTTTATATTTGCCATTTGCACAAACTCTTTCAGCTTGCAGTGTTAATCATCCTATCTCAGTGCAGGTAATGCCTGCTACTTTGTTATTGCTTAAATGAGGTTTCAAACAGTACTTTACCAACCCCTGCACCTGTTTGCATTTTCTTTTACCTGTGAAAAATACATCATTTTTGCTGCCTTTCCAGAACTGCAACATTCTTCATTCTTTCTTCTGACTCCAGTAGTGGCACTTTGAAATCCTGCTGCATTGTTACAGTTTCAGAAGCAGTAGATTAATACTATGCTATTATATTGCTGTAGCTTATTTTTCACATGAACAACTTACCAAAAACATGCAGGACTCTGTGAGTAGTGATGAAGCTTACTTGTAATAATCAATAAGGCTTAGTCACTCTGCATGACATTAAGGGTTTTACAACTTCTGGCAATATCTTCATTTATCTATGCCACGATCTTTTGCCCATAGCATGGCTATTTTCATTTTCTGCTCTAAAAGGTGCAAAAAACTGTCTTTCCCCTAGAAACTTGATTCATGAGTCTTTAAAAAAGTTATAATCAACATCTGTCTACTAAAAAACAAAAAGTGAGGGAGAAAAATGACAAAAGCATCTATGTCAGTACTGTGAAATGTCATTAAAAGTAGATTCTTTGTTAAAACCAGAAATGTCAGTTCTTACTGACCCTGACCAATACTGTTGCTTCTTTTCTTCCTTAATGTTTAGTTACAGACCACATAATACAATATTATATCCTTTTTTATTTTCTGGCTTTGTTCTCCCAAATAGCAATAAACTATTTATATGCTATTGTGTATATTTGTATAAAACACAAAAATCTCTATATTTCAGCTTCAGAATAGTTTTGTATCTTTTCCTGCCATCACTTGTTGTTTGCTTATTCTCCCTTATTTTTGTTGTAGCTGTTACAGTCCTTTTTGACTTGCCGACCCCCCCAGAGCAATGTGAACAGAAATAAAAGAAGCTGACTCAGCATCTCCTTTTTTTGAGCCCTGGTATAAAGAAAGGGACATTTTTATCATCTTGTATTTGACAACTTCTTTGTCACAGAATTACAGAATCTTTAGGGTTTTAAGGAACCTCTGGAGATCATCCAATCCAACCTCTCTGCCAAAGCAGGGTCACCTACAGCAGGTTACAGAGGAACATACTCAGGTGGGTTTTCAATGTCTCCAGAGGGAGAGATTCCATGACCTCCCTGAGCAGCCTGTTCCAATGCTCTGCCACTCTCAATGTAAAGTTCTTCCTCAAGCTGAGATGAAATTCCTGTATTTTAGTTTATGGCCATTGCTTCTCATCCTGTCACTGGGCAACACTGTAAAGAGCTTGGCACCATCCTCCTGACACCTGCATTTGAGATATTTATTTGCGGTAATGGGATCTCCTCTCAGTCTTTTCTTGGCTGGACTAAACAGGCACAGCTCTTGCAGTTTCTCCTCATGACAAAGATTCTCCAGACCCCAAATCATCTCTGTGACCTCTGCTGGACCCTTTCCAGTAGCTCCTAGTCTTCTTGTAATGAGGAGCCCAGAACCAGAAACAGTACCCCAGGTACTAGGGCCGAGTCACTCTTATATTTGTATGCTTTTCCACTTAGGCGGAAGTCTTCTTTCTGGTGCCTGGTCACTGTTATAAACTTGCATCACTTCTTTTCTAATCCAGCTGTGTGGAAAACATTTCTGATGTTGAGTCCAGACCAGTTTAATTAACTAGTTAAAAGTTAATCAAGTCAATTTTACAGATGCAACAAAGCATATGGATGTCATGTACCAGCTCTCACACTGCTTTCAGCGGCAGTCTGAGCCATGCATCACCCACCTAGACTAGCAGTTGTCTGAACTAACCTGCTTGTTTTACATGAGTTTTGCAGGAGTTGCATTCTGTGATAAAGGTATTCACAGTGGTTGTAGCCATAGGTGTTTGTAGTGGCCCCTGTGGTGGGGAGGTCAGGTCAGTAGAGCTGTTGTGTACCACATTTAATAGGGAATGTAGGTGAGACAAGAATTGAAAGTGAGATTCTTTACTACCGATGTGTTACTGAATGCTTAGTGGATAAAATGCTTTTACTTTAAATACTCCTTCAATATTCTCCTTGCTTTTAAGTGCTACCTACAGATAATTTGTTTTCTCTGTGGTTATTTATAATTGATAATGAAACTAGCTTTGAAAATGAGATAATACTTACTAAAAAAAACCTGAATTCGGTTAACTCTTGGTAGTATTTCTGGGTACAAATCTGGGTACAATTTCAGAACCAGTAATATTTAGTCCACGTCCTACTTAGACTTTTTTCTTAAAAGTACTTGAATGTTTCCCGATCATCATCACTGAATGAAGACTGAACTATGGACTTTCTTTCTCTGTTTGGAGAAAAAAATGAATGGATTTGGACAACATGTGTAGAAAAACACAGTGAATTTTCCAATCAATACTTCACTATGTAGTATTGTGAGGTCCTATTTCCTTCCTTTTCTAACCCTGGGATGTCTGATCATTCAGAGTATTGGCTTACAAAAGCCAATATACTTTCATAGCAAGCAAAGGACTCAATTTAATTAGCAGCCATTGTGATCTTCAAAATTAATAGAACATGGTGAAGGTGAAATGGAAAATTCCATGAAAATGTGGAGTTGAAATTTTTTTAACGTATGCGCCACCTAAAGAGACAATGCTAGGAAATAATTGGACAATTTAAGTAAAAAACTGAATACTGACACTGATATCAGTTAGATTATTTCAGAAAATATATCCGAACACTTGTGTTACAATTTGATACTAGCAATCACTGTGCTTTATTCATTCTCTCTTTGACCATAAAACCTATGGCCTGTACTTTTTGTTGTTCTGGCAGATCCATAAGCCCTTCTCTGGAAATCTGCAAGAACCTGTTGTTTACTTTCCTTGTTTTTGTGACCACTGGACCATCACACATATGATACAGCAGAGAATAGAATTCACCATCCAACTTAACTTGATGCTCTGCACATGTCACATCACAGCTACAATAAGGACAAAGAAAAGGGGAAAGGATTTAAGGAGGAAGAGTACATTTATCCTGAGATGAACTGAATCACTCAGAGACCACAAAAATAGTTTTCTTTGGCTATACATAGTGGATTACAAAGCTGAATCAAAGGTTGCAAAGAAAAATACCCTTACCAAATTGGATTATACAAGAAAGAGTTTGACTTGAAAAAGATAAGTTTTGGAGATAGATAATGTCCTGTAGCATTGCAGAATTAGTTTCCTGAAGCAAACTCTTCAGATATTAACAGTAGAAGAGGAACTTGCACTGACAATGTTCACTGTAAGGGAAGAAATAGCAAAGTCAAATACACTGAAAAAAGGTAAAATGAACGGTCACAAATCAAAGAATGCAACTGCTTCTCAGTCAACACAGAGTGTATTTGAGGAAAGAAAGAAAAATCAGATAAAAAAGTCAAAAGAGCATCCTTGCCTCTACCTCCAAGTAAATGTATAGTCATTTCATAGGGCAAAAGCCTATCCCTAACAGTAGTTTAGGCAGAGTATGTCAGGACACTTAAAGCAGCTCAATGCATGCTCTGTAATAACTGGTTTCCAGTAATGGATGTATTTTATTTCTTATTGTAGTCTGAAAAATTCAGTGTGTGACAAAGAGGCTGGACTTCTAAATAGCATAGGAGACTAAAAATCAAGTTCACCTATATTCTTGTATTAGCCTCAGACTCATGCTATGACCTTGGAATTCTGTTCCCTCACTGCAGTTCTTGCTGCTCTTTCTTCTACAGTTTTGTCTGCTTAGGGGTTTTTTTGTGGGATCATGAGTTTATCTGGTTTGGTACAGATTTCAGACACTTAAAATGAAAGAAAATCCAGGTCCCATACTATGAGTGTTATTTAGCTTGCTATAATATATGTCTGTTTTATGATAACTTTTTTCATATCGTATTTCAGATTATGTTTTCTTATTAGCCTTTTGAATCAGACTTTGACCAGATGCTGCATGATTGCTCCATTCTAGGCATGTCCTCATGATCATTGACAGATGGTGATGCTCTGACTTGATCTGAAAAATCACTTCTCTTGAAGCACTGTGTGAAGAAATCATAAATAATGTGATTTTATTAGCATAGGAATTCACACATTTGGGAGAATTACTACCATCTGTGTGCATTGGTGCAGCATCATGCCTTGTAGATCAGATCTGATTCATGCCCTGCCAAGTTTGAATAGAAATTGAATTACTCAGTATTTTTCTCCATAAGATCATGCAGACAGGCCTCTGTATGTCCATGCAATTGCTGGTACCAGTTGCTGAATACCAGAAATATGTTATTATCAACAGTTTCATATATGACTACATGCCAGAGGACTCTGATTATGATAGTAGATAAATAAATACAGTAATTTTATTATATGACATATTCTCCATGAGGATGAGGAGAGGATTTGCCTGGAAGTTGACCACCCCATATCAGATGATGTTTGCTTTGAATCACCCATCAGGTCTACAGGAAACCATAGCAGAAAACTTTAGCAGACATGCTCTCCTCATACCATCAGTGGAAAATCAAAGGCTCCATATGACAACATATATTTTAAAGACTTAGACAGCCTTAATTGTGTAGATATTTAGGCTCTGATTAGTTCCCAAAACATGGATGTCATGCAAGATTCAAACAGTTATTTTCTGAAGTTCAAATCCATTCAGCTCCCCTCCTCAGCATTCTGCTCATCCACATGAATCTCTGATCACAAAACAAAGCAGCACTATAGAATAGACAATCTTTTACAAATATCACAAACAGGTTCACTTGTGTACATCAGAAAGCCATAGGACCTGCAGAATGAGGGAAACTTTTCACCTTATTTATGGAGATACTTCAGTAGGATTCTGATTCCAGTGAGACTTTGGTACCTTCCATTGTAGAGTTTATTAAAACTGAAATAGAGCAATTTGGCATTAAACTTGGTCAAAGATTGTTTGGCTGTTACAAACTTCACTATTTGTGTCAAACAAATTTCTCCCATCCTCTATTAAAGTAAAATTATTGGCAGTTTTGATTTAAAAGAATAAGTATTTAAACCCATTAAAGACCCAATCACAACTAGAAACTAAATTTAATATTTTTAGCCTATGGAGCTGTCTTAAATGAGTGACAACATGATCCCTCACAGACCTAACACTAAAAGGCACCTGCATTTTGGCTAGAAAATAGATTTCTGAGCTGCAATTGCACTTTTCTTGTCATTTATCTTTACAAAAATTTGCCATCTAAGTTTTGGAAAGTTACAACGGAAATACATTCTAATGCAAAGTCTTAATGTATCAGTACTATTTCCTAATTTCTTTCTTTTCTATGTTGTAGAACAACAGCTTTCTGGTAACAGCTCTCACATATTCTGTTGTGTTCTAGTCTTATGGCTTCAAAAACTGAAATCATCCAGATATTTGCCAGTTCTTTCTGCAGATGTCTCAAAAAGGAATGAAAGGCAAAGCTGCCTGAATTCAGTCTGATAAGATCATTTTCATCTGAATGAAAACTTGCTATTGAGTAGTCTATCACTTAGAAGTCACTTCGCCAGCACTCCCTGGTATCACTGGAGTATGTGTTTAATTTGAATATTGATACAACAGCTGCAGGCATCTGTTTATATTTCATGAAAGCTGCTGTCATTAGATCTTCAAGAGGTTGAGATGATATTTCTCTGGGCTTTTTTATCTTAGCACAGAGTACAATTCTGTGGTGTCTTTTGCATGAAAAAATGTTCAAATAAATCTTCATACAAAATATACACAGTATGCTTGAGTCTTTAAGGAATATACAAATAGGCAACATATTTTGAAGTATCTAATATGAGGTGATTAATTTCTTATTTTCTAATGCATGCTCCAGAACTTACAAGAAAGTTATCTACTATATAATTGAAGTTATGCAGATATTTGAGCAGTAATTTACAGAATTTGCTTTTGACTTATGTATCAGTTCTAGATGAAGTACTGTGTAATAGGGTAATTTTTGCTACAGGAGACTTTTCAGTATTATGTATACAAATTAAACACTTGATGAAGAATTTGCTGTATTAAATATGCAAATTAAACTTCAGGAAGACATGTAACTGAATTAGCACTGAGAAGTCCTTGGTATTCTGTAACTGACTTTGAGATTGCTTCAGAGAAAAGCCATGAAAACTTCTGCCCGAGAGAACAAAAGTCTTTAGCTAAAGTTTGATGAGAAAAGTATTAATAATAGTCACCAAACTAGGGTAAAGTGGAGCGGGAAACTTACTGTGCTTTGGTACTATTGATTATGGCCTCCTAGAATGCTTCATTATCAGCCAACTATGCATTGCTTATAAATGCATTAGAGTTTTGGGACAAATCAGTCATTGTTAAAATTGGCAGTTCAGTCCCTAAAGATAGACACGTGCAGAGCCTAGATGTGTGTGGTCCCTCAGTAACATTCCTCTTGTACTTCTACTACTTTCCAGGTAATTTTTGTACAGACTATAAAGTATCTTATTGATTGAGCTCTGAAAGTTGTAAATGTGATTTATGAGTTATATTTGATTAAAAGTGTGGCTGCTCTGGGGGACACAGGGATTTCTTCCCCCCTGGTCTAACACTAAGTAAATCACTTAAATCCATTACCTCAGAGAGTATGCCCTTTAAAAAGACTAGTAAAAATGGAAAGTTGCATTGGAAAACCATATAGGAGAGCTTTATTTTAACCAGAGTGCCAGGTGAAAAAGATGCATGAGCATGGGGTGACTAAAACACTGCAAACATTACTCACTAGGAGGTAAAGTACTGCAGTTTTTCCAGCAATTTTGTACGTACAGCAGTTTGAAGATAGTAAAGTAAAACTTGACAGCAGGGTAAGTAGCTAAGTTGTCACTACTGCCACTGTCCTTTTAATTATACTTTTATTTGATGTGCAGTGCTATGTATCCTGACAGGAAGGAAACTATCTTCTAAAAAAAAAAAAAAAAAAAAAAGGCAAAATGGGAGAAGACTAGCTTTTAACCAGACAGCACATTTTCCTGGCTTTTTAGAAGTAAGTATTTGTCTTTCAGATTGTTTACATATGAAAGAAGAGGTCTTTACAGGCTTTGGAGCTGCACTGCTTTTAAGTTAGAACCAAGGGAACATAGAGTGAAGATATGTGATGTGTGTTGGTGTCTCTTCTGCTAATTAAGATTAGGTGTCTTGTGAGTGCCCACATGACTTATCTCTTGTGGCTGATATCCAGTGAAGGTGTAGTCTGTAAGTTTAAAAGAAAAATGTCTCTCTCTTTATCTTCAGCCTATAAAACTGGCTAGAAGACTGTGCTTGCTCTACCAATTGATCAGACTAACCCTACAATGTACTGCAACTTCTTTCCTATATTAATCCTTTTCCTAATAACACTCATTTAGCAAGAAGAATATTTGTAGTCTTTGTATTTCAAGGTGTGAAGGGTTCAGGAAACTAACAATTAACGAGGGTTGAAAAAGCATATTTTAAAAATTATTGGATCACTTTTCCCCAGAATGCATGAACTTTCATCTTTTTAACATAGCAATTATATTAGCTGCATCTTTCTTTGACACAAGATGTCAATAGCTGCTCTGATGTAGGAAACAGTAACAGAAACCATGTGATGAAATTTTTAAGCATGTGACAAGTTATTGATGAACCTTTAGTCATACATTTCTATACAGTCTCCCCAAGAACAAGCTGTCAGCCAATCTCTGACAGCTTTACATACTTCTTAGTTCAAACAGTGCAAAAATTAAGTGCTTCTTTCTTTTGGATCAAATGCATAATTTGTCATTAAAATACTTAGCCAGAACTGCTGGATGAATAATATTTAGTCAAACACTAGTGTTAAGTTGCAGATAATACTTTCTTACTTTGCTTAGATCCATGGACTTTCTAATATGACAAAATGTGTCTGAAATGAATTGCATCACTCTTAAGCATGCTCTTTTGTTTTCCTCAGGAAGCTTTGCATTTGAAATTGGCTCTTGTAAAATGCTATACTGAGCTTTCTCAGCGGAGGAGTCTAGAAAATAGTAACAATATTTTAAAATGCTTCAGTTTAGTAGTATTAGTTCATCTTAACTAGTTCATCTATAAAATCTGTGATTCCTTATTATAGGTGGAAACCTATGGTAGCCCAATACTGCACAATATTAGCTGTGGTAGCTCACTTTTAGTCATGACTATATATAAATATTGACCATATGCAGTTACTCGATCTAGCCCCTCTGTACAAAGGTGTAACTGTGAAAGTGATCTCTAGAGACTGATTTTCTTCTCTTCTTAGCTCAAACCTACCAGTAGCTTTAAATAATGTTGCCAAATTTCTCAATGTATTTTCAAAAAAGCAGTGAAGTCCCACAGAGTTTGTTTCCTAGGCTTGAATATCCTCTCCTTTTCTGATATTTGGGATTGTATTTGTGATACTGAGCTAAGTCTTCACTAATACGAACAGAAACCTGTAAACCTCCTACTCTAATTAAAAAATGCTTGACTGAAGCTCTGGAGGGGCTTTCAATTTGATTCATTAATAAATAGCTTAATTTTAATACTTTGGGGGGGACTTGGGAGGTTGGTGTTGCAGCTGCAGGCACTGGTTATTTTTTCTCATAGTCTCAGGATAATTAGAATTAGAGATGCATTTTATGTTAGCTATTTTCACCAGATTTCAAGAGAATAGGCCTTTTTTATAACAATGGCTTGAGTTTTCCAATGTTTTCTGCTCTCCCAATATAAGAAATATATGCTCCTCACTGAGTGATAGCTTGCATATATTTTGTTCCCACTGCTAATGAACTGCCAAAAGACAGGTTTCAATTAATTAAGAATGTACATTGTGTTTTTGTGTATCCATCATACCTCTGCACAGCTCCATAGGTACTTTATTCACCATACTGCTCTCCAAGCCAGCTGCAGTCAATTACGTACCTGTCAGGCCACTGTCTTACTGCTAGTACAAATATTCAGTAATTGATCTCTGAGATTATGCCCTTCCTATTTCACTGCATCACCAAAACTGCAGTCTTAGTTTTCCTGGAGCCTCTGTAAACTTAATGGTTCTGACTTCACACAGCATTGTGCAGAGCCAGTTTTCTGAATGGATCAGCGCCCATCCAAAATGGGTCAGCACATAGTGCAGTTCTTTCCTTCTCTTCCTCATTCTCTGTTGTGCAGGCATTGCAACTCTAGGAAATAATGCAATTTTAAAATCTTTAAAACTGAGGAGTTTTTTGAAGTAACTGTCCTAATATCCTCTTGCATGTTTGCATGCTTGTCTGATTGGATACCATTGTCATTGCTTGCCACTGGCAGAAAGGATTCATCAGCTGTATTTGTACCCTAGAGGTGTACAAAAGAGAAGGAATAATGTTTCATAAGACTATTAAGATGCTAAAGGAATTTAGGAAATATGAAGGTACTCAGTCTTAAATCATCACAGGGTTATTTTTCATGGACGTTGCAACTCAAAAAAGTGTGAGTAAAGATATTTATTTACCTGTCTGTCTATACATACTCTTTTCAAATCTGAAAACACTGTAAATGTAATTTAGCTGTAACAGTGCAGGACACTGAACGCTACTCCAGAAGATATTAGACTTTGATTGTTAAAATTTAGACCAGAGTCTTCAGTGGTTGAAAGTACTCTTCTGCTCCACAACCTGACGGAAGGCAGTTGTGAGACAACTGCACAGAAAACTACAGAAACAGAGTGGGAGACAAGTTCAAATCGATATTTTAAAACCAGGCTCAAACACTGAAAATATTGATATAATTCTAAATTATTATTGCTTAAATAAAAATAATTCCTTTCACAATATTACATACAGCATGTGTCTATGCAGTCCATTAAAGCCACAGTCAAGCTTGTACCATGGAGACAGCTGAGTGTGAATCTGGTTTTGCACCAAAGCAGAACATCTGTAGTGATGCTATGCTGGTCAAGGATTTTGCTGAAAACATACTTTGCAAGGAACTTAATTTTGTTAGAATTTAATACGATCAGTGTGGTATAAGCAATCACTTTATAATTGTCAGTAAGTCCTTTCCTAGTAGCATTTCCTTGGGAGCCGTATAAACAACCAGTAACTGGAGTATAAAGTGTTTGCGACTGAACTGACTTGTGGAGACCAAATGGACTCAGACACAGAGGCGCTGCTAGTGCAGATCTGTCTGTACTACTAACGAGAGACCAGCCTCCCTGCCCATGGTGGGGGAGATGGGACAGCCTCAGAGGAAAAGGCAGATCAGAGTAAATGTTCTTCACAGACAGCTGTGGCCCCTTGGCAGCAGTAGTGGTGGTGGTGGTCGTGTCCAGGCAATAAAGTTCGGGAAGGAGGTGGGACAGGTGAGGGCAGCATTGACAGCCAGAGCCCCAAAGATCCCTGTCCCTCAGTGACCAGAGATCCTCTCAGTCACAGGAGCAGAGAGGGAATTCCTGGGGCTCTGACTGAGCCAAGTTCCCATGGCAGATGGCTGTAGGAGGCCACTGTGAGGCCACTCCCCACCTCTCACTCTGAAGGACTCGCCACAGCAAGGTAAGAATGAAGCTGCCTTTAGCACTGAGGGACAGGATGGGTTGTCTGAGAGTCAGCAGGATGTAACCCATCCTATAGATAGTTAAACTCAAAGCTAAAATCAAAAACTGAGCTCTAATTGTTATCCAGACAGTAGTATGTTATGTTTGAGCCCATTGGGCCATTGCTGAAGGTATAGGTAGCAGGATTCACTGCTATTCGTGAGTGTAAACACTTGAGCAGGAATGCTGCTTTTCCACTATATAAGGAAGGCTATTCTTATATAAGAGGATTATTTGGCAACTGTCTATTGTTTCATGATGCTGAAATGGTACACTCATATGTGAGTGTTTATTGTTTTATTTCATTGGGTTTTGTTCAGCCCGGATCTGCATATATTTCACATTGACATTATTTGGATTCCTTTAACACTAACAATAATAACCCATGAAATTTTATAATGAGCCCTCATTTCATTGAGGCTGCAACATCAGCCTAAGGCAAACACAACAGAATTTTTTTCATTATTAGCTTAATCTAGCACTGAATAGAAGCAAAGATGCAGGAAAACAGGATTTTTTTTTTGCCCTCAGATGCACTTTAAAGACTTGAGATGTACAGAAGGATTAAAAGATAAAGAAAGTTATGAACATCCTTGAGGGTCATGCAAGGGACAACTTTTACATTTCTGATAAAAACTGAAGTTTTTAATTTATAGCAAAAAGCAAAAAAAGATAATCTACAACTGCTTTATCACCACTTTTTATAACAAGATTCATGTCACCTTACTTTTAAAATCACTTTCTCCAGTTGCACTGCCCTTTGCTTTTGTTGTCAGTCTAGCCAGGCTGCCAAATACAGCAGGCTTAGATTATCCCATGGTGATGCAGCTGCTGCTGGAACTTATGACTTATTGTGAGTGCCAATCTTCACTTGATGGTAAAGCCCGAACAAAACTGAAGTCTTTCAACCCCTGTAGATCACTGTACTCTTTCCTGTGGTTGTGCCATTTTTCCCTCCATGGGCCTAGGCCATTTTTCATAAAGTTTCTGTGACATTTCACCTATTAATATGCCAAAGTTAGCTAGCTGTGTGTGACTTCATAAAGGAATCTGTCCTCCCACCAGCATTTCCAAATTGCTTTCAGGGAAGAAGAACATAGACTATAATATTGCATGTTTGAAGAAAATTTTCACTCTGTCTAGACAGGTACATTTTAGAGAATGTTCTGAACAGTTGGAAATAAATGGTTGAAGAATACCATATAGGTCCATCACTAATGAGGGGATCTCTAGTGTAAGATGTGGATATATCAGGTTATAACATCATGCAGATGAAAGATTTGCTGTTTCTGACAAAATTGTAGCTGACTATGTTAGGACTCAGGCCCATCAAATGAACCTTGGACATAGGCAATTTTTTCACTTGAATCCTTTGGGGAATAGGATACAATAATCTTTTAAAATGTCCTCTCACTAAATGCCCCATTTTTATGATGCAAAACTTGGTGCACTTGTGCTTTGGTCACTTTGTGGATAATATTTTTGACAGAATTTCTGTTAAAAGAACTTCTTGCAGTAGAACACCAGCTGTAGAAGACTTCCACTCAAGGAGGAAACTGCCTCTTATCTCCCAGTAAATAATGTACCACAAAATATGTTGTAATTGATTTTGTGATGTGCCTGCTGATACCATTACTTAATCATAAAAACTTTGCAGAAAAAAACCTTCCCCAACTGCTGTAGAAAGTCTCTCTTGAACAAGATAAAAATACTATCGTGCAGAGTGCATCTCAAAATCCTCTGGCTGTCATAAGGCACCTCAGTATTTGTCATCACTTGCATATATTTCATATATAAATTGCCATATTGTTTTCATTATTTATGTATTTGACCTATTATTTACCCATTAACACTTATAAAGCGATTAAGTGACATGTATGAAATATGTATTAAATATGTCCTTTAAAAGAATGACAAAATGACAGCCAGTTTCTGTCTTTTGCTTTTCCATAATGTTCCATTCTATTTCCACTTGTTTTCAGTCTTCTGCATCATCAGTTCTGCCTTATAATACAATTCTTACTTATTTGGTAGGGTAAAGTGTTTTTAATTTATTACAGTGATGAATGCTTCAGAAAAGTAGAATTTGTCAACACAATTTCTACCACTTGCGTATTTAGGTGTTAGATTCCATTTCAGGGGATCTGACAATAATTTGGAGGGAGTACTGATGCAAAAATAGATACTCTTCTTCAGGAAGAAATGCAGATTTTGTTCTGTTGATGGGAATCTATCTATTTGTAACCAGTTAATTTTGCTGACACAGTGCAGCCTAATGCAACTGTCACACAAGTTGACCAAACATCTTGGGCAAAAAGAGAAGAAAAATTAAAAAGACAATTTATTAGGAGTTTTAAGTGTACCTTCAACAGCTTTTGGCAGTGTCTGTCTGCATGCTGAACAGCTAATTCCAGTCCTAACTACTACTTCTCTGGCACAGCCATATACTTATGTGACAAAAATCTGGGTTTCACTGTTAATTATAAAATTGGTGCATTTAATGGATTTCTTTAAAAACTGAGAGAAAAGAAATTGTGATGATATTTAAGAAACAGGTCATTCTTAAAGTTGATTTATCCTTTGCAAGGGCAGGCTATTTTTCAGGATTGAAGTTTCATGCAACAAAACTGTAAGTTCTCTACTTCTTTCTGAATGAGCAGAGCACTTTTAACAGGTGCACCATCAATACTAGCATGCTAGTCAATTACTGTCAGTAACATTTAAAGCATTTATCTCTAGCACATGGCAAATCTGCCTTCAAGCTAACTGATGGGTTTAAAATTATTCATAGTACAACTTGTTATGGTGTGATACTGACACTGAATCAGAAATTAGATAGCACCACCAAATCTTTTTATTTTTATGTAGATCATTGAAAGCTCACAATCTCACAGTGATGTCCCCAGTGCCACGTTTTACATGGTTAACTGGTGTGCATAAGCACCTTGAGATTGGGCAGCTCCTGCTGCTGTGAGTGTGTGGTAACCAAAGCTCTACCTCCCTGAAGCATGAATGTATGGTGTTGCTCAGTCTCCTTCCCAGCTCCCTCATGTACAACACAGAAATGTCAATTGTCTGGACATCCCTCAACAATTCTCACTCAGGTGATGAACGTTAAACTAGATGATCCTTAAACATCCCTTCCAACCTCAGCCATTCTATGATTCTAAGTTTGGATGATGGTTATTACTTCTAAGAAATAAAATCCAATTGAGTCTAGCCAGGCTTAATCTGTAAACATTAATTTTCTTGTTTTCCTGTAAATCTCTACAGTTAAATCCAACATTCCAGTACCATCTTTTGGACATGAATCAGATTTTACATTGTCAGAATTTTCAGCTTTATTCATTTAATGAAGTGCTGAAAAACTGAAATTTCAATAAATGTGAAATAATGCCCCAGTGATACCATGATACAATATCTAGCCCACCTCTATGTGTAAGGTAGAGGTAAGGAAATAGAATCAGTCTCACACAAAATTTATTATAACATATTTTAGTAGTCAATTTGCATCAATATTTAATGTCATACCTGTAGAGGCTGAAGTGCCACATCAGATGTCTGTAATTATGACAGAAACTTTCTCACACAAAGTGATGCTACTAAAATTTATTTGCAAAACGTGAAATCCTGGGGAAGAAAGTGTTGCAATTTTTTCCTGTTATTTTATGTGACAGTACACTCACATAAATATAGTACCATTTTGATTATCTGAAATATAACCACTGCAAGCCTCATCGTATTTAAGAGTTATTTATTTTTGTATGAAAAATTCTGATCAGGATCATTCCAAAATACCTTATGCATGAGAAAGTAAGAACTCTTAAAAAACCGAGTTCAGCAAAGATAGCCATTGGATTATAACAATATAAAATATAATCTAATGCAGAAAGTAATAATTAAGAACAGGAAACAAAGACCATAGAAGTGTCTGCTGAGTGTGTGTTGGAAGTTATTATCATTATTCTTATTTGGATCTAATGAAGCTATCAAGGGTGTTCTGGTTCTTTAGAAGTCCATGGTATCCACATGCCTGTCCCAAGGCAATATTTATTTAATGGTTTGTATAAAATCTTAAATCTCCAAATTTTTTTGTTTCCTAAAAAACTGAATGCTTTTGAAAGCATGAAATTGAATGCATGAAGCAAAAGGTGTATTTTTAGATATTTTTCAAAGACTTGGTAAACTGTAAGTCTACTGTCTAATTTTTCTCCTAATTTAGGATATTATTGTACTCCATCATGATAAAAGTTGATTCTGCAATGCTCTCTCTCATTTGTATGATTAAAATTAACATGTTTTACTGTGCACTGAAATGTACTGAAAGGAATAACCATTCATATGATTAGATCTTATTTGAGGGCACAGTAATGAGCAGTTGAAGAACAGTAGCATTTTAAGCTACTACGTCCAATTCATAAATGAACATGAATATAGTGTCAGCATTTCCACTATTTCTAAAACTGTAGCTCATTTGGAAAAAGATTTTCTTTCTGTCATTTTAAAATTAACAGATTCATCTTGTTCTCTCTATGTATGTCCTCTGATATTCATTTACAGACGAGTTAGTTAAATTTCAGTTCTTTCATTAGATGGTAGTATTTTTGAGAACAATAAAAATGCAATGAATTGGGGCATGAATTAAATTACATTTGCAGATAGAGAGATGAAGAGTAGACGTGTCTGGATGAACATGAGGGTTTTGACCAGGAATTTCTCCCATGACACCAGAATGCACACTCTGTGAAGAAATAATTGAGGCTTCAAGGCTTCTTGAACTCTGACTGTAAATTTATGCTGGTAGAAACCACTTTCATAACAGATGATACTGTGTTTTATTTCTTTTGACATTAGAAATGGTAGTTTGTTATCTTTTGCTACGCCTATATACTTTTTAGTCATCAAGAGTTTTTAATTTGCAATTGGCAACAGTAGAATTGGTTGCTTGCTCTCATTATCCTCAGCAAATGTGCTGAAAGTTATATTAGGTTTTATGAGTTTTCAGATTCTGAAGATAAATACAGAGCTTTTCAGGAAAAAAAATCAGTTCTGGAACTAATGTCTTGCCTGCTAGAAGAATGTCCAAAGAACTATTTAATGGAGTTCATATTTTCCCACAGGTTTGAACTGTTTTGCCTTTACAAATACCCTGTGTTCAGAGGGGAAAGAAACCCTGGGCCTAACTGAAATAATTTGGGATTTTTCTGCTTGTATTCTTCATGTAGTGCAATTCAGCAGTGGGACTTTTTATTTGTCAGAAATTGTAGATACTAGAAGTTATATAATGGTGTGAGTGAAATGACATCTGAGTAACAGCACCAAAGGGCCAAGGGGTCGATTTTGTGTAAACCATCCATTTTCATTTGGTGCCATGATGATGTTATTTTGCTTTCGTATATGGAATTTTTGTCTTGCTTTGTTTGGTTAGTTTTGTTGATGTGAGCATAGGTTCTGTGATGAATGTGGATTTTTGCCGATAATTCTTATAGATATGATTCACAGAGGTGATGAGTGGAATGTATTGATTTTACATGGCCAGGTTTCGGTAGCTACAGGGGCTTCGGGGGGCTACAGGGGTGGCTTCTGTGAGAAGCTGCTAGAAACTTCCTCTATGTCCAGCAGAGCCAATGTCAGCTGGCTCCAAGACAGACCTGCTGTTGGCAAAGACTGGCCAATTAGAAATTATGCTATTGCCTATGTGAGAACATATTTAAGAAGAAAAAAAAGGTTATTGCTGAGATGTAATTGTGGCCAGAGGAAAGTGGGGTAAGAACATGTGAAGGAAACAGCTCTGCAGACCCCAAAGTCAGTGCAGAGGGAGAGGCAGGAGGTGCCAGAGCAGACATTCTCCTGCAGCCCGTGGTGCAACCCATGGTGAGGCAGCCCATGCAGCCCATGGAGAATCATGGGGATGCAGAGATCCACCTGCAGCCTGGGGAAGAGCCCCATACTAGAGCAGGTGGATGCCTGAAAGGAGACTGTGACCCGATGGGAGGCCTGTGCTGGAGCAGGCTACTGGCAGGGACCTCTGGACCTGTGGAGAGGGGAGCCCAGGCTGGACCAGGTTTTCTGGTAGGACTTGCAACCCTGTGGGGTCCCCACACTGGAGCAGCCTATCCTTGAAGGACTGCACGCCATGGAAGAATGACCCATGTGGCAGCAGTTTGTAGAAGACTTCCAGTGGGAGGGACCCTATATTGGAGCAGGGGAAGGATTCCTGTCCCTGAGCAGTGGCAGAAACACCTTGTGATAAACTGACCATAACCCCCATTGCCTGTGTCTCTGTGCCACTGTGGGGGGATGAGTTAGAGCTGGGAAAATATTTTTAAGGTCTTATTTTACTTCTCATTATCCTGCTCTGATTTTTTTTTTTTTTTTTTTTTTTGTAATATTCAATTAATATCTCTAATTAGAGCCTGTTTTGCCCATGACAGTATTTGGTGAGTGGTACCTCTGTCCTTATCTCTACTCATGAACCCTCTCTTATATTTTCTCTCCCCTGTCCAGCTGCAGAGGGGAGTGATAGAGAGGCTTTGATGTGTGTCTGACATCCAGCTAGAGTCAACTCCTTACACATGAGTTCAAAGAGCTACACATATAAATTCATGAGGTAAACGTTCCTTGAAAGATATTAAATGCAAAGACAAAATCTTTGTCTTATAAAGTCCATGAGTTGCAAATCATTGAAGGCTGGCAGAATACTTTTCAAAAGCATCACTGTGTACTTGCCATGTTTCTGTCTTCTTCTGTGACATCCACTCAGCCCCTGTCATAAAAAGAATCCTGAGTCAGGCTGTGGCTGCACAACTTGTTCCTTTGACACCAAGATTTCAGCTCAGCTCATATGCAAGTTTCACCTGTGTTACAGCTTGGCTATTTCTAGCCACAAAAATTAATGGGATGGTTATAAGAGTCTCTTAATGTGTGTACCTGCCCCATATGCAAGTCCTAGTTGGAGGGTTCAACGCTTGAGAACAGACTCACCAGCTTGATATTTCTGATCTCAGATCCCTCATATCTGGAGTTTCAATATCTCAGATCTCTCTTTCATATTTTTCCAGCTGGAAATCCCATTTCTGATGTTTCTCTTAGCAGAACTTTAGTCTATGACCCGCAGTGGCTGGCTCTCACCCCTCCTAGGAAAACAGAATAATTTCTTCTCTAATTGAAGGGAAAAAATCATTAACTTATTTTGTTGATTCATCAGGACTATGGGTTTTTGTCTGCTTGATACATAAACATAAGCAAAGAAGGATCAATATGTTTTGGCTCTAGATAACTCCTTATGTAAATATGAGAATTTAATTGAAGACCAGGCAGTACATTTTTACAGCAGTAGTTTCAGTTTAGTCACCATACTTTCTGTTCCATGACAGAGTTGTATATCATAGTAGCAGATAAATTCATTTATTGCCAAAGAATAAGGAAGCCACACAGTTCTTAATATCTATGAAAAATTCCCATAGAATAAAAAGCAATTATGTCAGCTTGTAAGACTTAGGTGGTTGTTGAAGGTGCTAGTCTATGTTCATATTACCATTTTCTCTCTTGTTCCTCTTCTATAGTTTCAAATGTGTCTAACAAAGCCAACATGGTCTCTCAGCAAGACCACTACTGTGTGTTCTTAACAATACCAACATGATTTAAAAATTCATTTTATATTTGGATATAATTTTGAAAATGTTGTACTTATTTTGCACAATTTGTTCTTCATAATCATCATGAAACTACTTTCAAAACATTTGCTGCTCAGAAACAAAGCAACATGCACTATATAATGAGGTTTTAAACATTTATTGTTTATTTACATGCTGTGCATAAAAGGAAAAAAACCCAAGTTTTCATTCTTTTGGTCCAAGATACAAAGAGATTAAGTTTATTTTTGTCATATTTTATATTGTTATTAACGGTTGTCCACACTTAGTGGTAGTAGTTACTATCACACATTGCTTTACCGACTCTTTATTTTGGATTTATACTACTGCGTCTGACATAAATAAGCATGGTAGAAAAACAAGCCAAATGGCAATTTTCAAATTTTACAGGCATGCATTAAAACAAATGTGAATTTAAGTCAGTCTAAACAAGACTGCTCACTGTCTGTCTCTACTAGACATTAGATTATAAAGGTAAAGAGCATTTTGCAAAATGACAGATGTTAGTTATTTTGTGCCTTACATCCAAGTTATAAAATATAAGTGCTATGCTAATGACATGAAATTTCTCTCCACTTGTTTTTTGGTTTTTTTTTTACTTTGTGGGAGGTTATTTGACTTGAGGAAAGTGTGTAGGATTTTTTTTTCGAATAAGTGTTTTCATTCATCTTTCTGTTTTAAAAATCTGGTAGTAATAGCTGACAGTACAAAGCTAATTAAAGTGATTTAGCAGATAAATTAGATTAAAGCTGTGTTGGATCATTTACGTGCAGTTCACCCACTGTCATACTTTTTAGTAGGTTTGTTACCAAATGAATGTAAAATCCAGAAAAGCAATTACATTTTCCAATATGAAATCCATCAGTACTGAGACTGTGAGGGAGAAAATATCTGAGGTGTGACTTCACATAAAATGTAGTTCAAAGATGAGAACTCAAACAGCACTAAAATGCATAATGTACTTCTGTTAATAATTAGATAACACAAGTTAAAAGGGCAGGTGTTCCTTATGCTGGGACATGTTCTTCTGAAAATATTTTGATTTTATCACCCTTTCAGTGTGTCTTGAGATTGTGTTTCTTTCAAAAGAATAATCAGCACTACTACTGCTCTAAGCTGCATTTGAGCTATGCTTAATGATTGCTCATTTAAACCTTGTTTTTTCCTCTCATGCCAATTTTTCATCTATGATTAGAAAAAGAAGCAATTTCCTACATGACTATTTATAGCCTAGCAGATATTAGTAAGGCAGATGCGGAATGTATATTTAAAAGTAGCAGTAAATATGATTGCAGCATTGTTTTATTCTCTGCTTTCATGGGGTTTTTTTCCATGTACTAGAGAACCGTGATATTGTGTGGCATTAGTGGCAGAGCTGTGACATTGTAGGGTTGTTTTATAATTGCTCATTAGATTGGGAAAAAATTATAGAAAATTGATATTACACTAGTGCAGTTCTCAAAACAAAACTTAATTCTAGCCCTGTCAATGACTTAAAATAATGTTTCCCATCCTAAAGTACCATGTCCTATTAGAAAGAAATTGTCAGTAACTGTGCTTTGTTTTGTAAGAGCAGAGGTTGGGAAAGACTCCTCTCTGCACAGTTCAGGTCCATAGTTTTTGGAGGCAAAGAATTAAAAGTGTTACTTGAACTGTGCTTGGGAACCAAAAAGTGAACATAGTAAATTCTTGGTGCAACCTCTAGCAATTCTTTGGTTGCACCACTGATGCAGTTAAGATGGTGTGGTTTATTTTGTTTTTGCAGTGTCTCTCAGAAATATTATCTGCCTCCTCTATTTCTCCTTTTCAATACCTCGCATTGCTTTTGCCAGGCCTGTCATTCTAAAATTATTTTTAAAAATTTTGTTGGAGGAAAAGAGCAGTTGGTATACAAAGAGGACTGTCAAAGGAGTAATGCCTCATTGAATTCTAATCTAGAAATTCTAGTTCTGAATTGTTACCTTAGACATTTGAGACATTTTAGAAATTCTTGCAGTTGCCAGTCAATGAAGATCGTGCTGTTTCTTTTGAAAGTTCGCTGTTCAATCGTAGGACTCTAGGCAGATGTATACTTACCAGCTATTATTTTCAGTATCCAAGGCTGAGCAAGGAGCTTCACCTTCTTTTCAGAGTTATTAATAGTTGGTTTCTATAAAATGATAACAACCTGCATTGCAATGCTTTCTAGAAAGCCTGAAAGTATTTTTCCTAGAACACTGTAGTGGTTTAAGGAGCCCAGGAGGCAGCTCAGTACAATACAGCTGTTCCCTCTGATGCCTTTTTCTGGTCTTAGCAAATAAAGGCTCAAACACGGAGAAAGGGTTGGGGGTTGTTTACCTCGGTATTTTAATAGGATTCCGTTCGATGGCTTCTGCCGTCCAGGTAGAACACGCCGCAAAAGCCCCGTCCCCCCAATCGAGTATACAATTAAAGACTCTACACATTAGCATATCTACCAGGAGGGCTCAATAAGGGGCCTGGGTGGGCTAACTTCTAGTTTACAAAATCTGTCTTACTAGGAGACCTTGAGGGCCCATGAAAACAGGGTGTTTGGTCTTCTAACTCTATGTAGTTTCAGGGGTGTTTAGTCTACCGGCCTGCTAAACACCATGAAACCGGGCTAAACTATCACCTAAAGCATCACAAGTATGGATGCTAATACTTGTGAATATAGGGAACAGTGTAAGAAATATTCAGAAGAAAAGCAGAAAAATCCTTCAGACATCACCTCCCTCCCTCACTCCCCAGTGGGATGGAGAAAAGAACTGGAAGGTAGAAGTGAGGAACACTGTCTTCATCACAAGACCACACAGTTAAGATTCTATGCCAGATAAAACTAGCACAGTCATGCCATGGAAATTTACTGTGGAACATCTGACGTTTAAAACTGAAAAGATAACTTTATAAGTAGCAACAACAAGAGTACTGAATTTTGTGAAGTAGCTCTTGACATTCTAATTAACACAGCAAAAGACTGGCCCATTGAGCAATTGATTCTATTCTAGATTATCAGTTAATTTTAGCTATACTAAAGCAAAGAGAATCTTTTTATATTTTGATAGTATGCTCCAGTATCTTAGGTAATAGAAGTAAATTAGTGTAAAATGATAGATAAACTGTTATTTAATAGGTATCAGCCATAGACCAGTGATAAATGAAACAAAGTAGAAAATACCAATCTGGCAAAATTGGTTGTTTCACTATCAGTATATCAGACTGTAGGTTTATTTTTCTGTATGCCAGTTATACTATATTACATAGTTAGACTCACAAGTATTTCAGTTTCAAACCTTTTCTGCTAATAAACTGCTGCTTCAGTGTAGATGTCAGTGCTTTTGAGTAAAAAAATATGCTGACCAGTCCTCTTGCATATAATGTGTTTTGTTGGCAGCTCTAAGGTCCGAAATAGAAATACACCAGCTGAGAACCTGGAAGAGTTTTTAGCTTTCCATTAGTGAGAGCAGCAGACTTTCTAGCTCCAATATTTTGGGATTTCTGGTATCACATAATCCTGATGAACATCTTGCCTCGTGTATTTCTGTCTGCCTTAGTAGGCAACTGACTGACTGTCAAAGCTAAGTCTAAAACTGATATCAAACCTGAGGTGAAGTATTAATCTCTCAATCTTTGAATGGGTGAGAATATATGTTCTGGAACCATCATGGATGGAAGAAAAAGAAGACAATAAGAAGTGTTTACTTTGAAAAGGAAGGCATTACTTCCATTTGCTTCCTTATTCTAATACATCAAATTGAAGCCTGAATAGTTTCACAAAATATAATGAAAAGATAGTATTTGATCATCAAGTAGGCTCACCTCTTCAGTCTGAGAAACTTTATGAAATCTTACTGATTTCCCAGCTTCATAGATAGAAATTAAGTAATATTCCAAAGGAGTGTATAGGTGGATTTGTTTTGACTTTAAAGAAATAGATACCCAACATTATAATGGAGTTTGTCTTCTGAGCTGTCTATGATTTTATTAGAAAGGGGCAGCCTAAGTGTTGCAACAAAATCAGAAGCTTCATTTTGAAATGATCTTTCAGAATTTGTTGGGAGAACAGCTGGTATACAAATATTAAACCTCTAATTTGGATGTAATAAATGGCATAAAATCATTATTTGTGACTTGTCAAGAAAGGCACAGGAATTGGTAGGCATGCTAATGTCAAGCACAATATAAAGTTACTTGTCCTGAGACTCTGGGTTCTGGTGTGCCATGGTGTTTTATTGTACAAAGTATTGATCCAAACCAGGAAGGAAAAGAAGCACTGAATACTGCAGACACACATAGAGGAACAGCAGAACACAAAGTCTCAGAACAAGTAGACTCTGTAGTTTACAATAGCTTCGATTGCAGCTCTCACTTGTAACCAGAAATTAATTCTTTGAGTCCTTGAAGCAATGTGGATTCTTGATACAATATCCTGACACAGCTCTGTTTTGAACTGCAGTTCCAGAGGGTCATATAAAGTGAGGAGTAAGTTTTTACAGCATGATTTATACTTTTCACATGTCCATTTGGTTGTGATCTAAGCAGTTCACTCAAGTGAAATAATTTTCTTTTTTCTTTTTGGTTTTTTTGTTTTCTTTTTATTCTTTTTTTTTTTCCTGCTCAGACTTGAGAGATGATCCCATGTGCCTTATATGCACAAGTAAAAAATATTTCTCTTCTGGGCTTTTTCCCCCATATGTTCATTGCTTTTCTTTCTCTAGATCACATCTACAAAACGGCTCCACACTCAAAATTCCTGGCTCAGATTATAATGCCATTTTTCTTACACTACTTCATACCAGATTTTAAGCTTGAATTTTAAAATGTCCCATAAAAACAAATGCATTAGATTGAAAAAGGCTCACTGAATATCCTTGAGAAGTTGCTATGCAGAAAGATGTACTAGTGAAGTAACTTATAGCTGTGAACTTTTAAAACATTTCTGTCTAAATATGGAAAGTAAATTAATATATTTCATATAAATTCTTATGCTTGGTTCCATTCTCTCTTTAACACTGAAATGTATTGGATAGATTTATGCCTGTATTTCCTATCTAAACTTTTAGCCTGAAAATTTCCTTTTTAAGACAAGAATGAAAAAAAAATGTAGACTATTTTATCTTCTCCTGGTTGTTGGAAGCAACACATATAAAATGTGCAGTGTGACAAAGTAATAAATAAAGCAGAATAACATAAAAAACTACAAGTAAAAAAAGTTAGTGCTTTCACAATGTGTTCCATGGATAGGTTTTAAGCTTTGCTGGAGAAATAAATTCTTCAACTGTGGGGGGAAAAAAATTAGGAGCTTGGGTTTTTTCTTCTAATTTTAATTTGAAACAATAAAACCAAAATTAGATGGTTACTGGAATCTAGTACTTTGAGATTATTGCCATCAGAAACTCACCAAGGCCTTTCCAAACTTGAGACAGGTGGCTCTTTAATCTTGCAGAAATTCGTTAACCTCTGGAACAAGTAGACCATAATCTGTAAACTCCTGCATGATCTGATGGGTGTCCAGAAGTGTAGGGTTTCCTTCCTCAGACCTGGAGGCCAGGGCATCTGCAGATTTCTGGATCCTATGTAAGGATCAAGCAATTTTTTAATAGTACCTGTCTTTTTTTCTTAATAAAGCTAGGTGTACACACAATCTATTGCTGTTTCATACCTTACTTAAGAAATTCTTTTTACGTGGTGTTGAGGAACAAGGATTACTTTAATCTATGGCAAATGTTTCTGTATTTGTATTGTTGCCTGGAAGACATGCTTATTTACTTCCTGGGATCCTTTATAACAATGTCCATGTACACAAGAAACTGTTTCTTAACTATTGGCGGATGCTGGAAAATAGCTTGTCATTTGCTTTCCATCTTTTGTGTCATTTCAATCAGGACATTTTCCAAACTATATTCTGGTGTTGTAGCTTGGACACCTGGACTTGAATTGTTATCAAGCAGAAGTTCTCCTTATCTTGAAACTAATATATTTTAAACCAGCAGCAAGCTACGGAGAAAAGGAAATATTTTGTGTGTACTGTTCTGCAGAATAACATTATCTCTGTCCTTTTGTTGACCACCTTGCTGTTCATTTAATTTCAACAACCCGGTGGAGTAGATCTACTTACATGAATGCAAAGAAGGCAATAGTAGTGGCAAAATCTAATTCTGTACCGTTAAACAAAAGGAAGATTTTGTCATGTGGTGAAATCTATAGGTTATTTTTAAATAACCTTTAAATATTCTTTGTTGCCTCTTATTCATTGATTTTTTCCACCAAGTCCTTGAGTTAGCTACACGATGGCCAAAAAAAGCCATAGCAAGATGTTAATATAATTAAGAGATGGAGAAGATATTGCTTTCATGTTCTTATTTTGTTTGCACCCTGAAGCTGTGAAAACAAATTCAGATTAGAACTCAGATTAGATTTACACTATTCTGTAAATTATGTACCTCTATATCTAAATAATAATAGGAAAGTCTAATCAAAATCTCATCAAAATATCCCAGGAAAGTAATAAGTTTGTTGCATACACAATGTAGCAATACATAAACTGTGCTATTTATATGAGCACATTAAATTTAGTGTTCTTAAAACTGCAGTTTGCATTTCACTTTTAATATTGATCATCTAATATCTGGGGTCAGCCATATGACAAATTAGTCTACAGTGTTATCCAGATGGAATATTCCCCTTCAACTGACTAAATATGACACACGCTGAAAAAATCTGAATATTTTTCCAAATTAAACTTTTCTACCCAATTACTCTTCAAGTATTTCTAAGATCCTTTGGGACAGGAATATTTGTTTATGTGTTCAAACACCATTGCAGAGAATAAAATTAAACTTAGATGGCAGAAATAAAATTAAGGTGACTGAAAACATATTGATAACCCATTAAAAAAAACAAAAAAGACCTTGGAATTTTGATAAACATAAGAATCATAACATGCAAATAAAATATGTACATATTTAGCAGAGACTTACTACAAACCAGTAGAAAATTAAGTTATTTGAACCATTCATTTGTGGAATCAAACAGTGCTCATTACAATGAGTAATATATGATCTCTTGCACATCAGCTTGTTATGAAAAGTATGAGTTTTCTAACATATTATGACAGCTGCCTCTTTTCCCACTGAAAACCAATACTTTATTTCATTTTCTCCTTTTACCAGTTCATTAGATGTGAATCAAAACTGCAAAAGCTCATGTTCAAGTGGATCTTCTGTGATATTTTACAGAACAAATATATTAATGAGGGAACTTCAAAAGATTTTTACAAGTCTTGCTTCATTAAATTTTACCCTAATATGTGTCACAGCGACCTTCAAAGCAACCAGCATTTCAGCATCAAATATAGTAGTGTAATATGACAACTACAATTTAAGTTATGTTTCATATTAAAAGTCTGTCTTAGATTTTTTCCTGTAATTGGGAAAGATAGAAATATATAAATTAAGATATAAAGGACATTCATTTCCCTCCTAGATAGGGTGCTTTTTAAAAATAGATAAAACTCTTGTGTTTTTGCAGGAAGATCATATTTCCTGTCAAATATGTTGAGCTTGAAAAAACATTAAATAATAGCTTCCCAATTTCCTCTATGTCAAATTCAGGAAAAGAGAAGCACTTATGCATCATTTTGAATGCAGGTGGTAAAATACATCTGATTAGGTACTAGTATCAATTAGGAATGTTCTTTCCGCTTCAAAATCTAATGCACTTAGGAGAAAAGTAATAAATTTTGGAGATGAAACTAATCAAACAGAAAAAGACAAATCACTGTGTTGTTTTCAAAACTATCAAAAAACAGGCAGTAAGAGACTAATTCTGTTTGTGGATTTGGGCTAACAATAACTAGATTGTTTGGGATTTTTTCAACGCACAACATCTTCATTATTTTTTATCTTTCTGTGGAGGTGTCACTTCTATTTTCACAAAATCTTCAGCTGAATATGAATGAATAGTTTTCTTTTTTCCTTTATCATGTCAGTCTGTTGTACTTCCTAGCACATCTGGACTTTACATGTCTATGCAACATCCAGAAAAAATTACAGAGCCTAATAATTACACAGCACATTTCGTCTGCACATTTTAGAATGTTTCTTGACCATTAGCTGAATAAAATTCTTCTTATTCTGAGACAGGTCATTTTCATTCTTTCACACAGACACAGTAGTTGACTAAATTCTCATCTTCTGTAAATGAATGCAGTTATAACTTTGTTGATGTACAACAACTGAGGGTCTAGGCAAAAAAAAAAAAAAAAGTGATCTTTCCTTCCTAAAATGTGAGATTGGAAGAGGAATATTGTGAGCTACAAAATCGGAATATGAAAATATTTTTTTCTTCTTCTTGTGGCTCTCTTTTTCACAAAGCATCAAACTGATTTACTATGATCTTGTTTTGTCAGACATGCAGCTAACTTTTCAACTTCTTTGTATTTAAGGAATACTAAAACTATCAACAATTATTTTCCTTGAAATAAATCTAACATATTTACATCGGGTTGGTCTGCTTATTGCAATACAGCTGTCAAAAGAGAGGGGTAACTCTAGGCTCTAGGTAATGACAATTGCTATATGCTTCAGATATCTACAGAATCATTAATTTCCTTTATGTTAAATGGTCTGCATCTCTCTTAGTTTCTATCATAGAATCTTAGTAGTGATACACAGAGCAGAGCAAGTCACACAAAAATCACAAGCCAGATCAAGCCAAGAGGACATCTAGCTCAATATCCTGTCTCAGAGAAAAAACAGTCACTCCTTGAAAAGGATATATAAAACATGACGAGATTTTCCCCCAGGTGCATTACTTCAGCCTCCACCAATCAATGAGACTAGGATTTCCTGACCTGTGTTTCCATTATATTTGCTAGTCTGGTGGATTAGTTTCCCTTGTTCTTGTATTGTTCTTAATTTTTCATTATTTTTTAATATACTTTTGACCCACATAATATATTTTGTCAATAAATTACCCCAAACATTCTGAAAAGAGTTAATAAGAATTTTCTTTTGTTTTTCAAGCCTGTGACCTCATAGTAACAATAACTGAGTAACTGAGTGCCCTCACCTTCTGTGTTCCAAGACATTGAGCTGCCATTTCTTACTCACATTTTCCTCTGCATGTTGAATAAGCCAGTTGTTTCTCCATTTGGAAGCAACACCATCCCTTTGATCATCTCTGTTTCTGTTCTGTGTTTCTTTGTACCTTTGCTGATGCATGTTTGCCAAATATCTTCTGCTTTATTTTCCTAAAATTTTTAAGTCTTTTTTCTTCTATTGCTGTTCCACTTGTATGGCAGTTTCCTTCAATGAAAATGAATTTATGTCCTGCTCTAAGGATTGCTTATGTGACCCATTGCCTCTAGAGCTTTTCTCTTGATTCTTCGCAATTAAATGCACTGTCTTTCTGCCATTCAAAGGCCCTAGCAGTCTGCAAAGTAAGAGATTAAGTCAGTGATCTGATTTCAGACCTCCCAGCTGACAACAGAGAGCATTATCAACAAGGCACCAGGCTGGCCTGATAAAGGAAGACTTGCACATTTTATTTTGTAAGGATTTTTTGCTTTGTGATACAGGAGTTCAGTTACAGGAGGCAGGAGGCTTTGTGCATTGAGACAAATGAATGAAAGCAGCAAGGGTAAGATTTATTTTGTTTCATATTTTATTGTCTTGAAACAGCTGAACTCAGCTAATCAATTATTTCGTAGGAAATGGTTACTGTATTTCTGTACTGTTGTAGGTGTGTGTGATGCTTTATGAAACACCCAAGTCAGATTTCATATGTGCCAAACATAATCCCTAGGAATTTTCTGAATAATATTTATTTCACTTTGATTTTCTTCACACCATGAACATGAGATAAAAGAATGCATTTCTCTAAGGTGGTTAAATTTGGTTGCCTGGGATATTCTGAGAGCATGAAATGGATAGAGCAGATCATGTATTCATCAGATCCTTGATATTGCTGCTTAACTGGCTTTCTGCCTGCTGGGAACACCTCCATTCTTGATAATATGGAAAAGGTTTGCTACACTGCTTGACGAAGTTCTTATTGCCTGTGCTTCTATTATATTCTCTGAGTGATGGAAAAGAAGAACAAGCACAGAATCTGTCCATATATTTCAGAGGATATTTACCAGTGTAATTGAAAGATACAAACAGCAAATTCAGAATTTAAGCCCCTGACTAAATATTCTGACATCCTGTTCAGTTCACATCTCTAACACTTCAACCCAGAACTACTGTACTAATTTGGTTTTGCCTAAAGAAAACCCTTCTGCAGTCTTTCTATCTCTGATGCACAACCAACAAGAATGAGAATTCTTCATCTACCTTCAGATATTGCTGGTGTACATGTTTACAGCTAAACTATTGACCCTCGAGCCCTTTTATAGCAAATAGAGAGAAATAGGCAGCTTTCAGTCTTGATTGGGTGAAGATAATCACATCCTAGGATTACCCATTTACTTTCATTATTAAACAGGTCCAAGAACATTCAATGAAGTTGTCTACCCTGTAGGTTGTAGACAAGCTTAGTCAGAGGCTTGGTCTGATTTTCCTGCCAGAAGATGAATGTATTTCTTCTCTTTCTAGAATTTTGTGATGTTAAAATTCTATCTTAGTTCTCGTTTGAATTTATTTAGTGATGGCTGGTGCAGTTGATGAGTCTTAACATCTTCAGGACTAAAAAATCTGTTTTAAAAAGAATTCAACAGATTTTAATATAAGCCAAACTTGTCATAAAAAACAAAGAATGCAAAGGGAAAATTAGAGCTAGGAGTGGAAACAGATTGATTCCATTTTACTAGCAGTGGAAAACAATATTCTTCCCCTTACTCCTTCATTTTCTGACTAAGACAAAGTCAGGTAGGGACATAACAGAAATGTGTTGATGTTTCTTAACGTTGTCTTGTTGTACTATGTGTTATCATTAAAATTGCTGTAAATTGTATCCCACATAATTATTTATTTCAGTAGAAAGTCTGAGTCTTCAGTCAAATTGTTAAATTATAATTCTAAGCAATATGTTTGTCAGGTAATTCAGACCCAACTCTGTGGTCTCTGTTACAGATCTTTTTTCTTTAATTATTTTTAATCTTTTTTACCCTTAAAATGTAAGAAAATTTTTATTTCTTCCTGTATCCTAGTTAATTGTTTTAAGAACCCCTCAGGGTGCATGCACTCTGCTCACTTTGGAGACCACTGCCCCAGTGAGAAACCATCCCTTGTGATCATGGACAGAGGTGACAGTGTCAGAGAGTGGACTCAGGGTAGATTAAAGTAACTATTTCTTCATGTTAGCCTGTCCTGTGAAATGAATGAAATACAAAATTACTTATTACCAGCAAGCATCTTAAAATATGAAGGTATGTAAATATTGTTAGGAAGCAGTACTGAAATTCTCTCATGCTGTAATAGAGAATTAGCTCATTGTAGTTCATCATATGCCCTTCATTGTACCTGATTCATGGATCCAACCAATGTGCAGTCATGGTCAGTGCTGCACGGAGCTTTAATTTCTGCTAATTAAGAGTTTAGTAGAATGACAGAAGAGGAAAAATTTAGTCCAGACTAGAAGCTCTACCCATAGTATTCTATCTATGTGCTTTATCACAGATACAGATTTTAGGTTCTTAATCCACAGACTCAATCTGTTTTCTCCCACTTAGGCCCTTCATCCAAGCAGAAGACTAATCCCTGTGCTCCCAGTGACCTCTTTACTGAAGCAGATTGCAGCTTCTGTACAGCTTTAGGGCAGAAAATGACTGTTAAGGATCAGCAGACTAATAGCCTGCACACCACAGGGAAGAAGATGTGCTCTGCATCTTGGCATGTCTGGATGGCTTTTGTGGCTAGATATGCATTTGTTTCTGATACAGTTTCTGTATTTGCTATGTCTCTTCTGCTGATTTCTGAGAGGACTTCACAGCACTGGTGATGGAAACCTAGGCTGCTTTGGGCACAGCACTGCAGATGTAGACATTGCTGTTGAAATAGCATCTTTTCTCAGTAGTTTTGCCTATACATCAATGCAAGGACTTCTGGGTTCAAGATGCTGGACTCCCTGGAAAGTTTTAAGACTTTGTCCTGGGTTAGTCAGGAGGGGTCAAAATCTATGAAGTGACCTATGCTGCAGGAAGGGATACAATTTCCTTCCTGAGAGAGAGAGTCAATAACCAGGTAGTTTTAAGGATTGTTATGTAGGTAAACCAATTAAAAAGTTGATCCGCCTTTGAGGAAAAACTCAAACATAGGCAAAGAACCTCTGAGCCTCTTCCTCTTTTGGCCTGCTGCTGTGTAGAGAGGAGCATCTCCTGCTTCTCTCCCCGGTAAGGCCCTGTCCCCCCCTCCTTCCAAAGGAGGGAGGGGAGGGGAAGGGAGGTTTGGAGCGGCCGTGCCGCTGCAGCCGGGAATGGGGGAGGAACCGGCTGGAATTTTTGGCAGATACAGTTCAGCCGATGTGCCAGCTACATGAGACAGGGCCAGGCCCCTGCTCCAGGCCAGGCAAGAACCGGGCTGGCTCCATCCAGCTCGGGCCAGGCCCTGCCCTGTCACCCCGGGCCCAGATGGCCCCAGCAGGCCGAGCCAGCTCCGCAGAGCCGGGCACAGAGACTCTGAGAGCTTCTGCCATCCAGCTGGGACCTGTTCAAACAGCCCGGCAAAGAGCACGGGATCCTCACACTGCCAGAGAGAGAGAGAGATTGACTCTATCCATGCCTGGACTAAACTTACAGACACCCATCCTTCCTTGCACAGAGAGAGGAACGAGTGAGGACATCTACATAAATGCAGCATAGAGACTTTACAGTCAGTGAGGAAAACAGAACCGATGCCTAGAGGGAGGTGCATGAGAAGTGCTTCAAGAGTGAAGCTGAAAATTCTTTCGGAGAACCATGGTTGGGGACTGAGTTAATAAATTCCCTGTAATATATGAAGATATAGTCCAAAGGGGAATGTGAGGTTCTTATTGCAGCCAATGAACTGGAATACCTAGGTAAAGACAAGTAGGTGTTGAAAAAGTACAGCCTGATGAGAAACTAGAACCAAGAGAGAGGAGAGGCTGTGACCCAGAGCCCTGGTCCCGGGGGGAATGCCAGAGAACCTGAGTTGTCAGGAGAACCTGTGTTGCTCAACACAGAAGAAGGAATTTTCTTTGTTGCTACAATTGAACTGTGCATCCTTAAAAAGGTAACCCATGGACTGTTCATAACCCACCGTAGTGGCTGTGGGAAGGCTACTGGTGTGGGAGGAATCCACCATTAAGCAGATCTTTCTTCTGGGCAGCGGCTGATGGTGAGGCTGAAGACCCATAAAAAACTGTATTCTTCTGACAGAAAATCCACGGTGTAAACAAAAGAGACTTCTCTCCCTAAATGAACTGAAACGAGAGCTATTTCAGAGATGGTAAACTGACTGGAAGTCAAAGTGTTGTCTTTTTGTGTTGTTGTCAGGGAGAAAGAAACGGAGAGGTAGGGGAAGGAGTGGTGGTCTGAGGAGTTTGTTCTGGTTTTTCTTGGTTTTTTTCTTTGTCTTAGGTGTATTAATAAACTTTCTTTATATTCTATAAAGTTTAAGCCTGCTTTGGCTACTCCTAATCCTCATCTCACAGCAAACATCAGGTAAATTTTGATAAGTGTGCCGGCATTTGGCCAGAAACTCGAATAGGCAAACTGAAACCGCTACAGACTTTAAGGGAGATCTCTCCTTTGAAGGGAGCTGTCCTTCCTAAAGGACTGATGAGATTGTCCTTTGTCTCAAGATTGCCCAGATATATCATGCTCCCTTCCCTTCCTTATTCTTCCCCTCTTCCCTTTACATAGCTGAAAGAAACTTCACGGATTAATTTTAACTTAGAATATAAACTGCAGGCAGTTACTCTCCAAGTTAACTAGTTTGGGTTTTTTTAACTACCTAATAAAAGACGTTTTAATAACTTTAGTTGCTCAGTGTACCACTATATTGTGAGTACTGAACTACACTGAGGTTTCAAAAGGCACTGCACTTGAAGAATAATAATTAAGGTTAACTGCACAGAACCTCTCTGTGAAGGATAACAGAATCACAAATTAGTTGAGGTTGGAAGGGACCATCATCTTGGGACCACTTGAGTCCAACCACTTGCTCAAGCAGAGCAGGATCACCTTGAACAGGTTTCTCACAACCATGCTCAATCAGGTTTTGAAAATCTCCAAGGATCGAGACCTGACAAATCTCTCTGGGTAACCTATGCCAATGTTTGACCACCCTCTCAGTGAAAAGGAGTTTTCATGTGTTCAGGTGTAATTCCTTGGGTTTTTATTTGTACCCATTGCCCATCAAATGAACTGCTGAGAGAGAAGTTTGGCTCCCTCTTCTCCATCCCCATGTATTTACAGACATTGATAAGATCCATCTGAGCTTTTTCTTCTGCAGCCTTAGGAATCCTGGCTCTCTCAGCCTTTCCTCATGTGAAAGAGAACCCAGCCCTTAATCATGTTAGTGGCCCTGCACTACACTACTAGGTCTCCTAGTACTGTTTCTCATGAAAGAATGAATTTAATTAGGAAAAAACACTGTCATAATCATGTGGGTCTGCTTCTGATTTGCAATGTCACTGACCTTTTTTTCACTCCATAGTTTTTTCCGCTTTCTCCAATGATCCTGACTTTTCCAGACCTGTGATTTAGAAACATAACTAGTCATTGCTTTCCATCCTTCCTTTCTTTTGTTGTCAGGGTGTGGGGTTTTTTTAATGACTACCTTTCAACATGTGCTTGTTTAGCTAGGACTTTCTTTTTGTCCTTTTTCCTTAAGTCCAATAAAAAGAGCAGAGGATAAACAGATTCCCAAGCAAACCAAAAATTTAAAAAGTGAATACAAATTAAACAAAAAAAGGACTACTTATGCCTGTGTGTAATCATCATTGTCAGATCCATTGTATCATTTTAGTTCATTAAACAAAAATTTCTTTGCAAAAATATTACTTGAACTCAAAATGTTTTTCTTCATGCTTATTCCTTATTCATATCCCTGGTGATCAATACTGGCAATATTCAAGGTGTTTTGCTTAAATAGAATTCTTAGGGCATCGGAAAGACATTCTGCCTAACCTCAATTAATTTTAGTTTCTTTTTTCTTGAATTTGTGATACTATTATCATGGCTACAGGGTAAAAAAAAAATGAAACCATAATGACTAAAGTAGTGAATGCAATAAACACTGTAAATGTTAAGCCTTCGCATTTAAAATTTTTCTCTTAACAATTATTCATTTCCAGAGTAATGTAGTGGAAAAATGCATACACTACCCAATGGCATCCTCTTTATAATCTCAAACCCTGAAAATTTGAGTATCCTGAAAATGAAGAAGATCTGGGTTTCTTGTCTAGAAATAAAAATGGAAAGTGCTTCTCGGGAATGTCATAGGACAAAAGTTCTGCACTGACACATCTGTAAAAATGAAAATTTATGACAGCCTTTTGAACTTGCATCTTCTGGCAGTAGTCATTCCTATAATGGTCTTATCACTTCTGGGAATATGGAAAATGCTAGAAATTTTTCAGCATATTTGATTTGAATGACTGAAATTAAATAAACTTATATGCATGCTCAGCAAATAATATAATTGATGATGCTATTCACAGGTATGCAAAAAAATTACTACTTTTAAAGTGCTTGCATTTTATTACTTTATTTTGTAATAAATTAATTAGCTTTTTGTTGTTCATTTCAGACATAGCACTGTTTTTTCCATCCTTCACTGGAAATTCTTATTTGGAACTACCTTCTCTGACATCTGTATCTGATACCAGGACTGCATCTGGGCAGGAAACAAGCAATCTGACGACTCTGTACTTGACAGTGAAAACAACTGCTCTAAATGGCACAATTCTTTACAGTGAGTACCAAAGATACTTGAAGCTAAGTATCAGTTTTAGCTCCTTCAGGTCCTTATTAACTTTAGTGTACATCAGCTGGCATTTCCTCTTCAACTGCAAAATGAGTCATTAAAATGCAGTAGAAGCCTTTTGGTATTCTAATGCATGCTGCATTATAAAATTCAAACCATTGTTCCTTGTGTTCCTCTGGAAAGTTCTTTAATTTATGACTCATTGAGCAAAACATAACTTACAAGAGAAAATGCTGCTTCCTGACAAGAAAGAACATAGTAAGCATATGACTTTAGTTTAAGTGTTACAGCTCTAAAATACAAATGTTGAAGAAGTTTTGAACAACTTATTATAGAGAAACAGCTTCTCCAGAGTTGGATTGGGTCTCGCTTTTTATAATTGTGATCTTGGTTCCAAATTCTTGATTTATAGAACTATCTTAAGTTCTGCAGTTTTGCCATATTTTGAAGTAGTTACGGTGATTTCACACTTCAGAGAATTCTTTTGTGATCCCCAGAGAGTATACTTGCAGACTTGGATGTATGCCTGTTAATACTACATAAAAAAGTTGCTTCTTGCCTGCATATTTCATTCCTCAATATATGGCATAAACTTCTGAGACAGAAGTACACTTTTCACTAGTCAGCAAGAAAAAAATAGACTTCTCTGCCAGTTGAGTATTTCATTATATATTTTATCTTGCAATTTCTTGCAAATGGAAAACATGGAAAGTGAGGTGATTTCTTCCCCAACCCAAGAAGAACTAGAAAAATATGATTATTTGATAGATTAACTCCACAAAGACAAAGTCATTAGGTGCATTTTCAGTTCACTGCAGCTTCAGTTCACTGCAGCTTTCTCTACACAAAAAAAAAAAAAAAAAAGTCTTTGATATAGCTTAAATAATTTTGATTAAATTTTGTTGCATTTATATTAATCTGGTAGTAGTATATGTGAATTCACCTGAACCATGTCCATATTTATAAGCCAGAGTTAAAAGCAATATAAGCTGTGTGACATTATTTAATTGTGCCTTTTAATAATGTCTGTACTAGACTTTATTTAGATGTAAAACACTCTAGCCCCAAATTGAAAATTTATGTTTACTGCTTTTTAAAATAGCATCTCAAATCCTGTATATCTGGGCTGTTGCTGCAGCTGCCTAAGCTACAGTACTGCAAAATTTGCTAAGAATCATGGATAAGTGGTGATGGGGCAGTTCTTTATATGGAAATGTTTTATACTTGTTGGTTATTTCAATTTCAAGAGGAGTTATTTGCCCTTGAAGAAGAATTCAGGGAAGGTTATTGGAAGTACTTTGAATATATTTGGCATTCAGTGATTTTGTTTGCTTCATCACTGCAAAGTAATTTGACTCCAGCCAAAGTTAATCTTTCTATCTACACATAAGCCCTGAGTAAGCATCTCTGTGAACCAAACATCTCAAAAAAACTCCAAACCAAAAGAAAATAATGGAAGATTTTTAGCAATACTCAAGAGGAAGTGGTGTTTTCTGAACCTAAAGGAGTTGAGTTCATTCAGCCTGGAGAAGAGAAGGCTCTGGAGGGACCACATTCCAATCTTTAAGTATTAAAAGGGGGCTTATAAGAAATATGGGGATAAATATTTTAGCAGGGCCTGTTGCAATAGAACATGGGGTAATGGCTTTGAACTAAAAGAGTGTAAATGTAGACTAGATAAAAAGAAGAATTTTTTTTTTACAATGAGGAGAGCAAGGTAATGGAATAGGTTGCCTGGAGAGGTGGTAGATTCCTCATTCCTGGAATCATCCAAGGTCAGGTTTGAGAAGACTCTGAGCAACCTGATCTGGTTGAAGATGTCCCTGCTTATTGCAGGGGGTTAACTAGATGACCAACCCAAACTTTTCTATGATTCTATGACTCTATGCATTTTCTTTTCTAGATAATGTACTCATCCTGCATCTAATCTAATTAGATATTAGAACCTAATAACCTGTTCAGCTATTAGTTCATACCGTCTATGGAAAATTGTTAAGATGGTGTTTTTCAGGTGCTTGCAGAGATTTTGTTACAGCTGTGTTTCAGGACTTCACATTCTTTAGTTATATGTGTTTCTGCTTTCTGGAAATAGAGAATGGCATTTGTGAAGAACTGTGCAGTTTTTTGCTTTCCAGTTACTGATATCTGCGACTTCCATGGACTGTGTCACAGCTTGTTTCTTGTCCCTTCATGCACCCAAAAAGAAGGAAGATGGGTGGGACAGGATGCGTGGTATGAGTTCAGTTCTCACCCTAAAACTGAGCTGGGTTAGGAACTTGGGATAATTTTTTCATATTTTCACACAGTGGAACTCACCTTTTCTTCATAGGTTCTCAGTAGCATGTCATACTTGCATTCTCATTCCCTTTGTTACCCCTAAAATGGAATTTTAACTGGTTTGCAATATTTTTAGTGACCAGTAGGTTTTCTATTAAGGTTAGATTTCTGTTAAGATAAATCAATAAATAAGTAAATAAGTGAAACTTTTTATCTCTGCCTGGCTGAGGAACACGGACACAGAAAGTAACAGATGACTGTACATCTTGTAGAATTCAGATACTGTGTTTAACATTAGATACATCTTTGCTTTACATTTCTACTTTATCAATCTCTGCCCCTCTCTCTATAGCACCAATTTATTTTCCTTGTTTTTACTCTTTTTTTCTGTTCTGTATAATTAAATTCCTTTCCAAATATTACAAATGTTTGTTATGATGGTTCAGATCAGTATTCTTATTTAGCTTTACATAAATGTAAAATAAAATATTATATACATCTGTAAATAAAAATCTCTCCAGTTTTTTATGAATGAACTCCACATTCCTATACAGATAATTGAAAATTTTTAAATTATTTCTGTATGCAGGCACAAAGCTCTTCTGTCAGATAAATATCCTTTGTGAGTTCACTCATATGCTTTCTCTGTATTTTCTTCATCCCCATTTTTTTCTCCCTGCTCTTTCATTTTCACTTCTAATGACTACAAAAGTGAACCTGCTGTTGTCAGCTCTTCCTTTTTTAATAGTAATACAACTCTTGCTTTTACTGCTGCTTTTTTGAAGCTGTGTTACCATCAAACATCTGAGGAATGAGCTGTCAGCAGAAAGCCAACTTGAGGCTATTGCACTCAGTAGGTGGAAGAACCACATACTTCCAAGGGTAATGTTCCCAACATTTTCAGATTTTGTTAATTTATGCACATTAGCAATGGTTTCATAATTATGGCTACAATAAGCTTCACACATTCATAAAGCAAAAACCTATTTTTTTTAAATAGAAAGAACATTACAGTGATCTGCTTCTTTCAGATAGAAAATTTACTGAAAATTGTTGCATATTTTGATTTTTTTTTTAATTAATCCACTTTCAGATAATGCATTTCACAAACACACCTGTTTTTACCAGGTGGTGGTGTGGTTACATCTGTTTCTCTGGCAGATAATTAGTAGACATTTAATTACAGGGAGAAATCTCAGACAAGATGCCACTGATATACAAATGAATTTGAATCAGAAAGTATGGATAAGAGGACTATTAAAGTCAAAATCATAAGGATAATATAAAATGAATAAACCTTGCATCTGTCTTCACCTAGTACATTAGTCAGTGAAGAACAAAAAAAGATCTGTGCCTTCTTCACCCTTTCACATCCACATGCCTTAAAATAAAGAGAACAGAACACTTAAAACTATCAATGCATTATTTTAATACCTTTTAGCAGTTAGTACAATTATATATGTGCAAATGTATATAAGACAAATGAAGTACATATGGAAAATACAGGAAATAAGCCTGCTTGTAGGATAACTGATAGGCAGAATATGAGAATCGTTACTTGTGTTAGGCATGAGGCTTTATTAAATCATACCATAATGTTGTTAAAAATAATTTTTCTTATTTGATTACTTTAATAGCAAGAATTTTATCAATGGTTGGTTGAAATTAACAAGTACTAAGGACTTGTAGAGGCTGTCAAAAATAGATTTTCTGTTTAAAAAATGGGGAAAGAGATAGGATATCATAGAATCATATGTGTGATTTATAGACAATAACTAGATGTTTATCTGTTTTAATACAAAGAAAAACGTATTTGCATTGTTAATAATGACATTTTCCCTAATTATTTCAGTATGTAGTCAGGAAACACCGGAATGCTAACAATAAATGGGCTAAAACTGGAATTTTTGCAGTTACCTTATGTTTAAATTGTTGATAGAATGTGACAATTACAATTGTGCCAATAAAGATTAACATCATTTGAGATTTATTTGTTGAATACAGAATGCGTTCATAAAATTTCTATTCTATCCCTTAATTATTTTAATTGTTTGCATGATTAAATTCCATCAACATGTCAAAGCAAATTGTGATATTTAGCCACAAAGCAAAATAAATTGCCAGTGATCATAAAAACCTGATACAGTTGTAAAGTTTTACTTCATCATTTTCATTTCAACAGAGTAAGAATAATGCTGCTCACAGTCCCTTCAAGGGTAGATTATTTAGCTTCTACTATATATGGTAGCCTATAACTTCTGACAATTGGATTTCAGATATCACAGCCCATGTTTATAGCATTCCTTCAGGACAACAGCTCCCTTTTCATAAGTTGTGTTCATAAATTATTTCCTGTACTCTCAGAAGCTCTTTTCCCCAGATCTAACCATATTCTACTTACCCTTCTGAAAGTAAATAGGGGCATTTCAGGCATTTCACTTGTAGTCTCTTTGTCTCTTCAGCTAGCATTTTCAGGCAGAGCATTTTACAGTATCCTTTCTCTGTGTCAAAAAAGATTTTCTTTCTTAATAAATTTTATTCCATATTTTAATGGGACTTCAAATTTGTCTTTTAGATAGGCAACCATTTAAGCCAAGTGGCCACTTGCTTGTTGTCATACTGACGTACAAAACCAACCTTCCACCTAGCAGTTTTCTGTGAAAGGATGATTGCTGAGTCTGGGTTCTTTAGCCTGAACCACTTGCATAATCTCTGCTAATGTCAAGATCATTTACCCCTAACATCCAACAAGATTTTTAACTCAGCTATTTCCTGATCTCTGTCTCTTCGCAGAATCTGTTTTGCTTATGACTCAGGCTTTTCCTATGAAAGTAACTTCCACCATATACACTAGGTAGCATATGATCTTTCACATTACCAGAACAAAATTCCCTGCCTCCTCATGTTCACTGTAGAAAGATTTAAAGGGTTTTCCTTTCAAAGGATTTCATACCACCTAGCAAATAATATGAAGAATGCTGTTAGTCACCTGTAAGTGTGACTTAAAAGGACTCCCTAGACTGAAGTTCAAGCAACAACACTCACTGAGGTTTCAAGAAGAAATGCTGCCTTTGGGAGAGCTGTCCCAGATTTTTTACTTTACTTGTAATAATAAGGGCTTTCTTCCAAGTTTTTACTAGTGAGCAATGTGAATAGACAGACAGAGTCACTGGGAGAAGGGAAATAAGCTGTTCATCTGTAACTTCATTTCTTCAAGACATGTTATATACAACCGTCCCCCACTTCATTCTCTCTGAATCAATGTGACTTACAGATCTACTTACTGGCAGAAATTGGAAATGCCAGAAACAGCATGTGCAGGGAGGGGAGAAGATAAGGAAACAAATAATGCAATATGTGCATATATCAGTTATGCCAGGGTTAAAAAGCAGTGCAACAGTGCAATATATTTTGAAAGAGAATTATCAGACTGTTGTAGAAGGCAATTGTAAAAGCCAAAGGCATGAAATCCAGTCAAATTAAAATAGCTTTGGAGTTAATTAGGTATTCAGAATACAAAATATGTCTGAGCATAAAAGACTTCAGTAGGTCATCAGGATTTGTAACAGACTGAAGAAATGCAATGTTGACTAGAAAGTTGCTCTCTAGGAGGGAGTTTACATTGTGAACTGTTTCTGCTAGGAACTATACAAAAAGAATGATCAGGCAGTTGCAAGCACTGTCATCTCTCTCTGTCCCCTCAAAGACCATTTTTTGCTTTTTTTTTTTTTGTCCTTCAAAATAAAATTGATAATTTTGTCTTTACAAAATAGTATGCTTTCTAAGTCCCAAGTATGCCCTCATTCTTTTTACCTTTCTGAATAAAAATATTAAAGGATGTTTTGACCTGTGTCCCCCTCCAACAGCTCCAGACCTGGGACCTCCTTACCCAGCCCCTCCAGGCTCCTACCCAGCAGCTGAAACCCAGCCCAGATCCCAGCCCTTCTGACCCACTCCAGGGATTCATTGGTCATGGACAGACTCACTCAAGACTCATACACCCAAACATAAACACTCCACAATTGAGGGTCCTCCAAATGCTGGTGTAAGATTTCTGCCTATCTGATACCCACTCCAACACCCAGGGCTTCCTACTCAGAGGCAGCAGTATGTCAAACAATACATGCAGTACTTTTTACTTCAGTTAAATATAGTAAAATAAAACAAAAAAAAAAACAGATTAACGTTTTAACAATTTGTCTTAAAGGGGAATAAAAACTGAAAACAGGAACTGTCTTACCTTTTATGAAAAATAAACACAGTTAAATTCAAAGGGCAAATTCACCCTATATAATTAGAAAGTGTACATGTCAGTCCCTTTTTTGTAGAAGAGCCATATATCATCCAACACTTAAATATAAATATTTTGCTGTCATTTTTACGGTGCATAATATACTCTTTAGTGGAAGTGAACTTAAGCATATTTTTATTCATGAGTGCAAGTAACAGTATGCTTGATGCTTTGTAAATAATTTTTCTTCTAATCAACTCTGAAATATATAATTAATTGGGAAAGGTGAATTTTTCATAGTCTTTAAATCTATTATAAGAAATGTTTTTGTTTGCTATAATTTTTTGAAAAACTGAACGAATGTGATTCAGTTGTTTTTTATTGTCATCTTTGTTGCCTTAATGATACTGCTGGATATAGAGAAAAGTTCAATTAATGTAGAGATCTCTGTAAGACTGATGCAACTGCAGTGGTATTACGTAAATTTTGTCTTTTATTTTCTTTTACTTTTAACTGTTATCAGCTAAATACAGAGATTTACAGTCTGAGTTTTTTTCTCACAGTCACTGAAGATTTCAGTATATGGACCGAAGAGTCCCCAGTGTCACATAGGTGTTCCAGTGGTGTGAAATAGTTCTGTGAGGTCCTACACTTTCAGAAATGAGACTATCCCCATTTTTGTTTTCAAAGCTGGTGAAAGAAATTTTGGAGAGCAGTTTCTTCACTTGTATCTTGTGGAGGGAAGACCGGCAGTTCGACTCGGCTGTGGAAACTCTCGGAACATTCTGACTGTGTCCCTCAACCAATCTGTCAGCAAGGGAGCACTGGTCCCTATCACAGTAAGGTAAGAATTTACCACTGCATAACACTAAAAGAGTTTTAGTCATCTATATTGAGCAATAAAATGTGATTTCACTTTTTTTTTTTTTTGATAAAAAGACTAGTCAAATTGCAGAGCAAATTTGGAAACCTTTTTCATAAGGTAGTCTCCTTGATCAAAAATATATTTCAGTTCAAACAAATTACTTCAGTCCTTTGGAGAACTTATGAATCATTCAAAGTCCAGATACATTTACAGCTACAGATTAAGTCAGCTTGAGAACTGAAACATAATTTTGGAGGTTACAAATGGGGGTCTCATATTTTATGCTTATAAATTAACACATTGAATAAATTAGATTTGTCATAGAATTTTAGTGCTAAATATAAGACTAACCTATTGTTTAAGATAATAAATTAAAAATGGGTATGCTAACAGCATCTCACATTGCAGGGTGGAATTGGTGATTTTAGAAGTCTTATCCAAACAATTATGATTCTAAAGGTTGTCATATCTACTTTTGCCACAGTACTATCAGGGTTATACAAGAGTGGCTAATCACTACTGTCATTTTTCATCTTGTACAAACAATAATTCCTAGAATGGTTCATTTATCATTTTGAGATGGGTATTGGTATCATGCTTTGGTAATGAATTAACTCTTTTCTAGTCATGGAATTTCATATGTGCAAGTTAGGTAAGAAGTAAAACAGAAGTCATATAGGGTTTTTTTGTTATATCAATATTAGTAATGTTAAATAATGGTAAAGTATTCAATTTTTACTTCAGAAACACTTTAGAAATAATTCTGACACCCTATAAAATATCAAATTACTGTGATTAAGAAAAGATTTTATTTTTTGCATAGTTTAAGTATTAGAGATAATTGCTGCACCTGAACTGTAAACATTGGTGATGTGAGGGAATGTAGTGCACACTTTATTACTTCAAAGGAAACCTTAGATAGGACTACTTTTGGTCTTAGAGGATGGTATGTGAAGGAGACTTCTGCAAAAGTTGCCATGAAACATGCATGCTAGACTTCCCAAAATTGCCTTACTACCAAAAGAGGAAAATCAAAGCAAAATCTGAATATCTGAATATTTTTGTGGTTTTCTTCTGAGCTGTTTCTCTGTGATATAAATGTTGATAATTCTAAAATGACAGAGGTTTGATGAACTCAGTATATAGAGTAGATTGATAAGGGGAGAAGAGAATGTTCAGCATTTTTTGTTGGATTGTATGCTTAACACATAAACTTTACCACTTTTTTTAGAAACAAACTTGTCAGAGTATAAATCCTCTTTTCAATATATGGAAGGCTAACAGGAGCTGCCAATTAAGAAACTGTTTCATTCCCATCTTCTATTTCTTCTCAGCCACAGGTCTCTACTCCTTTTCTAAATTTAAAACAGGGTCTTTTTCCTTTTTTTCTTAGTATTAGCATCTAGTATCAACAGAGCAAAGTCACATAGCATACATTCAAATCTTATTAGCTGACAGTGTATTTATATTAGGATTTTTGTACAGATTGTAAAAGTATATAAAATTTACGAAGAAAATTGTATCACTTCCTCTCCTTTTGATCTAGCAGACAAAGAGGGTTTTTCTCTCAGAAAATACTTGGTAGAATTACACGGTTCACTACTAACAAACTAGTCTAAATTTGTTTTTTAATCCCAGAGACTTCTCTTGAGTGAGACATTGGTCAGAGAATTATCTGCACTGTATCAGCTGTGGTAGCATTTTCTTTGCTTCATACACTAAAGCCATTAAAACATACAGATTTCAAACCCTAATAATATCTTTGCAACAAATGCAGCTAAATGACAATTAAAATTTGATTCTATGTATAGAGTTCAAGTTTACACTGAAAATTTTATTTGCCTCTCTTTCAAATTTAAATTAGCACCTCTGTATTTATGGCCTCATTCTGTTTGTTGTTACACTAAAAGATAATGGCAGTTCAATTTACACATTTTCTTTGTTTACTGGAATTTTATACTGCTATCTTTGAAACAGTGGCATACTAAATGACTTGCAAGGAGTGATTGTAGACTGTGACTAGCAGGGATTTGCATGAATTTGAGTTTATGGGCTTGGCCTTCAAAATAACTTGTGATTATTCTTGTGAGTCCTTCTAAAATGTTGAGAGAGCAGTATATCCTTCACCAAGTAGCAATAAAACTGTAATCCTTCAGCAATCATCCTTAACCTCTGTCAGAGGAAAAAGCAAACTTGATAAGGCATTTGTAGCATCCCAAAATCTTGTATCATAAGATATAAAATATGAATCCATGACAAAACTGTTGATTTGTGTTCTCACTGGCTGTTGGAGATGGATAATTCTATCTGTATGCTTTACCTGCAAAACTAATGTGTGGGTTTTTTTCCCTGTAATGCAGGGAAAGAGTCAAAGAGTAGAATAAATGATCATTTTTTGTTACTGTTTCAAAGATCTACAACTAGGAAACAATACATTTGTTACATTTGACTTTGAATAAGTTTGGAAGATCATATTTTACAGTTATTCTGGTTTTGGATGCAGTGATGACTCCAGTGATTAAACACCACGATTAACACATCCAATAACGTCTATAGAAGCAGATTTTCTCCTTTTCAAACTTTTTATTTTTAAATCCACATGTGCAGGAAACTAATACATTCCCATAGTTGAGAGCTATTGCTTTCTTTTAACTGTATGATTAGTTTCCTTAGATATGGCCATTTTCTCAAACCTGATGAAGATTAAATGAGTTTTAAATGTTCAGTCATTGTCTTTATGATCCTTGTGAAACAGCAGCTTTATAGAAGCAAGTCAATAAAGCTCTGATTGCTTACTCTTTTTGCCTTGCCTAAAGAAAATAGAAACCTGTTTCAATGCAGTTTCATTCGTTGTTTCTATTTCTGTTTATTTTAGGATGATTTGATTACTGGTTTGAAAATGTGCTTTCATTTGAGTTTAATTTTTTTGTGATTTCATAATTGAGATTGTACTGGTTTTTTCAGTTAAAGCTTTGAGCACTTACTTGAAATGTAGTTTGTATTGGTTTTATGGATTTGTTCTTTAAAGTTATTCAAAGAACATTAATTCAAACACATTTCATTCCATGAATGGGCTCTGAAATGCATTTGCCTGATGTAAAATTTGCTCTACTTTATGGTTTAAGTGATATGTCTGTCATGGGGGCGAATGATGTTTCTTCAATTCAGTGATTGAAGGAAGGTAAATTTAACAAGAAAGAGAGTGAGAAAATCAGGTCATCAGGATTTTGATTTTTCTAGATAGTAAGGTGGATTGTCACTTTCAGAATATGAGTACTGATTTTTTTATACATCTTAGATTTTTGTCTCTAAATGATATTTTTGTCTGTTCTGCATAGTGATGTGATACAGCACATCCTTTTCAGTTTGGGACATTCTAAGCAAGCATTAATTAAAATCTTCCCTGTATGTGCCAGCATCACTCTTACATCTTATTTACCTGCAGAACATTCAGAATTTTTCTCTGGAATTTAAAGAACATAATGCCCACCCCCACAGAGCTATATTATGGTATTATGTACCATGGTATTTACATTTCATGTATCTTCCAAGTGAACATATTGAAAGCAGTTGTTTCCAGTTTTCTGTCACACTTTAATTAGTAGTATGGATGTGAGCATTTAGTCATGGCTGAGAAGGGCACCTTTAACTGTCCTTAAAAGAGTTTATTTGTTAAGTACATTATCCAGTTAATTTGGCCAACTCTCACCTAAACCATGCAGTGGTACAGAAGCTGCTGAAGTTTATTATTTGGTCTTGCAGCTTCAAAAGCAGATGGCACATTCTGAACTGTGAAAGTCCTCAACATGTTTTTGTACCTCCACATGGAAACTTTGGCAAGATGTTATGTATTAAGTACTAGCTACATGATTATATTATTGGTGTCCATGATTTTACCTACACTTCTACTACCTCCCTTTCCATAGAAGAGGAAAATCATTGCTTGAACTATTCTACAAAGTTTTTTCTTGGATCTGCATTCTGAAAATGTGTTTCTAGAAAGAATACGTAAATCACTATCCATACAATATGTTGGCTCATTTTTACTCAAGGCATTTACCTATTTAATTTCATTATTTCAGAGATATAAAGGTTTTCATATTAGTGCAAATATTTAAGTCATATTTTTATTATTATTTACAGGTGTTGGGTATTCTGCATAGTGTGAAGGTATTACTTAAAATTACTTTAAATCAGTAAAAAAAAAAACCCTAATTATCTGATGTCTTGTTATTGATTCCAACATTACCAGTTACCTAGAAATACAGGATTTTTTTGTTTGATGATTTGGAAACATCTGAGCAGCAAGTTTTGTATATCAGTGTGTATATAATGTATCCTAAGTTTCATATGTGCAATACTGAGTTCAGACATAACCAATTATGTGATGAATGAGAAATGTAAAGGTGATTTGGTAAATTACTTGAAACAACTTCATACAATGTCGCTGTCATCTTATCACACCTCATCTTTTCAAAATTGTTTGAATATTAACAGTGAAATCAATCTGGGGTAGATTTAAGAATTTTTAGTTTATTATATGAATTTATAAAATTGTTAAGGAGAACACATTTAGATGTGGTTTTAAAAAGGAATATTTTACATACTCTATATCTTAATTTTGAATTTTAAGTCAGCATGGATATAAATAATACCCATGCAGATGTTGTGTTGCATAGAACTCGAAATGCTGTAGGATATTAATTATGTTTAATAAAGTCCGATGAAAATTTATGATTACATTTAGAAGGACATATATACAACTATAGGCATTTATGTTTACTGCATTTTCTATAGCAATTGAAAATTTCATAAAATCACATTTGCTACTAAAAGATGAGAATGCTTTTTCAGTGTATGCCTGTGTAATATTTGTTCTCTGAAAAGCTTAATCTCAGTTTCATCAATCCAGCTGTTACAGTTTTACACAAGTAAATCTATACATCTGTTATTCAGTCTTAGAAATAGTCCCATAAGAGATGCATTACATCAAGCTAATGAACACAAATTCTTATATATGCAATTATAAAAAAAATTAAAACAAAAAATTGGAACATTGAAATCAGCTAGTTAAGGCATATGGCATGGTATCTGGAATAATTCAAATAAGAAAATGGATTCTCATAAAGAATATGGAAAAGATTACCTTTTGTGTTTGTTCCAATTTCAGCTTTTGTGTATGAACAGAACTTTCAGTGTGCAGAAACATAAGCCACTTACTGAAACTTTTTTTTTGCCTTCATTCATCAGCAGTGTGCAATATTTCATCCGTGATCTGTCAAAGCCAACAAACCAACTGCTATGGCTGTTCAAGCTCATTAGCTATTGACTTGAAGAACAGATGTTTGAATTCCTGTACCCTTCATGCTCTGGGTTTACAGTAGATTTTCTTACATTAACTGACCTTACAGGAATGACCCATGAACACAGAAGGACAGAATCAAGTGATTCTTTAGGCTGGAAAGGACCTCTAGTGGTCCTTCCAACATTCCTGTCCAAGCCAGCTGTCCTGGTTTCAGCTGGGATAGAGTTTTCTTCTCGGTACCTGGTATAGTGCTGTGTTTTGCACAGTGTGAGGGTAAGGTTGATAACACATTAATGCTATGGTTATTGCTAAATCATGTTTACCCTGAGTCAAGGACTTGTTTTTTGTGTCTTATACTCTGTAAGGAAGTACGCAAAAAAAACCCCATTAACTCATTTTGGATTTGAGTTCCTACAAGGACGTGTATTCCAAAAGCTAAAACTACTGACTGAAGTCAATGCATTAAAGAATGTTTGAGGTTCTCTTGCTTGGTGTGAGTTTTCTTCAGTCTCTTTCAAAGCCATTCATACTTATATAAATTCTAGAATGTGAACTGTATTAGCAGCTCAGTAATACAGAGTAGCAGCAGACATCCAGACCTCTGCACTGAGCTGGGCTCTGAGTCACATGTGGGATGCTATGACCTACATGAAACCATAGAAGCAACAAGGAAAAACAAGGTATATTTACCATATTTCAAAGACAAAGATTTGAAAAATTATGAGGCCATTGATTACTTTGTTGCCTTTTTCCTGGTCTAAGGAAATGAAAAGCCCAGACACGGTTAGAGGGTTGGAGTCATTCACCTCAGTATTTTAATGGGATCCCATTCGTTGTATTCACTTCACCCAGTACAGTCCCCTACCACCCCCTAATCGAGTATGTAATTAAAGACCTTACACATTAGCATATCTAACAAGAGGGCCCAATAAGGGGTCTGGGGTGGGCTGGCTTCTAGTATACAGAATCTGTCCTGCTAGGGGACCTTGAGTGCTTAAGACAACAGAATGTGTGGTCTTCTAACTCTACAGTTCTGGGGTGTTTGGTCTCCCGGCCTACTGGACACCAAGAAACCTGGCTAAGTTATCAGACCTAAAGAATTACAAGTATGAACGCTAATACTTGTGGATACAGAGAATTGTGTAAAAAGTATATAAAAGAAAAAGCAAAAATCCTTTCAGCATCATTTAGATTAAGAAAAATTCTGATGAGTCTTATTTACTTCATCTAACCACACCTACTTTCAAGTAAAGTGTTCATCTAAAGGAGTTTGTCTTTATAAGTACATGGATTTATGGCAAAAAATTAAAAATTCATGCAGTACTCAGACACTTACCGCTCACTAGGCCTTTTTGACACTCAGCTAAAAACTGACTGTTTGTCTATAGATTACCTCCCTCAGTGGTCAGTGCTAAATGGTGAACATGCTGAAAAAATAGAATTGATTTGCAAAATAATCATTATTTGTTTCTCATAATCTTTTTTTTCCCATTGATAACCCTTTTTTTCTGTTGCAATTACTGCAGCTTCAAATCTACTTAAAATTCAAGATTTTGTTGTTTTAAGTCTTAAAGAAAAAAGAAATATATTTCTTAAATGTCTCTGGTATCACAGAAAATATTACTGGAAAGTATTATTTGGAAAGTCCTGTTAGCATGGGACATCCTTCAATCTCCTGTTGAACATGGAATTTGAAAAATAAAATTTTGTTGGTAATCTTATGTACTTAAATTTTATGCCAAATCTGGCATTCTGTTAAATCAAATTCTTTCTGGGGCAAATGCTGACTTTACCTTAAAAAGATGCTCCAATCAAGAGCTTGAAATTGACTTAATAAGTTCCTGTTTGCCCTTCAATTTCCTGAAAAAAATGGGAGAGCATCATTTAGTGCCTATTCCTGAAGGTATCCACCAGAATTTAAACTTTTTAATTGATAGAATAAGAGATGCTACAGATGGCTGTATTTCCTATAGAATAAAGGATAATTGTTATTTTTAGCCCTATTATCTGTTTTACAAATGTAGCATATTTCATTTGAATTACCAATGTTGCTAAAGGGTATCTGTATTTATAAGCAAGTTCAACTTAGCATAACAAAACAAAATTAAGTAGCACAAAAAATGCACTAACTTTCATAGTATTTTATTTTGGATTGTGTTTACTATTGTAGGATGAATTAAGTCATCCTAAAAGATGGTGATAGGCATAACTGTCTAATAGCTATGCAGAATTAATCATTCACCACAAAGACTTGAATTCTTACCTATCCACTATTGCAAGAAATACAAAAAATATTTTATGATGGTGAGCAAAAAAAATTCATTGTTCTGAAGAAAATTCTGTCATGTCAGTGGTCATTTTGATGTGAGTCCAGCTTTATATTTCATATACTCACTGTCCCAGTGAGAGCGCTTGTATAGTCTAGTGGTAGAATGGAAGAATTTTTTCAATCTTTCCTCTGGTTAAGGTGCATTCCCGCCCGAATATTGTGTTGTTCTTCCACCATTCTCCCTCTCTAATTTATAGGACCAGACCTGAAAATAATAATGAAGGTTGATAATATCAGTTTGGAGCAATGTTTTTATTCTATCCATTTTTTCCCTAAGATAGATCAAAAACTTCACTAATACCATCATACTCCTACTCTGAATTTCATTGATCCAGTTATTGATTTTAAAGAAGTCCATTTGAACCAAGTGGTTCAGGAAAATATCTTTTCTTTGTTTTTTTTTTTTCCTGCAGAAGTGGTAAAAAGAAAAGGACTAATGAGGAATTCTTAAAAACATTGTCATATTAATTTTAGCATCTTTAAACAGAATCAGATGTTTAATGACCATGGCAATCTTCATTGTATGTTTCATATTTCATTGTTAAGCAATATTACAAATATGTTGGTAATTAGATATGTGAATAGATTATTAGGTTTTCATGCTATAATCTTCACAAAATATGACTAAATATTGTGTAATTCAGAACATTTTAAAACTTCCCTGTTTAGCAGACCCTCTTATCAAACATGAAAAAATATTATCTCGTGTAATTTTCAGAATAACCAGAAAATTTCATTTTCCAAAGGAAGTTGTAGGATTAATACTCACATTAAAGAAACTGTTTCAATGCTCTGTTGACAATTGCAGTAATTTTTATTACTTTGTTAGTGAGTGGTGCTGCTAACAGCAGTTATTTCTCTATGAGATTTTACTGAATCTCTATGCCATAATTTATTAGGTCTTCTAAAGACTGTGATATGTGAATTCACCACAATTAAAGTATACATTATAAAGCAAAATGAATGCACATTTCTTTATCTTTTAGATTTGGCAATGTGTTATAATTTTTAAATTCCAATATTCAAGGAATCTCTGAGTTTCTGCAAGAAAAATAGGAAAAATAAAGTTCTAATAGTCTGTATAACCCAATTTCCATTTTCTGGATACATCTGCTTTGTAAATTATATTGTGTGCCTTTCAGCAGTGTTGCAGATAAAGCATATGTAAGAGGCTTTTTATTATATAATGGAAATTCTAAATTGCATTTAACCTAAATTTCCAAAATTTGCTCAGTTTTTTGAAATCCTCCCCTTCTGTATGAAAGGAGGCACTGCTGTAATGGTGCAGACTTGTAACTAGTCTTGTTTTTCCTGTGTGCTGCACAAAGCATTGTATTCCATGTACTGTTGATATGATTGCTCAGTCACTGCAGTTTCTCTACGTAGTGATCTCATATGATTCACTTTTCCATCTTCTTGTGTCTGGGTCAGTCTGGGTGAAACAGACAGCTAAGATTTCAAAATATTTGGCTACTCCTGCTGTTCCAGGGAGGAATTGGGATTCATGGCCTTTCTTATCTGCTTGGAAGAAATAAGTTATTTCACATACTTGTTAGTACAAAAGGATTTCAGTACTGCTGAAGGGACACTAGGCATTATGCATGAAACAGTGCAGATATCATTGACATGAAGGAAAAAAAGGAGTCTCTGGATTACAGAATGTATAATAAAATAATAAAATTCAAGATAATCTGATATATTGTTCAATATTTTTATTTTATTTTCAATATTTATTTATTTATTTTTTATGCATATAAAATTCTCTAAAATTCATCGTCTGTCTCTGGTCACCCAATGATTTACACAGAGGACTTTTCAGACAATAATTTACTTTCTGTTGGTTGGCACAGCACATGAAACTATAGCAATAGGGTATAGAGCCAAATATCTTATAAAGGTGGCGTGTTGCCTTCTTCTAAGTGAGATGGTAGCTTACACTGTTGTATTTGAGAGTTCTGAAGAGCTAAACAACAAAATAAAACTGTGAAGAAGAAGAAGTTTTTTAATTCTCTTCCTCAAGCCCGTTGTTCTGTATGTGAAAGATCAATACAGAAATAAAATTGGTTCAGTGTGCTTGTAACAACTGGCAATTCTCTACAGGTTTGCTCTAGCTGACAGCAATAGGAAGTGCTATTTGCTCTGTAGGTATTGAAAATCAGTAGAAAATAAAAACCAGTAGTCAGCCAGCCTTTGTATGAATGTCCAAACAAGCAGTGGTAGAGGGAAGGGCAAGAAAATGAATTTATCTCTCAACAAGCCAGTTTGGCTCTCTCTGATTCATCTCATGAGCACCAATAACCACAGAAAAGTTAGAAGGCAGGGCTCCACAAACAACAAAGCAGGCAGAGAAGTCATGCAGTCTGCTGAATTTTCTTCTGTTGGCTGAGAAGAGAGCAGTTCTTCTTGGTCTAGGTGACCAGCTCCTAGCCCAGCAGCAAATTTTCAACATGCTTTGAAAAATTTCAGTCAATCTTAGCTTGTTACTTAGTTCACACAACTCTAAAGTGGGATTAGCATTTGCCTATCTCTAAAAAAAATTTCAGAAGACTAAATTTTCCAAGGCAAAGAATTTTGAAAATTTGACATTGAGCTTCTGGTGCATGGTCTGTATTTTGTCTCTACATTCAGTCCATCTCTGCGACCAAAAATTTTCACAGGACCTCAGGTGTACTGGGGATCTTCGTTTCATATAGTTCATTGGATAACCTTTTTCATGGGGGCTGAGGGAAAGAAGAAACAGCGATGGTTATTATTTAATTTTAGTTGCTATAATCTTATTTTTTCTAAATTCTTGCTTTCTAAATAAATTTCAGGCAGATGTTTAATATATAGTTTTCATATATGCAGAGAAGAAAGAACAAAACAGGACATCAGACAGCTGTTTGTTTCAAGTCTAGCCAGTTTAGCTCTAGTTCTGCATACTAGCAGTAAGAAAATTCAGTGATGCAAATTGAGTCACTTGATTAAAGAGAATATTCAATAAAATTCACACATGCATTTATTAAATAGTCCTCCTTGGCAGTCATGAAAGAGAGAGAGAAAAAAGAGAGAGATGTCAACTTCATCTTTCTGAGAGAGATATAAACGTCCACTGCATCCTTCTGAGAGTCTGTGAGAAATTCATTTGTGGAACACATCATAAGAAGGAAGGTATTTCTCTTCCTTTAACTGAAGTACATTGGTTCTGTGATGAATTTATATTTTGGTATAATTAATTCAGGTGGGAGAAGTTATTTTATTTATCTCTCCACCACGTTGATTGTCACTATCACTAGCTTGTTCTTTGAAGCACACATTAACTTGGCTTTTTCTTAGACTGTGAAGTGCTCGGGGAACTTTCTTCTGTGCTTGCTCACCATTGTGTACCACTTGTCTTCGGTCTCATGCTCTTTAGCTTTGTTATCTATTTTATATGGTGTTAGTGAGGCTGCTGTTAGATCTGTGATCACCTTCATTCAAAGATGCTTTGTCATTTTGTGACCATCACTTGATTGCTTAATATTTTATCAAAGTGCTGCAAAGGTTATAGAAAGGAGATGTACAGAGTGTAGGTGCCCAGGCACTGGCAGTGGGGGCTGCAGCAGGTGGGTATTTCATGAAAGAACTGTGACCCATGGAGATCCCACACTGGATGAAGGGGAAGGTGTGAGAGGCAAGAAGCAGCAGAGACGAGCTCTTCTAGACTGACCCATATTCCCCATCCTCATTCTGCACTGTTTGGGTTGGGGAGATACAGAAGTTGGGAATGGAACAAAGTTGAGCCTGGAAAAAGGGGGGCTAGGAAGCAGGGGGTTAATTTTTCTCTTTGTTTCCTACCATCCAAATCTATTTAATTGCCAATAAATAAATTCTCCCCATGTCAGCCCTATGATGATGATTGCTAAGTGATCTCCCTGTCTTTATCTTGGCCCAGGAGTTTTCTCATCGTGCCTTCTCACCCTCACTGTCATGTTGAGAGGGAGGGGTGAGAGAGTAGCTGGGTGAGCAGCTGATTGAGGTCAACCCACCACAGAAGGAACAGGGAACTGATACTGAACATGATTTTCCTGCATTCCTTCCGTGTGTACTTGTGTGGGCAAAATTTTGTAACAGATATGTGACCTCTTCAGTTTATTTAAATTATAACTAGTGCTGTCTTGTGTTGGATAAAGCTGTATTCTGTTGTTCAACACAATGTAGGCATGAGTATATTGAGAATTCTTGTAGTCACATGGTGTTAGCATATAGTGAACACATAAAACTAATTATTGTCTCACACTGCTGGTGCAATGGCCTTTCCAGAAGTGTGAAAAACACCTGCTGCATTAGGGAGTATTTCCAGGTAAAGTAACTGTTTCAGCAGTTCATAAACAGGTTCTCTGGGTCTATGGAAGCCCTGTGCTTTGCTACGAAATAGCAAAACTTTATATAATGCCAAATCTGCTTTTGTGCTCACACTTCAAATTAACTGTATTAAATAGACAATAACTGTTGTAGGTTTGGAGTACATTAAAATAAAATTATTCTTCCAGTTGTAGACTGTCTTTTCTGGAGGCTTTGCTCAAGTGCATTACCCCATGTTTGCTGTACATTCCCCTGTTTGGGGAAATGGTGTTTATATGGCACCAATTCACGTCTGTGCCTTGGGATATGTGTCCCCGTGGTTTTCCTTCTGCAGCTTCTGTGCAATTTGCAGTCCTGCTCTGCTGTTTGCAGCAACAGTGGATGTGACTTCCCACTGCAGTGAGGGGTTTTAGTGAGAACACCAGGAACTAGGGATCTATACATTGTCACAGAAATTGTTTTATCCCCCCTACGGTTCACATTGTCTTGTCAGAGCTGCCAGCACCTAGCAGACCAATAGTAATGAAAGATGTGAATGTGAGAGCTATAGTGTCGCATGCTGTGTTGCTACTAAATTACTCAGCAGCCGTTCAAAACACCTTCAGAAAATACATTTTCTCTTGATTTGAATACATTTTATGTAAATCTGACATGTGGTTTGGCCCCTGGGTTTTGTTCCCAACACTGTCAGAAACAATCTTCTGCAACCTCTTTTGTTCATCCATCTGGAAAATAACAGGATTATGCTTGCCTGCCTTCTGGGGCAGGTATAAGTTTTGCTCAACAGCAAATGTTGTGAAAAACACAAAACTAAACACCAGTCTGTGCCTGACATAAGCCAAGGTATGTTCTGACCATTTCTTTCCTTGGCTGAGGAGTACTCCTCCTCAACCAGCCCAAGAGGAAGACACTGATTATTAAGACTGAGTTTTACCTTCACTTTCACCTGAAGAGAACACATGGCTTTGTTTTAATGGATTTATTTCAGTCAAATACTTAACCCTGTAATCTTTCAGGATACCTTAAGGTATTTCATGGAGGTAGTGAATCGGGGACTTTTATCTTACCATTTTGTAAATGGCATTTCTTCAATTCCTATGTGGAGAAGCAGGCACACAGGCAGATTTACTGTAAACTTAAGGTGAGGATATGTGGGGAAAAAAAGGCTCAAGGTGACATGTGAGTGGAGTTTGCTGATTGCTTGGTGCAGACAATAATCTGAGCAGCAGCCTATGCCAAATGTATATCCATGTTTTTCAATTTTAGAACTCAGTTTGGTGATGCACTGATGTTGATGAGGTATTGTTGGTCTTGCTAAGTACTCAGTCTGCACTCCAAGGACTATGAATGCTTTCCAAAGCCCATATAATTTCATCTGTTTCCTTTTAACCTTTTAAACCTTCAGATTTGAGGCAGAAGGTTTTTGGGCTTATTTTGTGAGGTTTTGTTTGTTTCTTTCTTTTTTGTTTTTCCAGAACACAAAGACCATATTTAATAATTTTGAAAATCTTTATTTAATAATAGAGAAAAGCAGCCATCATGATCATTTGCTTTATCTCTAATAAAAATTTCAAAGAGTTTCAGAATGCTAAAAAGTTATCCTATGGTATTTAGGTATTCACACTATCTAATACAAGAAAATTCATTCATGCTGAATGGGAAATGGCCCTCTATTATTGCACATATTGTATTTCACATAATGTATTTTCAGACAGTATACATCTGTGATGTTTTATTTCTTGTGAGTTTTACACTGGTCAGCGTCTTACAGTTTTTAAAATAAATATCTCCTGTTAAAGCCCTCTTTGTTCAGGAAGATAATGTCAGTCTTACTAAGCAGGAAATTGAACAGGAGAGTGATTAACTTGGTTTGATTAGTTGTGAACTGCTGTAGAAATTCTGCTGATCTGACTAAAAAATTATCTTTTGGGGGATTTGGTAACTTGGTATTTAATCAGGTCAGATCACTAGTCACACTCCCTGGACAGTTTCTTCAATTGGGCACCACTCTTTTTGGTAGCAGCACAGTTTCATATTGACTAAAACTGTCCCTTATTAACAGTGGATTAAATATCTAACATTTTACCACTCAAGCAAGTATGGCAGTTGGATCCAGAAAGAGTCCTAGATCTTGGACAGTTCTCTCATTCTTACTCTCAAGAGTAAATGTGTAGAAGACAAACATTATTCAATGTATCCAACACTGTCAGAATTAGTTCATATCATTGCTTTGCAATTTAAAGCAATTAAGTGACTTGTCCATACATTTTTTATTATCATTGATCACCTTTTCTGACAGGCTGGCAACAGCATTGTGAGATTTTTTGGGTGGCTTTTATCTCCTTGGTCATGTAATATTACAGTAGTGATTAAATACTGAACACGTGTTTGTGCTCTCACTTAGAATGCTTGCTATGATATTTTGTATTTTTTCCTTTTGCACTTTTTCTTTATAAACTACTCAAAATCTGCTTCCATTTTTCTCAGTTATGAGCAGGAAGACAGTTAAGTACACCAAAGGTTGAGTACTGAATACAGACAACCAAAGGGCCAAAACATTTGCAGCTACATTGAGCAGGAAATGAAGCAGCGCAGAACTGTTCAGTTTAAATTCAAGATGAGCTTCAAGAAGCTAGTATATATCTCATCTCACCTTACACAAGTTCTTGAACTAAACATGAACTAACATTTTGTGACCTGCAACTTTCACAGCATAGTACTGTTGCATCTTCAGATGATGAAATAAATTAAATTGCCTAATAACTGGGAAAACTTTATGTACATATTCAGTGCTTTTAGAATATCTTTGCATACCTTTAAACAAAATGTAGACAAAAATTCCGATATTTTATTCTTCCAAACTGCATATTGAATTGTTGAAATATTTCACATATCAGTAACTGAGAGTATCCCTGCTCATTTTAATCCCAGATAGCTAAGAATTATTTTCTATGGGCTCCAAAGACCATCTCCTATAAAAATACTGTACCTTAAATCATTATCATGGATTGTTGATTCCAAAATGTTCAGTTGATCAAAGATGAGAATTAAAAACTGCTTAATAACCTTTTTCCTCTTTTCTTTTCAATCTTCCCTCCAGAAATGATCATGCTCTCTTCTTACGTCAGTGTAGAGTTTGTATCTGATTCAAGCCAAATAAAATCTATTTCTTCCCTACCTGCCCAGACTGTTACTTCAATATTCAGCGGTGACAAGAGAACACAAACACAGAGCTTCCTTTGCTCCCTCAACCCTTCTTGAATAAGAAAGGATGATCAAAGGAAGACAGGGAAAAGAAAAAAATAAATACTCACTTAGTAGATTTTCCATAACTGATTCCCCACACAATTTATTCTGTTTATCTAATTATGTGCACCACATATTATAGTTGAATCATCAGCAGGTGTCCTGCCTTTCATATGTTGGGCACAGGTGTATGGGTTTTTTTCCCTTCCTGACCAAACAGGAACCTGTTTTGATAAAACAGTGCAGTAGTTGTTTAATTAAAACAGTGGTAGAATTAGCTGACCTAATCCTGCTCACCCTATCTTCCTGCCAGCTCTCTTCCTCTGGCACACAAATGAGAGGCAGATGCATAGCATGCAAAGTTTTCCAGGTTTATCATTAAGCAAAGCACTTAATATTGACTGAAAACAGGCAAATATTTGACTGCTGCAATTTAATAAGTGCAGTGGGTATGTTCTTTAAAAGCAAGGTCTATTTAGATTAATTCTTCCTAATTTCTATTAACTTCAATAAGAAGTTAATTCTATTAACTTCAATAAGATCAATAAAAGCATGACAATCACAGAACTTGCACTCATTACCTGACGTATTTGGCATTCTTCAGACAACATCTTGGATAAGTCTCTTCATCTGCTTCAGCTCATTCCCTGTGATACAAGATTTGCAGAGATCTTTTTATTATAAAGTTAATTATTAATCACAAAATTCTGAAGTGCATAGGTGAGGACTAAAATAATTTCTAAAAATAACTTATAATGGATAGGTAAAACTATTTCCTAAAATACACTGCCATTCAGATAGAACATGCCTTTCAGGCACTCCTAGTACCCTTTATATCCAGATCAGCTAAGTGGGTAGGAAATTTGTTGGTCAGAATTGCGTTGTCTAACTGGCAGTCAGTTATCCATGGCATCCCTTAGAGCTCGGTGAGACTCAGGGAAATAATGAAGTTTTTCACTGCGTCCTTCAGAGGAAAAGAATCTTCCAGCATGACCTCCTAGGGTTTGCCTCAGAGGCATGTCTGAAGCAAACACCCATGAATGCTCTTCTGACCACATTAGAAATGTTTTTGCTATGCCAAATTATTTTAAATTATTCCATTTTTCCTTTTCTATTTAAATTTGAAGGACAACTTTCTTCTCCAAACCTTGCAAGTGTCTGGTATATAGGCTGGGATATGTTGATATATTTAGATTGACCATTTTTTAATAAGCTTGGTATTTTGGTGTTTGAAGTTTTAAAGAGTGACTTAAAATGAAAGACCGCTCTTTGATTTTATTTCATTCTAAAGCAAGACTTCTTGTTTTGCAGCCTATTTGATGGAACTCAAATACTGGTCAGTATTGAATCCTCTGAGCCAAAAGACATCCATGATGTGATCATGTTACCATACATTTTTCTAGAATCCAATATTCTTTTATCTATTGCAGTAAAAAATAAGCAAACAACCAAACAAACCCCATAAAATAACCTTTGGCAAGGGAATGATGCAAAGGGACCAGCTATAATCATGAATACAAACATACAGAAGACAGCCAAGAGGCAATGGCCAGAACCTGGAACATGGGAAGTTCCCTGTGACATGGGGAAGAGCTTCTTTTTTTGTGGGGATGGCTGAGCACTGGAACAGAGTGTCCAGAGACACTGTGGTCATTGTCTCCTTCTATGGAGATACTCAAAAGCTATCCAGATGCAAACACAAGAAACATGCTCTAGGGGACCCTGCTTTAGTAAGGAGGTTGGAACAGATGACCTCCAGTGGCCTCTTGTAACCTGGCCCATTCAGTGAAACCATGTGAAATGTAAAAATTCAGTGCATACTTTGGCTTTATGATGGGCCATAATAGAAGAGTGAATGCTTTTACCATCCTGTTAGAACACTTAGGTGTTAGTGCCTAAAAATGATCTGTTCTTCATGCTCGCTCAGGCCACTTCAGCAACTTGTCTATATTTAGTGTTGACTACAGAGGCTGCCAGACACGCTCAGGTAGTGAGGTGCAATATTTAGTATAACCTGGTAGGGAGCAGGACAGTGTATGAGGCAGGACTGCATCACACACTCTGGAGTTCCCTACCTTTCAGGATAATGAACACTAACTCTCCCAGTGTGCAGGGATTCTCACTCTGCAAACACTGATTTAAAATGCTTTTCATTCGGGCTAACACTAGAAAGAAAAGAATATAACTGGTAACTGGTAAACCCCAGTGCGCGATTTAATTTGTTGATAATCAGAGACAACTTAATCTGAAGTTAATTTTTGTCAGTTAGAAATGTCAATTCTGATAAATTGATACATTTTTCAGTGCTTGAATCTTGACCTAAAGTATCTACATGTTAATAACACCAAACATCTCTCTGAAATGAAATAGTTAATCACAGGGTGGTTTTGTAGTGAAATATTTTCTAATATTTCCAAATTCAATATGTGTGCAGTTGCATTTATAATATATAAGTGGAAAATTGGACATCAAAATCAAGAAATAAAGAACCTGATCTGTAAGCAAAACCAGATTTTCCATACACTGCAACAGGCATTGTGGTGCTTGTTTACACTTCCACAATTTCCTTAATGACTTGCATTCATAAACTTTAATCTTGTTAAAAGGCCTATGTAAGACTTTGACCATCCATGAAGAAATGTGGCACATTTCACATCATAAAAGACTGGGTTTTTTTCCATGAACACCTCATACTTTGTTTCTGCAGTCTGATGAAAGTAATTTTTCTTGTTTAAAAAAACAAAAAACTTCCTAAAAGATGGCCTGTAAACACACATTTACACATGCAAGCTAAATGTATTATATTTAACTTGCTTTCTTTTTTGCAGTTAATATTCACAAATCTTGTGCAGTATTTATTTCCCAAATAATACATTTCAGCTCAAATATATCACTAAACAAAGTGAATAAAAAAAATAGGAGAGACATTTGTAATACAGTAGGAAACATACATCTGGCTATTTAGGTAGTTTCTGATGAAGCACATCCAAATGGCATTATAACCTATATTTTGCCTTTTGATATTCAAATAGGCAATAGGCATCATAATTCTGTACCTTCATGTACATTTTAGATTGCAGCTAGAATGTGTATAAACATACCACCATAGAACAGTCTCTTTTTTCTTTAAAAATAGCTGTTTATGTTGGATGCTTTGATTTAGACAGGTTCAAGTAGAAAATACACATGAAATTATTATGAGAATCTTAATTTCTTTGATAGAGCAGTACTAAAGCTCATATTTTCATTCTGATAGGGGAAAACACAGCACATTTGTTACCAAAAGCAGACTGCAACAAAACATTTAATGAGTCTGGCCCAGATAAAGATGAGTAGAGAACTTTAATGTTTAGATGACTACAGTAAGCTTCAAGTTCTGTGCAATTCTGTATTAATGCATCTATTCTGAAATCAGAGATCTGCTCTGTTCTGTTCCCTTTTGTGTTCAAAGCAATAAGTATCTGTCAAGAAACAATTTTGTAAAAAATGCAATGAACTGGTTATTTTGTGTGGCCATTAGGCTTCACAAATCCATAAATATTAAGTCTGGTAAGTGGGAGTGTTATATAATGTTTCTGCCTTATATTATTGACTTCAAGTGAGTTGTTCACACTTTGTGAAAGTAGATTTGTAACATGCCCAGCACTTTTAGCAATGATATCTCTCATTTCTCCAAAAATCAATTATTCTTCCCTGTACTGAAGGGGGCCTGAAGGGATTATGACAAGGCCTTACCTTCTTTCTTACTGGTGGTGCCAAGAGGAGAGACACAATGTTGGTGAGGATTGTAGACACAGAGATAACTCTCTTAACTGGTGTTATGGCTTAATAAGAAAGATCAGTTATGCATTCCCAATTTTATCTGGGTTACAAATGGTGCATTACCCTTCTCTGCAGTTCTCCACGGCCCTTTGTGACAGCATAAGTGATGATTAGCACAAATAATATGTTAGTGATAATTCTTGTCATAAATAGAAAACTTTTCTTTGACAATAACACGTTTGTACCTTCAATTCTTAAGCAATACAGTGGAAGACTAAATATCCTCTTTTAAGAGGCTACTTTTAGCTCTGTGTGCCCTGACTCACATTCTTTCGCCATATTTTCAGTTGATCTTAGTGTAATTCAACTGAATTAGGTGTTCATAAACCATTATAGAAGAGTTGAATAGAGTATATAGTTGTTTCAGCAGTAGTTGCTGAATTATAAGAGAGATTAAGCGTCTGGCTATTTCTTTTTTCCTATTGGGATGCTTCTGAGAATGTCACCAGAAGGGACCAAGAACAGACTGTTTGAATATCACTATGAGAAGCTGGCACATAAGTTTGCCTAAGTCATAATTAGAGAAATGTGACAGTAGCTCCAAGGTCCAAAGGCTTAATGTTACAAAGGATTAGAAGACATGAGCCTTAAGGAGTCTGAAAACAAAATACTTTTTGTTTTTAATTGATACTTATGTGTAAAACTGAAATACAGCAGGATGTCTCTTGGTCCTAAGTATTAACAAATATGCCAGCCTCAGCCTCAGGGTTTGCCCTAGTTGGCAATAGAAGGTCTTTATTCTCCATTCTACACAGGATTTCCTGTACTAGTATATAAATTGTTCCTTCTCTTGGCATTCAAATTGAAGAGTCACTTCCTCATTAACCACATTGCTTAACCCATTTTTCTCTTAGTTCTCCCATGCAGAGAGGAGGTAACAGATCATTTTAGACCATCAGAGTATGCAAAAGAAAACTAATTAGTGCTGCCTGCTAGAAGTAATGTATGTTACTGATCATTGTATTTCTTCTGTCTGTAATAGGTAAGAAAAGATCCTCGACTGGAGATCATTGTAGTATTGCAATTATCTGTACAGAACTGCATTGATAGAGCTTTATTCACATGTCAAGTGGCTTCCTAATTTTCATTCATAGGATCAGACTTATGTAAGACAATAAATGGAAGACTGTGTCTGAAGATGGTTAAACATAATAATTCATTCCTAGGCTCTGGTGCAATACCAGAGTCCCTCTGCTGCTGGGAGTGATAGCCCTCCTCAGGGAAGGGGAGACATAATTTGAAGACTGCTATGTCTCTCTTCAAGAACATTTACAATGTTTTTTTTGCAGTATTTTCTTGGCGATGTGTTAGGATAATTGAACTCTCTCTTTCTTACTGTCTTGAGGGGAACTTACCCCCCTCAAAATATGTTTTGGATATGCTATTATTTTCCTTTATTCTTTTCTTTGTTCTGGTTTAACCATTCTAAAAAGCATAACTTATGCATACGTAAGTTGCATAAGAAAAATTTTTAAACATAGTTTGTTGTCAGAAATACATGTATATATATTTTCTTCAAACTTTGTGTCTCATAGCCATTTCACATGGCACCATTGCTTCTATATGTACGTAAACTGTTCTCCTATTTCTCTTTATTTTCACCAATCTTTTCATGTGCATGAGATTCAGTTACCTGGTAGGGAGATAAATGTCATAAAAATAGTTTTAAGATGTGATGCCAAAGCAACAATGTAGACAAGTTTTGAAATTTGAAGTTTTACCAAGTGCTCTTTTCATATTTTGCCAGGCTTACAACAGTGTTAATTTACTCACCAGGAGGTAATACTGAATACTTATATGGAGTTATACTCCGCTTCTACTGATATTAATATTTTCTTTCTTAAACAGAAACACGATCCAAGACTCCTTTTCAGTGTATTCAAAATCACTCTACCTACAAATGGTCTTGTACTTAAAGGGAAGGAAATGCTTGATAGTGGTCAGAGAGTCATGTTTTGCTTGAGACTAAAAGGCCTCTGAGTTAGCACTTTTTAGGGTACTCTTTTAAAGTTAGTGTTCATATGTTCCATGCAATCAAATTTTATTTACTATTTAGCAGAAGTCTTCCAACTTCTTCCAGTCTTCATTAGTATAAAATTACATTGTTGCATTTGATGACTATTTTGGATTTTTCTAAATTAATTCCCTAGTATAACCTATTATCCCAGACAATTTTTTCCCATTTCTCAGAGAGAAAGGTATATGACTTTTGAGGTAATAGGTCAGCACTGCTACTTTGTTGCTGAAATTATTTCATCACCATTTAAGGGAAGAACTGGCCAAAATTTATTATCTGACAACTCTTCATAAAAATGGTTTTACTCTTTTCACACCAGCATATTCTTTCAGTGAAGATTATGGTTGAATTTTCATGTCTTACATATTTTGTCTTAGTTGTTGCATAAGCTTTAGCTGGAGGTTTTTTACTGAAAGAGGAAGGTCAACTTTCTTTTCTGAAATTATACAATTTTTAATAAAATTGCTTGAATACAATTACATCTATATTAAAAATCAGTGATTTAGAGAAGCCAGATTAGAGGGCAAGAATGAGCTGTACAAAAGACCACAAGCACCTTTCCCTAAGGAGTCTTCATCTCTGTAGCACCAAAGAGTAGAAGAGTAGAAGTCTTTCTCTTTGATATAATGTAGACTCAAAGAGAAGGTAAACGTAGCCATAATGAAAATTAAACATCCTTATTCAGGTGCAGCAAATACCCAGTTGGTACATGAACCTGAGGCAATGCAGTCAGAAACAGGAGAAAGCAACTGTATTCAGTCTTGAAGGTGGATTACTGGATTTAGAAACACAGGGTTTTTATCAGCAGTAAAATCTCAATGAATTAGTCTAATAGACAAAAAACCCACAAAATACACTATGAAGCCTGCTATGATCCAACAGACATAAAAACAAGCATATTATATATTCTGTATTCTTCCATATGCAGACTTTTTGACCTGAAACTCAGATTAGAACATAAGGTTTTTGTAGGACTTGGTGCTTACTGCCAGGATCAATTTTGTAACAATCTATTCTTCCAACACTTTCATGATCATGAACAACAACAACAACAATGACTATGGTAATTATTATGATAAAAATTCAATTTTGTTGTAACTTCAAAACTCTGCATAAGTGTTAGTACTAATTATTTCACTATCTTTGTGTTATTCCCATTCTTGTATGTGTGAAATGGAGGTGTCACAGTCTATCAGTTCGTTGTCACAGCACATTGATGTATTGTGTTTACACCAGTGAAGTCCCTGTGAAGTCAATGGAATGGCAGAGATATGATTAAAAGCAGAATTTACACTTTCCTTTAAAGATCCAGTCTGGGAACACATATCTTTAAAGTCATGATTCATAAAATATATATGTTGAAGAAAAGCATTCCATTGAAATAAATGATCCTTGGGTGTATGCTGCCTGTAGTATGCTTGGCAATATATGCATTAGAAAGAGTCCCATTAGCCAGTCTGCTAAAGGATCATAAACTTGACTGTTGGACTAGCAGAGCTGGAGTAAATGAAGCATAAACCAAGCTAAGCAGAACATAACATAAACAGTATCTGTTTCACCTAATGTAGGTATTACCATTTTCAGCTACTAATATGCTTACACAAAAACATTGATTTGGGGTTTTGTCAGATTCTGTATAGTGTATGAAAAAAGATTAATTGCATCTTCTGTGCAAAGTAGGTAGTATTTGGCAAGGTAAAGGGTATGAGTTTTCCTTACATTCTTCAATTCTACCTGTATGCCCATAGTAAAAAGAGAAGAGGGCCTTTTTTATGAGCACATGTAGTGACAGTACAAGGGGGAATGGCTTCCAACTGAAAGAGGGCAGGTGTAGATTAGATACAAGGAAAAAATTCTTCACCATGAGAGTGGTGAGGCACTGGAACAGGATGCCCAGATAATTCATGGGTGTCCCATCTCTAGAAATGTTCAAGGCCAGGTTGAATGGGGTTTTGAGCAACCTGGTCTACTGGAGGGGCCACAACAGCAGGGTTGGATTTAGATGTTCTTTAAGGTCATTTCCAACCCAACCCAATCTATGAATCTGTGCTCTCTGATAAAAAGATATTGTTTGACTTTTTCAAATTGGAAGGACCCCCTAAGGATTATTGGTTCCAGCTTTCTGCTCCTTGCAAAACTATTTAAAATTAAACCACATACTTAAAAGCGTCATCCAGATGCTCCTTGAATTCTGACACTTTGGTGCCATGACCACTTTCCTGGGGAAGCTGTTCCAGTGACTGACCACCCTCTCAGTGAAGTAACTTTTTCTAATGTTCAATCTGAACTTCCCTTGATGCAGCTCAGCTCATTCTATTTCCTTGTGTCCTATCACTGGTCACCAGAGACTGACCAGAATCTCCCCTTACACTGCTCCCTTTGAGAATGAGGTCACTCCTCAGCTTTCTTTACTCCAAGATGAACAAACCAAGCGACCGCAGACGCTCCTTTTAAGTCTTGCCGTCAAGACCTTGCACCATCTTTGTCAGTCTCCTTTGGACATGCTGTAATTGCTTTATATCCTTCTTTTACTGAGACCCCCAAAACTGCATGCAGTACTTGAGATGGGTCTGCTCCACCTAGAGTGACACAATCACCTCCCTCAACTGGTTCATGAAGCTATGCCTGGTGCACCCGAAGTTGTCCCCTTTGGCTGCCAGGATACACAGGTGGCTTGTATTCAACTTGCCATGAACTCAAACCCTCAGATGTCTCTTGTACAGAGTGGTTCTCCAGCCTGTCATCCCCCAGCTTGTATGTATAACCAAAATTACCCATTCCAGATGAAGACTCTGGCACTTGCTGTTGTTAAATTTCATATGGTTGGTGGTTGCCCTGATCTCTGGTCTATCCAGATCTCTCTGTTAGGTATCTCTGCCCCTGAGGGAATCCACAGCTCCTCCTAGTTTAGTGTCATCAGCAAATTTACTTTAATGTACACTTAATTTCTGTGTCCAGATCTCTTATAAAAATGTTGAGGAACACTTGCCCTAAAATTGAGCCCTGAGGAGCCCACTGGTGACTGGCTGCCAGCCTGATGCAACCCCATTTACATCTCTGAGCCAACTGCTCAGCCAATGTGCGATGGACTTCTCTGTGTGCTGGAGATTTTATCCAGGAGGATACTGTGGCAAATGGTACAGAAAACTTTGCTGAAATACAAATGCACTATGTCTACTCTCTTTTCTTGGTCAACTAGATGGCTGACCTAGCCCTAAAAACAGATTAAATTGGTTAAGCAAAACTTTCCCCTCATGAACTCATGCTATCTGTGGCCAATAAGGGTGTTGTCTTTCAGATGTTTTACAGTAATTCCCAGAATGAGCTCCTCCACAATTTTATCAGGCACTGAAGTGAGACTGACAGGCCTGTAATTAACAGGGTCTTCCTTCTTTTTCTTCTTGAAAACTGAAACAATATTTTCCAGCTTCCAGTCAACTGGAACTTCTCCAGACTCCCAAGATCTTTGACAAATAATGAAGAGAGGTCCTGTGATGACACTGGCCACATCTTTCAGTACTCTGGGATGAGTCCCATCAGGGCCCAGAGACTTATGTATAAACAGCTGGAGCAGCAAGTTTCAAACAAGTTCAGGGTCAGCTGGGAGTTTATCGTTCCCTAATGCATTCCCAAAGTTCACACACCTCTTTTTGTGTGTGATTTGTTTTATTTTTCCTAAAGAAAGGGGCATCAAGGGACTCCTGCAAGACACTTTAAGGAGTCAAAGTAATTTGGGATTTTTCATCTTCCTTGTTTTTATCTACTCTTCTCCTTGGTCTCCTTTTCTCTTTCCCTCTCTGTACACTTTTACGATTTGGTCAGTTTACAGCAACGAGAAAACCTGAGAATTGATGTTGAATTGCTGGAGGTTATGAAATATGTTTCATTGATTTCAAATAAAATGTCAGACATAAAATGCAGCATTCATTTTTATAATTGTCACTTCTGAGAGTTGCAATTGAAGTCGGTAAGAAAAACCAAAATGTGACCTTACTGAAATAGAAGAGGGTAAAGAGACATACCAACACTTCAATGAAAGAAATATGCTGAAGTTAATTTTTGGGAAGTGAAGGTATGGTTTTTATAACAATGGAATTTTTAGAAATATATTTTTAAGGGACAAAAAGGTAGTAAGTGCAAGAATTTTGGAAAAGTATGAAGAGATTGTTAAAACTGCAAGGCACAATACAGTTTTCACACTTGTGAATTGAATGTGCTCAGTCAAAAGTAAAATCACCATTCTTGAAAAATGTCCTGTATTACTTGACAGTTGGTTAGGTGTTCCCTTGACAACTGCTCTGGTTAATCAAGGGTGTAAATGAAGCCACTATTTCAGTGTTTTGCAGGACACTTTTATTTTATGTCTTTAATATCAATACTTTTTTATTACAGGGATTTTTGTGGGGATTTTTTTTCCTATGTTGAACTGTTAAGGTGGGCTAGCATTTTTCACATTGTAGGGAGCAAAATAGCGAGTAGTTCTAAATGTAGTCCTTCAATTGTGGCATTATAAAATGGACAGTGGTGTAACTAGTTTCTAATAATTTTTCAGAAGACCAAAAACCCTGGTCTGCTAACAGTGGGAGGTCTTTGTTCAGAAACAGTCTTACCATGATTATTTAGCTTGGATAAAAACAAAAGTTCCCTTTATAATGCCTGGGGTTATTTATACCTGCTGATATGACGTTTTAATTTTGCTATACCTCTCTTTAATCTGTTAGAAATATGGCTGCACCTTCAGCTTTATATAGAAAATATGATTGGTATAAACTAAATTTTCTTAAGTATGTTTACATAACCATGAATGCACCATTTTTACATGATTACATTAGGTAGTTATAATGCATGAAAGCAGTTAAAAGTCTTGCGGAAGTTCCAGTCTCTGGACCTATTCTCATCCATATTGTCAAATATGTAATCAGTTTAAGATGCTTTACTATGTTTCCCTTGATATAACTGGAAGCTGAAGCAATTATGCTATCAATTAGAGCTTAAGTCAGTCTTTCCAATCATTAGAAGAGACATTAGTAAGGATTTTGCATTCATGCTTTCTACTGTGCTCCTTTAGTGCCACCTGGTGACTAGCTTGAAAGGAAAAAAAGTATGATTTTATTTCCAGCTGGTGAAGTAGTCTGTGATAATTTAAGCTGACACATTTACTTGAGCAAGATCATACCAGGTAACATTTGATTTAGAGGTGCCCCAATCTTAGCTTGCTTAAGAGGACTTCTTTGACTACCAGTTCCAGACCTAAAGTAATCCAATGCCAAATACCCACAACTGTGTCGTGAGTGTGTGAGGTACACATTGCACTTTGTTAGAAATCCGGTGTTCTGGTTTGCACCTGTTGACATCCTTGAGTCTTTTGTAAAAAAACAGTAAAGCCTTTGTAATTCTTGTTCTTAACTTTGTATAAAATCCATAGCAATTCTTTCTGTGAAAGAAATCATTATATTCTAAGCCAAGAGCAAATAAGAAGGCTGAACATCTTGTCATTTCAAATTTGTGGAAATAAATACTTGAATGCATCAGGCCTATATCTTAGCATCTCCAGCAACAGGTTGGGCTTCCCATGGCTCCAAACCTGTTTAGATTACTGTGTGTAACATTGCCCATATGTCCTCCACATATACACATTTCCCATAACTACTCCTCACACACCCAATTCTTTACTTCCCTGTGAATCCTTTTTATATCATTATGAATGTGATGCACATGAATCACAATTCCAGTGCCTGACAAAAATTATCCTGCAATGGGATCGTATTACATTCTCTCCTGTCACTGTCTCTGGAGGGAAAAATATGCTGGCTTTAAATGCATCCAGAATATGCCACTGAGATGCGAGGCAGATGGACTGAAATGCCTTCAGCATCTAAACAAGTGAAAAAGCACCCCTGAACTAAAAATACTTCAGAATTTAAAGATGTCAGTGATTAGCTGCTTTCATCTCAGGTGTTCTTAATGTGAGGTCAGGATCTCATAATATGAGGTTAATTAGAAAAATAAAGAAAAAATGTCAAGAGAATAAATCATCAGTTTCATTTTCTCTTTTCTAATGTGGATAATGGATTTCAATCTGCTGTGAGGTGCATGAAATAATACAAATGCATTTATTCAATTGCAAGATAAAGACAGATTTAAGCATAGATTATAAGAAAACTATAACCAGGTTATAAAGCAACATGAATGGTATTTTAGTTCAGGTCATTTACAGAATATTTCAAGTCTCTTCTTTTTCCCATCATTTTAAAAAACTAACATGATTATATTCTGCATGTGTCCATGTTGTGGCTCTTTCTGGGTTTAAATGCTATTATAAAGACTGAGGCAGCATTTATGGTTTAATTGCCAATTTTTCATATGTTTATAATTTTCCAAGAAAACTGCCTTTTGGACTGTAATTTTCCATGCTCTGTCTCTTTCTAAAAGCTATTCTAGGCATATTTAAATAATCTAGCAAATTCAAACAGTCCTCATTTTGTGGTAACCTAAGCATGAAAAATATCAATTTTGTTCACATTTCAAATGACAGTTTTTCCTTTCTATGACAAGACAGAGAGAAATTTCAAGTGTTAATTCCTCAGAAATCTTTACAAAGAAAGAAGCAAATGCTGAAGAAAACAGTGGTAGCATGGAGTGCATTCCTAACATGCACTCCAGAATACAGGGCAGTAGGTTTCTGCTTGTAGCCTGTGGTTTTATTCTCACAACTCAGTCACTAATCTGTTGGCTGACATCAAACAAATCCATTCTGTTCTTTGAGATTTCATTGCTGCATAGTAAAACTAAAAAGCAAAATGCTTCTATGTCCTTTGTGAAGTTAAGATCTAATGATCAAAATCACTGTATAATAGCTGCTGTTTATAGCTGCTTGGGGGTTTTATTACGATTTTCTTTTCCCTTTTTTTCTCAGATATTTCTTTAAAGGTAGAATGGGTTACCAGGCATGCCTGAGTAGGGATGACTGTGTTATTATCTAAATGAATTTTTGATTCTTGGGCTTATCTAAATAAAGATACCTAAAGTAAAAACTTGTCAGTATCAAGCAGTCTTTAAGGTTTATTTTAGCTGCACCTATAATTAATCTTCCACTTTTTTCCTTTAGTAAAGGATCAAAACAATAGTAATTATGTGTACAAAACAGTGAGCATGTGTGTACACCAGGCATTTGCAATGGAAGTTTGCAACGCTGAATGGATGGCTAATTGCTTGAAGATGGTCAAACCGACCTCATTGTTCTTTCATTTTTCATTGGATGAACATTCTTCTTTATTAATTTTGCCTCTTCACTTAAACTTTTGTTCTTTGTGGACTAGACAATTGAATTATGTGATATAAGGGGTTATTTAGAAAAAGAAACATGCAGACTTCAGAAATCTTCCTAAAAACAGGGACAAAGCAGGGATAGAGGGTAGGCTTTGCTATGTTAGGTCTCTACTACAGTATCCACTCAGAGAAGAAAGCATCCAGGAAAGGCTATAAGTTGGGTTCTCTCAAGAGAGAATCTTGAATGAGCTTACTTTCTATTATCTGAGAAAGTTATATTTGTAAACTCTGATTTACCTTGATAATTCCCACCAGCTGAAATATGAGTAGGAATAATACATCAAATTCAAAGAATATTTTGCATTTCAAAAATTGGTTGGAAAACACAATAGTGGAAGTATTTTCTCCAAAATTGTCCTTATTTCAAGTACCTAAAAAGGAGATCACAGACTGTTTGTCAATATACCCATTGTTTATTGAGGAACTTCTGTTTACTGAATTCATAATTTATAATAAAATTGCACAAATCAGATGATCTTCAAAACAGCAGGAACTGCTTCTGGCTCCCTATATTCAAAATCAAAATATTATTCTAACTTTAAACTTTTCAAGAAGGAATGCAGTTCAAAATACCTTAACAACATGATGTTTTTGCAATCTAAAATTAGAAATAAAAATTAACATTTTTCAAACTCATTTGAATAGTCTAGGGGTCTAGGTCACATTTCAGAAGGTGATATTAGAAAATGCCATTCAAGTGTCTCAGACTTTTAAAGAAAGATTCAAAAATAAGAAAAGTGTTGGATACTTACCAAGTAGAAATAATTTAGCACATTTCAACCCCATGCATTGGAGTACAGTGAAAAGTCAATGAATTAGTATTGATTGATTTAGCTGTGAACCAGCAGTGATATACCCATTGGAAAGGTGGGATTTATTAATATGTGTGCATCAGCTGCTGATGTGGATGTGCTGGCTATAAGACAAGCTAGTAAATGCACCGGTTTTGGTCTGCTCAGTCAGAAATCACTGCACTGCAGTGAATTTATAAATATTCATTAGAGACCCAATACTATATCCACTTATGTCAATACAATGTTCCCAGCAATTTCAGAGGTGAAAACTGAGACTCATAATTTCACGATGAATCTACGGACAGGAGGATGAAATTGTAAGACTTTAGACACAGGAGCAGAAACACAAAGCTCAAGGCATAACTTGGAATAAATCATGCCATGGCAGCACCAACCACGTGGTGATATATAAAAAGGTACCATTTGAGACTATGGTACATTTTGTTGTGTTTTCTCCAGGAGTAAATTTGTCCTTGTCAACACTGAAGTAATTTCTATGATTAGTAATGTATGCTTCTAGTGTACAGATCATAACGGGCTTTAAAATATTTTAACTCTTTCACAAGTCTATGGTGTAACACAAAAAATCCTCTATCCCAGTGAAAAACAATTTATGACATTCCTGTCTTGTCCTTCACCATTCATTCAACTAAAAGTAATGGAAAATTTGCCAGTCCATATAAATATATATATTTTTTTAGAATATTTTTTAAAATTTGTTGTGTAACGTTTGTGAAACATTACATAAACATGTAACATTGTTGTTAGAAGCCTTACTCTGAAAACCTAATTATAGTGACTTGGCTGAGCAGAGCTTCCTTGCAGAGTACGTGTAGTCAGTAAACCTTAACATACTTCCCGAAAGGGGGGCCATTACATTCTCTTTGAAAGCACATGCAAATTGAATTGGAAAGCATTTCTACAGAAATAGAGGAGGTCAGTTTTAAAGAATCTGTCAACTACTGTTGTCCTACTCTGCATTTGAAGCTATAGTGTTTATGTAAATTTCCTTTCTAAATATAAAACCAGTGGTTTTGAAAATAATCCTTTTTTAAATTGCATTTTTATTGCTGAAAATATTAATGGCATTTTTTCAGCTCTCATCACAGAAAGAAACTGAAGAATTCTCAATGTTTTATTGAACATTTAGTATTTACTTCACAAATTCCCTTAACCTTACATTCTTCTTTATCTCTGAGGCTCAATACTAGAGTTTGTACTAGCACACTTCCCAAGTAGTGATAACTGCATCACAGTGTAATTTTTCTGCTCAGAGGTATGCAGCCTTTCATTTCTTATTCCATTTCTGTTCCCCCTGTAGGTCAGGAAAAGGAAATTTCAACCCAGGCTGTTCAGCATCATTCAACATTGATGTCACATGTCCAGCAATCCTCTGTACTAGGGAGACTGTATGACAACTACAGTCAGCACTTAAAATTTATTAATACCCACTTAAATATTTAAAGATCTCTTTCTTCTTTTCTCTGTATATATTTCAAACACTAGTCAAGAATAGTAAGAAAGCAAATAGAGGAGGGACATTAGTAGAAGAAACTCACATCTTTTGTCTCCCAGGTAATTCAAATAGCCATGAAACTGGAATTAGTAGTGTTCAAAGATTTTCATCCTTTATGGAAGCATAAACACTTCCTTCACCTTACCTTTGCCATGTGAGGTTTGAATAATCTGTGACCAACAGTATGAATAGCAATGGGATCTTCTGTTTCCTTACAGCTACATGTTGCCTGTGGGCAGTCCTGGAGGTTATTGCATGATTGAAATGGCTGCGGATGGAAACCCTCCTGTACAGCGCAGACTTTCTTTCTCACGTCAAGCATCTCAGGTGAGTCTGCGAAACATTAAAAAATAGCCATTTGCTTTAAACATTTCATCAGCATATGCACTACAGTTATTTTCAAAGGAGAATAGGTAAACTCTAACTTCTGCTAAAGGAGGAAATGCAATTCCTCTTCAGATATCATTATATGCACTTAGCTTCTTTTTAATCGGTCATTTCACACCCAGCAACCACACCATATCCATTAATTTTTTAGTTTATTTGACTCTGAAACTTCTATTCCTTCTGCACAAAGTCCATGAAAAGGAAATGGATACTACAAGAGTTTAAAAAATATATATTATCAGTGTCATTTATCTAAGGCCATGGTGTTATTAGAAACAATTCAGATATTATTAAGCAGTAATTGTAGTTACTTTTTAGTTGCAAGCCACACTGTCTACTGGAGGACAGGTATGAATCAACAGTTATTTGATCTTGTGTCAGCATTGTTGCTAGGACTTGACTTCTGAATAGTATTGTAAAAATATCTGTCTCCATTTTGAAACTGATATCAGAAAACTCATTCTGAATGGACAAGAAGCCAGTTTTTCCCAAATCTTGAATTTTTGGGTTATTCTTTGTCTTCATTTTATTGCCTGTCTTTGTCATGCATTCATATGCTCTCATTGCAAGATTATTTCTGCATAAAACATTTAAAATGTTTTTAGACAAGAATTTGAACTGTGATTGACAGCTTGCTTTATAAGTTTGTTCACTAGACAGCAGGCCAGTTATGTGTAGAGATGCTTATCTTGATGTGCATCTCACAGCATGCACTGCTGGTTTGTAATAGAATTTCTTCCCTCGTGTGGTACGTAGTATGAATGTCAAGTCCTCATGACTAACTATTACACTTTACAGATCTGCTCCTAACCTCCTAGAACCTCTATTTACAAAGTACACAACCACAGAAAGAGAAAAAGACATTTCTTATCTCTAAGAGGACTAATGAATATCTTCCCATTATTGCCCAAGATAATCCTTTTTGCCACTCAGGCTCAAAGTGAAGAAGGATATTTTCAAATTAGTATTTGAAAAGTTAAACATAAGTATTGCATAAGTTATTGATATAATGCTATATTAAGCCTTTTATGTTATTAACAAGACTTAAAGGAATTCTTTCTTTGTGTCTCCTTAAAATATATTCTGGTTAAGTCAGTTAAATTCAGAACATGACCTTTATAGAAAGAACGTGTATTATGGTGTACTAGCATGAGCCTGAACATCTAATACATTATGATAAAATTATGATGGTAGAAATTGAGCAAAGCCTACTGAAGTTGTTCTGTGCTACACTGGTTCTGCCCCCAAGGTTAGTGTTTTTGTAAAATAAGCCAAATAATAAAGGAGATTGTGTTGCAAGAGGAGTGTTAAAAACACTGTTCTTAATCACAGATACTTTATAATGCAGTGCAATGCTTTGCTTAATTCTTGGAAGAGATTCATAAGCAGAGAGAAAATGTCTGCAGACACCACTTACAAATCTTGTCTATCACTGTGGTGTTTCATATCTTTGTTTGAAAGGGGATAAAGTCAAGTGATCTGAAATGAATTTAACAAGTGCAGAGCCAATGTCTTTAAACTCCTTTGATTTGAAAAACCTGATTTAATTTTATCCATGCTCTAAAAGAAGTAGGTGTTTTTCTTTTTACTTGCAGAATGAAAGACACTAAGAAGAAGAATATGTGGCAGTATTCACATTCATTGCATCACCAAATTTCACTTGAAATTGTCAGCAACATAGCTCCAGGACTGACAAAAGCAATACTGGAAACAGAAAAGCAAAAATCATATGGATGTGTGAATTCCAGATAAATCAATGGGATGTTTTCCTCCTGTTCCTACTCCTTTATAGGTGTCTAGATATGATAGTGAAGGACCTCTTCACTATAAATTACCCCCTCACATGTTTTACATATGCTGTGATATATTTTGATTCCACTGGTTTATTCCTGATTGACTTGAATGGCTGGGTGTCACCCTCTTTCTGGACTAATGGTATTGTACAAATAAATGCATCACTGTATGATACAACTATAATTTTTTTTTTCAATTCCTAAGAATTGACAGGCACTTAGCAAATACACTGAGGAATGATGAAGTCTCATGTCAAAATTCCAGAAAGAGGAATTAGCTTGAGGAGTGGAATTCAGAGTGTTAAATGAGTCACAGATCTTTTATATGTGATGGTTAAGGGCTTGAATCCTAAGTCAGGCAACAGAGGAATTACCATAGTGAGCACTAATATGATTTGGTCAGTCCCAGTGTGGAAAAGTTGTGATTGTTTCTTTGCACATTTATAAGGATGTTCTAGGCTTTTGAAAATTTGAAAATTTCCTTTTATTTTTTCCTTGGGCTTCAGAGCAGCAGTCTGTTTACTATCTTTCATAAAAAAACTAAAATCTTTTTCTTATATTCCCCTTATCTTGGAGTCCCATAGGTCCAAGGTCCTAAAGGAAATGTCTTCAAGTCTACAGCTTCTCCTGTGTTCCTGCACCAAACTTCAGCCATGAATGTACAACTCATCATATAGGATGAGGGAATCTATGTAAAAAACTTACCATATTCACTGTAGTTAAGGCTGGGAATTCCAATTTGCGTTTCATGGGATGTGTGTTGCCTTACATATTTGAAAATATGAAAACACATTAAACCATGCTCTTTATAAGGATTTCTTTTTTAAAAAATGAGAATAACATCTTTAAAAAGAATTCCTTCAGAAAGTATCAGAGTTTTTAGCCATCTTCAAGTAATGACTGTTTCCTTTATCAGTATTTATTATTCTTTCACTGTTTATAATAACATCACAAATCACATCTTTTCTGAAGAGTCTCTTTTTGTTTCTGCAGATCACCTTTGGTTCAATCTTCCTTGGGAAGGTTCCTGTTCATGAGGAGGTTCATCGATGTGCTGGGCGGATATATGGCTATAAAGGATGCATTAGGGATTTTCAAGTTAACCACAAAGAGTTGTTCATCATAGATGAAGCTCTTGAAGGAAAGAATGTTGAGAACTGCAATGTTCCAATATGTGATTATCATCCATGCCACAATGGTGGGACCTGCACTAGGTAAGAGGCATTTCTTTATCCATTTTATCATTCATTCTTAACGAAAAATTGCTGTGATTTTCTCTGTAATGAAATAATCACCAATCTTTTGTCCTGATAATTTCAAATAGAAAATGTGAGATCTTCATGCCAGCCAGAGAGATGTTATACTTTATTTGCCTGCATGAAAAGCAATATAATGACATTGTCCACACTGGAGATATATATATATATATATATATGTTGATGCCAGAATTCCTTTGCAGCCAACCAGATCAGTACTGGTACAAGCCTAAATCTTAACCTTTGTATAGGCAGCTTGGACATAAGGCACATAAGATGTCATTCTTTTGCTTAGCAACTCCCTATCTTATTCAGTTGTGTAGCCTCACACATCTTCACAGTGTGTTCCTGGGTACAAAATGTTCATCATCATGCTATGAAAACACTAACAAGTGACTTTCTTGTTCACCTTCAGCATACGGGGGAAGGTATTGTCAAAGAACCTTTGAAAGTTAAGGCGCATCATGCTGAAAGAGAAAATGGAATCTGAAAGAGACATGAGTTAAAAGAACACAGGATGATGGTTCATTTGAATGATGGTTCAGTAGGAGCACAGTAACTTTTTAAGCAATAGCAACTTGATCATTATCTAAGGAACTCAGCATTTAGAAACACATTTCTGTTTGTAATTGATAGAATTTGTGAAGTAGTTGTCAAGTTTTTAAAAAATTGTACTTCACTTCAAGGCAAATGCTGAACAGAAGAGTCTAAAGTTCTTTTAATGTTCTGGACCACTTCTGTGTTTCTTAGATTGAGGAGACCTTGAACAAATTTTTAAGGGACTTCTCTGCCTCTCTTGATTGATGTGAATACACAAAGAGCACCAAACAGGCCTTTGATCTCTAAGTGTTGTTTGACTAGAGCACAAATGAAAGCAAGGCAGTTTTATGAAAACACACAATTTGCCTACCAGTCTGGTGAAAATGAGTGTGTACTTTGGAGTAATGAATCCGTTTTTTCTCTGTTGGTCTTTCCTATATCTTTGTCATTCTACTGCTTGGCCTGTCAGCTGGCATTATGGAATACTGTTTCATTTAATTTGTGTCCTGAATAATTCATGAGGATTGGATTTGTTTCCTGCCTTTCTGCTTTCCAACTGCTGGCCCAGGCCCCTTTCAGAAATGCTTTTGTTTTGAAATAGGTCACTTCTCTTCTGTCCAGAGGCGTCATGGAAGACTGGGCATGTGCAAACCAGGGATAAGTGGCTGTGTAGTAGCACAATTTTCATGGTTTTGTGCAACAGGCAACAGATTTTCAGGGATCACTTCCTCCAGACCCAAGAATGAGTCATTCTAATGAGCAGGAAATCAAGTGTCAGCAAGCATGAATAGATTAATAAGATGCTTCTGACAAAATTCAAACATTAAAACAAAGTATGCAAGAGATAGAAGCATGGTCAGGTGATCTGGACAGAGTACAGAGAAAAAATACAGCTACACAGATATGGAACAAGCCAAAGTCCATCTGGAGATTAATCTGGCAGGATTGGGCAAAACCAAAAGCTGCTACAAGAATATCAGCAGCAAAAGGAAGACCTGGGAAAATGTAGGCTTAGTCTTTATTGATAACTGGGCTCCATGAATGCTATTCCTCTCCTGTAGAAGAAAGTCAGAGGAAAGGAAGATTTACATTTGGTGGACGAGAATTAGATTAGGGAGCTTTTAAATCCACTGGCCATATATCCATGGGACCTGATGGCATTCACGCATGGGTGATGAGGGAACTATCTGATGTCATAGCAAGATTTTTGCCAGTGTTTCAATTACAGTGCTTAGTGGCAAAAAAAATATTTTTCACTGCATTTTATTCTTCAGGTGCTTGGCAACTAATTAGTGGGTTTGCTTCTGAAAGATCATGAAGTATTACATAGCAAATATCTCTGTCATATTTTTAAGGAAGACTGGAGTTTATCAACACATATTGCTGAGTATAGACAGGTGTTTCTCTTAAGAAACATTTTTTACAGTTGTTCTTAAAGTTACTTGCCTTTTCTCATCATCAGAGTACAAAAATACTACTGTAGTGTTTTTTTACTATGATTATGCAAAAGCAATTTATTTGGAAGGAAAAAAAGCCCTTTGCAATTTTAGTGGAAGAAGACAGGGATTAGAATGTACCTAGTCTTCAGACGCAAAACTTCAGGATGCTGTTGACCCTGTGTTCTGGTCATTGGTTATACCAGGTGCTCCCCAGGGGCATGTCAGGGCAGGGCTTGGCACCAAGCAGGGCATCAAGACAGACCCAGCCCTTGAGCACTGGGTATATCCCTGGGGATAGCGACGTGCTGGGGCAGGACTGGGACATCAGTCCACTGTTGGGGGATCAGCATCAAGCTCAGAAAGGGGAATAAGAGCCAAACACAGCCCTAAATTGTCTGGGCAGGGCAATGGTGACAGAAAAACAGAGCTTCAGCACATGTAATGGTGACTTGGGAAGACAGATGACATAACTGCAAATGTGTCCCACTTCCTCATTGTTACCCCCTGCTTGATATGATGAGCATGATGCCGTATGGTCTGGGATATCACTTGGGTCAGTTGGGGTCAGCTGTCCTGGCTGTGTTTCCAACTCCTTGTGCTGCCCCAGCCTCTGCTCTAGTGTGGCGGGATGAGGAGCAGAAAGGGCTTGGCTGTGTTATCAACCCTGTGTTCAGCACAAATGTAAAGCACAGCCCCACACCCGCCAGCTACTGTGTACAATATCAACTCTATCCGAGCCAAATCCAGCCCAATAGAACAAAAACCATTGGTTTCAAGAGTGTTTAAACATGTGTTGTATCAGATGAATGCTCCAGTAGAAATCTAAATTTTTAATTATTTACATAGTCATTATGTATTAGATTAAATACCAAAGTAGTCTCTTACGTAAATGCTCTACTCCTTTAAAAAGCACTTTTTCAAGTTCCCTAGCTCTTTTATTGCACTTTAAATTTATACTAATGTAGAATTCCAGACACTGGTTAATTTCAGAGGGGGGAAAATGACAACAACTATTCAGTAAATTTAAGGGTTTGATGCCACATAGTTCTGTGGAACTCAAAGCTCATTGGATTTGGATGTGTTTGAAATGGGAATGGAAAGATTAACCTAGGAAGCTCTTAATATTCTGTGTGGCCCCCTGATCATATGAGCCAGATGTTAGAAACCAAGCTTAGTGTTAATTAAGAAGACACATCTGTGTGTGGGAAATAAACCCACAAAATTACCTCACCAATGATTTGACAATTATGTCAGCCACTACACTAGTAGCAGTTGATTAATGCATTTGTTTTAAATTGTAAAAAGACTCAAAAAATATAAACATACACAAGCTTAGCTTTTATAGTGTAGAGTACAATCTCAAAGTTAATTGCTCCCACAAACAATCATGTTTGCAGTGTCTTAAACTATTCTCACAGTGATTATTCTTACTGTTGTTATTCCCCATGTATTGATGCAGCAGATGGGTCCATTAATGTTAATCAATTAACCAAGACTGAAAAATCAAACTCAATTAGCAATAAATTTCAATAGAGAGACACTTATCTTCAGATTTTGACTGCCATGTACGCTGTAATCAACAAATATATACAAGGAATTTACGTTTTCGGTTTTCATCTCCTGACAATTTAAGAGACACCTCCTTGGATGTGTAGGTCTCATTTGAGTAGTATCTTTTTAGCTATAGATAGAAAAATACATATTTAAAACATACTTCAGAAAGTGTCTATTTTCTGCATTCTGGGAAATCATGCAATTCCTCTTAACCCTTTAAGAATAGATCACTAAATGAAAATTTCCATCCAGACTCTTTTCTAAAGTTCATCTGGTAACATTTTGAATGTCTTTTAGAAAAAAATTAGAGAATGAGTTCAAGGTTAGGTTAGCTTGTAAGTGCAAGATATTTTTACGGTTGAACTTGGTTAAGTGATAGACTATGTTATGATGTAGATGCTGAGGAGACCAGATGAAGTGAATTAACAAATTTTGTGGTGCCCTTTTAGTATATATCCTGAATATTAGTTAAACAGTAAGAGAAAGAGAAAGAGTAATTATGAATGTGAATTTTTAGGAGAAAAAAGAAAGAGCTTAAACTGTAGACCTTGGAGGCACTAAAATGTTCTTTTCAACATTTTTTACATCTCATTTTTCATTTCAAAGGATAGTCCTGGTGATCCTTCCCCAGTCATGTGCCAAAAATGCATTTATGCTTGCTTGCGCCCATATGCCAAAACTGTGTGCTGTGGCAGGTTTCAGCTGAAGCTAAGGATAGGCTTGTATGCCTTTATTAATTATTTTCTCACATTTTTAGCACAGAGCTGCTGTCTGCTTCCAGCTTGCAAAATCTGGTTTGTGTATTTCTTGACCTAAACATAGAATTGCAACCCAAGATTGAGCAAGTGTCCATTTTCAAACTAAGGAACACTGAAGCATCTCTCCAAAACTAGCAAGAGTATTGTTGACCAAATGTTTAGAATTGCTCATAGATTTTCTCTCACTGCTTTAGATGTAGGTGTTTCTGGGTAAGAAAGGTACCAGCTAGACAAAAATAACAGAATTGATCATATATCGAGAAACTTTTTATAGATGTGTTTTGTAGACTAAGAAACTCAGGCCAACATATTACCTAGAATATCAGTTTGTTGGGTTTTTTACAAATCTAAATCCTAGTTAGCATCACTAACATCCATATTAAGTTCAAAATTAATATTTTAGGCTCCACTGTATTCAGGTGTTGCAGAAAGATAAATGGAAGATATTAAATTCCATCTTAGTTGATTTTCTAATGAAGATTTCCAGATGGGAATTGTGTATTCTCACACCTTTTCAGAATTTAAAAAACAAAGCACTTATGCAATGCAGATTTGTATGAAGAAGACACCTTGCTTCCTTTTAAAGGGGTGCCTTTTAGGCAGATCTCTCCGTACCAACAGTGCTCACATTTTACAACTCCAGAAACTGATGTTGTTGTGATGATGATGATGATGATGATGATGATGATGAATGCTTACACGCACCATTATTTCGAACGACTAGTTTGGGGACTTGATTTTTTAGAGTTCTGTTTTTTTAATGAGATTAGATATTATTAGATATCTAATAATAATAATAATAATAATAATAATAGATATTATTATTAAGAAGTTTGGTAGCTTACTTCAAATTTGATCTTGAAGAAGAAGAAAATTAATTTAAAATTTTTCCAAGCCATTTTCTTTTTCTGGAAGAGAGATTGTTCATCCTTTTAGGTTCCTCATGATCTTTGGAAAAATTAATGCCATTCTTATTAAGAAAAAAAATCGTACTTGAGGAGGATGAAATATAATTCCATAATGACAAAAAAATCCCATTGAATCTGTGTTTGTTGTGTCATATTCTCACAAGAAATTCAAATAAGCAAATGAGAAAATTTAATTTTCGATTTTCCTAACACTAAGTATTAACAGATAGAGAATTCATTTACCTAGACTGATCTTTCTGGTTGAAGGAATTCATTTGGCTTAAGTCCCATATAAAAACTCTACAAATTTTTTTTCTGAATAAAATCTGCATTTCTCCTACATTAGTTTTCCTTAAATCAGAACAGAAAACTAAAATTTAATGCCTTCTAACCCTTGAAGATTAGACGATAATTTTTTCTGATCTACAGTTTTGTTAGGATATCTGTTTCAAGACAATTAATTGAACAAGGTGTGTCTCACTCTTGGCATCAGAAATGGATTCCCCTTTTTTCATCTTTAATTTCTTGGGCATTATATTCCTCTGATTATAGTAGTATGGAGGAGACATTTGTCAAAGAAATCAAAGCCATGTTCCATAAAGCTGACAGCATTAAGTGATGATGTTTTAGATTTTAAACAAAACATTTGTAAGACATCAGGAAATTTTATTATAATAAAGTATGGGGACATTGCAAAACATAAAATAATAAATTTTATTGGACATACTAGTATTGAACTGTTGTTCTTTTTAAATAAACATTTTCAATATGGAATTTCTTTACTAGTGATTAAAAGGAGGTACACTTTTCATAATTTGTTTGTTTCAGAACATAATTTTATCTTAGAAATATTGTTGTAATAACAAATCCTGGCCATTGAAAAATAATCAAAAAGCAAGTTAGGAAAAGTGATACTCAAACCATAAAGCATTCTGCTTCTAATTTAGGCAGTATTGTGGTGATTCTGTTAAAAATGTTTGTGGGAAAATCAATTTTTATCTTCTCAGATCCACAGATTTAGTATCTGATTAGCGTGAAAAGCAGCACACTAAAAACAGTGCATGTAAGAAAATCAAGAATCCAAAATAAATAGGGCTTCAAATTTCTGACTCTTTAGATAATGTGCAAGCTGTGCACAAAATTTTTACACACTGTGTTATATATCATCTCTATTGAGTTTTACTTAAATCAGAGAAGCTACCATTGCTAAAATTTTAGTGTGGGTATTGAAATACCAGTAAATGCCATTATTACACCAGTCATCTCAGAATATTTCAAATGACTGCCTAGAAATACAATGTAGCTTTATTTCTACAAATTACAGCACAACTAAAGGAACATTTCTGATAGCTTTAATTCAGAAGGGGTATCTAGTTTGAGGTTTTAAAATACAACATAGCAGCAAAATTAATTGAATACTTTTTCCAAGGCAAGTGAGATGTTTAAGCATAAATATAAATACTCAAAACACTATTCATACACATTTCTCCAATTGGAGAAGTATTGTGCAGATTTTTAGCAAAAATTTCACTTCACTATGAGTCCTGACAAGTAATATAGCTCAGACTGTTTGCTATAAGATATATCATGTAGTGGATGTATGAAAAATGACTAATGTGTCATATTCATGGTACTGATGGTTTTCCAAAATTCCACATAGATAATCCTTTCAGTGCAAGTTTTTCTGAGGATCCAAGCTCAGAGAGTGGTGGTGAATGGAGTTACACTCAGTTGTCAGCCAGTCACTAGTGAGGTTCCCCAAGACTCAGTGTGGGGCCCAATCATGTTTAATATCTGTGTTGATGATATGGACAAGGGGATCATGTGCACCCTCAGTAAATTCACAGACAGCTTCAAGCTGCGTGGGAGTGCTGATCTGCTGAAGTCAGGAAGGCTGTGCAGAGGCATCTGGACAGGCTGGATTGATGGTCCCAGGCCTATTGTGTGAGGTTCAACAACATCAAGCATCAGGTCCAGCACTTGGATCACAACATGCAGAGCTCCAGGCTGGGGGCAGAGTGGCTGGAAAGGAACCCAGCAGAAAAGCCCTGGGGGTGCTGTGCAGCAGCAGCTGAACATGATCCAGGGTGTGCCCAGGTGGCCAAAAAGGCCAATGGCATTCTGGCCTGTATCAGCAATAGTGTGTCCAGCAGGACCAGGGCAGTGATTGCCCCTCTACACTCAGCTACACCTCAAATCCTCTGTTCAGTTTTGTGCCCTTCATTATAAGAAAGACTCTGAGGTGCTGGAGTGTGTCCAGAGAAGGGCAGTGGAGGTGGAGTTGTCCAGCCTGGAGAAAATTAGTCTCAGTGGGGATCTTATCGCTCTCTACAACAACCTGAAAGGAGGTCGTAACAAGGTGAATGTTTTCCTCTTCCCCCAAGTAATAAGTGACAGAACTAGAGGAAATGGCCTCAGGTTGCAGCAGGGGAGATTTAGATTGAATATTAAGGGAAAAAATTCACCAAAAAGTTTATATACTGGAACACACTGCCCAGGGAAGTGGTCAGTACACCAGATAATCTGCAGTATCTGTAATATGTGTTGGAACATTTCTTCCTTTGCTGCTGACCTAACATACCCACCTTCTTACTACTTCAAGTAGTGAAAATTACGTAACAAAGAACCACTGGTGTGGTTGATGGAGGTCAAATGGGTCAGAACTTCATTGTTCTGAAACCTTGTTTTGGGTGCTTATTGTTGAAAGAAAACAATGAAGCTTATCAGAGGTCACAGAACAGATTTTGATTATGCTTTAGAGAAATTTTCTTTGCCTTTGGTCTCTTGTTAGCTTTCAAGGAACATGCTTAGTATTCAAACAGAATTTGAGAAGTCTGGATATGAAGTATCATCTTGATATAGAAGGTTATCATGTCACCAGATTTTATTTTGTACTTTATTTCTTTCTCAGAAAACATTTATTTAAGTTTGTATTTTAGAAATCTAAAGAATGGGATTTTTTTTAATGGGAAACCATGTTTTTTTGGATTTTATAAAACCAGCCAACTTTGTGATCATCTGAAAAGATAAATACAAATAGTAGTACCTAGATAGTCATGAGCATTTCATGCTCATTGTGTATGCATATAATGAATTTAGACTAGGTGTCTTTTAAGTAGCCAAACCTAACTAAAAGACATTTTTAGGAAGCAGAAAGTTAGAAATAGAGGAGACATTCTGCCAAAAGATCCATAAATGTTCAGCTGACTATTCGAAGGCAAAGGTAACCTCACTAGTACCTCAGTTTTTTCTCACTGCCCGTTGGAATGGGCCAATACCCAAGGTGCTTATACAGTCTTCCTTGCAACTTGCTCCAGTTATATCAGATTATATATTAGTCTTGCATTTTGTGTAGAAGGGAACTTTTTTTTTACTAGGGAAGATATTGAAGTTGTGTATTAGTCTGAAGTGAAAAGGAGCATAGAAGATCAATATGTTATTTTATTCTCAAAGCATCCAGAGATTTAAGAATTACATGGTGTCCTGCTAGAAAATTAGTACATCTCTCTTCAGGAAAGACTGTCTTGGATAAAAAATATGTATGAAACAACCACTTTTGAAGACTGGTTTTCTGAAATCTATATCTTTGGGAATATGAAGGTAAAAGGATCCTAGAACCAGAAAAATCCTTTGATCCTTTACCAGGACCTCCCTCAGGTTACTTCACAGTAGAAGAGGTCAGAACAAGGCCTGGGTCATTGGTTTCTTCCTTAATTAGTGGAGACATTTAGCATTGTTGTAGACTAGTTGTGGAACAATACAAATCACTACACCACTGCACCTTGAAAGCTGATGTCATTATCATGATGATAATATGGGATATATATTATATATATGATGTCATAGTTATATGAGTTTTTGGATCTCTTACTCATGTCTGTACCTGAAACACTTCAATATATGTTAACACTTAGAGTACTTTAATGGATACTTTACTTTGCTGTGTACATAAAAGAACACATACCTGCTAGCAGGTGTTAACACTCATGAATAGACCCTCATGTCAACTAAGTGTGGATGAGTCACCCCTGTTCTGTTTCAGCACTAGTCACTGACTTAGATCACAATTATCACTGATCATGTAGATCACTGTTATTTACGTTAGAGTTCTCTTTCTACATTCCCCAGCAAATTTTCTCAGGATTGCAGAGGGATGTGTAAGCGTTCAGTTTTAAAAGCTCTGGTCACAACATCACTTTTCTATTTCCAAACAGCCTTTGAAGCTACTAATAGGATGTGAAGTTTCACTATTTAGTCACCATGTCATGATCTTTGCTCATGAAGAATCATGAGAAATTAGTGAAGTGTGAAATAAATATCGGTGTGAAAACACAGATACAAACACATGTGGATGTATATGCACTCAAATTATACACTGATTGTAGCTGTGCTGTATGTATTGCTTCTGTATTTGTTGTACTTTTGAGTTTTACAATATATTGTTGGTGAGAGTGCTGAGGGCAATTTTTTAAATTTTATATCTCACCCCAGTTGTAAATATGAGGACACTGAGAAAATGGGTAAAATCCCCAAAAGACACATGAACTGGAATACATTGGGAGTGAATTCTATTCATATATAAATATAAATGAACATGAAATATAAATGAACAGCATTTGTTCAAGATGTGTGAGTACTGTCCTGTAAATAAAATACTCTTCTATATTTCTCAATTACAGTCTTAGCAATTACAATCATAGAATCGTTAAGATTGGAAAAGACCTCCAAGATCATCTAGTTCAACCTTTGACCAATCTCCACCTTGTCACTAGGATCACAGGACTAAGTGCCCTGAGCACTGCCAGGGGTGTTTACTCTACCACTTCCCTGGACAGTCTGTTCCAGTGCTTAAGCACCCTTTCAGAGATGAAATTCTTCTTGATGTCCAACTTGAACCTCTCCTGACATAGCTTAAGGACATCTCCTCTTGTCCTGTCATTTGTTACCTGCAAGATGAGGCAAGACCCCCACCTGACTATAGCCTCCTTTTAGGGAGTTGTAGGGAGTGACAAGGTCTTCCCTGAGATTCCATTTCTCCAGGCTAAGCAACCCCAGCTCCCTCAGCTGCTTTTCCTATGACTTACTCTCTAGACCAACTCTTCACCTCTGTTGTCCTTCCCTGGACACGCTCCAGCCCCTCAATGTCCTTCTTGTATTGAGGGAAGGCCTAGAACTGCACACAGCACTCGAGGTGTGGCCTCACCAGTGCTGAGTACAGGGGGACAATCCCTGCCCTGCTCCTGCTGGCCACACTATTGCTGATACAGGCCAGGATGCCATTGGCCTTTATGGCCACCTGAACACACTGCTGGCTCCTATTCACAGCTTTAATATGTCTGTTTTCCTTCGGGATTATTCATATCATGGGGTCAGGAAAAGACAGAGGAAAATACACAGAAATATGCTAGAAAATGGTGTATCATCAATAACAGAGATGTTCAATCTAAACAAATTCTTCACAGCAAGGGGGTTTCAGTTACAAATGGTTAGCATTTTGAACACAAGTCTTAAAATAAAACATGAAGACTACTATCTGTAACCTGAATAATATCCAAGAATTATTCTTTTTTGCAGTAGAACATAATATGTTAGTATGGCATTATTGTATTTCACTTGTCAGATTTGCCCAATAATTCATCCATTTTTCCATGTAAACCATTTCCAGAAATAGTGCATTATATTTCTTGGTTGGGAGCTAAGCATGATAGTTCATTAACCCAGATTTAAGCACTTTGCTGGATACCTTCAGGGATTAATTATGGACATCACACCTTACCAAAATATTCAGAGATTGATTTAAATCCCCAAATTCACGCTAAGCTCATTTTCATCCTGTTATCATTTTATGCAAGCCAGATTTTTTTTCTTTGCATTCATTAGTATTCAAGATATTGTAACATGGATCAGAGTCACTACCTGGAAAAAAATACTAATGTAGTGGAGAGAACAAACTGTTTAGAAAAACCTAGGGTAAATTGAACTGAAAATCATTTGCAGTTAAGAACCATTAACAAATAAATTGTGTATTGTAAAGGTGATTACCTTTTAAAAACTTTTTAAAGCTTTTCCCCAAGCAGACTTCATGGAGAAATTGAAGTGAAAATTTGCCAAATGATTGGAATTTCCTGTTCTGCTCCTTCAGGCACAGAGTCCATGAGGTGGTTTTACTCCAAATTTTATGATACATTTAGAGCTGATAATTTCATGAATTCTTTTTTCCCCTCAGATCATGCCTAATACAACCCTATTCTCTTTTTATCCAAAAAAATGGTATTAAAAAAACAAAACAAAACAAACCCTCCCTGGTGATTAATACCAAACCTGTAAACTAGGCAGAAGGTCTAAATGCCACCCACTCCCCAGCTTGGAGAACACACAGAAAAAGAGTTACAAACCATTTCCTTTTCTTGATGTTTTCTCTAGGTTTATGATTCAGTCAGTACAATTCTTACACTCTCATCTTCCCCAGGGTGAGATTTGCCTACTTAAGATTCACTTTAACGGTGGAATCACAGGTGAAGTGGGACACAGGGCACAGTAAACAGCTCCTTGCTTTGTCACTGTTTCGGGGATGATAGAGCAGGAATGCAATATATAAACATGCATTTGGTTTCCAGTAAGTTAAATGTAGCCACTCATATTTTAAATACTGCTGCAGTCTGAGTGTCCTTGATATTTCCCTTACTATAGCTTTAAAGAACAATGAGGTAGACAAACTATTTTATTTAATTGTTAGGCATTAAAAATCTTTGAGTGAACAAACATTTTTAACATTGAAATGTAACTTTAGTATGTATGCTTAAACTGCAGTGAAAAAGACAAAGCAATCAGGAGTTTATTTTACTAGCTTTACCAGGGCTGAGACCCAGCATCCAGATTTATAAGGTGGTAGTTATGCCAGCTCAAAATTCAAGGCTGAATTCTAAAGTCAGTTTTCAGCTTCAGCAAATGCTCTCTGGGTCCTGCTGTGTTTCACTTAATAGCAAGGACGAGTGAACTCCATCTGTAGGAGAGCATGTTTTACATAGAAGCTACTGCAAGGCAAGAGTCAATACTGAGATGGAGCAGGATTCAATATCTGGACACTTTTTATTTATGGACAGTTGCTTGTTTGTGTTCAAGCAGGTTTTTAAAGCTGGGGTGATGATTTAAGAGCAGATGTGGAGTTATAACGCTTAGTTTTAAAATGAGAGGATGTTTTTCCTGTACTTTGATGGCAAAATGTTGTGATTTAATATGAACAAGATGGCATTTGTGGTTAGGAACTAATCTTGCTAGGTGCAGAATATGTAAAAAATGGCAATTGAAATGAACATTTTTTTGTCTGCCTACTGAGGTAGTTAAACCTCAGTTTGGATCAATTTTTTATTGATAAATATTTGAGTAGTAGGAAAACCACTTGGGTATTATTGTATCTTTATAATATGCATGTAGGGGAAAATATATTTATAAGGTGTATTCATGGGTAAATTGGTATACATACATATATATTGATTTTGTTTATCAGTATGTTTTTCCCCATATTTTTGGGTGGGCTTTTTTTAGTATGAATTGGGCAGTTCCAAATTCCTAAATTGACAAGTATTTTCTGTAAGCTAGCCTTGATAATATGTGTTTTTATTAGCTTGGGAAATATACGTATATTTGTATTTCTCATATCCTTGACACTGACCACATATGTATTCTATCAAGTTGCACTACAAAGCCAGGTACATGTGCAATTAGCTTTCCTTTGACAAGAACATTGCAACCTGAGCCACAAACAAAAATTAAACAGAGCATCCAAAGGCCACCCACCACAGATTGCTTCATCTTACAAAAATAAAATTGAATACAAGATGAGAAACATTGGTTTTGTGTCAAATCTCATCTTTATGCTCTGGAGACATTTGATTATACAATTATACACTGTCCAAGAGCCTATGTATGCAAAATAACCCTTTCCTCTGAAAAAAAAAAAAAGCACAAAACAAAACAAAACAAAAAACCCAACAAACAAAATCTTAAGTAAATGGGTGCTTCAGAAACTGTTTTTCTTTGCCAGGAAAATCCTGCAACCCTTGGCTGTGAAAAATCCTTATTATCCATATTTTGTTCTGCTGCCTCTTGAGTAAAGCACTGCTCTGTGTCTCTGGGCTGGTTTTAGGCTTCCACCAGGCTGTGAGAGAGAAGCGCTGTGGGCTGCTGCCACCTACAGCTGAGTGCCACTGGCTCCCCGACGGAGAAATGGACCTGGCACTAAAACCCCTCTGGACAAAATGCAGTAGATCACAGAACTGAGCTGAAGGAAGACTCTGCAGAGCTGATAGTAATTGGGTTTTGCCAGCTCTTTATGACATTTAAATAAAACTAGGGGTACAGAGAAAATAAATTCCCCAGTAGCATATTCAAGCAATTTGCTTCTCATAAAAGCATCTTCCTCCTGGCAGTAGTTTACAGAAATAAATTTTATAGAGAGGAGAAAAAAACTCAGCCTCTGACAAACCTTGTGTCAGTTAACATTTGAAACGCTCTGAGATTTACCAGAAAGAAAAAAAGGAGATAGATTGTACTCTCTTGGGGTATATTTAGTCACTGTGATTTTGTGTATTGCAAATATTTTAAGATGCTTGGAATGTTGTCCCCTATAACTTGAGTCCCTCCTTCCCTTGCATTTATATATCGCCAGTTGTTAAAAAGAAAAAATAAAAAAGCACACTTCAGATTAAGACCTCAGGAGAGCAGGAATAACAATGCCCAGCAGTGGTGTGCCATTTTCTGTGACGGCTCTAACATTTTTTGTTCTGAGCTTTTCTGCAGTATTTTTTTCAGTAAGGAAAATACAGGGTTTTTTCCATCTAAACATTGTTCTGTTCTGCTTAACCTAGTAAGTACTGGCATGACAAACTCTGTGTGCATGGGAAAGATGGGAAATTGTTGTTTGTTTCCATTCGAGTGTATCCTCTTTTTATACTACTACGGTGGTATCTGAGGATTTTTTCCCTGTGCTCTCCTGATTTCATTTCACTTTCTATGCAGCAACGAAGAGTGCTCTATGTAGACCGATCAGGCTACTTCACTCCCATAAAGGATTTCTTATGTAAATAGTCCCAGTGAGATTTAGCAAATCATGTACTTTAGGAGAATGCTGTGTTCATGGTGAGGTGTGTAAGCAGATCAGCAAGAGCCTGCATGGTACTGCTACTTTATTTTCATTTGCAGTGCAGAAAACAGACTTTACAGACTTTTTTATCTTGCATTTATAATATTGAAATTAAGCTGGAGACCTGGTTTTCAGTTTTGAAAGCAGAATGGGCATAAGAATAAACTGCAGGAACACATTATGTTATTAAAGAAATAAAATCAACATATTCCAGCCATGCTTCATCCTCCAGCCTGCCTTTTGTTTGAGCTAACTTACACCTGTAACCAGCATTTCTTGAGAAAACTTACCTTTCTTTTAGCAGGAATTATGCACTGATATCTGAGTCACAGAGGCTGGTGTTCTTTCAGGCAGCATCTCCAATTATCTTTCTTGATAGTGGATGTTAAGAGCATATTCCTCTCAGTCTAAATATTCTATTAGTTAATAATTAGTATTTGTACAATTCAGTGTTTACATACAAAGGAGTTTCTTCTTCTGATGCAGGATTGGGATGTAACACTGCCAGTGGAAAAGGTAGGAAAATGGAATTTGGTCCTGGTTTTACATCTGAGAATACACCATTTGAGAGTACTGAGATTTCCTTGCCTTATGTGGAGTTATTCTGATTTATACCACTGAAATGAAAATCTAATCAAGCCCCACAGCTGGATACATTCAACAACCCAGAATAACTTTGGATTGTATTGATCTGCATTATAGAACTGAACAGAAAACAACAGGAGGGAAATCTGAGAAACAGTGTCTCAATTAGAACCTAGTAAAAGTTCTTAAGGTGCTTGCTGCATTGCCATACTTGGCTTGATCATCCTCAGAAATCAATGAAGAACCTGCAGTCAGAATCATGCATTAAAATGTTTTGAACTTTTAAAGTGGTTTCTATGAGTAGGAGGTAAAGAGTTGGGGTAGAGGGGGATACCTCCAAAACCACTGCAGTCTTGTTGATTAAAAATTTGTCCAATTTAAATTATTCTTTTCAGGGAAGTATAGCCAGCTAGAAGGTGAGAGACAGTATAACAGAGCAGAGAAGGAAAACAAAGCAATAAAGTAGCATTTGACTTCTAGATGAATTCTCTGTAGGACAGAAATTGCTGTGGTGACACTAGCTTGCTGCTACTGGTATGTGTGTCATACCAGTGGATGTCAACATAAAGTGAAACCAGTAAAAAGAGAAACCCACTTACCTCCCACTTCTGGAACAAAGAAAAGGACAAAACCTATTCTACTTCTAGTGATGGCAGTCAGATGTATGTGTTGCTGAGAAGTCTGAGAATTCATCCTTTGAAAAAAAGCAGTCTTTTCATCATGATATGACATTGCAACCCTTACTACAGAGTGGTTTAGGGATCCATGCAGGTCTGATGAATAACAGCAGGCTGTAAGCTACAAACTAATAGAAAGTCACTTCTGTCACATTTGTCTTTCAGTATTTTAGGCATTAACATGTATTTAATGTAGCTGAAGTACTATGCTTTGATGTGCTCCTTAGAGCCCACTGTTAGCTGAATAACTACAAGCTCATGATTAAGCAATCCAGCTTTTTTGTGCTCCAGCTTAAAACGGCTTCTGAATAAGTGTAGTGCAAACAGGGCAATTGCAAATAAACACTCTCAGGTCTCCCTATTTAAGAAGGCACACATGGAGGAGTATAAAACTGGCCTGTTTTCCCAATCTGACTTAATAATTTAATAACGATGATTAAATCAATATTATGTCCCAGAGCCACATCAATATGTACAAGAATCCAGCACCTCAAGGATATGTTACAGAGAGGAGACTTACTTGATTCAATTATTTATAATGATAGTGTGTCAATAATCCTGATTTTTTTCATGAATTATTAACGTTTTCCCTCCTCACTATCTTCCTGCTTTCTGGAAGGAGTTAATTATTACAAAGCTTTCAGCTACTACAGCAATCTTTAGCACAGAGACGTGATATAATGATAGCATTCCTGAAGTGGTACAACACTCTTCCTAGAACAATTTTCCAATTAATGCATTGAACTACAGGAAGTTAATTTCCTTCCCACTCTGCTTACTTGGGTAAAGAAATATATATTAACAAATTAACTGGTTTTGTTTCGCTCGGTTTTGTTCTACAGAAAAGACAGTGAGGGTTTTTTCTTTCATCTGTGAACATTTTACCTTTTCCTACAAGCAGTCACCATAGCTACTGGCAAATAGCATTATATTTGCCTGATTCTCTCTGGTTTGACTACAGTTCTTTTTCAAGGAGAAAAATAGTGGCTTCATTGTTTTCAGAGAACAGAAATATTAAGTAATAACCAATTAGTTCTGTCTGAAAAGTTGGACTCTCTGAAAATGGGAGGGCTCTCCTTTATTCTACAGAGAACATCACTGTAAACCTTTGCATCTGGTTTTAGACACCTGAATGCTTCAAAGATTTTCTTCCATTAAGTGCTTTCATCTGTATTTGATACAGCTGGAAACAAATTTGCCACAGTGCAGTATTAATAATTATTCAGATGTCCACATTTGCAATTTTTTCTGTCTCCACCTATTTTCTCAATTTAGACAAACTTAAAGTTGTCTCAGACAGTAATTCAGATTGCTTGCTTTCAATTTCTCTCAAGTGGTGTGTAAAATTTGCTGGTACTTTTATTTTGACTTATGGATTTTCCTAAATGCATAAGCACAACAATATGTGCATGTTCAGAATTATGTAGTATAAGAAGTTAGATGCAGGCTATACTGGCAGTTCTTTTTCTATTTTCAAATTTTTGCAGGTGTTTTTCACAGAGGAAAGCTGCTTAATTGATTGGGTTTAAATTGGGATAAAAGTATTTATTGATTTATTAATGGTGTGTAATTATTGATGTATTAATGAAGAGTGACAATAAGTGAACTAAGAATTCAGGATCACTATCAGCAATGCCACTGATAAACCACAATATCAGACACTGCAGGATGTTAATAAACACCTGAAAATTTCCAATAAATTTTCTATAACTTATTTATACACACCCACACACAGGGTGTGCACACCCAGTCCCTCACAGGCAGTGTGGGTTTTGCAAAGACTGAAAAGTGCGGGTCCGCCACATGCAGACCCTCCTGTGGAGATGTGGGTGCTGTGCGTGTAGTGACAGGACAAGAGGGAATGGCCTTAATCCTCAGTAGAGTATGTTTAGATCAGGTATTAAGAAAAAATTCTTTAGTGTGAGAGTGGTGAGGCCCTGAAACAGAGAAGTTGTGGATGTCTCACCCGTGAAAGTATTCAAGACCTGACTGGATGGAGCCCTGAGCAACCTGGGCTAGTGAAAGGTCCCTGCCCATCGCAGGGGGATGGAACCAGAACTTCTTTAAGTTCTAGATGGAACCAGAACTTCTAATCATAGAATAACCCAGGTCATTCTATGATTCTAAATCCTCTGGAAGTACTTTTCTGCCTGTTTGTCTGTCCAACATAGGCTTGGTCTAGCTGTGTAAATTTCAGACCACTCAAGTTAAAAGAGAGAGTTACCACCCTTTTTGATGGTGTAGTGAGTGAATCAATGCCTGTGATAGTTTGAAAAACAAATCAGTGAGAGGCTCAAAGTCAGAACTACAATTTAATAGGAAAAAAAATGTAGTAATACAAAAAAAAAAAAAAAAAGAAACCACTGACAGAGTCAGAATACAACCTGACAACCTGACACCCTGTCGGTCAGGGTGTTGGTAGTAGTCCACTTAGAAGGTGGTTGCAGTCCTCTGGGAGTGATAGATGCGCTTCTGTTGAAGCAATGATCCTGTGAAAGGTGTAGTTCTCCTCTGAAGGTCCAGTGGTGGTGTAGAAGGGTCTGGTCTTCCTCAGAGAATCCCGTGGAAAAAGCTGCCTATGGTGCTTCAGATCTGAGTTTATATGCAGATCGGGATACATTGGCTCCTCCCCTTGGGCCGGACATCTCACAGTGGGATGATGAGTCACTATCTGCACTCTGTTTGGGGTGAGTGAAATGCCCATCTGGCCCTAACGACTGGCCCATTAGCAAACCATTCTGCAGCCATCAGGAACACTGCCACGCCCAGCCCCCAACATCCCACGAAGATGGTGATAGAATACATACCATTGTAACCTAAGACAGTGCCTTAGCAGGTCACATGCACCATACAAAACATCAGAAGCAAGGCAACTTGGTAACATTTGATTCAGTTTTGAAGTAATATCTTGTTGATTGGACAACTGTTAAAAAACAACAACTAAAAAGAACTGTACTTAACAATCAACAGAGGACTTGCAAAAATTGTTTGTGGGCATTAAAATGAATATGTACAGGATCAAGTTTTATGAACAAATCTGGTCATCAGAGTCCATTGTTTAAAAATAACTTTGAAGGACATTTTAAAAAAAGAATTCTGTAACATCATATATGGCATAACAGTGCAATAAACTGCCACAAGAAGGACCAGAGAAACATAGTCTGACATATCAAATAATGTATGTATAGCTGCAGAAAGCATGCAGAAATTATAATTAACATTTCTAAGACAAACTGTAGCCAAACACACTTACATAAGCATTATTTGGCTATTTAAGGTATCTGTCATATTTACTTCCCCAATTAGATACACACATAGAGTTCAAAAAGAAAGGTGTCACATAAACTTGCCCTTGTCTGGTATAAATTTCCAGTTCTAGATGAATTCATTCAAAGCTCTGTCAGATAATGCTGGCAGTGCCTGTTCAAGCTGTCTGTTCCACTTCTGTGTTGGATGAAGGAATATATGCCTGCATCTCATCACCCGGTTGGCGTTTCAGTGTGAGCCAGGTGGATTTGTGTTAAGGTACTGAGCTGTGAAGAGAAGCAACTGAACCATGGTTACCCATTCTGTACTACTGATTGTCCTGAGGTGGTGTTGCCTCCAATTGGGGATGGTACTGACACTGAGGAGTTGAGACTCCTGGCCAATTTGACTGATTATGAAGTACATGAAGGCCAGAGATTAGACAAGTAGGACTGTAATTTACCTTCCCTTGTAGTTGTTGGGGGTTTTGCTAGATTTAGTGGAGTTTCTCATTAGGGGGGTTTTTTGGGGTTTTTTTTTGTTATTTTTGATTTAGCTGTAGCATATCCCAGAAAATGCCTTCAGTCCTTTTAACTGTTCCAACCTAATTTGTGCTTTCTGACACATTTTCAGCAAGAAGGTATCTACTGGTAATATTTGCAGATAGTGAGTTTCACCTCTGTCTTTCCTGAGACAGAGCAATGCTACTCTTCTCTCAAGGCAGTTGATATAGCCAAGGGTTTAACCTTCTGATGATGCATCACATTTCATTCTTCTTTCAGACTTCAGTAAATACAATTCAGCATTGCATTTGAAGGCTGAGGTTTTGTGTCTGCTAAGAAATATTGCATCTGCCTTGCTGGCTTTCCTCCTTTCTGACAGTAACTTTTAATTATTTTTCATGTAAAATGTGAAGGGTGTCATATCAGTATGGTCTGGTATTGTTTCATATAATGTGAAAGACAGAGGGTAGCAGATATGAAATTAAATACTGCTCTAATCTACATGTCTGGGTGTTCCACTACTGAGAGAAAGGGAGCACGCAAGATTCATGAATGCCCATAGTTGAAAAGGAAAAACAAATACCAGAGGATCAAAAAAAAAAAACTTTATAAAGTTTTACTAGTAAATTATACACTTGGCATGAAAATTGGGATAAGTTCATCCCTTATCTTCCAGTAGTAATAGAAATAAAATAATTTTTTTAAAAGTGAGAAGACAGAGACAGAGCAAAGATCACTTTTCCTGGGTCAGGTGTCAATCTGGCCAACTAGGTGTCCAGGTCCAGGGGGTGCCACTGGGGTTTTTTATGGATAAGTTTCCCTACCCTGAGGCTACATTTCTCACATTCCACGCAACCAAGTTATCAGGCTTGTATTCTTCTAGACCTTCCTGGAAATGAGTCAGAGGGCTTCATAGGTATCCAATGGTCTCGTCCCCCACTGATTTGTCTTGCCCATTTTTTGAGCTCATTCCTGTGCTTGAGCTGTACTGTGCTGTGCTTTTCTCCAGGAGCCTGAACAAGGATACATGTCCCAGAAAACTGCTGCCCTACCTCCATATGGCCCTTTTTTCCAGCTGCATCCTGTTCTTTTTTGCCCATTTGCACAGAATGCTCTTGCACAGTATGTTCTAAGAAAGTTTTTCATTCTGTGCTGAAGAATGAGTGCCAGAACCACACTAACAGTGTTGTTTGATAGCTGCTGACTCTTACTCTTTTGGCTCATAAATTAAAATTAATGAGTGTTCCATCTCATAAGTATAGGGAGCCACTGGATTTCAGAGGTCAATGTATAACTGAAGAGAATAATTTTTTTCTTAATTAGGTTGAAGTCCTTTCTTCTGTCATCTTTGTATATTTTAATATATTCTGAGATATTTCTGCTCTTTTCTTTAAATATGCTAACTGCTCATGCTGAGTTGCTATTATTAAATGTTGGGTAAATTGGTGGCTTGATGAATTGGTCACAATTACATTTCTGAACATGTTGTAGAGCCATTGCTCTATCTTTATTGCTAAACCTTACTTTTTTTTAAGAAAAGCCTAAATTTACCTTCATGGATTTTGCATTTTGCAGTTAAGTTTAAATACTTGATAATGGCAAAACTGGACACTTCCATATTATTTCTCAGGAGCTGGAGGAATTTATTTCTGCATTCCTGAGCATCATTTAATATTTATATCTTAGTGGAATAGACTTAGTTTATTAAATCAATGAAAGTTTGGGTAATTAATTGTTTTTCATTAGTACATACAGACATCCCTTCAGTTGTTTGTTCCCTTTTTCAATTATCAGAACCCAAGCTATTTATCACATAGGATGTGTGATTTATTTTCAGGTGGTTTTGGCCCCAGTACACATGTACAGTGTCTCTCCAAGACACAGAGATAAGATTGCATATTTCAGAAAATAGCTTTCTGAAGCTGGATTCTTAACTGTTGAAATTCTGTGTGCAAATGGAAATGTATAGCCTGGAAATCACAAGATCATACAGTGGTTAAGGTTGGAAGGGACCTTAAAGATCATCTAGTTCCAACCCTACTGGCATGGACAGGAATGCTATTCACTAGACCAGGTTGCTCAGGGCCCAATCCAACCTGGCCTTAAACACTTACAGGGATGGGGCATCCACAGTCTCACTGGGCAACATGTATTTGTGCCTCATCATCCTCTGGGTAAGGAATTTCTTCCTAACATCTAATCTAAACCTGCCCTCTTTGAGTTTAGAACCATTGCTCCTTGTCCTTGTCACTATCTGCCCATATCAAAAGACCCTCTCCCTCCTTTTTACAGGCCACCTTCATGTACAGGAAGTCCACAATGACGTCTCCCCAAAGCCTTTTCTTCTCCAGGCTGAAAAACCTAAACTCTCTCTTCCTGTCTTCCTAGGGGAAGTATACCCCTCTGGTCATCTTTGTGGCCTCCTCTGATTCCACTCTAACAGGTTGAGGACCCCAGGCCTGGATGCAGTAATCCTGAGGGCAGAGGGGAGGGGAAGAATCCCCTCCCTTGACCTGCTGGCTACTCCTCTTTTGATGCAGCCCAGGATGCAGTTGGTGTTCACTGCACACAGTTGGCTCATGTCCAGCTTTCCATCCATGAGAACCCCTAAGTTCTTCTCTGCATGTCTGCTTTCAGTGAGTTCTCCCAGGCTGTACTCATGTCTGAAATTACCCCCACCCAGGTGCAGCACCTTGCACTTGGCCTTGTTGAACTTCTTGAGATTCCCAGTTCTCAGTGTCTGTGTCACTGATGAAGACACTGAAGAGCAACAGTCCCAAGACAGAGCCCTGAGGGACACCAGTCCTCACCAGCCTCCACCTTGACACAGAGCCATTGACCATAAGTCTGGTTGTGCTCATCCAGGTCATTTGTAGACTCTGGTTGCGTCTATCTAGCTTGGCCCTATCTACTAGACAGTCCACACATCAAATCCATGTCTCTCCAATTTGGAGACAAGGATAGTCCCAAAGGCCTTACAGAAGTCTAAATAGATAGCATCTGTCTATGTTCTCTTGTCAACCATTGCTATTACTCTGCCATAGAAGGCCATCCAATTGGTCAGGCACTATTTGCTCTTAGTAAAGCCATCCTGGCTGCCTTGGGTCACCTCCTTGTCTTTTTTGTGACAAGAATACTCTAAATATTCTTGGACAGTATGGATACGACAGATATAATGTTAAATTATTTCTGCCATTGTTCTGAAACATTAATGAGGTTTTTTTTTTTACATAGTCATCATGGATTCATGGCACTGCGTATAGCATGCATCTATAAATATGTAGAACAAGGTCAAACTTCAGCTTAGGACCCAAGGACAATAAAACAGAAAAGAAATAATAAAGCAAAAATGAAGTTAGGCATTCAAGTTTTAACTGGCATGTCTGAGTTTATAGAAAGAAGTGCCATACCCTTTCTGTAGAAGCAGCAATATGATAAGAATAGTAATTTTTTGGCAGTTGCAGCTATGCAGTAAATGTCTTCCTGAGTTTCTTGTGGAGAATATTTTTCCTTAAAAAAGCCCAGAGGGAAAGACATATCATATAGCAGAAATATGTCAAGGAGGAATTATCTGGAAACTATTAGAAAGACCGAGCTGCAGTGCTTGAAGAAGAGCAATGTTACAGAAATAATACTTTTTCAAGCATGTTGCAAAATTTGAAAAGCTGAAAATGCTTTTAAAAACTTAGTATCTAATTAGTGAGAGGTAAGATAGATGTGGGTTGTTGTCATATGCATTTGCATAAAAATAATTGGAAGTCATGTTACCAGCTGCAACATTTAAAAGAACGTAGTGCTATAACATGAAGGTTGAATCAGCTTCTCTGGGGCTGATGGGAGAAGATGCTGAAATATGACAAGCCAGCATAACAGATAAGAAGGAAAGGTCTAAGAAAAATTATGATTAATTAGTGTAAAATATAGACTGAAACGCTTGGGAAACAGAGATTTTAGTTTCCTTCATAATTTAGAAACATTCTGAATATACTTCCTAAGACGAGACAAGGCATTAAGAGTTGGAGATACCTATACTATTCACTCTTGTCTTTACTGACTACAACAAGAAATGTTTCAAAATTTAGAACTGATAAATGAAATGTTGCAAGGAATTATGCCATCAATATATGTTTTTCACCAGTCCAGGTCGGCAATCAGTTCAAGCAAAATCTTTCTAGACTTTTGTCTGTGAAGTCACTAGGTCAAGTAAAGTCAAAATATTCTTTTCTCTTGGCTGAAAGTAGCCAAATGTTAGCCCCAGGTTGCAAACACATTTTTATTTTGTAGATGCCAGTTTATTAGTCCCTGCATAATGCAGTTGCATTCTTGGGGCTATTTTTTCTTCATAGCAGCTTGCTTGAAATGTCTGTGGAATTACTAACAGACCATAGAAAAAAAGGATTTTGATTGATGCAGTTTTCTGAATCAACTGGCTACCGCAAAAAGAAATCAATGTTATTAATTCACGATCTTCCAGTGCCCCAGAGGATTGTGCTGTAGGAGAGAAGCAGGATTAGAGTCTGAAATGGTCTGGAGAGGGTTATGTAGTGGAGCCTTTTTATTCCTCTCAAAGGGCCTGGAGCCTGTGGAAACAATTTCACATCATTACTTGCACCACTGAGAGTTGTGGCATTTTACCTTGTGTTCTGCTTGTTAATTACAGATGCAAAGTGCCAGTTTTGAGGGAGTATTTGATGGTGAGAAGAAATTAATAATGTGCATTCCGCTTGAGAAATCGTAACAAGGGGTTGTAATTCTTGACAGTTCTTGGTGGAGAAAAGTGGCAGTTTTTTATCATCGGCTAATTTGTCTTGAAAGTGTAAGTGTTTTGGCAAGTTGGGAATCAACTAATAACAGAAAGTTATTGCCTGACTCTCGGTCCTGCAGGTTTAAGTTTTTTTACACTCTGCTGATCATTGCTTATTTATTTTTCTTTATTTTTCATTGGCTTTATTATCTCAAAGTAGGGCTGAGCCTGGGACAGTGAAAATCAGTTTAGAAATAGTTCACTTCATCTGATCCAATTTTCATTAAAATCCTTTAAATAATACATTAGTACACATTATGTCTGACATTCCCAAAGGTGTGACACTGATCCTGTTCTGACCTGCTCAACTTATGTGCACACTTGATAATTCCATCATGCTTTAACTCTATGTAAATTGGACTTCTGCTGCAACAATCATAAATGTTCTTAATGCTTTCTTGGTTTTTATGAAGCTTGCATGCTACCAGTTTTGCTCTAAGTGATTTCTGCCTCAAGGATGATTATAAAATCATTCCTAACAGCTTCCTTTCAATTTATTTTTCATATTAGAAAAATAAATTTTCTTCCATTCAGGTCTATATACTTTCTTTCCAAGGAAGCCTTTGAAATATGCCCAAAAAATTGACATTGCATTTTTAAAGCTGTGTTTATAATTGTATTTGCCTGAACAGACATTGTGGGTTGCAATACTATATCAGTAAAAGATCTTAGCAAGTTCCACATGACCTAAAAGGGGAAGCAAAGGGACAGGAAAACAATTGCCTTTCAGAAAGAAAGGTTGTAGGATAGTATGAGAGGTGCAGATATTCTGTGGGCACATGGTGTTTTGCAAAACTCTTAAGCTACATGATGCTGGTTTAGTGCTCAAATATAAAATCTGTTCAGAAGACCCAGGTGGCAAAGAATCATCATTGTTGATTCGGCAAGGAACATTTGTCTCCTTAAATCACTTCTGGTTAAATATCTTTGTCTGATGCTAAGGGACATGGCAATTTTCTTTCGAATGAGACCTTGGGCATGTGTCTTACTTGCCTTAGTTGCTAAACTTTTAGAAATTTGCTAGAAATTTTCTGGATTCAAAAACACATATGGCAGATTTACACAAATAACCTACTATCTGAAAAACAAGATAGATTGTTGCAGTTCTGCTTGCACACCCAAAGAAATTATCATTTCCTGTCCAAATGTTCAGTTCTCATTCAGCTATTATTGTTTTCCTTCTTAAAGAAAGTCACCCTTCAGTGGTACAGAAATAGATCCTTTAAGGATATTTTTCAATTTGATTTATTATCTTCAGGAATAGTGTTTTGGTGTTCCATAGCTTAAGTCATGATAAGCTTCACACATGAGTAAGGCACTCAATCACTTTATTATACAGAATACAGTCAGAGTACAATTTTTGACCAAATTTGTATCCCTACCTTGAGTTCTTAAAAGTGAATTTTTTGTTTGTTTGTTCAGTTGGGGTTTTTGTTGGGGTTTTTTGTAAATTAAACCTATTAATTAAAGGAATGTTAAAATGGATCCTTTGAGAAGTGTCATTTGTTGTATTGGAATATTTTTTCCAAATGCAGCAAAACCTCTTAGCTAGATAAAACTTGCTGAAATCTTCCCTCTTGACTGTGGTTGAAGAGTTACTTCTCTTTAGAGGTGGTAGTAAAAGCTTTTATTTTCTTTTGTAACTGACTGTTACTCTCTTCCTTTGAGCATAAGCTTTCCATTCAAAGGAAGCAATTTTTTTCAAAATCCAGAAATAATTTCTTTACCATCATCTGCTGTGTTTAGTGGTTCTGAATTCATGGCAACCTTTGGCAGAAAAAGTAATCTTCATCTCTCCAGAGGAGAGTGTAACTTCATCCAGATAGACATAACAACTGTTTCAAAATAGGAAAATTTCACTTGGAATTCTCTGTAAAAACTTTTATAGATTTCAGCCCACACTGAAAAACTAGATTTCCAGAAAGAAAAATTAAATAATGCCAGTTTGTACCACACAGAATTCATTAAAATGAATCTTAGTTAGAAGCCATTTAGAAAACACATGGATGTGGCTTTGTGTGTGTACTTATTTCAATAGAAATATCCTTTCAGCTTGTTGAATTCAGCAAAAATTGCATCATCAAGAAACTCCTGCGAAAATAGAGGGAAGGGGAAATAGGAAAAGGGAAATAGAGAAGAGCAAGCTCTGTTCATGGCATAAGGTATAGAAACTTCAGGGGAGGAACAGAGAACATGGGTCTATATCTACGTGCATGGAAACAGAGATGCTGGAAGCCATCTGATCCTGTTCAGATTAGAACAGTTTTGTCTATATTGTAGGAAAGTTTTATCAACCTTTCTGAAAACAAAAATGGATAACCACAGTACTAAGGGTCAGAATATGTTGATGAAAAATGCTACAATAAATAAATACAGGTTAAATTCCTCTTTGGATATGAAAATCTACCCTCATTACCCTGATTGGAGTTTCAAATTTATGTTCTTTAGTATTAAAGATTATGTGAAAGATCAGTTATTAATTTACACACACACTTGGACTGAAATTTTTTCTTATGATGTTGTTACTTTTTGACAGAATAATCTTCAGGTTCTTTAGTTTAAATTTACAGTCTACAGGTTAATTCAGATTTTATGTTATGACCAAAAGAGAACATTTCAACATAGTTGGTGTGTTCTTACACGATGAATTTGCTAAATAATACAAATTTGCAACAAAGACCTATCATCTCTGATCCTGAATTATTCAATAGATTATTTAATGCCTGTTACAGTATATACTGAAGAAACCGAAATTCAGTAAGTCACTGTCATGATCTTTAAACAGAGTCTTCTGTTCTGTTTTCATTTTCCCTATTCCTCCACTCCTAAACAAAGCAATCCCTGTGGGAGAAAAGTATTCAGGAGAGCGAGTTGGGATGTAAACTATGAGCTACTGGAAATGGTTCGCTGTCTGTAGTACCATGATAGAAGGGAAGATATGAAGAGATAAAAATATAAAAATCTGTATGTATAGCAAGTTCTTTGCTTTACACATTTGCATTGGTATTGCTTCCTTCTTAACCTTTATTCTGTTTGCAGGTTTTCTGCTTCCTTTAGTAGAGAAACATTTTTAAGGGATTCCCTCTTGTGAAATAGCAAGAATTACACTATGCTTTTTGTTAATTGTTGTAACTTTTTGCATCTCTTGTATAGGCAAGCAAGCAGTTAAGTGTATGCAATTTGCGCTAAAGGGAACCATGGCAAGTATAATACGACAGCTTCAAAATGTTTCAGAGTGTAATGCCATTATATCTGTCCCCTGTATTATACCCAATATTCTGGCAACCGTTTTAGACAAGGTTTAGATTGTACAGCTTTATGTAGGTTTTTGTTGTTTGGGTTTTTTTAGGGAACAGATCCGCTTTTAATCCGAATATACTGGTCAATCCATAAGTCTTCTGAGAATCTTCTGCATGACTGCATTTTGAAATCCTAATTATAGAAACTCAAAAATATTGAAGGGGATGCAACAGTACAATTTGAAAAAGAAAATCTTATATTGGAATACGCTCTCACCATTTTCCTATATTTAGACATGGAGTATCATTTTAACTGAAATATTTGACCCAAAGTATTGAGATGACACAATCATTTATGCACCTATGAGCGCCCCTGAGTTTGTTACCCATCTTCTTTGCCCTGAGTCACATATTGACTCCCATTTGAAAGGCAACTGCGAACATCTCAGTTTTGACTTAGATTAAGAAATTGTGCAAAGGACAGCTGGCTTAGGCATTGCACTACTTAATGGAAAGCACAAGCAAAAGAAAGAAGGAATTTCTTTCACCTTCATTCCACATTGGAGTCATGCAGGCTGTCTGTACCACATCTCTGTGTACCTTATCACTATGGATTTGTTCTCTTATTTTTTGCTGCCATCTAGTGCATTTTATAGCCCACAGCCGAGCTAAACTGGAAATGCTTGTAAAAGGGGACACACCATTCAAAGTGTTGAGATTTATCATTAAAAATGGAGAAAAAATAGCATACTGTAAAGATTTTTCCCTGTGTAACATAGCCCTCTCTATTTTCTGGATAATCTCCTGGGCATTTTTCAGTTCTTTTGACCCTGCATCTTTATTCAGCATCTTTTGCCTCATCTAAAGAATTTCTTTCAATTCCTTGCAGCTTAGATTAATCTGTGATCTGTGCAATTTTCAGGTGTTATGTATACATTTTTGAATATTCTTTACATCTTCCTGTAGAATATAAAATAATATCACATGAACTGTTTGATAAATATAAAATGCTGGGAAAATGGAATATTCTGAAACTACAAGCATTCATTCAGTTCAATAGCTGGGTGTTCAAGATTCCAAAAAATATATCTTGCTTGGCATTTGTTTGCAAGGCACAGCAAGTCTGAAAATTTGATTATGAATGCCAGTTAGCCAACTGACAAGTAAGCATTTTCAGCATTGAAAATGCTCAAAATGCAGAGAATATCCTTCGCTGTCCATTTGGCCTGATCTAATGTTATTTCACCTGTGTAAGCAACTTCCATTTGAGTGACTGCTGTAATTATTAGCAGCTAAAATCTTTCTTGAAATTAAAGTGATCATCTGTCAGGTTGCCAGTATCTGTACTTCTTGATTTTTCTTGTAGCTATCTTAATACGGAGAGAAATGAGTATTAAAATATACTCTGAAATTATAATTTGCTTTGTATCACATTATTAGCTAAGGTACTCCTCGTGCACATTGCCCAGGGAGGTTGTAGAGTCTCCATCCCTGGAGATTATACAAAAGGCTTCTGGACATGGTCCTGGAGAAATGGCTGTAGGTGACCCTGAGCAGAGGGATTGGACCAGCTGACCTCTGGAGGTTCCTTCCAACCTCAACCATTCCCTGATTCTCTCATCTGTGAACAATAAAATCTACTTCTGGTACAATATTGGTTCCTCTATTTTTTAAGGAATCCGGATCTGACAGCTGCTTTTGTTAAGTGCATTGTTCTGGTTTAGTAGCAGTCTAATAATTTTAAACATTTGATAATGCCTGGTACTTCTATTAAAGGATTTCATTAAGGTGCCTTTTTCGTACTTAGAAAGAAAATCATACTGGATATAAGATTAGTGTGGCTTAGTCACAAATGCCTATGAATATTTCAGAAAAGTAACAAGTGTGGGGCAAAGGAAAATAGGATGAAGAGAATTGGTTTTAATCTCGTTTGCTTGATATTCCTAAGCAAAAGGATTGCACTGCTTCAGGGTCTCCTTGTGACAGAAATGTGTTTTACCATTAAGACAATGCCTGACTGCTCCAGGAGTTAAGAGGAAATGGTATTCCTTCCTGGTAAATGTGTGAACACCGATGTCAGCAATATCTTTGTGCTGACTGAAAAACAGACTCCTAGACTTGCAGATAAAGTATCTAATTTCTACGAACACAGCTTTTGACATCTAAGGGTGTCCAAAGGACAATAAAACTATGTATGAGATTAGCACCACCCCTAAATCTCTCCCATGATTTTATGAGGTCTGAAATAGCATTCAGTAAGATAAACATGGTGATTACTCCGGCTTTTTCTGAATGTTTGCAAAGGAAGAAAAGAAATTTGAGAAGTGGGGCAAAAGGAAGTCCTTTATTCTTTAACAGCTTCTTATAATGCATTACACATTGGTAGGAAAAACACAACACTAGGATGCTGCAAAATGATACTTCTTTGCATTAAGATCAGAGAAGAAGGGTGAAGTAGCACAGCATAGAAGAGAACATCTGAGACACTAAGATGAAGAAAAAAAGGACAATTTAAAATACAAAAGTAGCATAATTTTAACATCTCATGCATTATTAAATAGCCTATGATTTTCATGTTACATTATGCCTCTGCTATTTTAAGAATTGCATAAAAAGCTGTGCAGTATTATTTCAATAAAGCTTTTATGTAACTGTATAAAATTGCAGTATATTACTGCAAATGTACAGAGCCTTATTGCAGTACATTAAGATAATGCCAAACCAAGGGTATCATAATATATGTAATAAATTCTGTATAGTAGTTTTGCCTTATCATATTAGCATAAGAGCATTATTTTATTTAGATGACCAAGGAGTTTACATTACAGACAGTTGCCAGAATCATAAACATTGTAAATAGTCATAACACAATCCTGAAACTTGACTGATGAAGGCTTTCAAATGGCTGCCTTGTATGTTGGCCTACTGCTGTGGATACCAAAGTCAGGAGCAGTCAATTACATTCTAATAACAAATTGCAAAAGCACAAAGCATTTGTAACATGCTGGGCAGACTTTCAGTTGCTAAATTGGTTCATTCCGCATTTGTATCTAGAATGAAATTACCAGACTTGTTTAACATTTCCAGCATTTAAGCATCAGGAATTAACATTGCAGGTCACGGTCTAGAGGTACAAATCCTTTTGGGAGGTGGAAGAGATGCAAAAATATGCTCAGCAGTATGAACTCTATTAAGAAATGTGTGGGTGAAGTATGTGACTCCTGCTTACACACAGATTTGAGGAGTGGGCCAGCAGTGAGATATGAATCCCTGCATCTTTCCAGCAGAGAAAGAAGCACAGAAACTGTAAAAGCTACCAAGCTATTGATATATTCAGAAGGCTTCCTGTTTATGCCACTGAGATCCCCATAGTTGAGCAACTGCTGAAATAGATCCATTACTGTGGTGTTCAGATATTATATTGCCCAGTCTGAATCTTTCTGTGTGTTAAATACCTGTTAGAACAGGACCCAATCCTCAATGGTTTCACAAGGCACTGCCTGAGTGATTCGTAATAATAATGTTACCCTTATAAGTGTTAACACACTTTCAAAGACACACTTCAGATTGAGTGGGAAAGGGCCATTTTTTTTTAATCTGGAAAAGGACAAAGAAAATGAGGGCATAAAGAGTTATTTAAGAGGCAGCTACAAGGGGGATTTGCTATTATGGCACATACCATCTCACAAAGAATTAAATGGGCATTGTACCAATAGTCTTCATGAGGACTCGGCAGAAAACCTGGGGTGAAGTAGATAGAAGTCTGACATTTCCATAAAAACTGCAATGATTTTAGTTGACTTTACAGTCCTTCACATCTAATTTTATGTCAGTTTTGAGAATCTGAAAACAACCTTGTTAAACCAGTTTCTTCCAACAGCATTTCTACTTTGAATTTCCCCAACTCAAACTTTTGAAAGATGAACTGTGGTATCCTTTCAGGGGATGACCATTTTTATTCCATTATTTTATAGAGGTTTCGCTATCAACTGCATTCAGGATTTATGGCATTTTTCAAACAACTCCCCTTGTACTTTTTTTTTTTTTTAATGACTGACAGCAATTCAAAAAGCAGTGGAAGGGAATTTTTCCCTAAGACGTTACATCCAGTATGTCATCATGTATAGCCTTATGTTCATCTGCTTGGGTTTTTGATAAGCTTGCATGTCTGCTTGTGATAGTGATACCTGTTGACTAGTTATTGTCCTTTTTGTCCTTTCTGATCTGATCTAGATATCAGCAGTCTCAGACTACTGGGGAGTTGCATTTGATTTTTTTGTAAACAGGACTATCTTGTTCTATATAAGATTTTTTTTTAAATTGCTCATAATAACTCCAGTTCCTATTTTTAGGGAAAAAAAAACGTGTTTCTTCTAAAACAAGACTTTATTGTGGTGAAACAAGTAGACATATCAAAGCTAGAAAAGCTTGTGCATGAACTTCAATGAAGGGAAAACAGTTTTAAGGAAAAGTTTTCTGGGAATGTGGAAACATACTTAGAACTCAGGCAGGCTTGTAGAGAGTGTTCTGAAGCCCTTATTACACCATTGGTGTTTGGCTAGTTTGGCTGGCATTAAGGCCATTTTCAGAAAGCTAATGAAAGGAAGTCACGCATCCATTTGCATGAAAATACCTTTAATAAGTTTCCCTTACAAAACTAGGAATGCTACACTATTACTGGTTTTGCTTCTGAAAGCTTGCATTTATGAGCTTGGCTTCAAACACAAATACAAAAGTAATCATAGTAATTTTCTTAATTCAGAATAAAAAGGGTAATTTTGCATTCAGCCATTTTCAGCTTTTCATTCCAAACAGAAATCTTTCCCTGTTGAAAGACTATAAAATAGTGTTTCTCCCCAGCCGGTTCACTAAGATTCTGAAACTAAGGCCAAGATGTAAATGTTGCTAAATGGAAGAAGAAATATTTGTTCATCCATTGAATCACTAGTGTTGGATGGTTTGTGAGCAAACAACAAAAGTTGTTAAAACTGAATTTGTTTTAAATATGCATTAAGGGCTCATCTGGAACATAGTTCCACAGTGTTTCATGCTGATCTTCTTAATGCACCCAGAAAAAAAAAATTATACTAGTTTCAGAGATGAAGAACCTTAGCATTGAGAAAAACCCTGTCTTCCCTTAGGTGAAAAATTATTCAGATTCAAAGTTGTGTTTTAGCCTCTAACTTGGATTCCTTTACTACCAAAAATTTTCGTATGGTGTTTTCTTAACTCAAGCTGGCAGCGATAGCAGAGGGATCTCATCAGGTTGCTCTGCAGGTGCCATGTTGTAGTGAAGATGTTGCTGTCTTAAGTATGCACTTTTGTGGAAACATCTAAGGGATTTGCCCAAGGTCTGAAAATCTGAGCAAGAGCAAGTATTTTTTCTCATACAGCCTGTAGCACATTCTAATTCTGCTTTATCTTCTGCATCAATGCAGCAGGACTTATCAGAAAGTGAACATTAATGAGCCTCAGAAGCATTTATTCAAAATGCAGATGACCAGCAGCCATCTGATTTTTGGTAGTTTTCATTCTTCGCTTTCTTACTGGTTTTAAAAAGTCATTTTCATTCACAACTGCCCTTCATGAGAAATGATACATATCACAGTCATCAGAACAAGAGACTTTTCTGCCTATAGAAAAATTTTAACACTGAATGTATTGCTACTGACACTTTGAGACTAGACAGCAAAAATTCTGCGTTAGATATTACCAATTTTCTCTGCCTTGGCAGCTCTATTAGCTGATTTCTAGAAAAAATGACATGATCGATGGAAATGTACATGTACAAAATTCCAGGTGAATGTCATGTTTTCTTATCATCATTTTCAACCTTAACTGATAATAATGTCTTCCTCAATACTCCAGAAATGGCCAGTGGCCCTTTACAGTTCGGGTATGTTTGTAACCTCATCATCTCTGCACAACAGCTCTTTGAGATAAATTTCTTTAATCTGCCTTGAATGGAAATCAGAAACAATCAGAAACAGACCTAATATTATTTTATTCATTACTTACTTCGAATCATCTTAGATTATAATTAGCAGCTTTGTAAAACAGGCAGGGTATGGCATAATAAGCAAGACTTAATTTTCACTTCTTTTACTAAACAGAAAGTGGCCTTTCTTAACTTGATTTAATTAGTTATTGGGTCACTGAGCCATGAGTTAGTGGTCGTGATCTCCCCTTACTGGAATTACCTTGTAACCAACCAGAGCTGATTCAGCACAGTTCCTGAGTTGGTTTTCATTGTGCCCTCTAAATTCTGCATTCCTTGTGTCCACTATCAGTGATGAATTCTTCTCCCCCAGCTCTGTTAACCTCCCCCTAGGTCTGAGATAGTACCCAGACAATAGTACCTTTATCTTATCTCAAGTTCCCATTGTGGTGTCAACTTACAGTCCAAGTTCCAGGTATCCACAGAGCCATATTAAAGGGGGCTTCAGTGGTCACTGGTGGTCACAGGTGCAGTCTGCCCCATAACTTGGGATCATCTTACGGTGATAGGTGTACAAGAAGTTGCACAGTTTGCCACAGTAGGAATTTTTGTCTGGACGCATTACCCAGGATGTGCTAACCAGATCTTGCTTCTACCAGGCCTGAAGTTAGCACCGTTCTGTTTCTCCATTCTGAGCTTATCTTATGGCAAAGTCCTTCTGGGGTCTTAACAGTGTTGGAGACAGGCAACTGTGCTCTTCAAGTCCTTACAAAATTGCAACTATGCTATAACAGAGACATCATTTAATCCAGCGTAAGCATGTGTCTGGTGCATTAATAGTGCTTACTTGTTCTTCTTCATATTTGAGGATTTGAAGAATTAAGAAAACCCAAACCACCTTTATTCCATTTATGCCAAAGAATTAGGACATAGTTCACTAGATACAGAGGTTTGCTTTCTTTCCTAAAGTTCATGGTAAGTAGGCCATCCTTACAATACTTTCCACTGCACTTTGGTTCTTGGCCCTGCTCAAGGTCCACTATAACATTTTGCTGATGTTATCAGCAAAATTATATTTACTTTTAAAGGCTGACCTATGGTTGTCATGGTTTGACACTGGCCAAATGCCAGGCACTCACAAAAGTTGTTCACTCAACCTCTTCCGCTATAGTTGGGCAGAGGAGAGGGGAAAAAATTAATGAAGAGCTCATGGCTTGAGATAAGGACTGGGAGAAGAACACTCTAAGGGCAAAAGAAGTTCAAATGTAAAGGTATAAAGTAACTTTATTATTAACAGAGTTAGAGGAGAATATTGAGAAGTAAAATAAGCCTTTAAAACACTTTTTTTCCTCCAGCCTCTGCTTCCCACCAACAGTGCAGGGAGACAGTTCAGGGTGTTTTTTGTCAGTTCATCACTCAAGATCTTCTATTTGCTCAGGGAGAGAAGGTTTTCCTCTGCTATGCTGTGGGGTCCCTCTCATGGGCAAACAATCTTCTCAGAACTGCTGTGGTGTGGGTCACTTTTCCACAGAGTAAAATCTTTTAAGGATAGGCTGCTTTAGTTTGGAAGCAAGGGCTCTTCATCTCTAGAAGCAGGGCCCCTCTCTTTCTATTTGTTTATCATTGGATCACAGCTTTCCTTGTCATCCACCCGCTCTGGCAAGAGCACTTTTCCCACAGGCTGCAAGTAGATCTCTGCATCCCCCGTGTACTTCATGGATTACAGGGGCACAGTTTGTTTCACCATGGTCCTCACCATGGCCTGCAGAGGAATATCAGCTCCAGCACTTGGGGCACCTCCCCTCGCTCTCTTTTTTTTCCACTGACCTTGGTGCTGCCATGTTGTTTTCCCTCACACTTCTTCCTCTGACTAGAAGAAAAACTGCTGCCCGTAGGTACCATTGCCAACAAGTTTCACCAATGCAAATATTCCTGCAGGATCTCGCAGAGCTGAGAGGTTGACCTCGTCTAGGCTCTGCGTCAGGGAGTCACTCACCTTGTTTCTGCTGCCAGCCATGCTGCCAGCTACCCTTCAGGAAAGGTTTTGGAGCTTTATAGGTTCTAACATTCTCTGAAACAAATTTTGAATAATCAATGAAATGCACCAGCTCTGTGCTCAGTAACAATTATGAAAGAAAAGAGTAAATCCTTAGAAAGTGTGTGGGGGGGGGGGGGGGGGGAAGTGCATAAATATTAATTGATAAGTCTCTATTAATCCTCATTATTTTTTCACTTTTTTCTTGAAAAGACTAGCGATAAGGTTAAAGGAAAAGAAGAGTTAAGGATGATGGAAGAAATGGAATTTTTTCAGATTATTTTGGGGTTTTCTGGTGTGGAAAGGGAATATTTGAAGAGTGATATGCCTACAACATCAGGAGAGACAAAAGAAAATCAAGAGAACTTAATTATTTGTTGTCTACTGGAAAAACTTGTGTACATCTTGTGAAAAAAGGAGATAAAAATTCAAAGGAAGCAGAGGTAGATGATAAGAAATATTTCATGTATAAGCAGTGGAATAATGCAACACAATGTAGATGCTCAAAGTTGACATAGGTTTATAAAGTGATCAGACATGTTGACGTGGGAAAAAAGTTCTGTTAAGGAGTGTGAAGCACATCTGTCTCAATATGTCCTTTGCTGCAGGTCATGGGATGATGAATGTCACTTAACATTGCATTAAAGCTATTTATTCTTTCTTGTGATATGTCCACTGTCAGAGACAGGATAATGGCATCCCTTGATAGCATGCAGTCTACCTTTCTTGTGATCCTTTTTGTTCCTGGATTTCAAGGACTATACCAGGAAAAACAAAAAAGTCTCCACGTATTTCCAGCCCAGGGGTACCACTCAGATCCCCTCAGTGTCACTTCTGAGGATGTATTCATAGCTCAGTGGGAATGCTCCTGGGATTTGTACAGATTCGAGGGGAGTGGGTTTTCTGCATTTGCCATCACAGAACCTGGGCAAGGAGTCTGCTGTGGACCAGCAGGAACAGATTCAAAGTTGAGTATGAAAGCCTTTAGGGATATGCAGCATTTCTACTCTCTGTTTCTTGATTAAATGTGTTGCAGCCTGGTTGTCACACAAATCTTGACCTGCTAGTGAACTCACTCTGACAAATGTCTGTTGTTATCAAAACGCAGAATTGCCAGAAGTTAATGTCCCTTGCAAAGTCCAGATTTTCCAGTCTTTGGGCCAGATCATTTGTCCTTGAGTAGCTATCTGAATGCAAACTTCTGCAGAGTGCCTGTATTGCAGTTCCTGACACGGCAGCTCCCAGACACATTTGGAATTTGTCACTTACTAAGTGGGGTGGGTTCACCCTGGCCAGCAGGTTACCCCCAGCCCAGTTACTCACCTCCAGAAAGAGGGGGATAAATGGAAAGATAAAAACAAGAAAACTGGTGTGTTGAAATAAAGACAGTTTAATAAACAAAGGGAAACAAAGGAAAAAACCAAATTATGCAAAAGCAATCATTTACCCCCAGCAGAGCAATGCCCAGGCAGTCTCCAAGCAACAGATACTTTGGAAAGATGAGCTCCCGGGTTTCACTACAGAGCACAGTCCCTTAGAGTATGGGATATCCCTTTGACCAGTTCAAGTCAGCTGTCCTGAGTCCCTTCCCAACTTCTTGCCCACTTCCAGCCTACTCAGAGTAAGAAAACATAAAACCTTATGTTATGCGAGCACTGCCTGCAGTAGATAAACATTGACACCTTAACACTCTTTCAGTCTCAAATTCATAATGCAGCACCACAGCTTCTGCTTTGAGGAAAATTAACTCTTTCCAATACAGGTAGCTGGAATAAATGTTGAGAGCCTGATGCTCTGATCTGTTACAAAAGCAGTGAACTAGGAAATATCCAGTAGCAAGAATTATACTTCAGTAATAGATCAATGTATAAAATCATAAATAATGTCCACATTTACCTGCTTTGTTTAGATTTTACAGGGAGAATTTCCTCACTGTTCCTTCAGCAGAAATTGGCTTCTTTGGTGGAAGCAAGAAACTGCAAATAAATGAAGCAGAAGCTTTGACCTAAATCTAACGCAAGCCGGACCTAGCTAGTCTTCAGGAAATGTTAGTTCCCAACAAAAACCTCATGTGTTTTAAGTCCTGCATAAAATTCAATTCAGAAGAACATTAAACTATGTTTTTCCTCTAGTATCTGTCCATCTCAGCAGTGTGAAATGTTTGTAGTGTCATGGTGACAATAATAGGATAAAAATAATAATGTAGCTTTAAAGATATCAGCATTTTTAATTGCAAGCACTTTTGGGGGGGGGGAAATCTTTCGTTTTGCCACTGAATGGGATGGGGTGTAATAACTAGGCTTTCCAGCTCTTTTTCATGTCTTTTATCTTTGCTGCTCATAATAGTGCAGGATTGGAAACATTACCAGGGTAGTAAGAGAAAAAAATGGCATGTGCTTCTGCTACCCTGTACTGTTTTAGGGGAGAAGACATAGTCTGGTGCGATTGTTCTTGGCCACAGGTCAGTGCTTTGAAGCAAAAATGTTCCGTTTCAAGAATGCATGTCACGTAAGCAAAAAGGGAGCATAGCTTTGCCTGACTGGAGGAAGGGCTCTGAGTTTCTCCAGAGAGCTGATCAGACATGTCAAAAATGACTCAGATAGATCACCAGTTCTTTCTCATATCTCATAAAGCAAAGCATGTGTGATACTGCCTCATCAGCCACAAGTCTTGCTGGGAGATCACTGGTTTTCATTCGTAGGTCAGAGCACAGCTGTGCATCCTGCAAGCCTCTGTGAACATTGAGTTAATTTCTTCTGGAACAGTGGGAAGGGATTTTTTTTCCTGTCATCAGATTGGCTGCAATAAATTGTGCTTGGGGGCTTTCTCACAGGGTCTCTGGTGTGCACTCACAAAGCTCTGCTGTTGCACTGTGACAGGTGGTGGGAATGTGCTGAGGTTACGCTCTTGTCTTCAGAGGGCTGCATTTCCTGGCAGGCAGGAGTGCACAGTGACTACAGAGCAATGTATTTCTTGAAATTATGATGAATGAGGGATGAGGCTTTTTAATAGCTTGGGTAGTAAGAGGATGATGCCTTTTTTTCAGGATACTTAACCTTCATAAAATAGGACATAATACTATTTCAGGCACCGCCTGCAACTGTTTAAGAATGAGAGAGTGCACATTAGTGGCTGTCCCTTGGCAGGTGGTGACGTAGGATGAAGGAGTGATTAATATAGCTTTTGTGATCCTGTGTGATTTATGCTCATGATTCATAGATGAATTCATGGTTCTACTGCTCTTTGCATCTTACTGAATCACATCAGCTTCGCTATGTATACAAAAAAGATATTTGATAAATAACAAATAGAGTACTAAAGGAGCTTCATAGCATCTGGTTTTCTTTTCTTCCCTAAAATTTGAGATTTATGGAGTCCTGTGTAAAACAGATTAGCTTGCCTGTTTGGGACATAATTGTGCCACTTTGGAGATAAAGGTGACTCTTCGATAAAATGGGCAAATATACCAATATTTTTCTTGTAGTTGCGTATAATATATACTTTTTAAAGCCAGGTCAACCATGTTTTATGTATACTTTTTATGCATCTTTCACTTCTATTCATACAGCTTCAAGTATTCTTTGTTTACTAAATCACTCCATATCTATTTTTTTCTGGTTTTAGCATTTATTACAGATAACTCCACTGTGCATGAGCTAGTCTTTAATAGTAACAGTGTAATTAACGCCATATACAGGTAGTGCTCTGTACAGCACTGCTTTTAGCAATAAAAAGCTAACCTTCCTTAAAACTGCATCTGAAGCTGTGTGGTTTTCCCTCTGCACAAGGGATGCTGCCATAGCTACCACCTGTGGAGCTGAACAATTACAGCAGCAGAAAATCTTACTATAGAAACACACTGGCCGTGAATCACTCCATTCCTCCAGTACTGCAATTTCCAGTCAAACACAAACCAACACAGGAAGCACATAAATGGTACCTTGGCACAAACACTGCTTTAGATAATACTGGAAGGCATAGAATTACACACAGAAAACACACTTAAGGGTAGCCACATAAGTTACAGGAACTTCTGCCAGAAATTATTTTGTGCACTGTAAAATCCTGGAACACTCAAGCCAACAACTGCAACACAGACTGCTCTTGCTCTGCTTTCTCAACAATTACATTGCATATTCAATCTCAATGAAAATATTCTATGTTCAGTTGCATTAGTAGAAACCTCTGCCAAAGATCCCCTTCCCACCACCACCACCACTGTGAGATAATTTTTACTGCAGCTTGATAAATGAAAATATTATGAATATTAACATACTTTAAAACGGTTCAGTTACTCTTCTCTTTAACACCTTTATAAAGAAATCATAGCATAGGTACAATAGGAAAGTGAAATTTTAAAGGAATTTGCTCATCATATAATAGAAGATACTAGCTAACTCCATTGTTGATCTTATGTTTGAAATAATTCAGAAGAAAAAATGTTTAATAGTGTTTATAATCAACTATGGTTTATATCAGTTCTAGTTAAAGATCTCTTAAAGACCTTATCTCACAGATGATACAGTGTCAAACTGACCTATTTATATCAGTGCTTATGATATTCCACTGTTACACTGATCACATATAAAATGTTCTAAGTGAATGTTAATGAAGTTAGGATTTTACACATTAAATGTAAAAGAAAGAAAATTAAAAACTATATTTTGAAATATTGTTAAATAAAAACAATACTTCATTTACTGTTTTTCTACCACTGAATGCCCAGCAGTTTAGTACAGAAGCTATATATGGCAGAGTATACAATTCAACGGTAGCTGTGCATCAGTAGGATTTCCCACCGGATTTTCCACCTTCCAGCACCTTTCTTCAATATCCAGTACACAAAAAAAAAATGTAATTATTAACTCTGCATACAAATCTAATATTTCTTAATTTGATTTTGGAGTCATTTGATTTGTATCACATACTGATTTGTCACACAGCAGTATATTTTTTAGTATTAAGTATTCAGGATTACATGACCTTGAGTAAAGCAAGAACATTTTTTGTCTTTTTTTTCTTTTTTGGTAAAGAGAAGAAGCACATGCATCAAAAAATTCAGCTGTTTTACCAGCTTCTGTAGTGCCTAAGTGGTTTCATAGAGATCAATGTCTGCATTAAAGCATCTGCCACTGTGTTAAAGATTATGATCCTCATGAAACCAGTCATCTGGTTCAGACAAGCTGAACATTCACACCATGGTCTGACCCTTCAACACGTTAAACTCTGTTGTGTTGGAAACTCAGTTAAAGGTGTGAGTTTCAAGAGGAACATTCTTTGATGTGAAATTTATTCAGATGTGGTAGGACATTGACTTCAGGGAACTACCCTCCAGTTCTGAATGTCTTTGAAAGGCTGTAGGAAGCCTTTACACGTCAGAAAATGGAATCAGTTAACAAAGAAAATATTTTCACTTTTGAGTTGTGTAATTCATTTGGCTAGCACAGATGGCATGTGTATTTTTAAATTTTACACTTGTAAAATAAAAGTGCTGCATAACCTGAGATTCTAGCAACTTCTCAGGATTCTATGGAAATTTCTTGTACAGGTCTGAATTAACTTTTGGACTGCAGGCCCTGTTTTAGGTTAACCTTTAAATACTCAGGTGTCTTGGAAGCTTTCTGGGAGCATTTTTCACCTTCTCTTTAGAAATTATGAACTTTGAAGCTGGCAGTAAAAGAGTGAAAGAGTCTGTTGTTTTGAACCAGGAATAATCGGTATAACCAGAATAAACAGTATAATTGGCCCCTACCTTTGAAGAAGCTTATAGGTATAGAAACTGGGAGAATTGAGGTTTAGTTGGTACTCCAGAGTTACCTTTTCTCAATAAATCTCTAATATTAAAACATAAGCAGTCCAGAAGTAGAGAATGGAATTCCAGTTCACCTTCATTCATCTGAGAATTTAAATTAAATTTCTAATTCTAATTATGCATATTGGTGTTACAGTGTGTGAACAGCTGTGATTTTCAAGAGCACCTGTTTTCAGCAGTGCTATCATAATTTGGTCAGGTGAACCTGAAAGCCTGGGAAAACTCCAAGCACCTACTCTAATTACTACATCACACTGCAACCGCAAGCAGATTGTTTCTTTCACAGCCTAACTGAGGTGTTAGTTGCCCATGGTAGCTCTAATGTGCATTTCACTTATAGGAGCATTGATATCAATGAATAGGAAGGAATGGAAGGATGAAATTCCTTCATTAATATTGCAGCCAATATGGCTTGGTAACATATTTGTTAGAAATTGCCTAAAGGAAGTAAGCAGGAAGGGTAAAAATGTACCTTTTCCTCTGGCCGCATTAGAGCTCTGTCTCTTTTTTTTTCTTTTTTTCTTTTTTTTTTCTTTTTTTTATTAAGGCACTCTCACTTCCTTTATGTGGTAAATTCAAAACAAACGTGACCACAATGCATCACAGTTCATTCTGTGCTTGTTTCTATGGATACATAGCAGACATTCCTGTAAAGCAAAATGAAGAGACAATGGTTCCAGAAAAGGCACAACTGAGGTAGTTTTCATGAAGATAGAATGAGTAGCAATATCAATACATGCTAGTAAACTGAAAAAAAGCACCAGCACCATTTTCCTTGAAGAACTAGCAGTCAGAATGAAACGTCCCATCATGTGTTCACTGCAGGTGGTATCAGTGCTAATTAGATTAAAGTCAAATATGTCTAATTCCACTTCCATGATCTCTTCATTCTGATCTCTTCATTTTGATGTGTCTGTGTAGACACAGACACATCAAAACTTTATGGCAAAAATATGGGTACATTTTTCAAAACACCATTCTTGCTACTGAATCAGAAGTGTTTTTATTAGATGAGTACAGCATGTATTAGAGGTTGAAACACCACTCATTCCACCTAGCAGTGAACAGCAGTATCTGTAAAATATTCAGACTTTGGAATGAGACAGTGTAATATCAGATTGTTACTAGCAATTGCTTCAGTACTTTCATTTTACATGGACAGACATCCTACTGATGCACACAGGAAAATAAAAAATGTCCAGAAGGTGTGAAGAAACTCATCTACTTTCAAAAGTTAAGATTTATTTAGCAAGGCACTGCCTTGCTAAACCTTAGTTATAGACACTGTGTATCCAGAAAATAACATGAAATCTTTTGTCTGCTTTATCTGCAAAACTCTAAAATCTTCTATGGTTAAATGCAGATTGTTACATATGTTTTTCAGTCTTAATGTAGGTTATTTTACTTATTCATTTGTAAGTTCAAGTGTCTTATTTAAAAGAGCTGCTTAGTTCCATTCCCCAGAACTTGCAAGGTTAGATAGCCAATAGAGCCAGACTGACAGAATAACTTCCTGTTTTTCTTCTGCATAAATGTAAAGAAATGGGCCAGCATCATGATATCAAGAAAAACTGAGCTGTTTCTCTGAAGGGAATCTGGAAGCAAATAACAGTACTTCTAATGATGTCATGATGCAAATGTTTCCCTCTATTGTATATTCTCCTATAATTTACTTTTTCAAGATAATGATTTAGTTTTGCTTCAAATAAGTCAGATGACCTGACTCATCTGACCACTCAAGTACAAGCTAGAGATAGACTAATCTTATGGCACTTAAAGATAGATCTGTTTGAGAAAATGGTGCACAAATGGTCTTTTGTACCAATTATAAAGATCAGCTGCAAATAAGACTTTCTCTGTTGCCCTTTGGATCAGCTTCTACAGGTGTGTCACCAACTGTGCTAGTTCTCAGCAGTGGGACAACTGTAACACTTACAGTTCTTGCACATGTGAAAAATGCCAACACTCAGTTTTATAGTATTTGATTTTACAGTTCTTAGGGCACTTTATATCCTTCATAAGTCATAGCCATTATCCAGGAACATGTGAAATTCACAGCTGAGGCAGCAATCAAAGTAAAAGGTCAACCTACAAGACAGAACAATTCAAGTTATTGATAAAGAGCATATTGTAACAAAATTGAAAGAACACAGTGATTGCTAACTTTTCACTTCAGACAATATTTTCAGTAGTTCTGGTACTCAGTATTTCTTCTGCCCTTCTCATGTTCAATGTGAAAGCTTAAGCAATTACTGTTTGTAAAAGCTTTGTGTACTCTCCTATACATTACCTTTCATTTTAGTAGGAGGAAATTGTGACTGAGCAGTCAAGGTTTGGTCCTTCATACGCACTTACTTTTCTAGCTGCTTTTTGTTTTCAGTTTTTGTGACCTACCTTTGACATCATTTAAAGAAATAGCTTAGACTGAATTAATTACAGAAATTTGATTAGAGCCATGGACAAATGGAATCTATGAAGTATTCCTTAACCTCCTACACTTCAGTTAAGGTATAAACAAAAATCTTATGATGCAGGAATTTCTCTCTCCTTCTGAGAGCTGATGGTACTCCAGAGAAAGGATGAACAAGAAAAGAGTGTTGAGGCTTTCTTTTCCTCTTTTATTCCTGACAGCAGAACAAAATATCTGAAATACATGGGGAAGAAAGTGAATCTCAAAGAGATTAGAGGGACAGACTGGGGATAGACACCCAGAAGCTTTAAGAGATGGGTATTTCGAACTAAAGGAAAATGCTATTTTGTTTTTGTGGGAAGTCTTTATACTATACACAGGTTTCAGTGCCCAATGGAGGACAATTTTTACTAGTCTTGTTCTAAGAAACACAAAGATCTAGGGTGCTTAGATTTTTTTTTTTCCTTCTCTGGATTTCAGCATCACACATTCCATGCTTACAGTGTAATTAGATACATGTCCAGTGATGAAGCACCACTGTTGGGCTGAGATGAGATTTAACTCTAGACTTTATGTACCAGTATATGTGAGGTGATTACTAAAAACCAGTGTTCTTCAAACATGACCTACCAATTCAGTCATATCATGTGGCTGATAATGTGCTAGTCTGAATGATGTACAAAGCTATTTGGGAAATTCCCAGAATCTTATTTAAATATCTAGGACTTTCCTGTATTAGAATTAACGCTCTGGACAGTCAAAGATACCACAGATTGAAAAGGCACAGAGGTGTGAATTACTTTCTGAGGCAAAGAAATCACCTTAGTCATTGGTAAGGAAACTTACATTACCTAGTTTGCACCATCCAAGGAATTTTGGCTAATCTACCACCTTTTGTAAGCAATAAATTTGTAGAATATATGGCAAATGCAATTGCTTGGGTCATTCGTGTACCACCTCAAGCTTCATAATATAATGTAATAAGGTAGATACAGGTGTTAATAGAAATTAACTCAGTCTAGAACATTCTGAGGATTTGACGTTTTAGAGTCTATAGGCTGGTATGCTGTTTAGATAGTCATTCATAGCACTAGAGGTTGAAAAAAGGAGGTTGAAAAAATATTTTCTGTTGACAAATTACTTTTAGTTATACCTCAAATACTGTTTCAAAAAAATGTGTAAAATGGTGTAACCCAGGCAGGGTTCTGCAGTGTTATTTTTACTCATAAGACCAGTGGTGAATTTTTAATATATTCATTTCCATGGTGGAATTACATTTTTTAATATACATTAGTATATGTTATTATAGAAACATATTTTCTGTGATTTAGAAGAAACAAGAGGTTACATTTCACTGGCCACTGTCCAAACACAGATGTTAGTCTGCAAATTCTTACTGCTTTGAGACATGATTTGTGTGGAGGAATATTATCTTCTCCTTTATTCACTAAAATAATCAGAAAAAAACCCAAAAAAACTCCCAAGGCCCATGGGTAGACAACTGACAGAGTTTAAACATTAGAAACTATGTACAAGATTTACAGGCAAAGTGGAGAGATACAGCTTTCTCATTAAGGCTAAAATATTGTTGTGAAAGTATGACTCATAGTCATTCCCTTCCATGGAAAAGCATTATCCATGAGGACTTGCTCTGTCTCAGCTGTGGCTCTTGACCCACCTCGTGGCTCTGTTAGCTGTTCAGAGAAAAAGCAGCACATGCCTGTGCACCCAATTTTGTGTTTTCATTAAGAAATTAACTAGCAGCATACAAAGGTTCTTTTGTCAACCACTGAGAAAAATAAGTTGAAGATTTAATGTGGGAAGATGGACCCTCAAAGAAAGATTTTATTCAGGTTTTCCTCCATGAAGTTCATTCCTTCAGAATTTCTCTCTTGTGGTGTTTGTAGAATAGTTAGAAAAGGGAGCATACAAAGCGAATGGTAACGGTTTTGTCAGTTCAAAGCAGCTGTGATTTACCTGGTCACTTGCGATGTTGTCAGCTTTTCATAGAGCCTTTAGTAATTGCTATTTTCATTCATATCTTAGAATACATTTTATATGCTTATAAACATAAATTCTTATCTGTAAATAATACACTATGTTATGTGCATGTGGTAAAATTATCTGCATTCTGTTGAGCTGGCAGCAGAAAACCTCAGGGACTGAATTGAAACTAGGACATGAGGGGGTACCTAGGATTGAAGAGAAGGCTCTACGGAAATTAGCTGTATGAGCAGGGAAAATCACCATGGGAAGGTGATGATGCCCTGCAAGTTCAAAGCTTAACTTAGTCTTTTATGTGAGCTCTTAGAGATTCATGTCTTCCAACCTTGTACATGTTTAAAAGAAAGTGCTGATGATCAAGCACTTGTGGTTCAGAATTTTTTTAAAACAGGAAAGGTAATGGGCGCTAAATAGATATGAAAGAGGTGCTGAGTGCTGATTATTAGAGTTGCAAATTGATAGAACTAGTGACAACACCATCAAGAATTGGTTATGGAAGCTTCTTTCTGTAAGTTGAATTCAGAATGGAATACTTCGTATCTATGGAAGTTCAAAATAATAAATACATAAGTAAAAAAACTCTTTTAGAAACAGGAAGCTTGTAAGAAACTGATAAAGAGAAAAAAGCATAAAGGTGACGTAGATTTGCACTATTTTTTTTTCTCTTTCCAAGGTAGACAGTTCTGGATTTAGAATACAGCCATTATAGTTCAAAGTTATGTTGTGTATTTAAAGTAAATGCTGCTGTTTTGCAAACTATTAAAGATTTTCTCCTGCAATTTTGTTATCTGTCTCCTCATGATTATTGTAGCAAATTGCAGTTGCTTTGTAATGAGACTGAAATCTTGGAAAATATTAAGTCATGGAGATCTGCAACCTCTAAATTCATCTAAAATTGAAGTAATTAATGTTCTTGTGCTTAAAGATTGTTTTGAATTTCTATTAGAAATTAGTGATATTATACAATGCAAGTTTAATGAAAGCAGTGCAACAAGCAATATAGTGCAGACCAGTGTTCAATGTCACCGCTTTGGGTAGGGTACTCCCAAGTCCTACTGCAAATAGTAGAGATAATGAAGCAAAGGCTGTTCAGAGCCCTAGGGACTGCTGGGAGCAATTGGAAATTTTCTGTCATAAGGAATTACGATAGATTTTTGAAGGACAAACAGAATTTAGGCTGCATATAATTTCAGTAAGATGTGGAGATCTTCCTTCAACTTTATGCCATTGAAAACATTTATATGCTTCCCTGGACATTTTTCACATAGTGTTAATTTTTTATTATCAAAATCATAGCCTTTCAACTTTAAAAAAAAAATCATTTTTATAAATACATTTTAACATATGGCAACAACTATTTGGTATTTTTCACATACAACACAAGGAAGGACAAAATGTAAATTTAACTGAAAAGACCGAGACTGGGAAAAAGAGGAATGTCAGAGCTAATTATAGCCCTTGCATTGGATCCAGCCTGACAGATCATTATTTCTCTTCCTAGATGTGGCCAGGGAATGGATTTCTGCCCAGATATATTGTTTTTACCAACCACTGCTTGCTGTACTTTTTCTGAGGGATCCTTAACCATCTGTCATTAAGTGTTATGCATCTAGAAGTGCTTGATACCACAATTGTGTATCCTCTTGTGACAGGAATAGTCATAATTGACTTATTACAGGGCAGAACTTTTTATGCATCATACATTCTAATGGATATGTATTCTTCATGGGATGGGGATCACCTGCATATTGACTAAGTGAGTGGAAAATGGAGTCTAAAAAGTGCTTATAAAAGACCGCAGAAGAGGTTTCATGATCCTGAAAAGTTAGTACTATATTAGTAAGTTCAAATAGTACATTGCAAAATAAATTAAAACTATCCTGAATTCCTGGAATTAATGGCATTTTTGGAGGTCTGAAATAGATAATCTGTCAATAAGCAAGAGCTTCTCCACCTTCATAAATATTTCCATAAATCAAATTCTGTCCTTCCTAAATCACAGCTAACTCAAACAACCCCAGTAAATTTTCTGCAGTTTAGGTACTGTTTAAAGAGCATCTTCTTGCTCAAGGAAACTCATATGCATAATGATGAGATAGAGCAGATGCTCCTTGCTCTCTGACTAGGATGGATAAAGAATTATTTGGGTCCTATAAATTAATTTTCTGCTCAAATTGAGTCAGTTTGTTCACAACAGCCTTTTTCTCCGTGTTGACAGGAGGCAAGCATGGTGTTGGAACATTTTTGTCACTCATGTTCTCCTTTTGAATGGGATTGGAGTCCCACTTCCCACTCCAATATGTTAATCTCAATCAAATAATTCAGAAACATCATTTAGAAGTGAGGCCTTATTTAGTCCATGATAGAACCAGTATAACTCTTAAGTCTACTCCAAATAAAATTTTAAGCCAAATAATTTCTCCATGAGCACATCCAATCAATCTGAAAATATTTTCCCTATGAGTTTTCTAAAACAGCTTAATTCACAAGAGATTTGGTCTTAGTTTAAAAAGATATTTTTCTTTATATAAAGAAAAGCAGATTAGAAAATTTAGGTGGCTTGAACCTGGCTGGGCAGCAGGTGCCCACCAGAGCTGTTCTATCCTCCTCAGCTGGACAAGGGGGAGAATATATAATGAGAGGCTCGTGGATCAGGATGTCATGGGCAAAACAGGCTTGACTTGGGGAAAAAATAATTGATTACCAATCTAATCAGAGTAGTGTAAGGAGAAATAAACTCAAATCTTATATCATCTTCCCTTCACCCCTTCTTTCTTCTGGCCTCAACTTCATTCCCAGACTCTCTGCCTCCGTCCCCACAGTGGCACAGGGGAATGGGGAATGTGGGTTGCAGTCATATCATCACAAATTTCTGCTGCTCCTTCCTTCTCAGTGGGAGGGCTGCTCACTCTTCTGCTCCAGTGTGGGATTCCTCCCACAGGAAACAATCCTTCATGAACTTTTCAGTGCAGGAAGGCCCATGGGCTGCAGTACTTCAGGAACTGCTCCAGTGTGTGTCCCAAGGCACAGGGACTCAACAAACCTGCCAACAGACCTGCTTCAGCATGGCTCTTCTCCTCCATGGGGCCATGATCCTGCCAAGATCCTGCTCCTGTATGAGTTGCTGCCAGGGCTTTTTTTCTGCTTCTTAACTGCATTATCCCAGAGGCATTGCAATCATTGCTGATGGACTCGGCCTTGGTCCATCTCACAGCCACCTGGCATTGGCTCTGGACATGGGGGAAGCTTCTGGCAGCTTCTCACGGAAGCCACTGTAGGTCCCTGCCACTACCAAAACCTGATCCCACAAACTCAATACAAAAATGCTTTCAGTGAAAGGAAAAGCAAATTAAAGTGAACTGACAGCACTTGCAGAATAATGATTCCAGACAGGGGAAAAAAGATTCAAAACAGTAAAGATAACAAAAGCATTCAGAGCTAGACAAGATACCATAATTGAGGAAACCTGAGTGAAAAGTACTAAAGCAGCATGAAAGCTGAATTGATTTTTGGGACCTGTATAATACAAAGAAAGATTGGCAGATATATTATATACTAAAAAACACCTGCTGTGCACAAGGAAGAAACACCTCCTTTATATATTGTCCTTTGATATTTTTAAGATTATTGATGAGATAAGGTTATCCTTCTGAATGCAATGAGTTTCTGTGGATTTTTCTATTACACAAAGCTTTCAAAGGAAGATCGTAATTGCCTTTACATTATGCTGGTGTTTTCTGGAAATCAATTTAATGAATCTTTGCATGAAGTGTAATTCAACTTAAAGCTTAAACTGAAGAGGTATGATGGTCCTTTCATTTTCCAGTAATTTAAAACAGAAGAGTGCTAGGAAAAAATAATAATAACAACTTGAGAATAAACTGAATTACATCTACTGCTTATTGACTGAAGGAGCTGTTCCCTCCAACTTCCACAGCTTCATTACAGATAATATAATGAGGTCTCTAAAAGAACAGATGTCATTAAATATTGAACCCATGGTGACACAGAGTACAATCATGGAACCATAGAATGATAGAATGCTTTGTGTTGGGAGGGACTTTAAGGATCATGATTAAAGGGTGTTGAGTGTCCTTCCTTTCAGGGAAGCTCTCTTGCATAAAACTACTCAAAGGGCATGTGTAGTGCTTTCATTGTACTCCCACTTTAGAGATGGAAAAAGCATGGGAATATAGAAAATTATAGTCCGCTTTGGCAAACACAGCACTGTGTCACTAGAGTACAGATGATACCTGTGACATATTGTAAAGAGAGATTATAATATTGTCTTTCAAGCACAGAATCAGTTTAAAAATCAAAAACAGGGTTTTAACAGCTGGTTAAATACAGCTGTGACTGGATTACTAATATATTACAATCTAGTCTCCCGTGTATTGTGCAATGTTTAAAATAAATAAGTTACCACAACCTGTGCTGGCATCCCGAAGCTGTTGGTCTATACAAAACTGATTTCATTAAATGAGGTCACTGATGTAGCATTGATTGAAGGAGAGAAATTGTACTACTGAATTACTAATACCATATCATATCATGCAAATATTTCTTGGTGATTTTCTTTCCAATCTAATATCTAAACCAAAGATCAAAAGAATATTTTATCATAGGAAATGGTAATATAAATTATGCCCCTTACCATTTCAGAGGATTATAAGGATGTCAGAGAATAGTTCATTTTCCTACATTTTATCCCTATATAATAAGCCTGGAGACACGAGGTGATGGTGCTCTAGAAACACTCTTCTTGTCTCTTCCACTCCTTTTCTACACTATTTCTGTCTGTTCTCTCATTTTTTCTCACTGTTTGTGCCTTTCTTCCTTCATATGATTCTGAATAGTTAGTGGTTTTTTTCCTCTATTTACTCCTGGAGTTTGTCATGGCTCTAGTGTAAAATCTGGAGGTTTTTTTGGTATGTAACATATACCATGGCTGCATGATTCTCTTTTGATGGCTTATAAATCTACATCCATATTAGTAGGTAAGGTAGTTCAATAGGCATAGATTTGCAGGTCAAATCAGTTAGTGCTGAGGACCCAGCATCACCATTATTTGTGTTTCAAGAAGCTTTGACCCACACTACACCTGGTCTGGGTCTGAATGCCGAGTCCCTACAGCTGAAGTTCCTGAGGTGTGAGACAATCTTCTGGTGCAGGTCCATCAGAAAGAAATTCAGTTCATGTACTCTAGAGACACAATGTGGAACAAGGCATTTCAACTGGGGACAGTCAGGAGGTTTTCTTCAAAAGCATGCTTTGCATCTGGACTCAAAAACTAATATCGTCATATAACACATTTCAGCAAAGCACTCCAAATTTGTTTCTTGTTCTGCAGCTTCAAAATTCTGGTGTTTTCTGTGTTTTTCACTTTCTTCAGCTCATGTATGTAATTATCCAATAACTTTTTCTTGGAGTCATTCACAGATGTACAGCATAGGCAAAAGATAATACTGTTCTGATTTTCTGCCCCCTTTCATTTGCTTCTTGCATTTATAAAGGGTAGCAGACTATAATGAAATTCTGAAATCTACCTGGGAGAAGTTCATGGTCATTCGAGCATTATGTGTTTCTTGCATCTGAGATTAATTCAGTAGAATATGGGGGATTTTGTCCTTTTCTTAACCTAGTACAGTGACAGCCTGCTTTGAAACACAATAAGTCATTTGGGGCTTTGTATACTAATTCATGTGAAATGGATGTGATAATTTTCTTTCTGTGTGGTTAGCTGTTATATTTTCAAGCTTTATATTATTTTATAGAACTGTTTAAAAACTGTTTTCTTTGCTAAGGCAAAAAAATCAGGAATCACTCCTCTTTATTATTGGAATGTTACAGTACCAATAGTGAAATGTCATAACATTGCTCATTTTGTTAACCATAAACTCCTCACAATTTGTTATGAAACCTGCTAATTTTAATCTTCTCCACAGTAACAAAAATAAGACTATAAAAAGAAATGGCCAATATTGTCATATACAGGTCATTAAAAGAATGTCTGAAAATTATTTCTTTAAAGGTGAAGACTAAAGTCTGTCTTATGGCAGTCAGCAGCAATGATCTACCTTTTCTTCTATAAACAAACTGAAATACATTTGACAACTAAAAATCATTGCCAATAATTGCAGATTTTCAGTAATAATTAAGTTTATTGACTTTTTTTTAATTATCTAAAATGTCTAATGTTGATATTAAAACCACTGAAAGCAGGATTCTCAATGCTGCACAAATGAAAGCAATCCAGTAGCTCATTTACATTCCTCTCCTGCTGTCTGCAGCAGATCTATAAATAGAATAGGCTACACACAGAAATTTATTATTGCAGCTGATAGCAATTTTCTTTTGCAAAGGTGTCTGGAGGCATTATTCACGAGATTCATTCTGGTAGACTCTCAAGCTGAGATTCTCTCTCCCCAGCTCAGCAGGTGGTCAGTTTAGGAACACACTGATCAACTGCTATGCACAAGGGCTGTCACAAGACTCACTTATTTTCCTCTTTTAAAAAATACAGGAGGTCTTTCAGCTCCAGATCATTTTCTTTAACCTGACTGCATGGATATTATAAGCAGATAAAGGATTTTCAGAAATCACATGTATTTGAAATTTTATCAGTGCTCATCCTAATGATTATGCTATTATTGGAAAACCACAATGAGTGTGATTTGATACAACATGCACCTTGTCTTCTGCATTCATACCCATGGGCACATGTGACCTTTTCAAGTGAAAGGCAGACATATTTCTGTTCAATACTGTGGATGTACATGAATACTGAGCAATCACATGAACTGACCTATCTAACTGCCATCTAATTTTGACCATAATATAAGGGGAAAATCAAATGAGACCTTTCGTGAAATTATGTTTATAATAAATGATAGATGGGAATGTCTTGCACTCTTTCATTTTTCTGCCTGCTTTTGGGTTTCCTACCCATATACCTATTCCATATCTGTCTTTGTGCTATCTTTGAATAATATAAAAAAAGAAAAAAAGGGTACAACCAGAATATGCACATTTCTAAACATTGATTTTGTCACCCCCTCAAGACTGATTACAACTTATTTTTATCCTTGCCTATTCTAGTATTCTTTCTGTGACTGAGAACAGAAGTTCTAAGATAGTAGAAATATTACCTGTTTATTCTGTTTCAATTTCAATAGAATCACTACAGCAAGTGCCCATACTTCAGGGTTTTTTATATCCCACTGTGTACATACAAGCTGTATGTAGTACCTGAACATAAAAATGATGTTTCCATTTGCAAAATAAACTAGTAACTTTCATTCTTTTTTGTTCTCACATACTTTCATTCTTTCAGACATAATAGAAGACCTGTTTTCCTGTAGCAGTTATTTTGACTATGCTATGAAAGCAGCAGCATAAACAACTGGTGAGACATTAGAAAAGTCACATATCTCACCATGAAAAGAAAGATAAATTAAAATATCAAATTAAACCCAAAAGAAACTGTCAACTCAAGTCACCAATAAGGCATTCTGGCATGTCTAATGCCAGGAACACTAGAAAAAAATAAAAATATCTATGATAGCCATAAGTCAAACACTACAGATTTTCTAGAACTATAACACTTATTCTGCTTGTTTTGAGTGTATTTTGGTAATTACACTTTTTTTTTTGTTTCTTTTAATTTAAATTTTTCAGTGATGAAGAAAACTGGTACTGTGAATGCCCTAAACTCTACACTGGAAAGCTCTGCCAGTTTGCAACTTGTGATGAAAATCCATGTGGAAATGGTGCTACGTGTGTTCCAAAGTCCAGGCGAGATGCTGTTTGTTTATGTCCCTATGGAAGGTCTGGCATCCTCTGCAGTGATGGTAAGAAACATTTTCTTCATGCATTGATCGTAGTTTCTGTCATTCATAGAAGTTGTGGTAAGAAACAAGTCAAATGTTTTGAAATAAAACACTGAAAGTCACCACCTCCCCACCTAAAAACACAGCCCAAAATCCAATCACAGGCAGAGAATGGCCAAGCTGATCACCCTTTCCATGTGCTGTTTCATAAAAGTTCCAGCCAGAGGAAGGTAGACAGAGGGATCAAAGAGGCTGAGCATTTACTCAGAGAAGCTGGGAAATACCAGGCAGCATCTGATGTTTTAGTAAATCACCTGGAGAAAAGCTGAGAGATTCAAGTGAGAGCTCATTTGGAGAAATTGATTGCTGCTGTAGTTTGATTTTTCCTCTGCTTAGAGAAGCATTACTTTGTACATTTTGCATATTAAAGCAGTGTATAAAGAATACTTTCCAGATTGTAAAAATACCACCATGTACCATAATTTGATTAACTTTTCAGGTCAAAAAGAAGGACAAATTAAAATTTACTAAGTGCTTTGCTATGAAACAGAAGACAGGATGAAGGGAAAATAATAAAGCAAAGGAAATAGGTCACTTTGACTAACATTATCAAAGGAAGGACTTTTATTCCTTGAGCATTGATTATAATGATTGTTCTAGGTCAGCAATTCCTATGTGTCAACATCCAAGGTATTCTTTTCCTCTAACAGTGAATGTAGCAAGAAGTAATGACTGAAAACCTACATGTAGAAAATAATCACTGGTTCTGATGGTGCACATTAAATGCCTTTTCAAATTAATACTAAACAATGATCAGGTTGGTTTTATCATATCATATACATATTTAAGTCTTATTTAAATTTTTTGTTTACAAAATTTTCAGTAGATGAACATTTATGTTTTATCTGTTTTCACCTAACCATGATACTTGATAGCAAATAGAGAGGCCAGTATATGAAACGTGCATGATCATTTCTTGGCAACCTTTCCTGGCTTGCAGTAGCAACACACTAGGATTGCATTTGCTGTATCTCTAGTCATCCAAACTGCATTTCTTTGTTCCTTATCAATTCCACTGCATCCTCTTTAAAATGAGGCTCCAGAGCTGATTCAAGGTACTGTATTCAAGGTGTGATAATGCCACTGCTTTATACAGTAGTGTTTGACATTTTTTCTGTTTTACTCTCTGCCCTTACTTAACCAATTCTTCCATTCTGTTTTCTTTTATGAGTACACTGACATATTCATGAAAGTGCTTATTAAAATTTCTAACATCTCTTTCTTTGAGACCTTATGGTGAGGTCAGAACCCACTGTTCTGTATTTAAGGCTAGGACTGTTTCTGTAATCTACCCCAATTTACATCTGTCAACACTAAGAATCATCTACTGTTTTTTCCCTTTAGTTGTTCAATGAGGCTCTTCTGTAGCTCCTTGTATTTAATTGTCTCTAAATTGAGAGCCTACATAAAAATTGAGAGCCTAAATTGAGACAAAATGCAGAAATTCATTCGTTTGATTAGACTACAAAACCAGAGTCTTTGAAAGCACAGAAAGAATTAATTTTAATGAATGGAAAGGGAAAACTGTCTGGATCATCACTATAAGCAAGTAAAATAGGAAAGAACACACAGCTTTTTAGGACAGAGTATAAATCTAAATTAATAAGCCTACAACAGAAGAAACTATTGTTGAAATATGAAAAATTATTTTATTGAACTGTGTCTTAAGAATTTAGAAGGAATAGAAATAAACTGAGCAGAGACAGATGTCTTAGAATGAGCTGCAAGAGGCCCCTTTATCACATTTTCTAAAACAAAGAAGGGAGAAAGAGAGCCACAATGATGTGGAGGCTGGGTGTACACTTATGGATAGCCCTAGCAGCATCAAAGCCATACTTTCAGAGAGATATTTGAAGATAATGATAGATTACCTAATTAAAATGGTAGAATAATTTAAATTATTTTAGAAGCAGAAGGCAAACTTAATTGTTTACTATGACAAAATGTGTGTCCTAGATAATAAATTTAGTAGAAAGATATGGTCTATAAAAATTAAGGCATAGAAGCACACATTTTAAATGAATCATCTTTTGTTTAAGATACACAATAATACTGTCTCTACTATTCAGATTATAACCTAATGTTTGCTACTTTGTGTCTGAAACACTGAAGAAAAGCTGTTTATCAAAATGTTTATCAAATAATAGCTGGTCTTCATCAACACAAAACAAGTGAGATGTCACAGTGATTATTTGATAAAATGAATATAACTAATGTACCAAACAGAATTGCAATTTCATGCCTGCTTGGCTGCTCCTACCAATAGAGATTATTTGAAAAAGACAAAGTAAGGATAAATAAAGATGTGGACAGAGTCATAAATGAGCCCACAGATACAGATCTTCTCCATATCAGAGCTCCAATTGCCATCTGTTAAGGGCTGGAAATCATATGAAGAACAACAGCAATCTCTAGAAGTGTGTGAGGAAAAGTTATAATAAAATGATTGTCACTATTAAATGAAAAGAAACCACAAAAATTTTTTAAAAAAACCCAAGAAAAAACAAATTGCTTGACATGACAAGTTAAAAATACATCATTTTATGTGAAATGCATAACATTCAAAAAATGAAGAAAAGGACGATTGTAAATATGACAAATGAGGCAAAAATGTAAGAACAGATAGTAACTGCTGTTAGACATACCCATATAAATATGGAAAAATAGACAAGCTCTGTGACTAACAAGGACTTTTCGTACATGTCTGAATCAGATGAAGCATTCTGCAGTCTAAGCAGGCTGGTAACAGTGGCTCTGAGTTTATTTGAGTTATGCTATGCTTGTTTCAGGCATCAATAGCAGCTTCCAAAAGCATATCCATTTTTCCAAATATACATAGCAAGATGCATTATCTTTTATCACTAGATGACCACATTATTTTGACTGCAAGTTGACCATTATACTCTGAAATGTCTCTCAAGGACCTATGCAGCTATGGCATAATAGGTCAAGGGGAGTGGGGATGGTAATATAAAACAGAAGAGGGGACAGGCCAGTTTGATCAGGTGGAGGACATGGCCAGACAAGTATTCTCACCAACCAACTATTTTCATGTGACTGGCCCTTTTTGTCTCTGTATCCCCCTATTTCCCACACTTGTTCCACCCCAAATCACTGAATTTCCTCTTTTTGACACATTTGGACAAGGTGTTCCTTACTCTAAATTCCTTAATTCCTTAATTTGGGTTCCTTAATTTGTGTTCCTGTCTGCTGCTGTGCTCTGTGCTCCTCTGGGATTGTGGGGATCGGCCTGTGATGGACTGGTGGCTCCTGGGATAGGGCTGGGACTTGACTGTTTATTCGCAGTTAAATGCCTCCATGACTCCCAACTTGGCTGGCAAGGTGGGAGTGGAGGGGAGGAAAACACCATCTATACTCAACACTTTGGAAAGGAGACTATGTCTACATGGGCAGATTGACTAATTCCCCCAAGTGACTTTGTTTCTTTAAGCTGTAGATAAAGGGATCTGTATAATTTAAACTGAGTCCAGTTATTGAGCTCTGGCTTTTCAGTAGATTTGTGTGAAAGCAGCCACCATTCAAGCCCTTAGTCTGATCATTTTCCTTTCACATTTAAATTAGTAAAAAGTTGCTTGTATTCTGTTTTTTGCAGACTATAAATCTCCTCCAGTGTTTAGTATCACAGAGTTGATTAGAGTTGTCTCGGTTATCAGCATTTATTTCTTTTTTTTTCTATTTTTGTCAACACTTCTGAGCACAGAATGGAGGCATTTGCTGGTTTGTACAGGAAATTGATACAGTCTGTAAAATATAAGATCAGTATGTTTGAAATATCTCAGTGTAAGAAATTTTGATATATAAGATGCAGAAATCTTAAATAGTGAATATCAGTGTCTCATTGTATTGAAGAATTGTAATGGTCCCCTAAATACAAGTGAAGCAGGAATGGGTCATTCATCAGAACTGGAAATGTACCCCTGGACTTCCAAACTCTCTGTGTTCTTGGTAATTATATGTTGCACAATAATTGGGGCTCTTCTGGGAAGCTGCTGGTCATAACATGAGGCCTTTTGTTAAGCCGACAATCAAGAACAAACACTTTGTCAGTACAAATGCAGATTTAAAGGGAGGAGGATTTCAAAGGCATGTGCATTGCTAAAATGAGTAATTGTGTCATTTGCAGTGTTTTAGACCAAACTTCAGTGTTTTAGTTTCACATATGTTCACATACGTGACAACATGAAGCAGAGTCCTGGCTGTGACACTGTATTTAGCAAACACACCCTGGAAAGGGTCATTCACAGCACACATTCACAGCAGTCTGAAAGGTTCTTCCTTGAAACATTTCTGAGCAGCACTTATGGTAATGTTTCACAGTCCAAAGAACTCCATCAGGTTTTCTGTGGGATGTATTCCCCCATGTCTAAAATTCATTTCAAAGTGTTGAAGTGGGAATAGTCACTTGCTTCAAGTTCTGTAGAGTGAAAATCAGCCTGCAAGCAAATTGTTTCTGTGCAGCAATGTTTGGCACACAATGTCACCTTCAGAGTTGTTTGGGTCTACAGACTGAATTGTGCAGTTCAGTGACAGCAGATGCCCAAAGGGAATTTTCCTCAGCTAAAAAAAATCTGCATTCCAAGGTTCTTGGTCAGTGATAAAAGACCTCAGGGAATGCTGATCAGGGTTGCTCTTCTTACTGTTTAAGAGAATTTATTTTCTGGGACATTTTGTTTTCAGTGGGCCTTAACTTCCCCCACCCCTCCAGTGTGACAAATGTCATAAAAATTCTAAAAAACACATATAGGCAAACTCACACACTATTAATGTCACTGCTGTACTAGCAGTTTTTCAGAATCATATTTACATCTCTGAGCAGTGAAATCACTTTTATTATTTCAAATTTCAGTTCCCAAAGTATAACTCTAGTGACTCTATGATTACTGATGCCACGGGACAAATAAAAGAAATCTGTAAGTCCTGGAGGTGAGAAGGGAAAGGCATACACCTGAATGACCCCTTAGGTGGATCACTAACTCTTGATACAACAGTCTTCCAGACATCAAGAGTTATTTTACTACTACCTTGAATCCTCAGCTGGCACTGCACCACCTTGCAGCTCTAGTACCTCTTATCTTTTCCTTCTTGGACTTCCCAGAGTTTCCAATGGGAAAAGTGGGTTTGCATGGCAAGGTTACCCTGCAGGCCATGGTTAAGACCATGGTGAGGCAGCTGTCCCCCTCCAGTCCATGGAGGCCCACAGTGGAGAAGATATCCACCTGCAGGCCATGGAGGATCCCAGGCTGTGACCCCACGGAAGGCCTGTGCTGTAACAGGGTCTGGCAGGAGCTGTGGACCCATGAAGAGAAGAGCCCACACTGGAGAAGTCTGATGGCAGGACTTGTGAGCCTGTGGGAAACCCACACTATGAAAAACTGTAGCCCATGGGAAGGACTCGTGTTGGAGAAGTTCATGGAGGACTGTCTCCCATAGGAGGGACCTCACACTGGAATAAGGGAAGAGTATGAACAGTCCTTTCACTGAGGAGGAAGGAGTTGCAGAAGCTCATCTACAACCCCTATGTCCCATCACCCTGTGCCAGTTGTGGGGGAGGAGGTAGAGAATTCAGAAGTGTAGCTGAGCCCAGGAAGAAGGGGAGTGAGAGGGAAAATATTTTAAGAACTGGTTTTATTTCTCATTACCCTACTCTCATTTTATTGGCAATTTTTCCCCAACTCCGGCCTGTTTTGTCCGTGACAGTAACTGGTTGTCATGGGATGAGCACAGACAAGCCCTACCTTAGCCTCAGAATTGAGCAGAAGCTTAAATTTAAGGAATTATTCTGGCCCACAAGTTCTAATGATGGCAAATCAGATCTATTTATAAAAATGAATTGTTTATTAAACAGACAGGAGATAAGAGATGAAAGATTTTAATCAGAATTACTTACTACACAGTATAAAACTAAAGAACTACCAGTAGATAACAGCATAACATAAAACAGTGCACTATATCAAGAGACCTACATTAAAGTTAGAAAAATAAATAGTATTGATTAGGAATCGAATGTAATTTACCACTGAAACGACAGATTCCTTCACTTAATCCCTGGAGAGTAACTGTGAAGCATCCCTACTTGTAAGCGAAACTCCACACAGTTCTAGGAAAATGTATAGAAGATTTCTGCTTTGTGAATGCTTGGTGTGACTCATATAGTAAATTGTGGTGTCTGTCAGTCAGAAATCTGGCTTATCTTCCCAAATCTCACTTCAACATTAAGATATTTATTGGTAGCTAGGAGATGCCAGACCATCATTAACCCCATGGTGACAAAATAACTCACTATAAGACAGCTTGTCCTGCTTGAGTTATCTGACGGGTTAAGTAACAAGAGGTAAGTTTGTGGGGGTGAGATGCCCTGCTACACTGGTGAGTGATCTTCCCCTGTCCTTATGGCAAGTCACGTAATTTCATTCTATTTTCTCTGTCCATCTGAGGAGGGGAGTGACTCAGCTGCTTTTGGTGGGCACCTGCTGTCCATCCAGGGTCAACACACCACAGCTTGGAAGACTGCAAAGTTCAACACCTGGTAGTAATTTCCATTCCTTTTTCAATCTTATCTTTGCAAATAACTTGTCTTTGCAACAGCCCTGTGTATCACGGGGAAGATTGGCTTGAGAGCTGCTCAAATGAAAGGAATTTAAGGTTGCTGGTCAACAGCTGGCTGAACATGATCCATTGTGTGCCCAGGTGGCCAGGAAGGCCAACGTCATCCTGGTCTGTATCAGCAATAGTGTGGCCAGCAGGACCAGGGCACGGATTGTCCCTTTGTACTTGGCACTGGTGAGGCCAAATCTCAAATACTGTGTCCAGTTTTGGGCCCCTCACCGAAGAAGACATTGAGGGGCTGAGGCATGTCCAGAGAAGGACAATGAAGCTACTGAGGGGTCTGGGAAACAGGTCCTATGAGGAGCAGCTGAGGGGACTGTGGTTGTTTAGTCTGGAGAAGACTCAGGGGGAATCTCATTGCTCTCTACAGCTGCCTGAAAGGAGGCTGTAGTGAGGTAGGGGTCAGTATCTTCTGCCATGTCTCAAGGGGCAGGACAAGAGGAAATGGCCATAAACAGCACCATGGAAGATTCAGATTAGATATTACCAAAAAAATCATTGAAGAATGATTAGGGATTGGAATGCACTGCCCAGGAAGGTGGTGGAGTCACCAGCTCTGGAAGCATTTGAGAGGCATCTGGATGTGACGCTTGGAGATATGGTGATTATGGTGATGCCGGGTTTTTGACTGGACTGGATGATTGTGAATATCTCTTCAGTCACTGATGATTCTGTAATTCTGTGATTGTATGAAATATGAGCAGGTATTTAGGAGAACTCTATACTATTCATCCCACACTGTATATGGCTGCAGATCCTTGAGCCAGATACTGAGCTGGCAACTGTTCACACTTAGCCAATATTAATATAAAAAATGTGTATAATCTGGTTCTGTAGCCTGAAGTCTTCATCTCTTTCTATCCCCTTATTCTGTCTTGGTTTTTGCAATGTATTTTAAAGCTGGGGTCCAAGATGTATTGCCAGTCAATGCTGAAGGAACATTAATTTTAATTCACAACAGAAAATTCAAAGATAACGAAACCATTTTTCTCTTTCTTTCTTTGTCACCTTATTCTCTTCACTTTGTTAAGATTTTTTTCAAACTATAGTTGATTTTTTTTAACTCCCATTTTTTGTGCTCAACTCCAATGAGATATACAATTTTAGGGAAGTAAGTAGTCAACCATATTGATACATTTATGTAATGGGATTATTTGTCATTATTTGTTTGTGAATCAATGGGACATATCATGCGTTGTTACTTGTTCAATACTGGGAATGCAGAAAAGCACAGTGATGAATGACATAGAACTGACAGAGAGACACAGGACAAGATCAAGGACAAAAAGTTGATAAAAGACTTCTGTACTCTGTCAGAGCAGTGTGTATTTTAGTCACAGAGGAGTGTGTATTTTAATTTGGAGTGTGTGAGCATAATCAAATACTGTTTAGAAGGGCTATGTTTCAAGGAAGAGATTGTGCAATTTTCTGCAGTCTTGGCTCCATAGTTTTATAATGAAAAGGTAGAGAATAAAAAGGAAAGGTAGAGCTGTTTTGCTTTACACAATTTTACCAATCACTGTATTTTTCATACAGGGTTATTACCTTTTTTTCAATTTGTAAGTTAAAAATATGTACAAGTATGGCAAACTAGTCTGCATTAAAATCAAACTAATGAAAGTCATTGCATGAAATGAATCTCAAACACTGATGCACATTTACTGATGACCTTTCACTTTTTTATGGGATTGGATAAAGATCTCTTGACAAACAATATTTGGCGTGGAGAAGAAACATGGTTAAAAATGTGGTATAAAATCTATAAGGGACAGTTCAGAGACAAAAAAAATGTGGAATAGCTGTCAAGCTAGATAGATTGAGTTAGCAAAAAATATAAGCTTTTGACTCAGTATTAATTAACATTTCTAAATACATTTTACTCTCCAGAGATCAGCATAAGGAAGACTATTTGCAAACACTTCCTGCATGTGCCTACCTTCTAAGGATAGGGTGGTTAATTAGATACTGAATCTGACTTCTACTAGGTGTGAGAAACTTCTTCAACACAGTGGAGAAAACAGTGAATAAGTAAACCAAAATAGTGTGTAATGGTTTCTAATAAAAGTGCCCATGGGACTCCTATTGCCTTAAAAACTGTTATTCCCCTTCAGGACCACATGCCTGGTGGTACAGCTCCATGTGGTGCTCATGCATTGTTTCACTCTGGATCCAACACTGTGCATGCACAGGGTAGGACCAGCATGGAGGGGAGCAGGGCTGGGATGTGACAGCTGGTTAACAAGTGCAGGTAGTGCTTTTGCAAGTCAACAATCAATAAGGACAGTCCAACCAGAGAATTTTAAATTTCCTACACCTGTTTGTGGGTTTGAGTTGCTCCTCTGAAGGAACGTGCCCTACTTTCTGCTGGCCTCCTGATAAGTTGCTGTTATGTAAGTCTTTGTGTGCCCAGATATTAAGTTTAGCCCACTGTTAGTGATGTACTGGATTTACTGGTATTTTTACTTGGGTAATTGTATCACTGGTCTGTGTTACTGTGTTGTTATCCTTGGATAATTTGTTGATCCCAAAACCTACTGGATGATGGTGTCCATTACCACCTATGGAACCTAAGGAAGGCAGGGATGTCTTAAGTCCCTACAATGCTGAATATATTACGGAATGTACTTCATGATCCCAACAAAAGGCAGAGTTAAAACTGAATAAGGAGCTGAGAGGAGATGCTTAAGCAGCCAAAGATGGGCATTGTTCAGGATCTCTGCCAGCAAACCAAATTACCTGGCTCTGTGAGGGTACATGAGAGAATTTGCTTTTCCCATTATAAATCAAAGCAGGAAAAGACAATAAACACAAAGGACTCCTTTATTTTAAAATCTTCTTGTCTATTAAATATTTTGTGGGTTATTAAATAAATGTAGAGAAACAAACAAAAATGGGGAAAAAAAGAAAGAAAAAAAAGGGAAGAATACTTTGCATCAAAGGAGCTGTCTGTGTGTCATATTTTTTGAGTCAGCAAAAATACAGAATTTGTGACTCCTTCAATCACGTTCAAGTAATCTAAGGGAATATGGGTGGATTGAAACTCACATCAGATTTAAATATGAGGGAGTTTCATTTTGCCTCCAATGCTGAATTGAGTTTTGACTCACAGAGGTCTGAGGCTTGAGGTTGTGTTCACTCAGACTCATTATCAGTGCCCTTCTAATTAGGACAAAATCACTGTTTCATATGGAAATTTCCTGGCTCCCATTTAACATCAAGAGCAAGGCATAATGTGTCACATGTGTGGAGCAGTGCTTAAGAAATGGGACAGTACACTCTGTACTGCTGTAAACTCCAAGTCTGTGCTAGAAAAGGTTTGCCATGCCTGTGTCTGCACCTTTTCTCAGATGCAGGTACCAAGGCAATGTCTACTACATCAGTGCCAGTATGGCAAGGTTTCCCAGGCTGCAAATTTAGAAACAGATTCCATGCTCTGGAGATGGTGATGGCATTTTCACAATTACATGTTATTATTTCTCCCACCCTGTAAGCATTTACGTGCTTAGATGTACTTAGGCTAATATAGAGTTACTTGGGGAATATTATAATTGTTTACCAACATTTCCTAATCTGGTTTGTGCATGGTGCAGTTTTGTATTCTTTCCTCCTCCAGTCTTTCACACTGCCTTCATTAATAAAGCTGTATCCAGTCACATTTGGTTCATGGGTTGGTTGGAGGTAACTGCTCGAATCTTTTAAATCTAGTCCCATACCCAGTCTTTCAGGATTAAGTTGTTGGTTGTCTTTCTCCTGATTTTACTAAACTATATTGTCAATATGAACTTTATGGGATCTCTGAGCATCAGCTCCAGGAATTGACTACAGCAGCCCAGCTATTGTGTGCTAGCCCTTGGGACCGTGTGGGTACTTAGCACCAGCACTCTATTTTCTGTATGGACATGTATAGGCTTGATTTTACTTGTAATTCATGTAGGTCTTATTCACTGTGCTGCAAATTCATCCTTTTATGATGTTTCTTTTTCTTATTTCTTTTACCTTGAAGAAGTATTTTTCCATAACCTCGTCAGCACATCCTTATACTTACTTTCACTCAAATGCCTGTCAGAGATGTCATTTCTTTTAACAAGAAAATTTCTTTCTGTATTTTCTTTTGTCTCTCTGAGTCTTGAGTAAACATTAGTGTACTTTTATTTGTAGCAATGCTACCTAGAATCCAGGAGATGGCAGTAGTTGCCAATGATTCATTTTTTAGCATAAGCCTATTTACAGAAGCTGAAAAATAAAGGTATTTATCCTCAGAAGAAAGCCAAACTATATCTACATGTATGTAAAATATTACAGCATATCAAATTATTAGTTTTATTTATAAGCTTTTAAGTTCTAAACCAGACTAGGAAATAGAACTCATAAATACATGTGTTGAACATTTTGCCCTAACACTGAATTTATTCTTTTTTAATCCAGCTATTAATATTGTTCAACCAAGTTTCAGTGGCACAGATGTCTTTGGCTATACCTCGTTTCTAGCTTATTCACCAATCCCAAATATCACCTTCTACTATGAATTCCACTTGAAATTTCAGTTGGCAAACCACCACTCTGCTTTACAAGATAACCTGATTTTTTTCACTGGACAGAAAGGCCAAGGTAAGCTTTATTTGTATCACTTATCCTTACAAGCTTTCAAACACTTATTAAACAAGTAGGATATAAATATGCACAGGTTTATCTTGATTCGTTTTTGGATATAATTTCATTAGTGGGAAAATAATCTCTTCAAAATTGTGTTGTTTTATAAAGACAATAATCAATCAGGTTGCATAAATGTGTCTTTTTATTAAGGAGAACTATAATTGCTTCCAGTAATTAAAGTCAACAGCTAGTCTGAGGTAGTATATTTCTGAACACAATAAATGGAAACCAAAAGGTCAGGGCTCCATTTTTTTTCAGTTGTAAGCATAGATTTCATAATTGATCATTGTACTCTGTGATATTTAATAAAGTAGGAGAGCCTCAACCCTGAGATCTCTCCATTCAAGTCAACCCAACTTAGCCACAAGTAAGTTGAGCTACCGTCTATGTAGCAAAGCATTCAGCTTGGTCTGATTAACACAGCTGTGAAACATGTCATGTAGATCTACTTAGAGCATTTGTACTAAGAATTTAACAATGCTTAAGGAATCTCTCCACAACACCCCTCTGTGGCAGGCTGCATGGTATCAGCATGGCATGGGGTAAAACAGTAATGCTACTTAATGTTCTGTCCATCTCAGCATTGCTCCAAACAGAAGCCTTGATCCTAATGAAAACTGAGGAAAATGTTACATAATTTGATACAGACATAAAGCAGTCATAGGTCATAGATACTTCATAAGAAGCAAGTAACTTATTTTTATCTTAATGGTTTCTGCAATTGGGGCATGACCTAAGTTTTGGGGTTGGAGCTGTCCTATGGGATTGTTGAAGCCTGGGGAGGTTGGATGATGTGTCTTAAATCTAAACCCAGTAGGAAAGTGATTTAAGTATGTTAATAGAAGTCTCCACTACTGTAGTTGAAGTTTTACCATATCTGAAACATCACATGAGTTTTGCAGATATGGCCCTTGACCTACAGGAACCCTACCCTACTGCTGAACAGTATCAGAAAATTAATACTTCAGAAGGATGAAGGAGGGGAGAAATTATTATTTGCTGTTTTAAGATACTGAGCTCCCAAAATGCATTATTAAAAATCAATTTTGGGGAGGCATTATGCAGTTACATATATATCTAACAAAATAATTTGCAGTATATCACATCAGTGGGATACAGGGGTTCTCTCATTTGCTATGTTAATACATTTGTTATTTTCCTACATCTTCCATTCTATTAAATTTCTTTACTTAAATTCCTATACCCTCTGAGGCTTCTTCCCCTTTCTCCCTATGGCAGAGTTCCAGGAGTCAGAACATTAGTCTAGTGCAATGCAAACTAAAACTTGTTAGTGTAGAACAGCTCAGCAGTTTATCTATGTATGACACAATTAAGTCTGTTGCTTTTCATTTGCAAATATCCTGTCAAATTTAGCTAGTGCAACTCAGCCAATCAACTGCTCTTTAGTGGGCCATGAGATTGTGGTACTTAATTTATTGAGTTGATGACCCAAATTAGCCTAACACAAATTTGTATTAACCACTCTGGATGGATTTAAACTCAAAACTTAGCTCTGCTTCTATCTCTGTGGAAATAAGAATATGCTAAGCTTTTTCCTAAACTTCAGCAAAAGGCATGGTCAGACCTGGTTGATCCTGCTAACTAAACTACATTCACATTATTTTAATGATATCCAGGTAGAACTCTCCCTATGCCACATTTTATTCCTGTGACAGTCACCATTCACTCGCTGGCAGCTTTTCCTTTCACTTGCTATTATAGTTCACTCCCAGGCAGCTTTTCCTTTCACTCACTAATTATTAATTTTTGTGGATGGACGAAATATTGTCTTTCTTTTTTGGGTAGCTGAGTAGAAACGGTGCACAGAGTTGAAATTACCTAAAACCTTTCCATCTATTCATTCAGAAAACAGCATTCAAAAGCCATGTCTGTGTCATTAAATTTTTATAGGAAGCTCTGTGTAAAATAAACATAAAGAAATCATTAGAACATTCTTTTCAATGACAAGAATGAATCATCACATTCAGACATGTTTCTGCAGCCTTGGGAACTGAATTTCAAACACCTGTTTGAAACATTTCCAATTGTAGGAAATATAATCAAACAAAAATTATACCAATTAATTCACTGTCTTTATTAAGGATGGAGAATATGCAAATATGAAATGTAGAACACTTATGGTAGGAAATAATCTGATTCTTTTTCAGTTACAATAATCAAAAGAGAGCACCAAAAAAATTGCATAACTGTTAAAGATACATTGCACTAAAATTTGTCTCAAAAAGGCCTGCCTGCAGGGTGTACCCTGTACTGTCAGAAGTCACTGTGGAATGTAGATCTTGGAGTCATATTTGGCTGAACTGAGCTTTTAAAAAAAGCCTTACTGGTGTCGTTTTTATTAATGAGAATACTAGCATTCTGGGCTTATTATGCAGTTTTTAGGCAGAAACCTGGCATTTTATTACTTTGCATATCATTTGTGTGTGAGTGTGTGAACACTGCAGTACAGCAGTCAGGCATCTCTGCATCCCCGTGTTGAGCCATGAGTGGGCAGCAGCACACCTCCCAAGGGCAAGGCTCAACAAGCACAGAACAATGAGGTGATGGTAAAATGCTGTTGGTAATTTGCTATTTTCTCCTTAGTTTAAATGGCTGGGGAGACTGAGCACCCCACATTTTAGCTAACAGAAAAAGTAGTTTCTTACCAAGTGAGTGTCACTTATTTCTCCAAGAAGCTGCTCGTTTTAACAATTTACTGAGTGTTGAACAATAACACTCTCAACAGGAGGAGCATGAGGGTTTTCACAGCCAGTGATCTTCCAGTAAGGAAGTATTTTTAATACCTAATTTGCATTTTCCCCCTTCTCCATTTCATCCCATTTCTTGTAGTTAGCATTCTCTTGCAGCACCCTCCCTGATTCCCCCCCAATGTTGTCTCTGCACAAACCACGGACGTCGATTTCATGGTTAACCTCTTGTGAGTTACTATGAAATTCTGTCCCAATACACAGCTGAAGTTAAAAGCTGTCTCATTTATGCAGACTATTAATATTATTTTATTCTGCCCCAACCCTGACAGAGTTCAAGGGCAGGCTGGATGAGCAACCCGATTTAGTCAATGGTATCCCTGCCTATGGCAGTGGGTATTGGGACTAGATACTTTTTAAGGTCTCTTCCAAAACCTCAACAATCTATGATTCTATTATTATCTTCACTATCAAGTCAATTTTGTAGAATGCTGACACTGTTGCACGTCTTTAATATACTTTAATTCTGAAAAAGCATTTTAAAAAATCAGAAACTCTTTTAACTAGCAGTTTGTGTTTAATGTGCTTCCCCTAGTTTTGCAGGTCAAGTCACATAAGTACATGTAGACACTGCTGAAAACAGAAACTTTAGTAAATGTTTTTTAAAAATAATTGTTATTTTCAGTTTGGAAGTCCTTCACTGGTAGTGTGCCAGTGTTACTGAAAGCCATGGGATTTAATTCAGTTATGAACAAATCATGAACAAAGCATTGTAATAAAAAATGAATAGTTTGTGTTCTATACAACTGAATGTAGCTGCATACTTTCTACAGAGGTAGTGGATTCATATCCTTTGGAATAAGGATTTACTTTTCTTTTTCTATAGATTCCTATTGCATGAAAATAATAACGCTGTAGAAAAAAAGAAACTTCTGTGAAGGAAAAGCCCAGTATATTGCATGTTCATTTCCAAATATGAAATAAGGGGAATATGGCAATTTTGACTGTGAAGAAGCTGTGTGCAGAGCTTCAGTGGGACGACAATATAAGTAGTGTTGTTTCCTGGGGAAAATTCTGCTTCATCTTTTGCAAATGAAGAAGTTTTCCCATGCATTTGAGACGGGGGCATCAAAACACACAATTGAAATGAGGGCAACCATTTGACACTGGGAGAGCAAATAGGAAGAGACCTTCCCTGAAACAATTACAAAACAAGACAGCCTTATCAAAACAAGAAAATATCAAATAAAGTATGGTGTACAGGCATGAAATTGAGCACTGAATTGCTTGAATTCACAGGAGAGTTGTAAAAAGAAATGGATGGCTTTGGATTTCAATTCGGGACATCCTAAGACACAAGTGAGAACATTCTTCACTTTCGCCATTGTTTGTATCCTGGTTCTTTCACCATACCAAATAGGCATGCAAAAGAAAGGTTGGGATTGATAAAAAGAAACAAGTTGATCAGGTTTTCTCTAAACAATGGTGGTTCCTCTCTTGCCCACATGAGAAGAGAGATTGAATTCTCTTTAAAGACGCTACTGTAAAAATGTGTTTATTTGGATGACCAGGAAAAGGTCCAGGAATTGAACTCCTAACTCATGGGCTTTATGTCAGAATTAAAATCCTTCAAATGAGATTTTATACTATAGTTACTAAAAGCACAAACAACACTTATATCATGCAGACCTAAATGTAAAGAAATTGAATTATTTACTGCAAACTGGCAAATTGATTAGTTCTAACCTGAAAGTTAAGAAGGCTTAAAGAATTAAAGCACTTGTCTGATCAAGGAAATTCTATCAATGAACATCCTAGAGCTGCCTTAATCAGGGGCAGGTGCAATAAAGTCTCCAGGTGCTATTGAGTCAAGGGCAGCTGAAGGAGCTTGATAGAAGCTGCTGGAGCATCTTCAGACCCATGTCCCTGTTACTCCCCTTACCTCAGAGCAGCAGGTGCCCTCTGGTTTTGAGGCTCTTGAAGTACCTATAATGAAATCTGAAAGCATCTTGGAATAGGATCAAGTCAGGGCCTATTCTTACCTGCAACTTGAAATTTCAATTAATTTTTTTTTTAGAGAAAGTTGAGAATTTATTCATGTTCCAGGGGGAAGGAAAAACAATGACTGCAAAATCCACCAGGGTTGACAGGTTTTGTGGATGTCACTTACTTAACTGTAGCATGAAAAAATCTTCTGTCAAAAAGCCTATAAATGTTTAAAGTCTCTGGAGTTTCTATTTTAAATCCACAAGAATACTGGAAATAGTCTTACAAGATAAACAGAGAATATTAGAAATATGCAGGAAATTCATAAGCTACCTGGCTAAAGTTTTGCTAAACTGATAATTTCTCAGGGGATTTGAAGTACATTTTACACACTGGTGTTCACTAAATTCTGGAATAAGTAATTATCCTTTTTTTGTCTTTTCAGGTTTGAATGGAGATGATTTCTTGGAGTTAGGCCTCCGTAATGGGAGAGTGGTATATAGCTACAATCTAGGTTCTGGAACAGCAACAATCATTAGCAAACCACTCGATCTGACACTTAATGTTCATGTCATCCATCTTGGCAGAAGTCTTCAGAAAGGCTGGCTGAAGGTAAAAAGTAATTCCTTTAGAAGGATAACTTTCAGATGAAAGTGTTCTCTGTGCTTTTTCACATTTTATATGGAAAATTTAAATATTTTTTTGTGCTTCCCTACAAAGCTGGGAGGATTGTCTTCATTAGGACTTCCTAAATAAAAGCAAATCCCTTTGTTGTAACAAATATTAATGTTTCATTGAAAGGTGAATGATCAGAAGAATAAAACTGTCACTTCTCCTGGGAGGCTGGTTGGACTCAATGTCTTCAGTCAGTTTTATTTAGGAGGCTATCGTGAGTATACTCCAGAACTCCTACCAAAGGGACCCAGATTCAAGAATGGCTTTCAAGGTAAAGATTACACCATTTTCAATTCCTTTTAATACATGTATCAGACTGTATATCTTTCTTTCCTAGGCAACTGAAACAATCTCTGTCTTATCAGGGAACAAACAAGAATCTCCTTGGCTGAATATCCTGTGGCTTTTTCATCATTTCACCACGATAACTAAGAAATATGATGCAAAAAGAGGCTTTGCTAAATAATTTTGATACTTTCTGTTTTGCCTAAAATTGAAGTTTGCCTTTGTAATGTTTGTATGTAATCACTTCTTATGTGTTCCTGTTCAACAGTATCGCTTCAAAAGGACTTCATTTCTCTGTAGTAATTTAGATTCTTCTCCCACTGTGACTGGCACTGCTAGTTTGGGTAATAGCTTTCATGCTGAAAACTTTTTTCTGAAAGAAATCTGATTTTTTTTTTTTCCCCTGGCATTATGATCTAGGTCTCAAGACAGGGCTTAGCTAATTCCTTTTACAAATATTTATCTAGCAGATAATTTTTACCTCAAAACTGATATTGAAACTTTATTAATCTGTTTGAAACTCCTACCAGATCAGCAATGAATCAAAGGACTTGTTGATAACACTTCGTTTCTTTGGAAGTAAAAAACAAGAATAATGTTCTTGATATTTGCAAGGTAAAATTTCAATTCGCTTTAAGCACTGTAAAGTCTTTCAAATGAAAAAAAAAAAATATTTTGCAATAGTAAAACAGAGTTTGAGTTCTCAGTTATGAAATTGAGGTTACATTATGAAAGGCCAGTGCCGCGTCCCTCGGGTATTCCAAGGCGAGGGCTGACCACCAGGGTTAGAGTCAGCAACCCGAGCAGCGGCGAGGGAGTGTCCCTGGGGTCAGGTCCACGCTCGCCAGGATCCTGGGACCCCAAGCCGGGGGTTGCAGCTTTCCGAAGCAGGCAGGCAAAGGCTACCGCGGCTGCCGAAACTGTAGCAAAGCCACGGGCTCCCGAGACGGAATTACGACACTGAAACAAAGCATCAGGGGATCCGTGCTCCGTAAGATCCGAGGGCGGAGAACTCAGTGCCTGAGAGCCCCGAGCCCAGTCGTGCATCAGACTTTATTGTGAACATAACAACCAATAGAATCGGGGCACCGAGGAGGGACAAGGGAGGGACAAGGGGAAGGGGACCAACGGAGGGTATTTCGGGGAGGAGGCTGAGAGAAGGACAAGGGGGAAAACTAACCAACTACTGAACTGAGCTAAACATTCTAGAAACTAAGGGTGATTGACAATTGATGAACATAAGCATAAACAAATGGGGAGAGGGCAGACAGCGCACTAAAGATCACACCCTCTCTTGGGGTTAACCATCTTTTGCTCTGCCCCAGGGGAGTTTCTACTTCTTCTTGGGCCGGTCCCACACACGGTCTTTCCGAGGGGTGGCCTTAGGGGCTGCCACAACGGCCCCCACAGGCCAGCACAGCAATAAAACTCACTTTCACACACTAAACCACTGCATTTCCACTAAGGCCGTGTATCTGCTTTATTTCCAGCCATTACCTCACTTTTTTCTTACACTGAAATTTCCTCAAAATCAGTTTCATATCCTGTAGTCAACTTCTCACTCACAATGTCGTATGAATTAACTTCTCATCTGTCTCTGTCTTTTCAGGAAGTATGGATTGTATAGTTATACCTTTCATAGCCTCTTAGCACCTTGCAAATTGGCATATAATAAAACATAATGTCTGTTCGAGTATTTTAATAGGGTCAATACCTGTGACGTACTTTTGGCTTTTTTATAGGCATGCTAATGTTAGGGGTAACCAACAGGAATCTCTGGTGCCTCATTTTATCCACAAACATTTTAAGTTCTCCAGGTTCCTCAAGTTCCAAATCTCTTGTAATGACCAAATTTCTACAAATTCAGTATGAATAAGCCTTAAAAAAACCAAGAAGTTCGTGTACTGTTAGTTACCATACTATTTATTGATTTTTCTTGCTATTTAAAAATAAGTATTACTGCAAAATTTTGGCAAACATGTAGCCCATAAAAAGTTTTCTCTTTGTCCCTATCATTTACAGTGTTAAATCTATTATATTTGCTAATTCTTTCCATGCTTCTGTTTCCAGCAGCAGCTTATCTCTGTTCTCCAGAGAGTACTGAGTTTCAAGGAATCTACACTTCCCTATAATCAATTTCCTATGATGTTTTCTTATGTAGTCAGCATCTCATTTGTTCTTCTAGCTCCAAAATCTCCTCAGTTTCAGCTCTCAGGATCTTCAGGATCAGAAATAAACCTCCAAAGACTTTTTCCAGAGTGGGAACTGCAATACCACTAACAGAGAAGAAAATTCTGAGCTATTTTACTTCAGCCAATCTGCGGCTGTAGGGATCTCATAGAAACTCTGGAAGTGACAGCCAAGATAAATTTATCTAGGACATAGTTGATTAAACCACTCAGGCTTTTGGAGCCCTGCTGTTGGCTCCTTTTAAAGACATGATTTATTAAAACCATTTTGCTTCTAATAGCAGAGTGTACCTCTCCTTTTTTAAGAAATCACTACTGGATGAAGAAACACTGAGGCCAGCCTTACTGCTGCAGACTAAATGTCCCCAGTGTCAGTGTGCAATAATTTAGGATTTTTACTCCGTACAACTACAGTTTCAGACCATTTCCTCCCTGACCTGCATGCCTTTAGCACTTGTTCAAGTAATTTCCATAGAGGAGGAGGAAGCTGAAAACAAATGTTTTTAATAAATTGTCATTTAATGATCAAAAGGTGTGGAATTTTTAATTTAGGAAATGTGTGAATCAGCACCTAGAGATTCTTTTGAAAGGCTGAAGGATGTTTGATGGTACTGTAAGCAATTTGCAAAATTTCATTCAGTCCCTATGAGAAGCTGAAGAAACTTGTAAAGGTAGATATCAGATGAAGCAGCCAAGTTCATGTGGACTTTGAGGCTCTTTGCACTTCACCTGAATGTGAGGTTCCTTGAGGGCTTACAGGAGTTTTTTGTAAATGGGATGGTTTACTTAAGTGTTTAGCTTTTTTTCATTTCCTATAGCAGTGTAATTGAGGGACCTTGAGAGTTTTCTGAGCACACTGCAGATGCTCTAAAAAGTCAAATATAAGGTTTAGGTAGCTGAAAGTCTTGTGGCCAAAGAGACTCGGCCTGATCATTAATGGACAATCTGAAATCGCAGTATAAAACCAACTGCATCATGTTCAAAGGTCCGCACAACTCAGCACTATGACTCACCTACACAAAATAGAAGAGAATTATTTGGAGAAAGCTGGAAGTTACAGCTGGATTTCCAGCCCTTCCATCTCTGAAAGAGGCAGAGAGAAATCTGGTGTCAGGGACCAAAGAGGGAGAGTTCTGATGTTTCATACTCTGTGCTACCATGACTGCAGGATGCAGTCTTTAGCATTGATGAAATTGATGGAAGACAGGGCTTGCATCTATAAGTAAGTGAGGAGCAGAGAAAGAGGAGCAATTGATTGTTCCTGTGGTCCTGTTCCTAAGTAGGATGAAGCATGGCTATAGAAGTAATCTGTTGTTTGACAGCAAATACTATTAAAAGGAGGAGTAAATAAGCAAAAGAAACTCTTACCACAAAGCTGAACCCTTGGGGAACCTCTTTTATGCTGAAAGAGCCACCTCTTCACGTAAATGATTTTGCAAAATAACTAGAATTTCAGGTACTGCAGTCGCTTTTTAAAAATAGAGTAAGCCCAGAACACAGTTGGATTCCAAATAGACACGTATGTATCCTTTCAGTCAAAGTTTAAATTCATAATAAGTTAGAATACATTGCAAGCCTGCCAGAGCAAAGACTACTTATCTTTATGTTCCTGCACCACAGATGTCGCAGAAGGAAAGTGAGTTCTGAAGCAGCTTTTAGTCATTGCTGTATGATGCATACAGGCCCTCTGGGTGTTTGGGTCACAGCTTTGAGAAGCCCTGAGTAGGCACTGTTGGTCTTATAGACCAACACCCACTACCCACAAACATCAGAGAAAAACAGGGCAAAAGAAAAACATTTTAGGACAGGTAGAATTTAGGAAATCTGTAAATTCAGTACTGCATTCACATAGAAAATATTTTATCAATGTATCCATTTCTCTCTGTTCTCTTTATGCATTTTTAGTATATCTTGAAAATGTCTGCTTTGTGTACTTTTTAGTCAAATTAGCACCAAGTGCTTACAAGTGGATAAGGCATCCTAGCAAGAAAGTGTGGAAAAAAAATCTTTGTGTGGTAAGGATTTATCAGAAAAAATAAAGAAAAAGTAAAGCTGAGTAGTGAAGTCTTATATTTTCTAATCCCTCAAGTTTACTTATCCATTGTTGGAATCTCTAGCAGTTTATGAGCTCTGCTTGACTGGGGTGAAAGCTATAAAACAAATTAATGGTAAGAAAGGTCAATAATAGAAAGGCCTAGGTGTGGTCCAAGGAGTCACAATTCAAAAGACTGCAAACAAAAAGGTTCTATATCATCTGTGAGTGTACAGTCTTAGTGTCTGATTTCAGTTTACTTGCATAAAAATCCGATATTCAGAATCATGCCAAGTTTAACTCACAAAGTTGGGAACTTCAAGTTCCTCTTGCAAACTTGGCTGTGTCAAAAAACCTCTCCATTATTCAGAATAGTTGGCAGTCTCTCATTAGAAGGGGCCCAGAACTGGCAGAGCAAAGGGAATTCAGGTCAGAAAGAAGGCACATTCATCAGCTGATCCCTCTGCAGAAGGTTGTATAGTGCTTGCCACAACAGGCTCAAATTGCTGCTCTGACTCATAAAATAAAAGATTCAGTTGAACTTAGAAAGCTGGGCCAAAACACTCTTGTACCTATTACATGCTTTGTTTACCAGTGCCCAAGAACTGTTCCTAACCCAGGTGGCACAGTTAAACTGTGGTTGGTACACTTAAACTAGTAATCAACACAAATGCCAGTTTATTTTCCATGATGACCTTAATGTCCTTGGGGACTCACTGTGCTTTCCATTGTTTACACAGAGCTCTGGGCTGCTTTTTCTTAGCGCTCCAGCAAGACCCAGGAGAACAGAACATGCTTTATCTGCTGCTGATAGAGATGAAACATTAGTTAGGATTTACTAAGCATCAGGCGGCCTAAAAAAACAACCCTGTAAAAAACAAAGAAGAAATAATACAAAGGCTGCAAATAATCATCAAACTAGGTTATTTTTCAATTACTTATTATGAATTTCTGAATTAACAGTTATGTGTCAACATAGACAGAGCTACAAAATGTGTGCAATATGGAAATAGCCTAAGAAAGCTACTTCAAATAACATCATGCAACTATTGTTAAAAAAGTTATATTGCTATAGATGTTACTTCTATTTTGTTCAAAAAAATTATGAGACTATAATAAAAATCACATTGTACATTTATTGGGTCTTTCAGGTGCAGGTTTTCTTCTTAAGTGATTTCTGTGAATCACGCAAGAACTCATATTAAGTGATGCTTTTAAAATCAGTGTAATGATTACTTGCAGTCTCCATATCATATCCTTTCCCTGTTTCTAATATTAAGCGGAGAGCCTCTGTTATGCACTGCTGAATACCAACTCTTCTTGTGATTTCAGGCACTGTGGGAATTCACTATGTCTCAGCTAAATTTTATAAATCAGGCTTAGAAAGGTCTGAGCATTTCCAAATACACTTATGTACTAGTTTAACTGAAGTGGTTTAAAACCTGATTTTTGGTTTGAAATTGTATATATATATTTATGTATAGATCTGGATGATGTTTCAAAAATGTTTAATGCTACCTTCAAATGTGACTATACTTCACATGGATGCTGGGGTGTATTTTGGAAAGTCACTTAGGATTTGACCCAAAAAGATATATACTATATGGAATCATCTTCAGTTTTGCAGTATAGCACATGGATCCATAAACGTGATCCAGAAATACTGATGACTTCAGCTACTCCCACAAGACTGACCATCCTTTGACACCACTAGGAAGAGCAAAGACTCTCCAAAGGGACAGTACCCAGAAAGCCCCTGCTCAGGCTAAGCAGGAGCTGCTGGGAAGTAGCAAGAAGGGAACACCTCCACTTCCCTCTGAAGCTTTAGCTCCTCTTTTCACTTGGGATATCAATGCATTATGAAATTAAAAGAAAATCAGAGCACAGACCCAGGCATTGGCACTCAATCATCTTTACAAATAAATTACTATAGTATTCCCTGACAAATAATTGGTCTGGGACAATTATTGTTTTCCTAAACAATTCTTTGATGTGTTTAGGGACTTAGAATAATCTTTGGATCATTTCCCAATAGAAGTCTGCATGCAGCTGTACTGTTCTGGGTAGTAATAAAAGTTTGATAATAAAATTGTGACCATGCCAGGTTGCTTGGCCACAGGACCAAGTAAAAGGCCCAGAAGTGTATACCTTACTAGTATATGCTAATTTTTAAAATTATTTTCTGAGATTAAGGGCCTGAAGAAGCAGCCTACATAGACCTTAAAATGTCGTGTGTGACATGATCTGCATGTACTAGGGACTGAAGTATTCACTTGAGAAGGGAAGAATTTGAGTCATTACCTGAAGGGGTCCTTTTCAGCCTATGGAAATCCAAGTCCACATTCCTTGCTTGCATTATATTATTTGGTGCCATCTGGATTCTACTGTATTTTATATTAAGCAGATTTCTTGCTGTCTGTTCTCTTTTTCTCCTCGAGTTTTGGGATGTTGGTTGGTTGGTTGGTTGGTGTTTTACATTTTTTGGGGATTTGTGACTGTTTTTATCTGATATAGATGCATTACTGTAAGAGCATGAGTGTAAACACAAAATTGCACCTAGGCACTGACTTTATATTCTGTCTAATCCTTAAGAAATTAATTATTTTGTTTTACCCACCCTTAGATGAAGAACAGAAAGTAGCTGGCCTACCTTTATCTCCTGTAGATGGTATGGTTGCCCATTCACTGAAGATATTCTGGTGGAACCCACGTGCTGAGGATGGATACTGTTCTGTTGTTAAATATGTTTTCTTTTGCTATTTGTTTTAAACTTAATTTCTTCCTTTCTTTCTTTCTTTCTACCTTTGAGGTTGCATTTTTGATGTTCAAGTTCGCACCAGCCTCAATGAAAGGTTTAGATCACCAGGAACTCCAGAAGGACACCCCAATTCTGGTCGCAGTGTTGGACAATGTAAAGATTCCCCATGCAGTTTAATAAAATGCAGAAATGGTGGCAAGTGCATAGAAACTGGCTCTACTGTTTAGTAAGTATATATGCTTATTTATATATATATTTTTTTAGACACAGCATTGGCTGTCTCTAGGCTAATAACTGGTAATTTAGTGTGTTCATAACAGAATGAGGCTATAAGAAAGGAAGAAAGAAAGGAAAAGAAAGATAAAAAGCAAGCAGATGAAAGTTCATTCAGTTAGACAACAACATTAAAATATTAAAATTACTTTAGGACCATTTCTGGGGAATTTTTTAAAGATATTCCATGGGCTGGTTCTGTTCCACTGAAGTCACTGGCATCCAGACTTACTAGGAAATGCATGGGAAGAATTAGATGTGTGACCTTTTTTTAAAACTAAGTGAGCAGCTGGGATAGCAGAGAAGTAGTGAAGAAGAGAGCTTGACTGTGTTAATGTCCAAATGTGGCTGATGGGGTGAAAATAGGTGACTTCTGTTCCCTGGATATTACTATTTTCCATTAAAAAACCCCTTGTGGAGCAAACCACTGACTGCCCAACACCAGAAAGTTCTGAGTCAGTTTAAATCCATAGGAGCTCCAAACATTGTTTGAAGTTTTTCAGTTCATCTCTGAGCTGCTCACCTGGATTATCGTGGGATGAGAGGGGGTAGCCATGAGAGGTTGCCCAAATGAGTCTCTGGTCTTTCATGCCTTGTCTCTCAGTGTAGATGGAGCTGAGTGCCCAGGGTGTATGCACAGAAGGAGGAAGTACATTTGCAGTTCCAAATTGCTGTTGAGTGTCAACACTTCCATTGTAATAAGTTTTGTTTTCAAACACTTTGTAACGCAGCTGTAAAACCTTTGGTGACGAGCATTTTTTATTTTAAAAATATCTGCCAAGATTAATTATAGTTGCTTGCCCTTATGTGCTTTCACATGTGTTCATTTATTTCCACATATTTGCATAAATTTTTTAAAAAGAGAAAAGTGCTGATTTAACACTTGTTAAGATACTGACTGAAAACATTGCAGACAGCAAGATATTAGAATGAGAAAATAGGCTTCACACTGTGGAGCTTCTCTATGATGCTTCTTAAAACAACAAAAACCTGTCCTTCTGTGTGCTACAAAGAAAAACATTTGCATATCTGTCAAGCTAAATACAATCTACTAACTCTGTATTGGAGAGAGAATTATATGGTAATTAGTTTTGCTGCCTGCTACACAAATCTTCACCTGTAAGAAAACTGGTACCAAAAACCTGCTTCTAAAGCTAGTAAGCTGCACTGAAACTTGGAAAATTGACCCCAAGATTAGCACACAGATTGCTCCCCGTTCCCCTTCTGAGTGTATTCATATTCTCTTAAATACAGTAATGAAGGAAATGCTCTAAAAAACATAATTTGGGATTGCTTTCTGAATGTTGCACTGCTGTATGTCACAACTGTTGCACTTTTCAGGATCCTCCCAGAGCTTTTAAACCCTTGACATTTGATCTTTCTGAGGAACAAGAAAGGATAATGGCCTTTTCCCCCCTTATGAGCATGTTAGAGGAGATACAAAACCAAAATTGCAAGACAAAAAATCATAAATGTGGGCTGAAGCATCCCATTCCCACCCATCCACCTAAATCCTTGCTTCAGCAATTTACTCAGCTGTGCTGTCACCTTCATGTCTGTAAGGTGAACCACCACCAGCAGCATCTAGAGCACATTTGGAAAGCAGGTGGCAGGCTAGAATGGCAGCTGGTGACAGGAAAACATTGTGAGCTTGCTATTATAGGCAAAGTTCTTTTTCATCATTACAATTTGTATTGCATATTAGTTTAGGGATTATTCTAAAATTTGTGGGGCATTGGGAGAAGAAAGGGGGGGTTTAATTTCGTTTTTCTGGGGTTGGTTTTTTTGTTTGCATTTAATTTATAGTGACCTACTACTGAATTCTATTGCTGTCCCCACATTTCAGGACAGCTAGGTCATCACATACTCTGCATAAGTGCATGCATGTACCAGTAATGGTCACTTTTTCCTCCCACAGAAAAAAAATGAAACATTGCCAAAGAGGCATGGATGTAGGTTACATATAATATCTGTCGAAGTACAGTAGCTGTCAATACTATCTCAATATATTTTCTCAGAGAGAACTTCTTTCTATTTTCAAATCATCTGTGTTCCTTTGAAGAGCAGAGTCCTTGAGGGAACTGAATTTGTGTTCAAATATTTTCTCTGCCGAAATGAGATCTCTCCAGAGGTTTTGGTTGCTGTTTTGAGCTATTTTTATGTCTTGCTTTCACCACCCTGCCAGAAAGTGTGCAGTGCTGTTAAGCTGTAGATTCAGTTGCTATAGGGATAATGCTTTGATTTAAATAGAAACAGAAATATGCAGCATGAATCTTTACATTCTGGCCAGCAACCGAGCACAACTGCTGTGTTTTAACAAAACAAAGGGGAATTACTTGTATAATAAAATGAAGACTATAATTTTCAAGGGACAATAATATCCCTTATTATTTTATTTATGACACAAAATCACAGAAAATAGAAAATTACATATAACAAGATTATCTGTGAGATATTATGGCTACTTCTTGTTGGTGAAGTCAGAAAAACGTGTATCTTGTGTGCTGTTTGAAGAGAGCAGCAGACAAAATGGAGAGGATTCAGTTGGCTAAATGTGAGCACATACATTTATGTGCTCACTTTAGACACCCCTGGGTAGACGTTTGGCCATGGGCTGCTGCTTCAGAAGAGTTTGGGACTTGAATAAGTTTTCTCTCATATCTTCAAGCCTCATGTGGATTTCTCAGTACTCTATAGCTTTCAAAGAGCAACAGCCACTCAGGTTTCAGAAATTAAGTCATATGGCAGAGGTGTGCCCCATAAAAGGAGCTTCTGTAGTCTCATTAGGCCAGATTCAATTAAAATAAATTTGCAGTGCAAGGACAGAATCAATCTGTAACACAAGGACATACTTTCACACTCTGTAAGGGAAAAGACAGTTAGGTGTTTAATTGCTGTGGTTTAAAACAATATAAGTTTCTGTTTTGGGGGGTGAATTTACTATCTAAAAATTTTCATCCAATTTGCCTTATTTAATAGGACAATTTTGCAGCATTCCATGGATCTGTTTGTTTAAATACAGTTGATTCTCTTCCAATCTTGTTTTCTTCAGGCTCCAAGCCTGAAGATAGGCTAATTTGTGTTAATGCTCTAGTTTTCCACTCCTTGAATTTAAAACTGCTTTTATTTAGAGATCTCCTCCCTTGCTCAGCATCTTTCAGTTCCACTACAAAACAAATTCAAGAACTGTATCCAGAAATCTCCAGTACATTGGGTAGCCTGACATGCCAATACATGCCAATACGAATTTGAGATGACCTGCACTATCTGAGATACTTACATGATGTTGAGAAATGTTTCAGTTCCTCCTGGAGAAGTGTTTGGAGGTCAGACAACATACCCTGGGGGACTTTCAGATGTCACTAAATATCTGCCTAATCTCAGTTAGTCTAACTAATTAGATAAATTGATTAAGCATCTGATCTCCGTTGAGTATATTCTCATCTTACATATAGAATCCTAAATTCTCGTGTCAGAACGCGCAGATCTGAACACCTCCTATTCTGTTTGATTTGACACCACATTTGCATAACTATGGGAAATCCCACATTTGCTAGCTTTGAGAAGGACATTTTAAATAATATATTTTCTATATTTAATGGAAGAATGTTTCTTGTTTAATTTAGGATCTAAGTAATCTTTCCAATTCTTCACAAATCTTTTAGGATCTTTAGTTATTTCCCTATAAAATTCAAGAAATGCTTCTACTTTGATCAGGATTTTGTGTAGTAACATAAAGACACATTTCTTACATATTTTATGTGTAAGATTACTTTTCATTGATTTTTTTAATATTTCCTGAATTTTGATTTAAAAATTTGGATTTTGGTTCATGATCAACAGTGACATACAATTGTCATCCTTACTTATGCAGAAAATGTGTTATTTGTTTGAGAGCTAATTTTGGCTGTGGTAAGGGATTTCGAACCTGCAAAACCATTCTATGAATACTGCATGACACTGTTAAGCATTTGACAAGAAGCAAACAAGAAAAAGCTATTAAATTAAACCATCCTTGAGCTTCCTAAATACAAATATTTCAGAACTTGAAGTGGCATTTGATTTTCCAAAACTTGAAGTGAACTTTTTTCTTCCTGAACTGGTTGACTTTGCCCTGTACTTACTCTGAAGTGCATCCTATCAATATTCCTTTGCAAAACCATGTGATTAAAGATTATAGTTTGTTTTCAAACAGACTATCAAAGTTGTATTTGTAAACCTTTCCATCCTTTCCCACCTAAAAATATGCTTTAGGGAAAAAAAAAAGACATTTTGGCAGTTACTCTTTAGATACTGGTATCTCAAATATAGAAGAATTCATTTAATCCATGTTCTTCAAAAAGTCTGAAAATAGGGAAGTATCTTGCAGTGACATTGTCTCGTAAGACACATAAACTTAGGGTGTCTCCAGGTGAGCTAAATGTGTAGGATCCTGTTAGAGCCAATGCCATGTTAAACAGGCTTCATTTGTTGATAGACCATTGCCACTGCAGGCCAGCTAACGTGTTCAGCTCTGTGCAAATAATTTTCAATTCCTTTAAAAACCTGAATTCTGTTAGGTCATTAAGGACAAGAATTAAAAGAAATTTAAAGGACATACACAAACACAAGCCCCAGGGAAAGGGGAAGAACCCTCATGTACCATGCCCCAGAGCAGCAGTGTCAGCTGCAGCAGCCTCCCTCACAGCACAAGGAAGGGGCACGGCTGTTTGCACTCAGGGAGTTAAATCACTTCCCCTTCTCAGTAGCTTTCATGCATCAAAGCATAACATTTATAGCTGAGACAGAAAGCATTCTGATGCTGACTTTGATGAATTGTGGTGGTGTTGCTTTTCAAGGTCCTGTCCTCTTTTCCCCTTCATTCCACATAGCTGTTTATCACTCTGAAGGCTTTGTTGACATGTTGTCTGATCTGAAGGTTTGGTGAAACAGCAGTTTCACAGGCTCCTCATTATGTTTTACACAGAAACAGTGGGCTGATTAATGGAGGATACATAGCTCAGTCAGTGCTAAGAAAAATTCAATAGTTTGCACAAAACAAAAAAACCAAACAAACATGGACCAATCAAAACCCAATCAAAATATATGGGTTTTCATTCTTAGCCTTGAGAGAGAAACCTTCCAGGGGGAAATCCATAAGTGTTTTTATTCAGGTGAATAATTTTTTAATCATAAAATTATACAAAATGATAAAATACAAACAGATCTAATATATTTAATTTTAACTCTTTAGTAAGGAGGGAATTTTAAGCATCAATGCCAAGTGTATTCTGTATTTAAAAATTTCTGTAGAATTCATCCTAATTTTAAATGTATTGGTTAGTGTGACTTTTTTGGGTTTCTTCCCCAGCCTGGATGAAAGAAAGGCATAAAAAGCAGCAGACATTAACAAGTCCAATGATTCAGTTGGTTTAGAAAATTTACTTATGGTATAGATTTACTATCAAAAATATATGAAACCCAGATTGCCACCTGTTTCATGGCCATATCTACTACCCTCTTTTCCATCAACTGCTTCAGCAAACTTACATCTGATATGCCAGTTACAAGAATTTAGAAAATTAACAATGGCTGAGTGAAAGGCAGTTACTGACAGACTCCTGTTAGTAGATAAGATTTGTAGCTGTTAGCAATTCCCTAATGCTGGGTTATTTTGTGACTGTTTTTTGCTGCTTACTTTTCCCTTTTAATGCCCACTTTAACTCCTGCTGGTTTATGAACCCAAGGCCTTTTGGAGGTATTTGTAGAGCAAAACACACTTACAAGCCTCTTTTTTATTGTTTTTTACAGATGCTAATATTGTAATGTTAATATTCAAATTAAAATGTTTCCTATTAAGTATATTTTTCTTTTTTAATAAAATGAAGATACCAAAAAGTTAAATGAGGAACTTGGCTACTACCCTTTTCTGTTAACCATTTTGGATCAGGTTATTAAACAGAGGTATCCAAACTTGACAGTCTTGACTAGATTGCTACTGACATGTTGATTTCTTTTGATAAAACTGTTGCATTCTTTCCTTTCACTTACCCTCCACAGCTGTGACTGCCTCGCTGGATGGAAAGGTGCATTTTGCACAGAAACTGTGTCAGTGTGTGAACCTGAGCATGATCCTCCACATCTGTGTCAGCAAGGCAGTACCTGTGTGCCACTGCCTAATGGCTACACCTGTCACTGTCCTCTTGGAACAACTGGTACCTACTGTGAACAGGGTATGGCAAATGCACAGAACATTGCACACACGGTTATGAGATGTAAAACCACAGCATTTTGCAATATATCAATTAAATGTGACGTGCAGACACAAAGTACAAAATCAGTTTAAGAAAGTGATGCTCTTTTCTGTTAGAAAAAGTAATTTAAAGCAATGAATTGTTAGATATTGTTTCCTTACTCTGCTTATTTCTAATGCCATTTTTTCCTTCCATTTTTTCAAATCATTCAACCAAATTCACAAGCATGATTTGTTAGACACCAAGGGGACAGGAAGCATTGCAGAGCAATGCTTAGTTCAATTCCCAAGCTCACCATAATGAAGTATGATGGGAAATACACTTGAGATCTCAGCAGTGGTACAGAAGAGGGAAGCATCTGGGACGTTATCCAATTTCTACTGATCCTAATGGAGAGATTCCCGTTGACTTCACAGGCTATTGGGTAGGGATGCACTGATAATGATGACAAAAGATGCAAACATCACTGTAAAAATCCACAAGTGATTATTCTCCTTGGCTTTCTTTCAACATGTCACCCTCAAAATATGTCCTCAGTTTGCAGGTTTTGCATTGCTTACCCTCATAAAGGAATCCTTTATCTGTCTTCTTCTCTGAGACATTGCATAAATGACTATTCAATCATGTGGATACACAGGTGCTACAATCTCAGGGACTTTTCCTGCAAGTGCCCAAAATGCCTCTGTGTGTAAGGAAGTCCACACCCTCTATTCTACAGCTCTTAGTGTCCTGTTAGTTTTGTATAAGGTTATGTTTTCCTGTTGAGAAGCTTGCTGTACAACTTTTGGGGAGCTCCAGTTACTGTTAAATAGCTGCCTTTCCAAACTGCCTGTCAAGGTCCAGCCTCTCTTGTTGTGTGAGTTTGAAGCACAAAACTGACAAGCTGAACTGCATTTGACCTGATTTGCAGTCCTCACCCTATAGATGGATAGTTTTTAAATCCCATTACATGTGGAATTGGTAGGCTCCAATAAAAGAGAATATAGCTTCTGGAAAGTTACTGTTGCATTCCTTATTCCAGGTAAGAATGTGCTTGCTTTATTGCCTCTGCTGCAACAGCTGTTCAAGGCTCTTTATATGAACTTTTCAATTTTGAATTCTCATTTCAAGTGAGGTTTTCAAAAGTAATGCCATCTGGATTCAGGATACTGATCATCAGGACATGTGCTATACACAAAGCAGGTAATTAATCAGGTAAACACTCCTGTGTTCTGGTTTCAGAATACATTTGGGTCTTATGATGGCTACATTATCAGTACAAAACTTATATAGGAGTAAGAGAAAACTGTATTTCTTACAGATTGTCTTCCTTTTAGTAATTCTTCACCTGGTAAACACATTAGAGGGCTGCTCTCTGTTTTTTTTAAAGCTTTCCTTTTATGAATAGGTACTATGGATCCTGACCAAACTCTGTGCCCTGTATTTCACCTTACTCTATGACAGAATAATGAATTATCATGAGGTTTTTCAAAGAGCAGTTTGCACTTTTAGTGGATGGCAAATTGCTAAAAAACAGCTGCTTATCAAGATTGAACATCTCATCTCTGGATTAATGGTGGTTATTGGAGCCAAAAGAAAAAGAGACAGAGAGCAATGAACAGCCCAAGGGACTGGGAGAAAACAAAGGGTAATTAAAGGATGAAGACTAATGAATGTACAAGAAAGAAGGAAAAAAGTGTGAGAAGAACACAGAAAAGATTTATGAGGCAAAAAAAGTGAAGAGTAGAATAACAAAGGGTAAGAACAAATAGGGCTTTACCAGATAACAACTGGCAAAGACAATATAACAGTATGCATTGCACAGGAACAGATCAAGTGAAGTGAGCAAATGGGGCAATAGGGGTAGAACCACAATAATAAACAAGAGTACTCTGAACACAATTAAGGGAACTCAGGTATAAACCGGCAATAAACAAGCACTAACTTTTTTGGCAAACACTAAAAATGGTTGAGGTTCTTTATTAACTATGTACATGAGAGATTAGAGATGAAAGCACATGAGCAGACGAGGATGATGCTGTTCGTAACTATGATGTGTCCTGCTTAGAGCATCAACTCAAGCCACCAAGGATGCCATGACTCTCAGCACTGAGATAGGGTACACATTAGGGTTGAGCTTTAGGTGTCAGAGCTCCACTAGCAAGTGTTCAGTAGTTGGAAAACTAAGTTAGAACAAGACTAAACACAGGGAGAGAAAGATCAATTAAAGAGCATAGTTTTCATGGCACTTATGGTCTGAGATTCACAGTGCTTACTCTATTATCTCACGATGACCATTGCCAATATGTAAATGCTGAGCAATATTCTCAGGAGACTGCAGCAAGATGTGTCTTATTTAATCTGTTTTAGAGGAAATAGAAGAAATCAACCCACTTGACAAAGAGAGGGTAGCAGTTTCAAATACTCTGCATTTCCTATAGGTTGTGCACAACCAATTCATGTTCAGGAAGAAGTGCAGTGATATTTTGCAGTCTGAAATGCTGAGAGCAAATATTTCATTGTATATTTCAACCTGACAAAGCAAGTAGCAGGGCTTGCTTTTCTCAGAGAAAGATCAAGAGGTTCAGCAGGTAGACAGCACCCTGATGACTGACCAATAAGAAGATGCCTGTGAAATTCAAGACCATTTTTGAGAAGGCAAGCATCCATAAGGAGCACTAGGAAAAGAGGACAGTGTTATAAATTAGATCAGAATGGGCCCAAGGATCAAAGCCTTTTCATGGAAGGCAGAGTAATACACTTGCTCAAGAACAACTTAAAACTCCACGTCTTGGGTGCACTGTGTTCAAACCCATAAACACTCATAAGACAGGATACTTCTTCAAGAGTGTTAGATTTTGAAAGATAACACTGATGTAAAGAAACAAAAATATTGTTAATTTATACTTCCAGAAACAAAAGTGATTGTAAAGAAATGGGAAGGAAATTAAATACTTATGGACGAGTCTTTTTTACTTGGTGTTAACATTGCCATTTGGACTCAAACCACTTCCAAGACTGTGTGTGACACATGAAGCAGGAAATAATGCTGTTCCACTGGTTTGAAAAGGTCACAGCAAACAGTAACACAGCAAAGCCAGCCCAGCTCCTGAAGTGCATAAATGGCAACCAAACATTGCCATGATCTGGCCCAGTGTTAATTCTTAGTTAGCACTCCCATAACCACAAGGATTAGGAATATGGGGAAGTAGTTCATCAAGGGTTTTTTAAAAAGTAGTTATGTTTTCCATGACAACAAAACATGATACTAATAAAATCTATTGTTCATTTGACTTAAAGTTTGCAATTGAAGTACCAGACAAGTCTAACTTGTCTTCTGATTAAGAATTGAAGCTTCAGCCTGCAGCAGCATATAATTTAGTTTTTTCAATAACACACAATATCCAAAACCAACACGAGTTTACAGTAATTTGTCTGGGGATTCTCCTGCATGGCTTTGCGTGCCAAATTCCAGCTTATTCCATCTGTGCCCATGAATACCTTTGTAATTAGATCTCTCAAAGGGTTTCTGAAGAGGGAGAAGTCTCTAAGGGCCTATTTTTTTCAGTTCTCTTCAAGTATATAGTGGACCTGTTGGTTTCACTGTGATTATTACTGTGAGAAACAGTGGCCAAAATGTCAAGGACGATTCTTCCTAAGAAAGAAGGAACAGTGTAAAACCCTTTTGTTGCAGGTAGTTTGATTATACAGGACATTGTTACATATGTGACTTTTTCATAAATAGTAATTTTTAAGACATGTGAACATTAAAATTACAGACATTATCCATAATTGCAGTCTGCTATTATATTCTAATCTCAAGTAAGTTCTATTTTAGCAGCTTACTCCTCTCATAAGAAGTCTGTGCCTGTGTACAGTAATCCTGTCTCCAGCAGTGGCCAATAATGGAGGTTTAGAGAAAAAATTAACACAGCAACTATATATAACATCTCCCTGAAGCACTATTTTAGCATCTAAACATTTACGGCTTACCTTTTTATTTTTTTTTCTTGCTATTTATCTCAATGGATTAAATCAACTTTCTTATCTTGTCATGAACAGTATCACCAAAGGCAAGGAAAAACTTGAACAAAAATAAAATTTAAGTCAATAAATTTCCTCTGACATTCCATTGCACATTGAGATACATTTATACATAGGATAGAGTTTCTATAAGTACTAAGCATATTTATTTCCCAGATAATTTTGTAGAGTAATGAAGAAGACCTACATTTCCAGATTTGTTAATTGTGAGATAACAGTCTGATAATGTTCTTATTTGAGGGGACAGCAATGTAATATTGGAAAGATTCTATAGATGGCACTATTGGAGAACACTTGCCAGTGGTGAAAATAAACAGCGTTTTCATCACAGTACTTCTATGAATTTTAAATTATTAAGCTGTTTTCTTTAGCAGAAATAGCTTGTGCCACATACATTCATAAAATCTATTACAACAGTTTTTCTTTACTTCAAGGCATGATAACAGAATGCTACTGCCTTTTTCACAAAGAAACATGTTAATAAATATATTTCTTCAACTGTATATTAGCCTCTGAATTCCATAGCTACAAATACTGCCTGTCAATGTACAACTCTTGAACTGAAATAAGATGTAAAGAGTGTTCATTGTTCTGTCCTTGGTTTAATGAGATATTTGTCAAGCAATAAAGACATTTCCTTGATGAACAAAGGGCGAGCAACTTTCTTGGGCCATGTTTATTCAGCTCAAGTTAATTTTCTAGATATTATTTTGATGTCAAATTCCATTATTCTGATATAAAAGTACGGCAAATTTTTGAAAATACCTGATAAACTGACAGAAAAAAACCCCTTTGACTTTTGAAATAATTTTTGCTATAAATATTTTTTACTTTCTACATAGAATAGAATGTTACTTGACATATTTTGATTACTACTGTAAGATAAATTAATTCACAGTATAATTTATCTCAACTTTTACATGACAAGACACAATATATACAAAGTCAAGCACACCATCCATGTATACATATGTTGGGTTTACCTGACAATGCAGTTAGACTTGCACAGTCTATTTCATAGTTATGATTTGGAAACTTTTGTTTCTATGTTTAACCATAAGGGCAATTTGTTATTAACTTGAGTCACAGTGACTATTGTCACTACTGTCTTTTAGTCATTTAAACAATGCCAATCGCATCAAGCTTTGTTTCCATCGGTATTTTTTGAAAACTTTTGGTAACATGAGAAAATCTTTAAATAGTAGCCACAGCATTCATGTCCTGTAAGGATAAAATGTGTTGTCTAAATTTTACCTGAAAAGCAATCTAAGCTTTCAGGTTTATCATTAACTGTCCAATAAACTTAATGTTCCTGGCAGCCACAAGGGAACATGCATTTGTAATATTTATCTGGATAATTTAAAACACCAAGTAGAAAAAAATGAGTTACCTGCTCAAATACATTATATATAAACCTAAGTGGAAGTCGTGAATGATAAAATGAAGGAGATGATAATGCCCTGTGCACCAAGTCAGCCATGTCATCATGGGACATGATGTCCCAATAAAAATTCAGTCATCCACTTACCATTCTCTCCAGTCACCCAACTGAGTAAGAACAAGATCCAACCAGCTAACTAACACTCAGCAGAATTACTCTGAAATTACTTAGACTTTGGCTATGAGCATGAATGATGTGCTGGAAATGTGCTTGCTACCTTACTTTGTGAAAGTATTCAGAGTTGGTAGGTAGGTAGGTAGGTAGGTAGGTAGGTAATGGTGGGAACTGATTTAAAGGCAAAGCCCCTAGAATTGTCTAAATGTGAGTTCAATATGTAAGTTCCTATGATGCATTTAAAGCTTTGAAAGCGTTTCTCAGCCCGTAGGGATGGGGCTGCTGTCTGGTCTCAAAGACAGCTTTGCTGAGGAGCCCCAGCAGGAGTTTCCTCCCGCATTGCTTCAAAATACCCCATGATCCTGTGCTGAACTACACTGTAGCAGCATCAAGATCCACTTGATCTGGACCCTGACTCACAGACTGATTTGCAGGCTTCACCTTAACACCTGCCTTATCACTATGGAAATGATGTTTCACTTGCCCTAACACAGCTATCAGGCATGGGGAGACTTGATCAGGCTTTACCAAGTGAAAAAAATGAGCCAGTCATGGCTTTTTCTATGTCTCTTGTTATTAGATCCTCACTCCTTTGAGCAGTGACTCACATTTCCTTTCCCCTTCTTCTTGGAAGCTGGAACAGATTGCCCAGAGAGGCTGCAGAGTCTCATCACTGGAGATATTCCAGAATTGCCCAGACACAATTCTGTGCAATGGGCTCTAGGATGACCCTGCTTGCGCAGGGAAGTCGGACCAGGTGATCCAGTGTAGTCCCTTCCAACCATGCTGTGATTCTGTGATACTAGTATCCAGTTTAGAAAACTGAGCCATTAATAGGATACAGAACCGAAGTATTTGTTTAAATGCCTGTTGTACTTACATTGCATCCCACTGTGCTAAGCGTTCTAGTGAGTAATGCACTAGTTACACAGCAAAGGTCCTACCAGCTTAACTTATAGGATCAGCAAAGGCATCCATTTACCTCATTTGTTTTAGCAAGGAGTTTCTCAGAAGTAAGCATATGTAACACAGATGTTGTCTTGTGCAAGTTTAGCTGAACTTCTTTTTTTATCCTAGGTGAAAAAAAGAGTTTGCTGCCAAACACGAAAAGAAAAACAGCATTACAGTTCCTCAGTCTCTGATGTGTTAGTTTTGTATATGCCTGCCATAAAAGCAAATTGAAAAGCTTAAATTGACATATTCTTCACCTTAAAAGTTTGTCTGTCTATAGAAGCAATTTTGCAAAAATGGAATTTTATACTGCTCACCTCTGTGCACTGCGGTAGAGTGAATGCATTCTGGTTTGGGATATGGGTGCACATATGGGTTCCATGTACCTGTCAAGTCAGATTTTTTAAATGCATACAATCAGTACTTGCAGGATCTGCAGGTCATTTACAAGAAAATTATAAGCCATTCTAGTACTTCCTATAGTTACTCCTGCTGCATTGTGGCAAAACGTTACTTTCTGACACTTGTAAGATACATGTATTGGGAATAAGCCTACTTCTTAAGGAAAATGAAAATAAAATATTTGCATCTTAGAAGTTTCAGAATGAAGCATATTAAATGGAGTATTGTATTTGATATCTATAAGTCAGGATAATACCTCCTTACTAAAGAATTCTGACATCTGTTGCTGAAGCTGTGAGTCTTATTTTTTAATACTCCATCTGTAATACAAAACCATGGACTTAATTCTTTCTCTGAGTGATACTATAAAATCACCTTTTATCCTTGTTCTCTTTCTCTGCTTCAAGGCTTTTTATCATAGCAATCTTCCTTTCATATCCATCCCAGTGACAAGCAATGTAGCATTTCAATCCTGCTGATTTTGCTCTCACACTAGTCATTGTCCAGGCTTCCTCCATAAGCAGCAAAGAATTAACTACATTGATAAAGTGAAGCTGAATCTGCCACAGAGACTTTCAGTTACCTCATTATACACTTTGCCTAAGGCAACCTTTTAAGCAGCAGCATATTTTCATGTAAGTTTTACCACTGTGGCACAGTTCCTCCACATGTAAGTCTCCCTGTGCAAAAATCTGCTAAGAGGAGACTGACTTACAAATGATGCATGAAGAAAAAATGTCTATGTACAAAATTAATTATTATTACTGATTGATTTTGAAATATGAAGGCATCAGTAGAGGGATTTTATCTTTAAGTACTAATGGAGAGCCTTGTCTTACCTACTGGAAAAAAATCCATATGGAATAATAAGTACTATTCTGTCTTTTGTATCTGATAATGTTTATAAGTTTTAGTGATGTAAAGTACAGCATCAAATCTGTTTAGCAAGTTTTATTACTATTTATCTTCCAGAATAATTGCTATTCTAAAAACTACTTTTATTTCTGTCAAATTTTAGTATAGATGCCAGGAACTTCATACTTTTGACGTTATGTAATATGTTACTACAGACACTGCCTAGCCTTGATAGGATGGATAACAGCTATTGTGACACTTAGGATGGGAGTGATTTGAGAATATATACATACATTGAACAACAACTTATCCAAAGCCTGATTCTGAACATTCAAGCATTTAATAAATCCATTATAATTGATATTCCAGTGATTAAGACTGACTTTTTAGACTTACTGAGATTTTTGTGCTATCAAATCCATGTACCTTCCTCAGAAGTATTATCTGTAATCTATCAGGGGGAATTAATAAAAAGATCAGCTGTGCAGTTACTGCCCATTTAAGCAGCATCCTCAGGTCAGGTTATGCTGGTAACAGGTGAGAGATCTGGATCCTCTACAGTGATGCATCTTCCTGCTGGACACTGTCCACCAGGGACACCTTGAACCCTGTTCTGAGGGAGGTGGTGTGACAAATAGACAAATCATAAGAAGTTGCAGCATGCTGGCTGTATTCCAGCCTAATAACTGAGGCCCATCTGTGACAGGCAGTACAAGGTGCAGCTGGGTGGTGAGTGGGTTCACCAGCAGATGCTGTGCAGAAAACTTGAGTGCAGAAAGACAGCAAAAGGTATCTCAGAATGCACTTCAAGGACATCCTAAAGGTATATTTGTCTGAGAGCAAGTTACTATAAAACAGTGAAATTGGGAGCACCAAAATGAGGAAGGATTTCCCTCAGAAGGGAAACAGCACAGCTTCAGTTGGGAAATGGAGGAGTGGGGAGGGAACGCTTACAACTCAGGGATTTAATACTGCTGTTTAACTAAATAGTAAAAAGTGTTTATCACACACAGGTTTAAATACACCCTGCACATCTAAGTAGCTTGATTTATTCCAGTCAACCCACAAATACAGTAAACTAACAATGACCTGATAATGAATTAGCTAATAAGTAACAAGATTAGAGAGATTATTTACAAGAGCAGGTAGTTACAGGACAAGGGGGAATGGCTTCAAGCTGAAGTAGAGTAGGTTGAGATTAGATATTAGGAAAAAAATCTTTGAGGCTGGTGAGGCACTGGAACAAGTTGCCCAGAGAAGTTTTGGATGCCCCATCCCTGAAAGTGCTCAAGACAAGGATGGATGGAGCCCTGAGGAACCTGATCTAGTGGAAGGTGTCCCTGGCCATAGCAGGGGAGTTGGACCTAGATGATTTTTAAGGTCCCTTCCAAGCCAACCCATTCTGTGATTCTGTGATCCTATGATAATTATATCTCAAATATGCAATGTTGTTACAGTGGGGAAAACCGGAAATTGTATCAAGTCACATAAACAGTATGGAAAAATATAATAATTTATCATTTGGCTGAAGGCAGTTGAGCCAGCCTGATTTTGTAGGCGTATATAAACAATCGGCACTGAGAGAAGAGGTAGGACAGAATTATTAAGCTGTGTATAGCTCAAAAGTGTACATTGTATCCTAACTGTAATTGTGTGAGTGTTCTCTTCCACTATAAGATAGGACAATTTGAATTATCAAACATCTCACTATGATTATCCTAAAAAGAAATTTCAGCAACAATTAATGAACACTTCCCACTTAAAACGTACATTCTTATGACACAAAAAGCAGCTCATTACAAATCCTCCACTAGGATTTTCATCTGTATGGTGAGGAAATAAATGTTTATTTTGACTCCTGCAACAGTATTTTGCATTTCAATTTTTAAACAATGTGAAATTTACACTTACATTTATTTGAAAATGAATGCTAATGACATCACATTTATTTTGCATTAGAACTGCAGTCTTGATTGTTGAGGAAAATAAGGCACCCAGAAGACAATGGCAGTGATTTGCTATTATCTAAGTTTTATTTTGTATCTAGGTTATTTTTATTCTGTGAAAAGGGAAGAATTGGAAGTATTGTATGTACAGCATTTAAGTACTATACAAAATAACTGGTCCCATAATAATGGAGCCCCCTCAAAATATCTTTCAGAAGACATTTCCTCTTGTCTTTTTCAGATATTTCCATCAGTGATCCATCCTTCAGAAATAATGAATCATCGTGGATGTCATTTGCGCCCTTTTATATCCGGCGTAAGACCCATATTAAACTGCAGTTCCAGCCTCTCTCTCCAGATGGTATCCTGTTTTACACTGCACAGTATTTGGGCACTCAGTCAGGTAAGGGGATTCCAGCTTGCTGCTATCATACAGCCAGGTACTTTTGTGACAAAGAAAGGGAGTACATTGGGGTGGTTCAGGCATTCAGTCTCTGTAACTCATTGCCCATGGTGTCTGGGTTTTATCACAGAATCATAGAATGTTAGGGGACTGGAAGGGACCTTAAAGATCATCTAGTCCCAAGTCCCCTGCCATGGGCAAGGACACTTTCCACTAGACCAAGTTGCTCAAGGCTTTATTCAACCTGGCCTTGAACACCAGGCATGGGGCACTCACAGCCCCTCTGGGCAACCTGTTCCAGTGTCCTACTACCCTCACAGTAAAATATGTGCTTCCTAATATCTAACCTAAATTTCCTCTCTTTCAATCTGTACCCATTACTCATCCTGTAGTTCCTGACAGAGCCTCTCTGGCTTCCTTGTAGCCCCATCCAGATCCTGGAAGGTTGCTGTTAGTTCCCCACAGTCTTCACTTCTCTGAACAGCCCTAACTTTCTCAGCCTGTCTTTGTAGGGGAGCTTCTACAGTCCTCTTGTGAACACTATGGCCTTCCTCTGCACTTGCTCCAATAATTCCATGTCCTTCTTATGCTGGGGACACCAGAACTGTATTGTACAGTTGTTTTGAACTATTAATAATTAAGTTCATAAGAAAAAACATGCAAAATCAAAGTTTTAGATTAGTCCAAAGCCAGCAAGTACTTAATGAACTTGTTTAATGGTTCAGGAAAGCACTTCCCCTCTGAAAAGTGATCACAGGCAGCTTTTTAGAAGCAACATTAAGATTCTCAGTGTGGGGGGCTGGCAGTGTTTTAAATAACCAAAACCAAAGCAATAGGAAAACTGATCAAAGAAGTTAAGTGAAAGTGAACAGAGTGAAAGCAGCTTCTCAGAAGTGTTGCTTTTATTATATAATGTTGAAAAGTGTGCTGGTGCAGCATATAAAACATGCAAGTTCTGCATTTTCCATATATGCAGAGTTACAAATAAATCTAAATAAAATATTTATAGAAGTATTTTAAACTTTACTAAGTTAACATTTCTAGGACTTCATGTCAAGAAAACATACTTTGATACTGTAGCTACATTCTAAAATTTAATCTTTAAGGTGTACATTTTTTGTAATTACTTTATTAACATACTCAATTGCATTTAAATGGTGACTTGCACATTTTTAAACAGAAGCATTATGTGTCATCCATAACATCTTAGAACAAATTTTATGCTTGTATTGAACAATAGGTTATGCAAAAATTACACTTTATATGACAAAAAAAATTAACTATTGATCATGTATTTTTAGATTCCTTTGTTGAAAGTCTAAAGCTCTGAGATATGTCAATAAACAACCTCAGCCACAAATTCCTATGAACACACAAATGCCCAATGTACCAGCACCTTACTGTGTACATAGACATTTCAACAGGTTGAGAATGCATCCTACACTGCTGGCACCTCCTGTCTGCCTTATTCTAATTGCAACCACATACAGAGGAGAAGCTTCAAAGAAAAATATATGGAGCATCTGTAATAAAAATACGTGTATGAGCAAAGAGCTCTGTCTTCTACAATGAATCTTTTATAGTTCTATCACTTACAGGCCAAACTCTGAGATTCCTGGTGAACAGTTCTCTCCTGCATAAAATAAAGCATTACATGGGCCATGAAAAATAGAAGGGAGAAAAAAAGGATCTCTCTCAAAAAGAATAGTCAGGGGTCATGGAAGCAGCTAGCACATCATGAAATTAAATACCTTTTTGGAAGGATCAAAGAGAGTGCTAAGTATGTTTCACTTGGGCCAGGAGTCGTGTAGTCCTAGCATGCCCTCATTTTATTGCTGTTCCTGAGTGTTTAGTTTGCTCAGGAAGGAATATTTTCTTTCAGTCACTTTCTAGAATAATAGCAATTCCATTTCAAAATAAAATTCCTCTTATATAGAGTAATTTATTTACAAATTCTTACTTCCACTTTCACTGTCCTCCAGTTTTGAAAGATTTAGGGAAAGCTAATCGTCTGACTTTTTATGTTTGCCTTTGTATAATCCTGTCAAATCCAGGCAGAATTAGATTGATGAAAGACTCAGAAGTATTCTTAGCAGCCAGCAGATGAGATAGGGCTTTCTGCTGAGGATTAGTTTAGAAAACACTTCAAATAAAGCTGCTTCTTCTACACAGTTATGTAAGATTTAATAAATTAATTGCTGAAATCACAGGATTTTGGTTCTAAAATTCATTTTTAATAGGAAATAATTAGACTTTATTTTCCTCCCTAGGCAATGCTAGCTTTTTTTAAAGAAATGGGCTGACTTGCAGCTAATTTAGCAATACTGAGTAGCACAGTTATGTATCAGCTTGGTTTGTCACCCATGTAAACACTACATGGGAACTTTTCCTTCAGGGGCATGTCCCACCAAATAATCCTTCAATCATTAAATAAAAAATCACATTTTTAGTAGGTGAAGAAAAAGACTTCTGTTGAAACATTTTCTTCCAGCATTCTTCTTTCCAAAAACATTAAAGAACTCTCTAGAAAGGGTAAGTCTCCTTATTTTAAAGCTGTTCTGCTGCTTCCAGCTCCTATTACTCTAAAAATATCACTACTCCAATACACACATTTAAACACCTCACAAACTGGCATAAAATGGAAAATATCATGTGAATCTGTTAATTTCCTATAATTACCAGCCATCAATTTTGTTGCTTTGCCATCTCTTTCCAAATGTGCATCATGACTTTAAGTCTGGTACTACCGATTTCTGCAGGCCCTAAGAAAATAATTGCCCAAGTTTGGCAAAATGTATGTGACTAGCAATATTAAGTTGGGGATAAAACCCAACCCAACAAGTGAGTTGACTTCAGAAACTTGAAGATAGAATTACAAGGGGACTTTCTTTCCCTCTTTGATTGCTTGCTCTATGCACTGCTTCTGGGCAAGGTCTCTGCAAACATTACAGAACTCACGTGGAGTCCAGCACACTGTCTGTAGGAGGCCAGCTCACTTCACATTTTCTCAAGGGCAGTGTATCCTATTTTTACCAATGAAAGCATGAGACACCTAATGATTAAACAGCCTTTAATTCAGACAGGGCTTGCTGGATGCCCACCAAGTGCTTGAGCAATGTATATAATTCAGTCCATTTACACAGCAACTGCTCTATATACTTGGAGGCCTTGTCACTCTGCGTAAAAGGCAGTATAAAAGGAGCCTTGCTTTTTTGTTGAGTCATAGCATCACTGAAGCTTTACATTTGTTAGCAAAAGTGGAATATGCTGTAGACTGACTGCATTATTCCAGAGTTCAGGCCAGGGTGATGGAAAGGTTTGCTCCCCAAAGAGATGAGAAGGAACAGTCATGCTAGGTGACTAAGAATGAAGTCAGGTTATTAAACAAAATGGGATGACTCATGCTAAATTTAACACTCAGCATTTGCAACAGCAGTTCTCTGTCTCTCTAGCCAGATTATGTTACCTACCTGGTTTGCAAAACCTAAAACCTTTAACTCCCGATATTTAAGGCATTTCAGTTTATAAATCTATTACATGAAAATAAGAGAATGCCAGTACAAGTGCATGATGTCTGCATGATTTTCTAAAACACTGCTTATGATGAAAACTGAATCAAGGAACTAAACTAAAATCTTTTGGAAATATTCAGAATTTCTAAATACCTAAAAGGCAGGAGTGTTGTTTTCCTAATCAGAAAGAAACTGTTTATCTACCCACTTTTAAAACAAGAACTTGAGTAGTTTAGTCATTTCTCTTTGCAGCTGTATTTCCTTTGCTGACAGGGACATAATTGCTGCTTTATTACTAATTTTAGAATCATTGGTATGGATTAAATCAGCAATGTAGGAAACAGAACTGCCAGAACAGACAGAACAGACATCCCCACTGTCTTGAAATCTGCTGCATATGGAGTGTTATTGTTAGCCATTTGCCACTGGCAAGCAAACCAAAAAAGTTTGGAAAATTGAGGCTGCTCAAGGAAGGTGCCACCTTCCAGCTACCAAAATGCACCAGGGTGACAGAAGTGACTAAAGGAAGCACAGTAAATTTCTTCACAAAGAAGTAACGCATTTTGGAAAGGTGAGGCTGAACAGTATAACCTACAAATAGATAACTGCCCACCTCTTGCAGATGCACGGGCATCACTATGTGCAAGGTTGCTCTGGCTCCCAACTATGCCCGTCCTGCTATGGGATGGTGCTCCAAACTGAAGCTGGACTCTACCTATTGACACACTGATTTTTCACATGGTTTGAGAAATATACAGGCTTGACTTGACACCAGTTGTCAGTCTTGCATGAGCTGTGAGAAAGAACTCCATACATGGAGCAGAATAAATTATAATAGTCCATGAAAGCATACCCGTGGGTATCTCCTTTAAGTGTGTATTAGGGGCACTGGCTATGATCCTAGGTGAAAGATCAAGTTACAACAGCTGTAACAAGCTCCTTTACCTTGTCAGCCAGTTGGTACCTAACTGCATGCACACACTCAGACAAGGGCAAAGACAAGGTTAACAAACTTAAAGGGAGGCAGTTTCAACCATGTTGACATATTACCAGCTAGCAATTAACACCAGGAGCTGCAGAAGGGTGGGAATAAGGCTCATCTCTGTTCTTCACTCCTTCATTCCACCCATTTATAACCCTTCCTCATCTTCCCTGTTTTCTCTCCTTGGCCTTGGGCCTTATTCTGGCTACTGGAAATGCTCAGGAGGCATGTGAAGGACAACTACTGGTCAGTTAGGTTTCCTCTCAGTGGACACCACAGTGCGTCACCTTCCCCGGCCACAGACTGTAGCCATTCAGCTAGAGGCTGATAGGGCTATTTCAACCCCTTTTAAACAAGAAAAGTTCTGCTCCTGGAAGAATAAATAAGGAGTAACAGTGTAAGAGGATGTGGTTCAGGTCCATGGAAAATCAGGATGAGAGGAAAACTGTGTAGAAAAGAATGATGAAAAAAAAGAATGAAAGCAAGGCAAACCCAGCTCAGCAGGGCAGGAAGGAGCAGTGAGCAGATACCTCTTGGAGCTATGATGGTTACAGGATGCACCATGCCAATACGAGGCAGTAATACTGCTCGAGACACAGACACTGCATTATGGTGACTGAACAAGGTCAGTTTAGAGGGAAGATGAGCACATAGCAGAATCTACAGTAAGAGGTTTCATTAACTAGGAATGATTCCCATTAATGTTAGTGCTTATGAGGATAAAAGGCTCAAATGTTTGCTCTGTCACCATGATGGTACCAATGATCAATAACAACTTCTGAAAAAAATGGTGGAAGGAAAGTGGAGGAAATGCCAATCAATCCCACAGTGACAGAAACTGTCATTCTGGGCATTCTGAGGACAAGGGGTGAGGTAAAACCAACAGAAGGCACATACTGCAAACATACATCCAGAGGTGCTGTCTCAGGGCTCTGAAACAACTAAAGGAACCAAGACTGTGGATGTTCAGTAACCAGGAAACCACAGTGTAGGACTCCTGGGACACTTACGCTGCACAAGCTGCCGAAGCACTGAGCTCATCAAAGCTTCCATCCCCAGCTTAGCATAGAGGCTTCTGCTCAGAAACAGGATGAGACAAAAGACAAGCAACACATGGCTTAAAGGAATCTAGACCTTCAGTAGTTACAGGCACTAATCAGTGAGTTTTATGCACACAGGGAGCCCTCAGAGACTTGCATCTCTGTATCACTTGGACCATGATAATAGCAGCAAAAAAGTGAACACCACTGACTACAAGACTGCATCCACTACTTCAAAAGTTACTTAAAATATGTTCTGGAAGCTCCTATGGCCATACAAACTAGTGGGAAAGCCTTCTTAATTTGCAGTAGAGTGTAGAATAAACTTCAGGTACACTTTTAACAAGTAAGAAAGGCTTTGCCTTATACACACACACACACACCAGAGGACAAGGGTAGACTTAAGTCACAGTGGGGAAGAGACCTTGAAACAGAAATATTAAAAATACCATCCAGGATGCTGTTCCAGCTCAGTGTGTCAGCCTGAGACCTTGTGACATCGTATTCAGCCCTCTTAGGAAATACATCTGTATTAGGCATATCTGGTAGTGTAGGCAGTAAATGAAGAGATCTTTGCCCAACAAAGCTGTGTAAATTGAATATTGATGAATATCACATTTTTTACTCTGGTAAAGCTTCTGGCCTAAACAGGACATCTCCAAATAGAGTGCAATATTCCTAGAATGCATTTCCAACTGTACCAAGTTTTGACAAATCATGATGTACATGAGTTTCCTATGCTAACAGAGAAACATGGAGAGTTGATACTGCTTGAGCATGATCCCCTGTTAGGATGAAGATATACAGACACACCTCCATGTCCACATAAAGACCAAACTTGAAAGGGCATTGTCACCATTCAGAAGAATTTAAAATGTGATTGTGTGACTGCAACCAATTTGTTGAAGAGACTTACATACTTATTCATAGTAGTAGCAAGCTGAAAAATTTTGTGATGCACTCAGAATTCATCATAAGAAGTCATATAAGAAGATACTATTACAGATAATCCAGATCCCACAGTAGTAGCTGCAAGTACTTTTAGGACATTTTTCATTATCTCTCAGTTTTAGGAACTGACTGCTCAAGGCATAGGGCTGACTAGCCTTCTGGGAATCCTGACATCCGATATGGGAGAAGGTGAGACTTGTGCACATCAGAAAAACATGAAAATAAAGTTACGAAGAAAAATTCACACCTGCTTTGAAGTTCTGGCTTCTAATATGGAATAGAGACAATCCACTCTGACACAGAGCAACTGACCTTCATTCCCTTGATGAAAACCCTGAACTAGGATTTGCAGGTAGAAGTGCTGTTTTATCTCTAGAACAGGTGCTTCCTTAAGGCAATACCTGCTACAAAATTCCCTACCCTTGAGAAGAAAACAGTATTTTAGCATTTGGGCTATAAAAAAACACTGATATGGACAGGACGGTGCATCAAAACAGAACTGAATGCTGTTAATAATTTTGTTCAATATCCAGGGTCTTGACATGTTACAGTTCCAAGGCCCAGCTAAGCTACAACAGCCTACTTCTAAAGAAGATTCAACCTTGCTGACACAGATTGCTTTACAGTCCTTTGAATCCAACAGGTTGGGCAAAGAACTTGCATTCACAACAAAAGAACAACTGTGAGTGCCTGTCTCAGGAGTCTCTCTGCTTTTTTTTTGTGACACCACTGATGGAGATGAATAGCCCATATTAGATGAGATGCTGATCTAAAAAGCCAGAAGCGAAATTGTGTGTCCTGTGCATAGGTCTTATTTTCAAGAAAGTAGGGATTGGCTACACAGTCTAGTGCTGGAAAAACTAAGGATGCCATCTCCTTCATGCTCAACAAAAGTAAACTTCCTCAGAATGCTCAACAAAAGTAAACTTCCTCAGAAAGGTCTCTGGCCACAGGTTATATGAGAGAGGTCAAAGCAATGATCAAACTGAAATAATGGAAAAAACACCCTGCTTCATGGTCTCCTATACTGAGACTGCTGAGAAAATCAGTAGCAAGAATGCCAATTTGTTTAAGCTGGTGTTACAATTCCCATGATGACACTGGCCTGCACAGGCTCCAGTTGTGCAACCTGGCCTGCAGGGACAGGGCAGATGGAGATCCCTTGTTGAAAATGTTACTAGCTGTTAAGGTGAAAAGTATCAAAGACAAGCCCATCATTTGCCTTCACTTTAAGGGGAAGTTTCTTGGACACTCAACACACAGCACTTTACATGACCGTCCTAAGATCTTTTCAGCCAGTTGTCCCTAGTAGTACCTATGATATGATAAACTTCATGGAAAAATACTGACTGCATCCTAGGATCAATTTTCAGATCCTAAAATTTACCTCAACACTCTGTTGATCTTGACAACAACTAAAATGACAACTCATCGGTGAAAAGAGAGTGTCTAACCAGAGGAGTAAGAAAGCACCTTGAGAGCCACAGAGAGAGGTGAAATTGGAAAGTGTAAATTTTTTGTTCACAAGTAGCAGAAGTTACTCCAATTTGACGTGAGGCTTCAGATTTGTGCCAGAACAGAGTACTCAGCAATAATCTCTTTACACTGTAGACAGCAGATTCAGTAACAGATTTGTTCTCATGGTAAGACCAAATAAGATTCAAAAACAGACAGATCATTGTCAAATGTGCAAAGCCACCAAAACCCTCCCCTGCAGGCCAGAAGTCTTGGAGAATGGTCAGCTTCTTCGGGTCTTGATTACAGGTCAGATGCAACAGCAACCCTAGTCAGATGTTTTTCTTCTTCCTAGACAGCAAAATATGAGTACTTGTGTCCCTACACAAGTCTGCATGTCTGGGTAGGAGAGGGGATCCAAGGGTGCCAAAGAGGTAGTTCAGAAAGTTTTCCTCACGCTCCTTTCTTAGCCTAGGATTGAGGGCCTGATAAAAGAAATAGGCAAGCAGGTTATGTACATTGCTGAAACAAAGCAAGATGAGTGCATTCAAACTATGCACTGGAAAATCAAGCACACTTAAAGCCACATCACTAAGCAGGAGAAATCACAAGTAAAGGAAATTATATTAATTTTCTGAAAAAAAGGAAACAAGCAAGGTCCTCAAAAAGAACACTAAATACAGGGAAGTAAACCAGATAATCACATCTGGAACTAGCAAGCTAAAACGAAGTGCTCTGCCATCACCACAGTTGAAAGGAAGAGCATTTTTCTTGTTCTTTCCATGGGTATCTGGAGCAGGGAAGGTGAAGCATCAAGTATGTGCTCTACAGCCACTAATATAACTGAAACACCTCCACGCTACCTAAATGGCAACCTGGACATCTCTTGAATAGGGTGGTATAATTTTAGCAACATTCACAAGCCTCCAGTAAATTAAGCTGTTCAACTTCACTACAGGCAATGTTCTTCAAGGATTAGAAATACTCAAAAATTAAACACACATGGAAGCGAACTTCATCATTCTACTCAGAGGCCCACCCTTAGGAATGTTGAATCTTTAAGGAAACTGGACTGGTAACATTTAGGAAAGCTTGCATTCAAATTTAACAAACATATTTACCAGTTTAAGTGATAACAATCTGACACCTATTATTTCCAAAAGTAATATATAAAAGTTAAATTGCACAGGCAAACCTCAGAAATTTTGAGAACATAACCTTAATTGGCAGACATTTCTCCTGTCCTCTTCTGCTTCACTGTCACCTTCCCCTATTAGACACTATTGCTGCTCTTACAAACTTCTCCAGCTCCCATTTCCTAACCTTTCCCAGCTTCCCTTCCTCATGCTTGAAATTACAGTTTGAAGTGGTGCTCTCTCTCCTTTCACACTGCCCATAAGGCCAGAAACACTGATAGTACAAGGAGAGATAACTTCCTTCTAATACTTCCTGTCATTAAGGCCTCCAGAAGAACAATGCAATAGAAAGCATATCTGTTCCTACAGCTGTCAGATTATTAAACCCAAAACATCCCTGTTGTAAAAAGGAGCCTTCAGGGGAAGCAGAGTCTGTCTGGTGCAGACAAACCTGTTCATTAAACTGACAAATCCATCAAGCCTTTATTCAACATCCTGAAATTGAGAGTATTTCTGCCTTTGTAACTTGGCCAAAACTTTATTCTTTTCCATGGGAACACCAATTCACATTTCCTGGATGCCAAAGTGATCCTGTTTCCTCCTACCTCAGTTATCTAGTCTCTGCACAAAAGCAGAGCTTTTCAGAAGGTTAGGCTTTTTACTTGGAGGCAAACACAAGTTCAGTTTCTAATAATGAAATTAAAAAAAAGGCTAAGAGCAGCTCATCAGGGAACGTTTCCCTTTTTGTGATTTAGATATAATGATGGTACAAGTAAATGCAGGCAGGAAAGCATCAGAGCTTTTTAATATGTTGTTCTTCAGTGTACCCCCTCTAAAAATTATAACTATTTAATACTGTTTTTTACAGGTGACTTTCTGTGTATATCATTGGTAAATGGATTTACACAGTTACGCTACAACCTCGGAGACAAAACAGTCATCCTACAGACCCTTCAGAAGGTCCGTGCAAATGGAAGTACATGGCACTCACTCAATGCAGGAAGAGTTGGCAATGAAGGCTACCTGGAGCTGGATGGTATCAACATTACTCAAAAAGCTAGTCCTGGAATGAATGCACTAGACACACACACAGACTTTTTTGTTGGAGGGGTGTCCTCCTTAAACCTTGTTAATCCAATGGCAATAGAAAATGAACCCACAGGTTTCACTGGTTGTATTCGAGAAATTGTTATAAACGACAGGGAACTGAATCTTACCGTGACTGACCCCAAAGGTGGAGCCAACATTGGTGACTGTGATGGAACAGACTGTGGTTACACTGTGTGCAAAAATAATGGAACTTGTCAAGTTGAAAACTCAGGCTTTTCTTGTTCTTGCCCAAGAGAGTGGACAGGGACTACATGTGAACAATCTATTTACTGTTCACAAAACACGTGTGGGTCTCACGCCCTCTGTATTCCTCAACCTTCTTCATTTTCATATACCTGTGCATGTGCACTAGGCTGGACAGGTAAGTACTGTGATAACAAAATCAAATTTTATATAGCAAAGTTTGTTGGTAACTCCTACATTAAATACACAGATCCTTTATATGGAAAAAGAGACCTCCAGTACAGCCGCCTTTCTTTGAATTTTACTACCAATCAAACTGAAGGCTTAATAGCATGGATGGGAAAAAGTGAAGATGAAGATAATGACTTCCTTGCCGTTGGTCTTGCCAATGGAACTTTGAAAGTTGTGATCAATCTTGGGGAAAGAATCTCTGTTCCTCTAATGCATAGCAAGTACTTCACCTGTTCTGATGGGAGATGGCACTTCATTACTGTAGTTCAAAACCAAACTTGTATTAAGGTTTATCTTGATGAGGAACTAATCCTTTTTGAAGATATTGACCCACAAAGGAAATACACTGCTTTAAACTATGGTGGCATTTGTTACTTTGGTGGGTTTGAAATTGGCAGGAAAGTCAATATAGTCACTACAGGGCTTTTTCAGAAGGAATTAATTGGTAAAATTAAAGATGTTGTGCTCTTCCAAGATTCTAAAAAGATTCAGCTAATGAAAGCAGAAGGCTACAACATTCATGATGGAAATTCTGGAAATTAATTGAAAAAACTGTCCAAGACTCTTAAAAAGAATAAAATTCCTTTTCCTCCTGTTTATTGTGTTAGCTGGCAGTGTATGACTAACAACCAACATAGGAAAGCACTTAAAAAGTAGTAAGGGACAAACCTACGTGGAGTAATAGCATATATAAAATATTATCAATTGTTTTACTCCTAGAATTATTTATATATACTCTTTAGCATTTACTTTTAAATAATGGGAAAGTCTGCAGTTTTTTTTTTCTTTATTGTGTTAGAAATAGTTTTGTAAACAAAGAGGTGGTGATTAGCTTATTAGCTTATAAAGCCAACTGTCATTCAAGAGTTGTTTGTTGCTTTATGAGGACAACTGTTACCTGTTTCTCCAACTCTTGAATTTTTTTAAATGTTTCTTTTATAATATTAAGGTCAAGTATAAAAACTGAAATTGATGGGGGAAGAAAAGGTGTGCTTGAGGCAAAAAGCACGTTTATTGTAATGAGAATTTTAAAAAACGTAACAGCTATAATCACTTGTTAAGCCCTCAAGGACTCTAATTAGGTAATGGAGTTGTTCTCCCTCCCTTCTGTGTCCATCCTGTATGTATGTATGTATGTAAGACGGTACAACTTAAGCCTGTCTTAAGTCCACTAAAATATTACACCTAAAGAATGACTTTAAGAGCAAAAAACCTACTTAACTTTATAGAGAGAAAACAGGCCACCTGGTTTTCTCCAGCAGAGGTCTCCCCTATTTGACTATATGAAAACTTCTGGAATGTGGGAAAGTGGCAGTCTGCCTACAAGCAACTTTTATTCTTAAGACCTTAAAAATTAAAAAGTCCAAGAACTGTTCTGCTTTACCTATACTTTTCTGGCTTATATGCCCCTACATGACATCTCAAAATTTTACGAGAACAGAGGTTTTGGTCACAGTAAACCAAATTTCTGAGAGTATGTTTTTCATTAATTGATAATCTCAAAAGTAAATAGAGCTGTTCACATGTAAATACAAAAATTCATTTCCTTCTCAAAAAACTGTGTTATATTCTGCTTTAGGAAGCAATAAAAATAAAATTCTATTTTAATGTGCTTACACCAATAATATATGACGGCATCTACATTTCTCATTTGACTGCTGGCTTACTATGTAAGTAAAATTATTAAATAAAATAGTAGTGATTGATTCCTATATTTTCCTTCTTCACTTTACTATTGCTCAAAAGCACATAACACACCAGCACCTCCTTGGCATGGAAATTCTCTGAATGCAAGTCTTCAGGATGTACCTGTCAGAAAGACACTTTGAGGTGGAGAGGGAAGTGAGGATGGGGTGTGTGCTATGCAGCAAAGGCCATAAGCACCTAAAACTAGATGACACACATTTACTTCCACATCACCATACAGAGTGTAGCAATGGAAGCACTGTCAAGTGAGTTGCAGGTGACTTAAAGATAACTAAAGTGCATAGGATCTACCCCAAGATGTTTTATTAAGCATCTGCAAACACCTTTGTGAGGTTCATTCTATCATCTTCAGGTGCTCTGAGCCCTCAAGTGATCAGCCCGATACAACAGAGCTTCTGCAACTCTTCTCAAAAGGCAGCTCATGAAGCCCACCTGGCATTTAAGCTGTGCCCAGATTCTTCTCTTCCAGTTTCTCTAAGTAGGACCTTTTATGGCCATGTGATGCTGGAGACGGGAGCATATTTAAGGTTTATCCTGTTCTCTCTGGGGCTTCTGGTGTACTGCCAGTTCCTCAGCAGTCCACACTGCCTTTTGTGATCTGAGCAGTGATTCAGTGTAAAACAAGGAACAAGTAATCGGAGCACTTCCAGCTAACACAAATGTTGGAAGGAGAGTGACTGAAGGCAATGGAGAAGTAAAATCCTTTATTCCTGTAGTAGCAGGGTTTATTCCCATTACACTAACTCACATCCTAGGAACAAATCCTGGAGACTTTTGCTGTTTGTTAATTTCAACACTTAACAAAACTCTCCCTCAAGAGCTGTTTTACTGTGGCTCTCTTCAGGTTTTACATACACAAGGCAGGTAGCAAAGCACTCAGCAAACTTGAAAAATGTTTACATATTCTTTTAAACAAATTATTTCTAGTAGTTCTGGTCGTTCTGGCAGAAAGCATTCCCATCCCTTCCATACAGGCAGTTGCAATTTTCACTGCTTCCAGTTTATTTTCAAAGCAGAGATGGATGCACATGTGAGAGGCAGATCACCAGTGAACTTAGAGTAAACTACTTTTGAATGGATCAAAAGAAAATCTTCACATGCAGAGCTGTCAATTTAAAACTTACTCCAAAAATGAGAACAATGCTTTGATGCATTTCTGTGCCTACAGAACTCAGTGTAAATCTTTAAACAACAAAATACATGTACAATACTACTGCTATACAGACCATGGAATTAATCTGGATAAGACTAATTTTATTTTAAAGATGTTTGAATATCACTTTTAGTTACTGAGGATTTTTTAAATTAATTTTCTCAACTATGAGTCTAAGAAACATTACTTAATAGAAGTCTACCGCCTCCTTTATTCAGTGCAAGATTTTTAATTTTAGCCAATTTGACCATGAAGATACTTGCAAGGTATACAAGTAAAAATTTACCTTAAAATATATTCATAATTAAAACTAACAATTAGGGTGTTGTTAAACTGTGAAGACTTTTATCGAAAGAAGAGGCTTTTCTACAGCAAAGTGCAAAATGCTCTGTCAGCAGCATAGTAAGGCTGTGTACTCAAAAGTGGAAAAACAAAACACTGAAAACCAGAACAGTAAACGTCAGTTTTCCTTTATACGGTGGAATGTTTTTGTTGTTTCTGACAACTCAACAAGATGGCCAGTGTATTTTAATAGGAGTAGGTGATTTTGTTTTCACATTTGCATGTTGTTTGGCATTGGTGGACGGTAGTCCACAAAATACCAAGTTACCAGAAGTCCCAAGGGTAGAAACACTTCTGCCCTTCTCCCCCCCTCTTTGTCCTCCAAAACTCAAAACAAACCAAGCTATGAAGTGTACAACAAATGTGGCATTCTGTGACTCAGCCTTCTATATTCATTTAGCCTACAGTTTCACAGCTATGAAATCAAACACACACAGTATGTGAGAAAGTTTTATCATTTTAGAATCAAAATATCCCTTAAAATATTTACATTTTACAGTAAAAAGGATAGTAAAACACAAAGTAATGTACAAGCTTAGGTATTCAAGTTTCTGAAGCATGGAAAATTGTGGGAGAAATGAATTTACTACTACAAATAATTTCCAAGAATTTAGGTTAGAAATGCTTTCTTATTAAAACAAGTGCAGTTTAAAGCAGTAACATTCGAGCAGCTCAGCCTTCCAATTTCTGGTCACAACTGCTTCAGATGCTTAGGAAATACTTGAAATATAATATAACGAAACATACTTAAGTTTTTTGTTGTACTGCTGAATAATTTTTAAAAAATCCCAAACTCTTCACACCACCAAGCATATTATATTTTGTTGTAACATGTGGATTCTGAGGCTTTGCTGCAGTCTTTAAAAACAGTGCAATTTAAAAACAAGGTTATTGTATGAAAACCACCTTTAAAATTATCAGAGCATCTTAAAACAGAAGAGAGCACAAATTACCAAAGGCAGCAACTATACTGCAGACTTGACTAAAGCCAGCTTCCTCAGCTAAGAAAACTCCTAAGCCTTTATTGCATATTAATAAAAGAAATCTTTAAAATTTTGAATATACAGCAATGTAAAATTTTTAAAAATATTAAACTCCTACTTCTAGCGATAGTTGGTATAATGAAAAAAAGGATGAGTATTGGTACATCGAGTCGTACCAAAACACAGACTTGTTTCTGCAAAACACCAACACAGAATAAAAAACGATGGCACAATCCTAGCAGGCTCTTTTTTTTTTTTGTCATACAAAGTTTTACGACATTACTCTAACAGTTTGTTTAAATAGGATTTGAAAAGACTGCCTGCATCTTTTTACCTTTTGCTTTTAGTTCTGTCACTGTGGTCCCTATGTCTCTCTCTGTTCTTTTCACTTTCTCGTTCTCTATGCTTGTCTTTGCTTTTCTCCCTATCCTTATCTTTTTCATGAGCCTGTTCATCACTTTTAGGCTTCTCTGTCTTTTTTTCTGGATTTCTAGTCTCTCTGGGGCTTTTACCATCAGCAGCTCTGTCACTGTGGGGAGATCGCCCTCTTTCTTTGTCTCTCTGTCCTTCCTCTCTACTCTTCCGCTCTCTCTCTTTTTCCTGGTTTCTGTCTCTGCGCCTGTTTCTTTCAGAATCTTGCTCCCAGTATTTTTCGTTGCTCCACTCTTTTTCATGTCTGTCTTTTTTTTGGTGATGGGTTTCACTGTAAAGTCTTTGTCGATCATTTTTTCCTCTACTGAATCCTCTCTCCAAATGCTGTTCTTCTCTGCCCCAAGGATCGCTGTGGCGTCTTTCTGGTCTCCTACTGTCTTTACTCTGAAAAAAATTTTCTGGTCCCAAAAATCTTGATTGTTTGTGAGCCACTGGTAGCCCTTGTGCAATGGGTCCAGCATACTGTGGTGGCTGACCTGATAAATGAGCTACTGGTGGCCATGGCATCATTGGATTTTGAGGAAAACCAAAGCCAGGAGGAGGAAGAAGCGGAGGAGGTAAATGAGGAGGAAATCCAAACATAGGATTATTTTGTGGAGGGAAGTTATGAGGTCCAGGAGCCTGAAACTGAAATCCAGGTGGATTAGGTTTAGAATGCTGAAAATTCTGCTGTGGAGGTCCAACAGATGAGAAGCTGCCACTTGCAACAGGACTTGGGACTTTGGAAATAAATTCAGAACGAGAAGAGTTTTCAGTTTCAAAATGAGATGAAGTTACGGCTGGTCCTCTTCTAAATGAGTTCACTGTTTCAATGTTTTGCATCAATGCATCTTCCTGTGAGCGTTTGGTATCCTCTGCTTGTGATGCAACGGTGTTATCTGCCTTAGCTGCAGCTGAACTGAACTGTGTCTCATTGGTTTGTGCCTCACTTTGATACAGATTTAAGCCCCCTTCTCCAGAAGGTTGTTTATTCTCTGGTTCTCCTTGATCATTTCCTGAAGCATTTTGTCGGTCTTCATTTCTGCTAACATCTCCATCCTTGTTTTCTGAAATATTAGTCTGCTGGCTTCGTCCAGCTGCTTGTCGTGGGTCTCTTTTAAGATTAATGAATGGTGGTGATTTAGAGGTATTAGCAGTAGTACTTTCAGCAGAGCCTACATTAACATTGTTCTCATTGGCTTTTTTCCCTGAATTTGATGAGGAAGAAAAGCTGGAATTAGTGCTCCTTCTCACTTCCTGTCCAACACTATCCTTGTCTGATAACTGTCGCTTTGTGTCATTTTCTTTGCTTTCTTCAGATTCTTTATTCTGTGACTGAGCAGACAAATTTGCTAAAAATGCTTCTGTGGAGACATCTGGAGGTTTTCCCTTAAGACTCAGCCCTATCAAAGAACCAGCACTTCTTGCAGAACTTGAGGTCCCTACAGCCACTGCATCCACAGTTACAGCAGCATTAGTGGATTCTTGAGGATCATCCAAACCAGTCTTTGCTTCACTAACTTCAGCAGTTGCATCAGCGATATCCATGGTTTCTTCTTTCAAGGTTGCCTGTTCATTTAATAATGGTATGTCTTCACTAGGACCTGCTTCTGACTTGCTGTGCTCATACACCTGCCCTGTTGTACCCAATAGGCTTTGAAGAATATCATCCACTGGCAATGGTTTATTTGCTAGCTCCAGAGTAGAAGGCTGATTTTCCCATCCAACCAGGACTCCAGGAAGAAACCTCAGAGGCTTTGGTGGTTCATGTTTGGTACTTTCCACCAACGGTTCAATAACTGCTGGAGCATCCTCTGTATTAGACTGCTGTGGCTTATTTCTCTGCTTGTGTAGCACAGTTGTAAAGGAATTAAAAAAATTATTTTCCTCTTCTTCTTCTAGTGCCAAATCATGATGAGAGACTTCAGGTTTGCTTGGCTTGCTTTTCTTCTCTGGTGGCAAGCTACTCAAGGTACTTTCAGCAGCTTCATCTGCAAAACTACTGGTAACACTTGACACAGCAGTAATCTGCCTCTTCATTTTCTGGCGAATTATCAGTCCCAGTAATAAATTTGGTCGATGGATTTCAATCCCTGTACAAAATTGTAACAGCAATTTATCATCTCTTTATATTTTGGTTAAGGTAATAATTTTAACAAAAATAACCCCCATACACTTACAATGTACTAGAAAAAGTATTAATCTTATGATATTTGAAATTGTTCTGCTTGTCATGTTAAACATTAACAATACTTAAAATAATAAAAATATGTATTTCCAATATTAAGGTTATGACTCCAAGCACTGCAAATTAAAATTGGTTCAAGTACACTGTAACTTCCAAATAGAGAATACGAGACAGTTATATAGGGCATCTAATCTCATCAGAAACAGCACAGAAGTTAAACACCACATTAGTCTTACACAGCTACAACATGGTAACAGTGGTAGCACAGCATAACAGGGAAAAAAAAAAAAAGTAAACAGAACACTTGCAAACAGAAAGCATCCTCATCAATTTGTGTTAGACATACTTCTAAGATTCACCAGGAGCAAATTTCAAAATGTTTCCCTCATTTCAGGAAAGGCGCTGTGTTTCAAGGCATACTATTACCTATCTCTCCACTATCTGTTTTGTTCTGTATAATTGCAAAAAAATTATGAGTTGTAGCTCATTCTCTTTTCATTTTGGCCCTGCCTACCTCAAAAAGAAAGATCATCCACAAATTTTTGTAACCAAGATAAATTGATGCAAAGTAACTCAGGTCTATGCAGAACAACTGAGAGCCATTTCAGGACCTTTTCTTTGTTGCCCATCTATGTTTTATCTTTCAATTGTAAGGAACTTTGGAATACTTGAGAAAAGAGATTAGCACATTTCAAATAATGAAAAGTACTATTTTAAATTGAAAGTATCAATTTGGAACTCACGCCTTCTATCATAGTCCACTTGTGTGACTCAGTTTACTGACACTGAAACCTACAAAGCCACCTGTGTTAGAGAAAGACGGTAGCAGACATCAAACAAGGTTGTACACACTAATTTTTTCATCTCTGAAGTATCAGAATAATCTAGCAAGGGGAAATTAATGTTTTTAAGGAAACTAATATAATAATACTATGGAAAACTCATTACATATTTGAATAAAATAGCCAGTAGTTTTTAATTCTATTTCCTCTTATATTTCTGTTGCCAACTTCATTAAGTAGAGTTATGATAATAAAGTTCCAAATTCCAAGCTGTACTTACCAGGCCCATCAAAAGGCACAAGGTGATGAGGGACTTTATCTGAGGAACCTAAAGGGATGAGGTACAAATCTTTCACTTGCTTCATATTATTGGCTGCTACACCGTAACGTTTCCTACTGCTGAAATAGGCGAACAACAGTGCATAGGAGATCTGATCCTCTTCAGTTACTGGGGTAAAGCGAACCACACAGATCTCCTGTTTACAAGAAGAGAGGGAAAAAGATAGTCAAGAATATTTTTCTGTGGAATATTTTTTTTACTGACTGCTCTTTACTTAAAAGAACAGTGCTGAGGAGAAAAAGCTATGCCAAAAAGGCAGAGAACAGAAGAGACAGAAGGAGCAGAAACATGGCCAAAAACAATTCAGAACTAGATAAAACAAATAGAAGGCATTTCATTTAGTATGAAAAAGTTAACTGAAGTGCATAACAAAAGAGCCAATGTTTTAACAGCCAGTTAAATAACAAGTTTTAGGGAAGCTTGCCAGCTTCCAATGAATTATTCCATTCCCTACCCTTAACATTACTAGAAAGCTGTGTTTTGTAGTCTGCTGTGTCCAAGTGGAAGATCAGTATTCAGACCCCAGAATTATGCTCAAAGCCCAGCTCAGGAGTTGATGCTGGAGCTGATGCTGTTTAATGGCTTAATGTACAGCCTGGGAGACTGGGCAGAAGATCCTCTGCAAAACTGAGATGGCACCTAAGTAGGGGCAGTGGTGGATATGCTGAAGGGCTGGTGGCCATTCAGAGGGACCTCAGCAGGCTCAAATAACAGGCTGACCTTTGTGGATGTCAGCAAAGGCAAAATGCAAAATCTTGCACTTTGAGCTGGAGTAACTCCATGCACCAGACTGGCTGGAAAACAGCTTGGCATAAAATGATGCAGGGATCCTGATGGACAAACTGAGTATGAACCGGTGATGCATCCATGCCAAGAAGGCCAACTGCAATCTGCATGTCAGAATCAAAGCAGTCAGCACACCAAGGGCTATTCCTTTCTATCCAGTAGTTGTGACACACCACCTGGAAAAGACTTTCAAATTCTGGGCTCCCCAGCACAAGGACAACTGGCACACAGCAGGACAAGTCCAACAAAGAGCCACTGAGAAGGTTTTGCACAATGTAACACTACTGAAAATGAAAGGGGAACACTTGAGCAGTGAAGGGGTATCCAAACATTCCTGACGAGTTACTGTGTCAAAGAAAGACAGATATTCTCAAACAGCAGATGACATTTTAAGGTTAGGTCGGAAGAAAAGAAATGCCAGCAGTTGCCACCCACCCCATTCAACATAACACTGAGATATTCCTAAAGTTCACATATTTTGCAAATGTTTTAGAGAGAAAAAAAAGCAAGTATCTTTAGGATGACCACGATGCATATTAAACAGCAAGTCTTTATTAGGTAAAATTCTTACCTTGGTCCCTGAAGCTTTAATTTTTTCTACATAGTCCCAGACAGTGTGGGGAGATATCCTACCACCTACTTGAATACTATCAGGTAAATCCTATGAGAAAGGACAACAGAAATGTGAATCCAAAGAAATATTGTGGTACATCCTTCATCCAGTATCTGTTTCATAAATTCAAACATACTTAGTTCTTTTATTTCTTAAATTATAATTTAAAAATATCAGTAGCAGTTACAACAGAAGAAAAATTTAAATTTTGGACATTTAAGATTTTCAGTGCAAAGTCAATGATATATACTAAATTAGTTATCATTCAATATTGTTTGTCTATACCTTGCCAAAACTATTATTTCTGGTAACATTAACTGCAAACATAGCTGTACTGTGCTCTGGAAACACTCAAGCTATCTGTCAGATCACACCACAAAAAGAGCTCCACACCTGTGTTTATAATCAACTTTCAAAATCTTCATCATGAGGAGAAAACATAACCTACATGTGCATGCATATACAGATGTAGATTCTTCTTGGATACTATTGAGTTCACTGTTCCCAAGCAAAATAAACACGACTTTCAGAAAAATATTTTTTTTAAACAAAGAATAAGAGTTTTGGAAAGCACATCATACTCATAACAATCCTTTAGTATTAAGGATTACTGCATGGCCTGCACTTCCCTGAAGATCTACAGCAAAGACCATCTTATTAATAGAAGACGTAAGTTCTTTTAATTAGAAATCTGATTCATCCTGCATAGCTGTCAAGAAGGAAAATTGAGCCTTATAAGCACTCTGATCTTTATTTTGTGGCATGAAGACAACTATTACAAGCAGTTGCATGCTTTTCCTGTCTCTCAGACGCAGAAGAGAACGTTACATGAACTGTTTTTTAGGGACAATTTAGTCACAATTAGGACCAGAGATTAGGACCAGAACTGCCACCAGATAGGCAAAAAAAAAATAAACTCCATTATGCAGGTTTCTGTTACAGATGAAAAGATGAAACAGAGATTCATGTAATGAATAATGCTTGACTTACAAATATAGACCTTAACCTATGTCCTCCCACAAATACTTTATTCAGTACAATGATCATGCATCACTGTCTTCTATCACTGTACTATTATTAGCCTACGAGGTAAATAAGTCGGTAAAATTTATAAATTAATTGTTCATTCTTTTCAATAAATATAAATACCTCTGTTAAATACTCAAAAGAGCCAGAAACTGGATAAGCCTTGATAACAAATTTTGCTACTGAAGGCATATTGATAAAGCCCTTCCAGATGAAATTCAGACGTGCCAGAAACAGACTTTCACATTCCACAGTACCAGGTGTTTCTGACCTAAAAAAAAGGACAAACAAAAACCCACTTCATTAACAACATGATATATCATGTAAGACAGTGTAAATTGTAATTTTTCTTTATCACAGAAATGCAGTATTATCAAGAATTCTCTTTTTCAGTTAAGCATACTTGTGAGTCAACAAAAAAAAGACAGGCAGACAACCATGTTTCTCATCTTCTAGCGGAGTAGCTCTATGGTACAAGGAAGGCAGATAAGCAGCATATCAGTTCACTAGTCTGTATATTTTAAAAACAGAGAAGTTGTTTAGTCTGAGAATTATGAAATGCTACTACTAAAGAGGACACAAACACATACAGGTGCTGCAAAGCCAGAAAGATGCTCCCCTGCTACAGGTAAAAGATGACAATACACTGCCTGCTGGCCTACACTGCTTTTCTAACCCCTACATTTTGTGCCACCACTGTCTGTCACCAGAATGCCTCTGTCACCCTACTCTCTCCTTGTCCCATAAGCTGGCTCTTCATGTCTTCCCACCTATGCATCATTTCCACACCTTCTGTGAGTCCTCCTCCCAATTTCACCAGTACAAAACAGCTTTTTGTCCCTTTGAAAAAAAGCCTTAGTTTTGTCCATAAAGCAGCTGAAAAAATTAATGGGATGACTTAAACGATTCCACAGGAAAGTGCTTCTCAACCTGAGGGTTTCCTTACGAAAAAGATTACACATTTCAACATTTCCCAACATGTTGCTATCAAAATATTCTAGGCATGCTATTAGCAGTTTTAAGCTGCCAGTAGTACCAGATGTTATGCTGCTACAGTAACACTGTAACCTATGTTTATTTCTGTCTACACTGGAAATTACTTTGAACCTGCTGTAAGCTATTCAAAAACCAAAGTTCACTATCCTTGGTAAAAGATCACACTGTCCTGATAAAGGCAAAATTTCAGCATGAACTCTGGTCAGTTCTAAATAATTGGGAGTTGATGTTTTTCTAGAAAAGTCTCCCTCAAACCAGACAGAAACAGCCCCATAAACTGCAATTTCCTTTTTAGTCAGTAGCAGAGTGTGGAAGAAAATGAAGAGAGAGCTGACGGCAAATATAGCAAAATATCAAACAAGCTGCTGTTACCTGTCATTTCTAGAAAAGCACTACTTTGGCATTTGAAACTAGCCTGATTTATCAGTGTAAATGCTCTGTTTAGAGCAATCCCAAATTCCCTGAATTTATATATACACATACACGAAGACACACTCATTTAAATGCAGGATTATACGTACTACATTCCTTAACAGCAAAAGACAATATGAAATTTATATACTGATTTTTTGTAATATGAACTCTTTTTAAATCTTATTGCACCAGAAAACATTGGTTTTTAGGGAAAAGTAAACTATGTGGTAATTAGAAGTTTGCAATCACAACAATATATGTTGTATTATGTATATAAATGAACATAATTTACTCCAGCAGAGAACTCAAAAAATGTGTACGCCTTCAAGTACCTGAATGGATTTACGAAATGTCAATAAAAGAGTAGCTTTAGACATAAGAGCTTAACAAGATTAATAATGTCTTTCATTTAAAAATACTGTTTCTACAGCTTGTATTACTTTGGGAGAGGTGTGAATGACTTTGATGAGTCTTGCTTATCATCTTCCAGTAATTCTGAAGCTAAAATGCTTGACGTGGAGGAGAGCGCGTCCGCAATGCTCTCTGCTTCGTTGTCTGACTGCTTCCGTGCAACCCCAACAGACACCTTCACCTTCTTCCCAGACAGATCATCAGTAGGTGGTGCCATTCGGCCTGCAGGAAAGGAAGTGCAATGGGTTCCATTTTTTATTAAAGAAACAAAAAGAGGACTTCCTCTGAACACAAGGAAGACATACCAAAAATACTACATATATAGCCATGAAGTGGGATAGAATAAGGAATTCACATATTTTACACATATTTATATGCCGTAAAAATTAATATATTGTATATGCTTATACAGTACTTAACATAAATTTGCCACTGCAATGGCATAGGTTAAAAAAATGAGGAATCAACAGTAGTATGTACATCCACTATAGGGATTTCATTCTCTTAAGCTGCTTTTTTAAAAAGAAGTTTATGCCAATAGACTGTTCTTTTAATAGTCTCTTTTGTAATTTATGAAATAAATTATTCCTTCCACAACTTTGTCAGCAAACTGAGTAGAAACCCACATTTATTGAAATTCTTGAGGTATATTGAGATTTATGACTGAAAATTATAGGAGTGCAATCTATTTATCTTCATGTACTTTCCCATATTACCTATGCAGATTTTGCAGTTTAGATCGAACAGATGATTTTTATGCTGACTTGTGGTGTCCGGAGATGCAGATTCATTTATTTCTTTATCCTTTTCAGCTTCTTCTGACTTCTCAAACTTTGTATTAGGTTCCTAAAAAAAGTCAAACACATTTCAATTAGGCTTTTTTTATCTCTCTGTTAATATTCCTAATATTGCTTAAAAGTTTTATGGTGTTTTCCTCCATTCAGACATAAAGCTCTTCCTTCAGCTGTATAGCCTAAAATTCTATCACAAAATCTACAAATTCACTGCAATAACTAATTGGTATTCTCAAATATCTTTAGGTACCATTTAGAATATTTTCTAGTTTCTACTTTCTACTTCTGCCAGAATTCATCATACAGTCACAGACACACCATAGAAGGAAACTGACAAAACCACCAGGACAAGAAGTCAGTAAAGATAAAATAAAAATACCAGACTTAACAGATAATTACAGACCTGAAAACAAAATCATAAACAAAACATTTCACAATCATATTGCCTATTAACTAAATACACTGTAGTGCCGTGCTTTCTTTTCTACCTGAATTTCCATTACTTCCTCTTGTTCTTTCATTGGTGTCTCACTTTCAATTTCTATTTCTCCTTTGTGAGTAATTTTTGTGATAGGTCTTCTTTCGACCTCCCTCTGTTCTTTCTCAATCATTTCAATTGTCTGCGAAAAGAAGAAGTTATATGTAATTATTCCCATACAGTAAAATTTTGAAATCCAGAAATGTAAGTGATAACAGTACTGCAATTAAGAAACCCTCTAGGAAGAGAAGTAATACATTCTTATTTTGCAAGTGTCAAATAGTTTCATAAAGCAAACAAGCAAGCAGACTGTCTAACTTCTCCTATAGTGTAGCAGCAAGTACTTACCAGGCGTGCATTTATATAAGTTATAAAGCAAACCTTCAACACTAAATTAAAATACCAGTAATTCTGATTTCCCAAGAGCTAAAGGAAAAAATACATCTATTCTTTTCCCATAATAATAGGGACAAGGTAGGATATAAATATACGCAGATTTGTATCATTTTTCAACAGCTTATTTTAGTACATAAACCTAATGCATCACCTCAAAAACAATTTAAAGGTATTTTTAAATGTAAAGGAGATGCGAATTCTGATAGCGGTGCTGCTTTGCTTCCTTGCAATAAAATAAAATATAAACTTTTATTTCTAATATTGCTTCTAAAAGCAATAAAATAAAATATAAACTTTTATTTCTAATATTGCCTCTTAAAGCACATTTCCATTTCTGACACCAGGAAGGGGTTGTGTTGGCTGTGCACATTTGATTTACTAAGGAAAGAAGGATTCTATGATTGCTTTATCTGCCTGAAATATACCAATATATTTTTGAACATCCTGGGGAAATAACAAAAATTAAATAACAAGTAGCAGTCTCAATGCCTTGCTTAAACAGTAACACGAAAATACAGCCAAATGATACATTGCTATTTATTTTACATGCTTCTAGAAGTTTTAAAGCATTTTTCTGAAATAATTAGGACCATTTAGCAATTTTTTGATCAGCATACACTTTTTTTGGAAGATATTTCTCATAGCAGTGAAATAATATTTTGCATGGTCTGTTTTCAGAATTTCATTGATGTTTATAAAAATAAATGTAAAAAAGTTCCACTACAAAAGATGGGCTTTGGATAGCTACAGAATAAACAAACCTTTCATTCTTTACAGGCCCTTGAAACAACTTCAAGATAATCTACAAGTGCTTTTTCACAGGAAGTAGCAAAAAGTTATCATGACTCATAAACAGGTCTAGCCACAATTTGCAATGACAAGGAAAAAACACAGGAATACTTAATACTGAAAAGCACATTGCACTCTCTAAAACAGCATTCCACTCTACTGAATCAGTTACTACCAAACATTTATTTTGAGCACACATGTGAATTTACACTACCCAAACACTGTGCTTTTAGGTTCTACGATGTGGAATATAAGTACCAAAGACCCTGTCAACATAAATCCAGATTTTGTAAACTAGGTAATTTTAATAGCATTTCCAAGCAGCGGCAGTTTTCATCAGACTAAATGCCCAATAAATGGGGCAATGTCTAACAAAAAGGAATTTTCTATAAAAATAATACAGGTCCTCTTAATCCTGTTTCTCCTTCTAAACTGTCAGCACAGCTATATGGGATGACTTTCTGTTTCACGAAGTCATACTTTAACTAACTTAGTAAACTTCCTACACTTTCTTGGGGGTGTTTTTTTCGCTGTTTGGTTTTTTTGTTTGCTGTCCCTTTAGACTGCTTTTCCAACTGGCAGATCAGGTTTTCACCTCTGGATTTACTTCTTGGGGACTGATTTGTAATGCTTCAGCGGTGAGTTAGAAACAACACCAGTTTGCTTTGGTTTGGTTTGTCCAAACAGATCGCTCTCTCCCTTTAAGAAACTGGTTTTTATAAAGCTCCAAGCAACAGCTTTAAAGTCTTGTGGAAAATAAGGACAAAGAAGCCTTCACTCTTGAGACAGAAGAAAGAGCAAGCCGCAACAAAGTTGCAAGGCAAAGGAAAGTGCATGGTTTCCTCCTTTCAGAAACTGACTCAACTTCTTTCACTTCTGTCTTAAAAACATCTTTGGGTTTTAAGTACTAAATTAATCATAGAGATCCTCCTTCTTGGTCAGACCCGCTTTGTGCAACATTCATTCTGTTCCTTCTGCAAACATTCAACCTGCAAACAGAAGTTACACATTCTTAGGCTGTCAAATAAACAACACAAATTGACAAATCTCACATGTCTGTTTTCTCTCTGTCTCCAAGCAGCCAGTTCTTTGGAAGCCAGTTCTTCTGGGCTCATTTTTATTAAATGGTCTGGAGTAACCTCTCCTTTCAGTACTTTCTTAAATAATATCTAAAAAAAGGAAAAACAGTAACTATTGCTGTCAAGACAAAAATAGCTTGCAGCAGGAAATAAATCAGAGAAGTAACATACACCATGCTCTGGACAGCTAAATGGAATGTGTGGGTTTGTAACTATCTCTAGTGCTGGAAGCAGTACTAGATTTCATAACATAAAAAGCTTAATTTCACAGCACTATTTATTCTAAATAATAATGTATCTACATATACCCTTAGTGATCAAATGTATAATCAACTGCTGTTTGAAAGGAGAAAAAGACTTTATGCCCACTGCAGCAGTAACTTGGACAGTTTGCTGTTTTGTTTTTTTTTAAAGTGTAAATCCTCTGCATTACACAACAAAGAGAAGAAAGTATCAAAGAGGATTATCTATGCTTCTTGACTAAATGAAGTCCTAGGGTAAAAAAAAAGACAACCAATTAATTTAGCAGTAAGAGCAAAGAGAAAACAGAAGTTAGCTGTTAGATAAAAGTTAAGATAGAAGTTCTTGTAATTTACAGTTGGCTAACTGTAACGTCAAAATACTATAAACAAAGCGACTTGATCAGAATAACTGATAAAGGACAAAAGACAGAAGCTGAGGAGGTATGATGTTGAATAATGGGCTCATAGAAAGCAGAATAGAGAGTGAAGACCAAGCTTGAGAAAGCTGGGTGTGAAAAAGCACAGAGAGGAGATCCTGGACAGAAAAACAGTAGGTGTAGTAAACAGCAAAGATTTATGGGGGGGACAGGTGTATCTAAATAACAGATCAGTGGTAAAGAGAAACACAAACTAGGCAGGCTATATCTACTACACTTTGAAACCAAACAAAAAAAGGTACACGGGGAGCAAGGAGTTGGAGAACTAATGTTGGGGAAGAACACAGAGGACGCTGAGTGCCCAAAGAATAAACAACATCAAAAACCAAGGGAACCTAAAAAAATCCCTCAAACAGGTTGAATTGCAGGAGGCTTGATAATGTTTCTACACTGAAGACTGCTCCTTTAATCTACAGCAAATCAAGAATTTCTGCAAAGGACAACAGACAAATCACACATACATTATTTTTAGGATCTTTCAGATTGAACATTAAACTTCTGTATTTGTTTTTATACTTTGCATCAGTGTCTCGAAAAAAAGAAAACAGTTCTCTTTCAATCCTTGTGGCAACTTTTGCTGCTCTCTCCTCAGGAATCTTTAAACTGGAGTCTGTCAATCTATAAGAGAACACAATGGCAAAAATTACAAAATGCATCCAAATAATTAACAGTTTTTCCTCTACCTTACAAAGGAAAATATTTATAAATACAAATTAATTATTTCATTTCTTAATATATCTTTACCTTTTCATAAGAATTTCCTTAAGAGATTGCTTAACACTTTGTCTTATCTGATCAGCAGAAGGCTTGGAAGCTGGAACAGCTGGCAGGTGCGTTGCACTAATGGATCCTTTCTCATTTTTCTTTTTCTTAATTTCTTGTTTCTCATGCATACCTACCAGAACACATAGTCAAAAATCACAAAATATTCAAGTATCTTTATAAATAAACTTTTGCTGCTGATGAAATTACTTTCGTGAAATTTTAAATTTTAAACAGCTAAGAATTGACCTTCAAGAAGGAGTGGACCCCGAAGGTGGGTGATCTGTGTTTGGTTGGGTTTTTTTTCTTCTTTGGTTTGAATTTTCTTTTACTTAGATTAATCCAGAATAAAACTTCCTTAGCAGAAACAGAGGGTTTGCCCTTTGACTTACAGTATTTTCTTCTACAGCAAATCAAGATGACCAGTGATCATTACCTTGATCTTAAGTATGATTTTTACTCTGAATTTTCGTAACGACACAGATTAATTTTTCAATGAATAAACTGAGAAATAATATAATGTGAAGTACATATAAGCATAAGCTTTACTTTAAAATACCATTTCACATTAAACTTAGCATTTCTGCATCTGTTAGCCAGCAAAATTATTTCAATTATAATAATCTTATCTTCTGATTCAGGTAACACTCAACGTCATTATAAGGTTTGTGTCATACATAATACAAATAACGGCTAAGTCTAATAAAACTAAAATCATTAAAGAAAATTTACTAATTTTCAGAGGGTCAACTGAAAGCTCATTCGTCACTAATTTCAAGCAGTACCCTTTTATTTAGGAAAGCAATGGGAAATAAATAATACTAATTTTTCATTTTATATTCAGAAAAAAAGGAACAAATTGAGGACTGATAATGATTTCTAGAATGCATCAGCATTGGCGAAAGATCTGAGAAGCTAAGTTATATATTTTTTAGACAAAAACTCAAAGCTTGAGTTTCAGAGTAGAAAACACAGTTCTCACAAAAAAATCTCACTAGCTTTGGTGCTGAAATTTCAGTCCCAAATGACAACAACTTCACATTACAACAACCAGAAGAAAAATGCTTCCTGGAAGGGAGCTGGGGAGAGGACACAGGTTGCTGGAAGGGTAAATGTACCTTCAACCTTTCAAACAAAGTTTATATGAAAGTCTAATGACTTAGGAAGCAATACAATGTTCCACTTTGAAATGAGTTGATAAAATTTTCAATTTGTCAATTATTATCAAAAGACATCAGTAAGTCAAAATATAATTTATACAGCAATTAAACCAGTTCTATGTATTTCAAAGTCTCATGCAAAGTAAAATAAAGTTCAATACAGAAATGTCTATGTTCTTTTTCTCCCGCTTTTGACTATATGAGCATCCTCTACTATTGAAACAGGAAACACACATCCACCCAGGACACATCTACCTACTAAATATAACTTAAAAAGAAATAAGAAATAAAGATCATGAATGTTATGGGAACAAACACCTCTTCAGATCATTGTCACTTCCACTATGGAACATGATTTGAAAAACTGACGCTAAGAAGTTATGATCCTTCACTGTACAGGGATGTGAAATGCAGCATGGAGGACATCCCCAAACCCTGGTACCTGATTTTGTGGACCTTTCCACTGTACTAAGGGATTCTTTATTTATTTTTTCATTTTTATCTTCAGGGGACCGCCGAGGAATTACAGCAGTTTGTGATCCTTTCCGAGCAGGAACATGCTGCCCTTTTTTAGTATCTGAGTCTCTGGACTCCGGTAAGTTCTTCCCATCTCCAGATTCCTGAAAAAAAATTTGCATGTCTTAGCATGCTACTAAATGCTACAATCAACCTCTACATAATTACCACATATTTTTCCCATTTTTTCCTTTTGACACTGTACAATGTATACCCTGGATGTATGTGCCACCATATAATTTTCTAAAGAATTACTGAACAATATCCCAAATTACTGCCAAGCATTGCTTAACAATCACTTTTAAATACTGGCTCAAGATACAGCACAGGCAATTTGCATTTAAGGTCTGTTGACAACCACTAAGCTTGCAGTTATCTTAAAAAGTCAGGGATATCAATGAACATCTCTTAACCAGTTTTAGCCACAAAGATCATTGATGTTTAGAAAGCGTATGTAAACCAAAATTAAAAAGAATAGCTTACATTCCAGAATTTCAATACCACTACTCAGAAATAAGACAGGATTACTGATGGTTACATTATCATGCATATGACATTATGTACTAACAGACTGAAGAACTGTCTCATTAATCTTTGAAAATTATCCTTTGGTTAGTAAAATTAGACACAAAAACTAGAAAAGTCCCAATCAAAGCACTGGGCACTTTTTTCTACATAAAACTTGAAATAAAAACCATCAAAACTAAAATACTGTTGTCATATTGTTTTACAGATACTTTAAATATCTGGAGCTTATAACATACAGCAAATTGACAGATGTTCTATAATACATTCAGAAGTCTAAAAAAAAAAATGTACTAGGTTCTTCACCATTCCTTTGTACACCTGTAGTTATAGGTCTATATACACATCCAGGAGTACGACTTCAATGATCGTTATGTGTCCCTTCCAACTCTGGATGCTCCATTTGCATATGACATGCACATATCCCTGCTCAATGTAAGAAGAGTTTAGCAATACCTTGAAAGGATCAAGCCAGCTAGAAAATGAAGTAACTTTGCAAATAATTTAAATTAGATTCACAAAGATATCTGAAACAGTCTGTAAACTGGCAATGGGACAGGCAGAAAACTTCTAACCCCAGTAATTAAGAGAACTTAACACATTAATACTCACCCGTCTGAAGATTTTGACTTTGTGTTTCCCAGTATCCTCCGTTTGCTTCATTTTTTCAGTCGTATTTAGATTACAAGTAGGTGTTTGCTTTGACACCCCCAGTTTTTCACACTCAATTGCTTTTTCTTCTTTATGCTCAGGTTTCACTTGAGTATCTGGTGCATTTTGATCAAAACACTCCATTTTTTTGTCTTCTTCAGCACAGCATTTCACACACACATATTCTTTATCTTCTTCACCCATCTGCTGTGCTTGAGAAAGGCTCAGTCCAACACAATCACCATGAAACCAATCATCACATCTACCACAACCTACCATAAACCTGAAAACAAAATAAGATGCGAGTCAGTGAAAACTGAAAGACTGTGAAAGAAGATACAGCACCTTCAGCAGCATCTATCATAACTGTTTTGATTTGTGCATCTCCATTATTTGTTCTTACCTAGCAAGTGATTTTCCTTGGTGCTTTACATCCACCTCCAGCCTTACGACATGGTATGACCTTCCTGAGAGGTATTTTTTTGGCCTTTTTGCTTTTTACAGTAGTCCAAGAGACTATCAAAACCTCACTTTGTTTGTGTAATTTGCTCCCAAATCCTATCGAGCTTCTTTCCAGACTACTATCGATGTTCTTATGAATATTAAAAAGCAAAACCAAAAACCCACCAACTCTCAGAAACTGTAAACTTGTTTGAAAAGACTTGAAAATTTTCTTGCAAGACATGATCCGTGCTTTTCTACAAATATGATTGTCATCATTCATCACAAACACATCAGCAGCTGAAATCTTCCACAGCAGTATGAGGACTTTAAATGTTCTGACAAACACAATGGGCATATCAACCTACTCTAAATTAGCTGGTATTTCACATTCCATTCCTTGTACCATTATTACTAGATTCTTTCTAGAAAGCTGCTTTTTTATTCACTTTACTGGTGAATATGGGGCCAGGAGTTTGGCTTCCAGAACCACCCGTCCAGCTTGCAGTGACTGTTTTCTTTTAAATAAGGTACACACTTTTGCACTACTCAGCTATTTTATTCAGAGGTAATAGTTATTTAAAGAATGTTTCAAACACCAAAATTATTATCTTTTAAAGGACACCCTTCGACTCAAAAGTCACTTAACTACATTATTTTAAAAGCAGAATCAACTTTAGATACAGATAGTATTTTCAAAGCATTGTAAAGATCACCTCGTCTAAAATAAAAACATAATTTCTGACTATTTTGTGGAAGCATTCTGAAAACTTCATCAGGTATCATGAATACCTAGTTGTACTGACAGGTACCAAGTATTCAGGAATCATGTGGAAGTTCAAAGTTCCACAGGCTAAAAAACAACTACTTCAGGAGACTCATATGGTAGGAATTATTTTTTACAAATAATGAACCTGGCACCAAGGAACACCTTTCAAAATATGCAGGAAGATCTCTTGCAATATCCACTTACATTCTCTTTCCCCTTTTGTATTTGTGATGGGGCAGGGAGGGGTGGGAGTTGTTTCTTGTTGTTGTTTTTTGTGGTTTTGTTTATTCAGTCTTTTGTTCAATATTTATTTCTTTCTTGTTTTCATTTTGTTTTATACTTACATATACTATAGTCAAGATTTGTGTATTAAAGTCAAGTGTATTAAAGAGAGTACAAGTTCTTTGATAATACTGAAAAATTATTTACTGAATTCCTAGGTTTTGAATTTCATAGGAGACAGACCTGACTTAAAAAGTAATTCATGAAAACCTGGTTGTTTCAGCAACATTTTTAAGAGCTAAATACACTGACCTGCAAACCCTATTTCATTAACCTAATACCTTGTAGGTATCTTCCGTAAGGTGATACTAAACAAAATGATTCTTAACTTATGTATGTCCCTACTCAGGTTAGGATCTGCTATCTGCTGACTTACCTACTCGGCGGAACCATATAAATATTACAGGACGTGCTTAGAGCACCTCTCATTCTCCAGAACTGTAAATGAATGTTCCAAGTGGCTTGATGAAGGTATTGTATTCAAAAACTATTGCTATGTCAAAGAGATGAAAACTCTTATTAGCAGCAGACGTTTGAAACAAGAGAACAGAAGAAAAACCTGTGTCTTTATGTTCTGTCCCTCCCTACTCAAAATATGCCAGGGTTACATTCTGCTGAAAATATTATTTTGGTGCAAAACGAGTCTGAGAAGTTTTAGAGGTCCATCAGATTAAATAAAAAGCCTATGATGATGTTTCCTAGATTTGAAGAAACTGGTTTTTACACTAGTTTGGGAAGAAAAATATTTTCACATTTTGAATTTGCTTTTTCTGACCTGCAAGTACGTTAATAGTATTACTTGTCACTAGCAAACAGTATCTGTCAATCTACTTCATAATTTTAATTAGGGAGACAGAGGTTTCTTCATGTTTTGTCAGTATCTCAATCTTTTCAGGTTCATGTTCCAGCAAATTGCAAAAACAAGAAAGGCAATGTCAGGGCACAGAAGAGTAATGTCTCAGAAGAGTAATACCTCAGCATTTATAAACACAACAGAAAAACAAGAAAGAAGAGATGGGATTGCTACACAAAGCAGACTGCTCCTTTCTGAGAGCCTAGAGCCAAACATGCAAGAGCAGGAAATATAAGGTGAGTGCCTATTTCGTAACTGTAAGGGTCCACAGCAGGTGCTTTAAATAGGACACATCTTGTACCACTGCAATAAAATACTAGTAAAGCTCTGAGAACACTAAAACCGATTACAAAAAGTCCCCATGTAAGATTTTCTGCAAAGGCTGACATAAGGTCAAAGCACACAGCCAAAGCATCATGCTTAAAGGGTGTTTTGGTGTCCTAAGGAATTAATGCCTGTTGTTTAAAAACAAAAGGAAACCAAGAATACACCATCATGAAGCCACAACTGGGATTAATTGAATTTTTATTAAAATATATGTATCTTTTCCCTTAGTGTGTAAATTCAGGCGTCGGAGACTAATTTGTTAAACGAGGAAGATGGATTGCAGCATTTAGTAACCAAAAAAAACTTTTAATTCATATTTAGAAAATGGATATTTGCTGAAGAGATAAAACTAAAATACACAAGATGCTGCATGCCTTCAACTTTAAACTGACAGCACATGGAATTTTTCAGCTTAGCTCGCACATATTAAGGGGGGTAATAGAGATGGTGTGTAAGTAAGGCACCAGGATAGGTATCCAGTCTTAGATCTTTATTTTCAGGTCTATCAAATAAATAATAAAAATTTTATAAGTCAAAAAACCCTGTAATGAATTCAGCTCAGAAAAGATCATTCTTCACTAAGGACTACATCCTGAGAGAGAGATGTCATTCAAGCAAGCTACTGAAGATGGAAGATTCATTTGGCTTCATTCCAGTCTTCACAACAAAGTTTCAGTTACGCTATATTTTAACACACACAACAAAACTTCTGAGTTCAGGATTCAGAAACCAAGACTACAAAACGAATCACGAAATGTCCATGATTCCTGTACTATAAAACAGAATGTATTGTTTACAATTCTTTTGTTTAAACCTGGTTATCCAAAATGGTAATGAAAGTACCAGTACTGCCTGCCTAAAAAAATTCACTATTTCTACTAATTGGGGTTTTTTTCCACATTAGACAAATGCAAGACTGGAACGTTTGAGGCTGGGAGAGAACATACTGATTTTGATACCAGTAATGTAAATAATCCTTTTTACCATAAGGCCACTTTTACATCTTAGTCTGTTTCTCTCATCTGCACACCAAACAACTATGACTTGTAGCAATTATAGTTGTGTAATGGGCAATGTTCAAACTAAATACGGCAGTCAAGAAAAACTGAAGCCGGATTTGAAGGCTTCAAGGATGTCCTTTTGCACAGTTGTATTTTTTTGACTGAAGCGGTTCTGGTATCTTGGACTAGTAAAACATCAAAGTTTCTGACTGCAGATTGCTTCAAATTTGAAGTGCAGGACTTTTAGCCATGTTGTAAGGCTGGATTGGAAGATGTAAAGCTGAAAGAGAAAGAAAAATATGTTTTAAAATATTAAATCATGCCACATTCAATGAAAGACTTGCTTTCACTGGACTTCAATATAAATTTTTTTTTTTTTTGAAGAAAAAGTTTTTTAAAAACTGATAGGTGATAGCAGACAGTACTAGAGCTCACTGGGACATTTGCATAGAGTATGCTATTGTTTCATTCCTTTAAAGAATCCCCTTCGTAGTCCACGTATCAGCATGAAAAGAGAACACCTTAAAATCAGAAAGTAATAGATGGAACATAGAAAGAGACAATAATTAATGCAAACCTGCCACAATCTCTCTTATGATTGGAAGACTTTCTTTGGTGTGTTATTTATTGTAAATTAAATTCATCTGTTAGATGAAAAACTCAGGCTTGGACGATTTATTTTCTGAATATACGGGCCATGTTTTAAAATTACCTTTATATATTCAAGCTATGTAAGAGCAGCAAGTTTCCAGAGAAATTCATTACTGTAAAATGGGGAGAAACCACCTTACTCATAAAACAGTTTTTTATTGTAAAGCTATACTTGAGTAAAGCAAAAAACAAATCAGGAGCTATCAAGAGTTATTCTGTGTGGGACAATAATCAGCATTTTAAGATTAATTAATAATGTAAGTTGCATTGCCACAGAAAATAATTTATTTTGGAAACAACTGCTTATCTTTAATCCTTCATGTTTGTGGTACGTAGCAATTGGGAAAAATACCAAAACAGGATTCAAATTTTAACCAAAAAAACGCCAAACAAACACAAAAACCCAAACCAAACTATTCAAAATAACACTTTAGCCTCGAACTCACCTAAGAGGAATAAACCCACAGTTCACTTTTTAAATACTTCAGTATTTAAAGCAAGTCCCTCATTTGCATTTCCATCCATTAATGGCACTGTTCACCAATCTTCTACAGATCTCTGGTAAACTTGGATTAATATTTCAACTATTTCTCTGCTGCACTGATGCTACAGCCCAGTCAATGTTAAACCAGGGACAAGATATTCATGGCATGGCAGTTTTAGAAGAGTGTATGCTCCACATCAGTGAAGTAGTATGGCTTGATACAAAGCTCAAATAAAATGTGTCTGCCAAGAAAAATCTGCGCTACCTTTTAAGAGCACAGAGACATGAGCAGTTTCACTTGTTTCTTTTGACAAAGCTTAACTCAAGTGACATTATTTTTCAAGGTCTGATCTTCTAGAAAAAACCCACAAACCTATCTCAATCACTATCAGCAGATCTCTTATGGAATTTGCAGCATACAAAAAAGACACTGTAAACTTATTGCCCAAGTACTACATTTCAATAACCTATATTTTATGCCATATGTTTCTTCTCTTTCTTCTTTGCTATTTATATTACAGGAATCCCTCCATAAAGAAAGCAGCAGGAAGACAAAAACCCCTATGCTTTTGGAATTAAAGATGAATTCATGAAACATGGCAAACGTCAAAGCAAAAAATACTAAACTTCCACAAAACCCAGAAAAAAATGAGTACATTTCCTAATATTAATTACAAATCTGCACTGAAGTTCATACATATATATATTATCATTAAGGGAAGCTCCATTACCAGTGGATTCTACACAGGTTGCATGTTGCAGGATAAGCATCATATGCTTTATTAACTGCAATAATAAGCAGTTTGTATTTATGCTCATCTTTTATAAAACTATTTTAGACAACTTATGGTACCCATTTGCTTGATTCCTTAATGCTACTGGTATTAATAATAATCCTGCCAACACTGCAGCATAGTAACATAATCCATATAAAATCTACAAATACAATTATGTAACCGTAAATAAAAATCACAGTGGAGTCCTTCCATTCGTTAATTATACATTACAACGTTGTTTTGTTTATGCTGTCATTCAGTTTTTTTACAGCTGTGGGTGGAAAAGCACGATAGCTTTTAATGTTGCAAGGCTTTTCACAGGGGAAGAAAGCAGTAACAGAGGCAGAAAATTTAAAAGCATCATCCATTACTGTAAACTGATGACATCTTGCATAATCTGCAGTTTGACATACTCATGCTATCTAATGGACGTTTACTAGAACTCAGGCACCATCATTACTCTAATTACTGTTCCTTGTGAAAAATGTTCTCACAACAAACTGTTTGCTGTATACTATCCACTGATGACAGGCATCACAACCCAAAAAAAAAAATGCATATGTAATTTAAGGATGGCTGTAAGTTTGGAGCCTTAACCTCCTTTCTCAACCACTCTCTTTTGTATTGGCTGTGCAAATTGCATCACAACCTGGATCCACTATAATTTATGGACAATTAGCACTATTTTCAAAATACAAATCACCTAGTAACAATTCTTTACTATGGGTAAAAATGGTTTGCTGTTTGCATCCATCAGCCAAAGTACTTTTCTGTACCACAATTCTGAAGACATTTTTTAGGAATTATATGTAAACAAGAGATCAGGAATACTGTACCTTTGCTAAATCAACTTCAGCACTTTCCAATTAATTACCTTTTACAACATTACTAACTTTTCCTCTATATTACAGCATAGTTGAAATGTGGGGAGAAAGGAATACCCTAAGTAAAATCTAGTCTTGTATCATTTAATTTTTCTGTGAGGTCTGAGGTCAGTTTGTGTCTGACTGCTCAAACTGGATTATCAAAGCCCAAGCAGCAACAAAACAAAACCAGAAAAAAAACCTCACAAAACAACATCAGAAGAGAATCCTCAAACTCCCACAGTCTATTAAAAAAATCTTACTTGGAACCGTTGAAATCAAGAGGAAGTCACGAAATTAAGGATACAAACTTGCTTTGTGATAATGCTTTCTAAAACATTTGCTTAGAAACAGAGTATCTCAAGTTGTCTACTATGAATTATTCATCCAAAACTGATCAAACATCTTGTTAAAGAAGACAGACTACAGACAAGGGAGACAATCTTAAAAATATCTGTTAGGTTGTGTCTATTTGTACAAGCAAGGAAACCAGTTCAGCCCTCCAGGCTCCATAGAATTTGAATATCTACAGTGAAAACCAGAGAAATCTTACATTAGCAGATTTCTCAATGCCTGCAGAGCTACCATCTTCATTTAGCACTATGCCAAGAAATTACGTTTTATATTTAAAATTCAACTATCTTTAACAACCTTTAATCTGTCTTCTGGAAAAATAACTACTGTTTGTGACAAAGCTTATTATTTTCAGCATCACTTGGATTCATTAGGAGTTTGAGTAGTAACTTCAGTCTAACATTTTTCAATGTGATTCATGCATATCCATACGCATAGACACATTTAATCTACAGATAGATAAATGAACATTTTTGCATATGATTTGTTATTGGCTGATTAGGAAACATCTGACAGCAACAAGGTAACACACTGGTAATGTCAAACATGTTGAAAATAATCCTGTGAGTAACAACAATTCAAACCTTGCACTGAAAAAATACCCTTTCAGATGTGCTGAAAATTACAAATGTTAAATTGTCATCCGACTTGTGCAGAAACACAAGGCTTCATATGAAAGAGCAATTCTTTTTAGTTATGTAGCAAAGGTACATCACAATACATCAAGCAAACAGGCTGAGACAGTCCTAAAGCTAAACACTAACAACCCATTTTTTGAGTAAGGCAAATATATATATAAAACAATAGTTACAGCTTATAAACTTCAAGACAAATGGAAAAGAGAGCATGAAGTCACTGTTCAAAGCTCAGATGCCAAACAATAATGATCTATTAACAGAAAACAAGAAAGCACTGTCTCTTACAAAGCAAGATGTTGTAACTTGTAAACTTTTCTAATCACACAAATCTCATGTTTATGAAACAGAATTCCTCCTTTCCCAGACAAACCCACTGTATCTGCATTGGAGTACAAGGTGAGTATACTTTGACTTTGCACGTGGCCAGCAAATTACTACATGTATTCCTAAAGATATAAATTTACTCCATTTGTCACGTGCTGCTCTGAAATAAAACACTGAAGTACCATCCTTCTACTGTTGTTCTAACAGGCAGAGTAAAATGGGTCTGTGTAAGGCCTATGTAAGCATCGCCCTTTGAGAATTCTGTACACAAAGAAAGCTGATGCCACAATTTCCACACATTATCTTCAACCTGAATCAATTCTCCAAGCTTGGTATTACAATAATAACAAGTTAGCAGCTTTACATTTATTACAGGGAATACACAAAGGTTCAAGTGACTACTACTCTGCATCCTGAATTTTAAATATGTACTTTAACATGACATCCTGTAAAGCTCTTAGGAAATTATTTCCCAATTTGGGGCTGCAACTTCAGTTTAACTTCTTTTCCTACAAGCACTTTGTACCACAGCACTGAATAAAATTTCCAAAATTGAAATAACTACAGAGCAAGATATAAACACAAATGTTGTTTCAGATCTTAGCTCTGCCTTTAACATTTCTTGAACATACAGTCATTTGACAGCATTTGTGTCTTACACTTTCTCATTTTCTCTTACACACTGAACAGAGAAAAAAGGGTAAGATGGACCAGCTAGGTGGTTTCAAAAGGGAAACAAAAAGTTCTTGTAAGTAGTCCAAACAGCGAATTAAAATCCTCTTTTCATTACAGTAAATGTTGATAGTTTTGATGGGTTTCCAAGAGACAGAATTCAAATTTATCATCTTACACTTCCTTTTTGCACTGTACTAGAAGTGTTTTCTTTTTCTTGCACTAATAATTAAATAAATACAAAATGGCTAGGCACTTGAGATACAAGTTTTGCTTCCTCTTGTATCTTAATGACAGTACATTAATCTGCAAGGTTTAAGTTATTTGTAGCATAAAACTAAAAAATAAAGTAATTTGAACAAATTAAAACTTTATTACTCAGACTAGTAATGATAAAAAGTGATACACTAACAGTCTTAAAACTTTGGTTATTAGGCATGAAGCTCAATACTGCAAGTTTCCTTATTTCACTACTGCCTCTCCCTCACATTCTACATAAAAAAATTCTGTGTTTATGTGCTAAGAATCTTTCTACATTTAGCAAATCTGATTATCTTCTGCTGAAAGCACTGGTTGTATCAATAGTGTTGCAATGCAAACATAAAAAATAACAATTCCAACAAAAAACCCTAAAACACTGAAGACTTACATTACAAAACTGATGATACCCATAATTACCATCTGTGGCAACTCATGGGCTGCCTCAATCCAACCTCAGCTGGTGATTCATACACTATATTATTCTTCTGGCAGTAGTAAGAACTGGCAATGCAAAATTGGGTTTATTGAACTTAATCCTGTATTGCTATGTATCCCTGTATCTTCTGTAATGCTACTTTGACTTTAGAAACTAAAATAAGGAGATTTAACTGAGTCACTGTCACATCTTCCCATACTGGTTAGATCCATTTAGTAGTAAAAATCAAGACTTTCTGAACTCCAACATGACAATGAGAAAAGAAAACCCATAGAATGCTTAAAATATCAGCAAAAGAGAAAGAATATAGGACAAGTTCTACTCAAAGCTGCATTTTTAACAGCTATTAAGTAATTTAAATTCCAAAAATCATATTTTCCTTTAAAAATGTGCACAGAAGTGTTTCTGTGTCCAGAAAGCAGCCTTTTGGGATGTAAACAATTCACTGAAATATAGGCTACCCACATAGTTCTACTGTCATGGTAATGCCTAAGATAACAAAAACTAAGGAAATACAACGTGCTTAAAATTAAACATTCTTACAAAGACACAAATGGTAGAGTCTTAAAATTTTAAAAATAAAACCACACGGAACTAAATTTGAGCATCCCTTCAATCAGGTAATCCTCAGCAACCAGGCAGAGCCAACCTATTATTAATTCTTTTAGTAGGCCACAATGATGCAGTTACTGTAGCTGCACAGTAAATGAATTCTCATGTATTTGTTTTCCAAATATGATACAATGGGTCAATAAAGCTCTGAAGGGCTTCTTAGATACAAACAAATGCCAAAAAAACCCTCAGGTGCCAAAGGTAATTGTTCCATATTTCACTCTGATGTATGGAGTTCTAAAGCACAGTCACTAAAAATTACTATTAAAACTTCCTCTCACATAAGCTAATCACAAATATCTTCAATTTGACATTAAAAAAAACAAAAAGTAGGCTAGCAGGTAGAACAGCAACAAAAAATACTTCAATATTAAAACACAGTAAGTGTAATAAAGGAATTCTTATTCTTGGACTGACAGATCATTACTGAAACCCAGTGGTCTTCTTCAGCTCACTTACTGTGTAGAGTAACTTTTGTCACAGAGGGATATTATCAACTTCAGATGCAACCTCATTATTAAGTTTAAAGGCAATTTCAGATATGCCCACATGGAAGTTTTGTGGGGGTTTTTCATGTTCTTTCTCCCCTCCCCGTCAACTATTTAATTACTGCTACATGAAACTTCACTGCAATGATTACACAAAGTGAAAAAAAAACCCTCTGTATCTCTAGTATTAGAATTGCATCTGTACCAGATAAAAATCACATGTAAAAACCTATCTCATTTTTTGGTTGACTGTGATACTTCCACTTAAGAGGTCTCAGGAAAGAATGAAATGACAACCTGGAACACAGATATCTAATTTCTTTTCTAGGAAAAAAGTCAAGTTCAAAGTGCATAATTAAACCGCATGGAAGAATTATACATCCATCAAAATATGTACTCATATAATAGAACATATCAATTCAAACTTTTGGGTCAAACTAGTTTCTAATGCTGTATTTAAATGACCAAAAAAAAGTGTATGAGTGCAAAGGAAATTAACTGACTTTATGACATACAGATTTGTATTGCAAGACTATGACTTTCTGTTTCGGCATGAGCAGCATGAAACATTTGGTGAAAGGAAAAAAATTATCTTCCAAGACCAGTAATAAATTCCTGAGACACACTGCCACACACACCTGTTGCCATGTGGCTTTTTGCAAAAGCCACACTGCTTGCTGGGCACCCAAATATGTTTGCTTTCACTAGCAGAGGTATGTTCCAAGCCTTCCCTTTTAACAGTTGAAATGTTATCTGGAATGAACAAGGGAGGTTCATCAAGTGAAAGACTTTTGCTACTTCTTCTCTGGCGAGGTTGGAGATTCCTATCATTTCTTTTTGACTTGTTTTTTTCTTTATCATCCTCCTTCAGATGCTCAACAACAGGGGTATCTTTAGTCTCTGCCTCTTCCTTTGTGGAGCTATTTGCTTTTAGCCCAGTTGCAAGCTGGTGCTTGATGGCTTGCTTCTGACCAGGATGTGAAACATGGCCTGACAATGAATGCATAGAGTGGTGGGTATCTTTAGAACTGCTTTGATGAGTAGGAGATTTCTCACTTGCTTTTTGAACTGATGACTTCTGGGCCTGCCCAGAAGCCTGGACTCGGGGTATTTTCTTCAGCTTTGTGTTGGTCTGCTTTTTTACAGTCACCCCTGAAACACTACTCTTTGCTTTCAAACCCAGATCAGATTGTTTCTTCCTAATTTTAACCGGGTTATTTGGATGCTGATGACTCTCTTGCTCATCCGCATTTCGCTTCAGACTTCCTGAAGAGGGACTGTGAAGGCCAGAAACAGCAACACCAGCTCTCGTTCTTGACCGCGTCATTTCCTGTTGCGCTGTACCTGCTTTCTGCCGAGTACCCACAGTCAGATTTTGTTTATTCTGTACTACAGATTTATTATGCCGGGGCCTAATGTTCTTTTCACATTTTGTTGAAATACCAATTTGTTTCTCATCATCCTGAGATTTTGATGCCTCTGGGCCTTCTACTTTAGTACTGCTGATCTGCTGCTGTACATTTTGGCTTGATTGGTCAACAACAGTGCTTTCTAAAATGCTATTTCCTGGGTCAGCAGAAGTAAACTCTTTGCTTTTTAAGTCTTTATTATCACAGTCCGTACTGTCTGATAGTTTCTCAGATGGAGTTTCGGTTTTCTCCATTCCCTTATCATCACCTCCAGCTTCTGTTACACATTCCTTAACAGACAATGTATTTTCATCAAGAACTTCCACATTGTGGGAACCTGAACTGCAATCAACCTCCTCTTTCACAGAGCTAGACAAATTTGAAACGGTCTCACAAACTTCATCTGTATTCATGCAAGCACTAGATGACTCATTATCTTTTCCAGTCACTTCAATTTGATTATGTTCTTCTGCTTTCTTCTCTGATTCCTCTGCTTTATTATCAGTCTTTTCTTCTGAAGAATTTTCCAAGCCCATTGAATCAATCACATCACTTGTTTCATTTTTAACTGGAATTATTTCAGTAACTGCAGATACTGAACAAACTGATTCAGCACTTCCAGAGTCAGTCTTCATTGCAACCTGTACTATTTCCTTTGTTTCCCCAGGAGAAAGAGAACAGGGTCCTGTTAAATTAGCACAACTTAACTCCTGGGGTGTTTCCTCAACTTTTGCCTGCTCAGGGGTTTCAGACTTTATTTCTTTCACATCTTCAGGACCAGGCAGACATTTTGTATTACTGTGGGATGCTGTTACTGCTGCTGCTGTTCCTTCTACCTGTCCTGATCGTCTTGTACTACGCCTAACCTCCCTAGGCTGCTCTGTTTTCAAGCATGCAGTGACATCTGTCTCTTTAACTGGACTTCTCTCCTGTTTCTGTCCATTTTTTGGAGCAGATCCACTTTTTACAGACGATTTCTTGGTATTAACAGGAGGAGCAACATTCGAACGCTTGGCTAGCGTGCTCTGCCGCAGACTCCGTACTGGTTCTAGGAATGGAAAAAGAAAGTCTCTTAGGTATTCTGCTTCCTTCGCTTTGCAAATATGAGATTTGCCTAGAATAAAACTAACTTACCCCAATTTAGCTTACTGGATACAAAGAGAACTTACAACTTAGTTGTTTACTAAACTTAAAAACCTCCCCAAAACCAAATTACCTGCATTTCAATTTTACACTGACAGAGTTTGGATGTAAATCCCATTATTCTAAAGGCTATGGGATTCAAGTAGTACATACAAAACACATGTGATGATAGAAAGACCACCAAAACTAACTCTGCTTTTCTACCTCTCAGCCTTTTCTACCTCAAACAAAAATTGTGCAAGTTATATTGTGATCAGAAGTATAGCTGAAGCTCAAAAATCTTTTAGAGAACAGTCTATGAATCTGAGATCCAATCATTCTCATCTGATGACAACTCTTACATTTTCTAAATAAACAGTCATTCCAGTACCTTTCTGAACAGCGTAATCACCAGCTTTGTACCACAGGCTCTTATTTAAATTCTGACCTCCAGATTAAGTAATTTTATCTTTTTAACTCAGCCTGCTCTATAGAGGAAAAAAGCAGAGGAGTAAGTAACTCCAGTTGAACAAGTCAGAAAATCCCTAACTATAATCAATTAACTACTACAAAGAATTTAAGTATTTTAATACAATACTTATTAAGTTTATTGAGATACTTTGATTAAAGACTTTCTGACTGCAATTACTATAACCTAATTTAAAACAAAAAGAGGATATGCAAATAAAAATTAATAGAATCAAAACTTTAATTGGAAATAGAGACATGCTAATCTAATATTCCAATGCTATTTTGCAATTCCATCATGCTTTTGTTGGTGAAGAACCACATTATTAATCTTATGTAGGTAAAAGGATCAAAAACTCAAAAATTAGTTTGACCATAAGCCATAAGGAAGACACTAAGTATTTATTAAAGAAGAATTCTAATTGACTCATACCTATGGATGCCAGCTTCTAGCTGCAGTGTATGAAAGAGGAAGTTTCTATATTGGAATTCACACAAATTAAATTTATAAATGTTGCAGGTAGGATTTTAAAGATTTAATTTACTTCAAATGTGCTAACACATAATCTATGGTCACCTTGTGCCATTAAACGTGGTGATTTCCTCGGTGATGTGACTGATGCTTCTTCAGCACGGCTTCTCAAATTCCTATGAGGTAAAGCAAGCTCATCGTCATCAATGGTGTCATTACCACTCTCTTTAACTCCTTCTTCATCCATAGTATCATCAAGACCAATAACTGGAAAAAACAAGAAAGAGCCAAAAACTTAAAATGATCAAAAAGTGTTGCAGCTATAATGCTGAACAAGACAGGGAAGAGACATTAAACAATAAATAAATTTGCCATCTAAAATCAAACAAAAGAGGAAAAAATGAAGAAATTAAGGACAGAAAATTCCCATGTGAGGCACTTTCAGTGGAGAAGAAGCTATCACCCACAGCTTAAAACTTTTGTAGATAGTCCTTATAGCTTTTTCGTGGACTCACATTTTTATTGGGTTTTTTTGCCACAGGAAGGTCCCCAGTCTTAGAGGATCAGCTGCCCCTCACTGTCCCTTCCCACCTAAGAAAAAGTGAAGAAAGGTAAACAGCAGAAAGAGCTGATCCAGAAGTGTATCACAGTTTTCTCACAGGATACCATTTTAAAACTCTCAGCCCCACCCATATCACATATCCATGTCCGTAAAGCTTGGAAGAACTGTAAGCACAGCAAACACTTAACCTCCCAGGAGAGACAGAGAACACTGGTGAATTCCTATCCACCACTAACCTGAGAAAGATCCCAGATGTTGCTCCTGAAAACAGATTTCCTAAGAGGAAGTCAGGTCACTATACCAGCCATTCTCCTCACTTGCTCTAAGTTTCGTTCCTGCAGTGGCAGCCTCTCCTATTTAAAGATCCTATGTGTGAATAATGAATCCTGACCCCCATGGGATACAAAATTTGTGAGATCAAGCCAAACACCCAAGTGACTTTACAAAACACGCAGGAAGGTCTAGCAAATATAACAGAGACTCCAAATAGTCAATTATGCCTGTTTTTCACTATTAAGACACCAACCTTGAACAATTTTTAAGAGAAATTCACATGACACATATAAGATACCTAAAAATTTCTAACAATTGCTTAAAAATTATATAAATTAATACATCAATCACAAAAATCAAAAAAGCAAGAAGTTAAATTAAAAATTGTTAGAATTTTTAGACCAGCTCAGAAAAATCTGTCAACTCCTGGTCCTTCTCAAGTCTGATATTGCTGCAACTCAAAAAAATCAATGCCCTTGTGAAGGTGCTACAATAAGAATAAAAATTGGAAGCTGTAAAACACTGCTGAAGCTAAAGACTGATGATAACCAAGTCTATCAAGTCTATAATCAACTGTTATGAAGAATTAAAAAAATAAAGTAACCAAGCAACATGTTAAAAGTTCAAGTATTAGAAAGTTTTTTATTGGCCTCTTAAGGAAGGCTGATCATGGCACCAGGCAATCAGCATTCTGAACCTCTGTAATCAGATGGCTGCCAGGAGCTGAAAGCTAGGAGTTTCTCAAGCTAACCATTTATGATCATTTATTTTATTTTAACCATAATCTTCAGTTACTGCATTGTACACATCAATTACAAGGAAAAGTGTTTGTGGAAATTACTGTCCACTTCCACTTTCCAATCCACAGAGCCACCTTTACATCTGCCTGTGTTTACAAACATACAGATATCACACACAAGGTGCATGAGGCTGATAAAGTTTGTCTTACTCCACTCAAGAGTGTTCCTTAATCACTTATTTGCTACAAGCTACATACTGCACACATTGGCAAAAAAATAACATTGTAACTGTCCTGTTAGTCATTATTTTCCCTGTAAATAACTAATACTGGCCATTGTCCAAGATGGAAACCTGGATGAGACAGACCCTAACTCCTCACCCTAACTCCAGCTGCCCATTCTCGTTCTCAAAGGTTATATCCTCCCAGCAGCTCTGCACTTTGGTAGTCGTGTTTTCATAGTTTTCCTACAAAACATGAAACTGTTTTTTGGGAATAGACTGTGACAAGAGACTCCTTTCATATCCACTTCTGTTCCTTCTGTGTAGAACTAAACTACTAAGCTATTGAAGACAACATGAAAAATAAAAACTACTAGGACAGCTTCTGAAACAACTCTGGAGCATATTAAAGGGCTGACATTAGTCTTGGACTTTACAGTGTTCTTGCTCAAGTTAAGGAATTTATACACCCTCCTCTATTAATAACAAAAGAGACACACTCAATCCATTATTGACAGACAGCTTGAATATTAGAATTAAAGTATTTTCATACTTACAAGACTCTGTGCTGTAGCTTTAATTTTACAGAGGAATTTGAAGCACAGAATCTTGCTAATTTCAAACGACCTGAGCTACAACTCAGCTAGTACAGACAGCCTCCTGAGTCCCCTCAGGAGGAGCATTCCACACAGACCCTGCTGGAAAGAGAAAAAGTGACAGAGAACAGCAATAGACACAAAGAAGACTAGGAAAGTAAATTATGAAGGAGAAGTGGAGGTAAAGAAACAACTCTAGGAAAAGTAAACTAATAAAATCAACATCAGAAAGAACTAAAAAAAAAAAAAAAAACACAGTAGAGATTATCTTAGTAACAAATATCTGAAGATTATCTCAGCAACAAGTATAGAAATTAGAAAAATAAAATAGGAAAAAAAAGGAAAAAATAAAGAAAAAACTTATCTGAATAGGAAGAGTTGTACACCAGTGCACAACTGAACAGATTGTAAGTAAGAAAAGCACGAGTCACATTCAACATATTTATCCTGGAAAAGGCAACACTGACCTTCACCTTACTATTTTGAGTTTCTCCATTATTTGTAAAGTATCCAAATTTCCAAACTACTGGACTGTACTACTGACTCACTTATATTCATATTATACCATAGTAGAACAACAGACAGTAAAAACGGTCTACTTGTAAATTTAAAGCAATGTTTTCCCTATACTAAACCATTTTTTAATTCTTAAGCAATGTAAAACTCAAGAAAACAAGCCTCACTTTCTGGTGAAAGAAGAGGTAAGGAGAAGAAAACACCCCTAAATACATAATCAAAAACTATGACATTTATAAATCTTCATTTTTATTAGCTTCAGACTTCCCTTGGTTATTTTCAGCTACAACTAAAACAGAAATACTCAGTTTTTTCACACAAGGTAAATCTCAAGTGTAGAAATAATTTTCTTTTCTGTAGATGTTAGCCCTGGATTTCTTTTGCTTAGGTAAACACCAAACAGAACATCACTTTTGCTCCTGCTTTGCACTGCTGTAAAATGTTTTGTCCAGCTGAATCACAGTAATGGCAGAAATGTGCAAATCCACAGCAGATTCTGTATAAGCATCCCAGATTATATGAAAATGGCTGAACATTTAAAAATTTCTACTATGCTATATGTGAATAACAACATAAAGATGTAACATTATGCTTTAATGGAAAGTTAGTCTAAAGCAGTAACTAACATGTCTAGGTAAGCCTTCAGAAGAGCTAATAAACTCCAGTGAAGCAACCAAACATATACAGATAGTGACATTTTGTCAATAAGTCTCAAGATTGTGAATGAAGACTGTATATTTTCTATGAAAAACCTTTTTCCTATTGACATTTGTGATGCACATGTTACAGAAACAGGATTAAAAATAATTTTTGTTTAAAAAGGATATATTTTCAAGAGAAATTATGTGACTGATAACATAATTTACATAAGAAAACATCAAACTCCAACTGTTTTACAAAACTTTGCCTGCAACGCATTGAACTTGCCTGCTTGTGCTGACTGTCCAGTGTAAGAAAAGAATCATAGTAAGTAACATGAGATATTAACTAAATATTTGCTCCCATTCTCCATTAATGTCTGTGTTGTAGAGGTATTTTACAGTCTTTAGAATAGAGACATATGAAAATCAACTAGGATTCATAAACTTAATACAGCTTGTATCTTGACAGAAGACTGCATATCCATTTTATTAAAAGGATGGAGCTACATCACAAGCCTACTGAATTATGGTTCTTTAGTGGCACAAGTCTATTACATTGAAAATAAGGAGCAGTAAAGCACAAATTTCAACAACAAAGTAAAAGCACCACACCAAACCAAGCACTTTAATGTAAATCAATTGATTTTATTAAGAGTCTTCATGTGTTTACAAATCAGAGAGCTCATCTAAATCACTTTGCAAATCTTAGTACAGATCCAACCTCTCTCCACCCATGAAACTGATCCAAAAGCATAAATAACTAAATACTTCAGAAGGACCTAAGATGGGGCATACAGTTAGTTTGCCACCTACAAACAGAAAAAGGCGCAAAATAAATATTCTCCAGGTTCTCAATATCAATACAGTAAATTTAAATTTTATACAGAAAAGTTACTACCTCGGTCATAAAACACTGTGCAACTGTTCATATGGACAGCTCGGAAGAAGGAAGGCATAAAGAGGTAAGAAAACTGAGAGAAACAACTGTAGACCCAGTTTTGAGCTGGAATCTCAAAGTTGCACTCAGAATTACTTCAAATGGAGGAGGAAAAATACATGTACATTTGGCTTTAGTGCAAAGAACCTGAAATGCCTAACACAGGTAGACATCACACTGGCTGAAGAATATTTGTTGTGATCAGAAAAATTGATTTGGCTCCCAGGATTCAGTAGGTGATCATGATTTTAGCAGAGGTAATGCTGCTTTTACTAATATTCATGAAAACCAGAAAAAGCAGACTGCACTTGAGGGAGACACTTTCCCAGCAGCAATCCACAGGGACAGGAAAAAAGGGCAATTAAAAAGATGCCCCTAACACATTTTACATTCTTACTACATCAGTCTTCTTCATCATTTATGGCAAATACCTAATTCAATAAACATACCCATAAACTAAATTAGTTATAAGATTGATTTTAATATGAAATCTAGAAATGTCTCCAGATGATGTGCAATTAAAATCCCATTCCCTGTATTATAAGTAAAATAAATCAAACTATTCCAGTGAACGACATCCTGAAAAGCTACAGAGGTCATGATAGCTTAGAAGCACCAATTTAGTATATGCTAAGTTATTCAGCTCACTGGCATGTGACCAGTATGACCTGCTATACTCACAGGTGGATAAGCTTCCAGCATAGCTTCCAGCAAGAACAGAACAAAAAGAAAACCTATCACTAGGGTACCGTTCAAAGCTGAAATAGATGTGTTGCTCTTAAAGAGAGTTCTGTCATATTCTAAACTTCAGAGTTTCCACTTCTTATCAATGAATTGCCCAATAAGGTAAAAAAATCAACACAATCCCAAAAGCACGCTTCCACACTGTGGCGGTGGTTCTGAACCAGGAAGGAAGAGGACTTCTGGTGGCATGTTCCACAGACAGAGAGATTCCCCCCGAAGCTGCCAGAGGCAGTGGTTTGGACCACCAAGCCACGAACCCCAAGTTCCTGCTATTGGTTCCTTGATTTGTCTGTTATGTATCCCAGTTCTGGAAAATTCCCTTTCACTCCCTTGTTCATTCGCTGTTCTCTCTACCCCCCTCCCCTCCCTAAACCTCATTCGACTACGCACCCTGGTCCCTCCCTTGTATTGCCCCTGTGCCCTCAGTTTATTGGATGTTATTCCTCCCTTAAATACCCACGGAATGAGCTATTCTGGGCTCTTAGTCCCTGAGCTCCCCTGGGGGTAATAAACCTACCGAACTCTCATACTAAGAGTCCCCCTTCTTTGGGTAGTTCTTTGCTATCCTGCCGTGCTCTGAGGGCAACAACTCCTCAGACCGAAAGCAGACTAGCGGTGCCTGTAGCCAGCTCCCTGGTTAAGCCCTATCGATCGGAAATCGAATGGCTTTTCAGGGTCGCGCTAGCGCTCTGCCGCCGGGACCAGAGCGGGATAAAAAGCAGGGAACGCAACACCACACCACACCACTCAAATATTTAAGATGGCCAACAGCTGTTCTATACAATATAATTTTCTGCAGTCATCATGCACAGCTTGGAAGAACAGCTGTCTAATCAAACTGACAGAAAGAAAAAGAGAACCTAAAACATGATTTGGGACACTTCTGATTGCTTCAGGAATTTGGATTTAATTTATTTCTCAAACATTTCAGTTTGTCAAATTCTGTCCTTTAACTGACAAGGACAGCAATTATACCAATTTCTACTATTGACACAAGGTCTTTCTGCTTATACCTACTTCAGGACAGGAAGAGTCCCCCATAACTGCTAAGCTCCTATGAGCTGCAGTGAGTAAGATGTGGATAGCTTGTACCTTGATTCACAGAGGCAACAGAACTTCTTAACCGTACTGTAAGACCAGCATTCTCCTCAGCCTAGCTCCATAAAGCAGCAACCTAACTACATCTTTATAGTTTAGCAGTCACCCTTCACAAACACATTCTAAAAGGATTTCTAACCAGCTTGTGAGAGTTGTGAGAGTCATAAAGAGTTGCTTCTACCTCTGCTCAAAGCCATAACCAGGATCACCCACAAAAAATCTTGTTCTCTTCTCTAAGTACGTAATTATTCAATCAAAGCTAAAAAGATAACTCCATTCTATTACTCTAACCTTGTTCTAATACTCAGTGGCAATTATAGAGCAAGCTCAGCAAGTCTGGTCTGCCCTGTCTTTGGTCTCTGTTGGTCTTTGACCAACAGTGTCATTTAACTAAAGAAACTATCTAAATCCAGCACAATCTGGATTCAGGCCAAGAGACAAACATGAGACTGCTTTATTGGCACTGATATAGTTCTGCCCATCAATAAATAGACAGGCAACAAACATCTATTGTCATACTCCTTCTATTTGTCATATACCAGTACTGCTGACTGAGATGCTCAGTACAAGGAAAGCATAGACCTGGTGAAGCGAGTCCAGACGAGGCCACAAAAATAACTGGAGGGCTGGAGCACCTGTCCTTTGAAGAAAGGCTGGGAGAGGTGGGGTTGTTTGGCCTGGAGAATAGGACACTTCATTGCAGCTCTTGTAAGAAATATGTGAACAGACTTTTTAGTATGGCCTGAAGCGACAGGACAAGGGTAATAGTTTAAAAGAGGGTAGATTCAGGCTGGATGAAAGGAAGAACTTGTTTATTATGAGGGTGGTGAAACACCGGAACAGGTTGCCCAGAGAGGCAGTAGAAGCCGCATCCCTGGAAACCTTCAAGGTCAGGTTGAACAGAGCTCTGAGCAACCTGATCTACTTGAACATGTCCCTGCTTATTGCAGAGGAGCTGGACTAGATGACCTTTAGAGCTCCCGTGCAAATCACACCATTCTGTGGTTCTGTGCTACTATTCTCCCCAAGAGATGTAGTTATAATTCAACGTACAACACCTGCGTTTTCTGGATAGATGTCTCAATGTGTTTCTTACAGGCATGCACTTAAACTGTTTTACAGACACACAATCAATTGCCACCAGTATCCATCACATACAGCCACGTAACAGGTAACTCACCATAAAAAGACCTTAGTATTAACAAAAAACTTAGTTCTTGATTAATGATGTGCAATATAAACTCAAAAGCTGAGCAAAACATGTTTACGAATGACAATTTTGGATCAGGCCAGTAAAAAGTCCCAACAAAAACGAATGTCCATGCAGCAGCAAGAAAAGGAGCAGGAAACAAACCCACACTCAAAATCAACTTAAGAGCAAGAGAGAAGGGGGTTCTGAAAACAAAAATGCATGATCTCTGAAATAAAGCAGAGAAAATGTCACAATCTTGAGAAACTAGGCATGTGGGTAAGAAGTAGCCCTGAATCAAGCCCTTCTCAGAGCTTCTCCTACTTACATATACTCATGTTCACGTAAGAAATTTCACACTTATAAGGTCGAATTGAAGGCATACAAAGATAGTATCTTGTTTGTGCATAGGTTTTCTACTCCTGAACTCAGCATAAATCTGCTTTCAAAGAAGCATTAGTGAGCCATGCCTTCTGCTCCTCTGTTTTATCTAGATCTGATTACCATTTTAGCTAAAATACCTGTCCCTCAGTTCAACTATTGCTACCTTTCTCTCTTCAGCTTGCTCACAGCAATCAAATAAGCTGTAGCATGAAATCTTCACCACTTTAAAAGTTTTACAAAACAGAATACATTACAGTTATTCAAGAAACATCAAATATGATAAATCTGTCCTTTTCTGGTCCTGTGAAGTAATTTCCACGAGAACTTTGCTCATTTTCTTAAACTGTGTAATAGTCTAGGCATGGGTTACACAAAATATAGAATATATTACAGCAAGTTTTGTCAGGATAGTTATGCTTTTTTACTTTTTAGACAAATTGAAGTTGGTTTACAGATGAGCTTCCACTTCAACTGGGAAAAATAGCTTTTTAATGGCTTAATTTGCACAAAGGGTACTACCATCTTGAATAATCACATTCCTACCAGCAGACTACATCAGCAGTGTTAGAGCACCAACAGTGTCAGACAAATCAAATAAATCACAAATATATGAACTTTCAAGGAAAAAAGCCAAGCAAAGAAACGGTACTTCAAAGTGATACTCATTATTCTTAACTAAAAAAATTGTAAGCACACACTGCAGTCCTACCATGTCAGAATAAGGACAGTTCTTATCAAGACCTACAAAGAACATGCAAAAGAACATTTCATGTTCTTTCAGACACCTACATTAATTGCAAATTACACATTTTAATTTCTTAACTGAAATGTGGCTCTATTGGTGCTTTCAGATTTAAAAACATAATATCAAATTCATGAACTCAGCATAAATCAAATCAGCTTTGAATCCCTTAAAAGTCTTCTGACAGCCTGAAATAGTAGCCCCCAAGTAAATGCATTGGCTCATTTATTTTAATGGACCTTAAAATTAATTGTGATTATTTAAGCATTAATAGTATTAATTATTGCACTACTGATTACTTTCAGGAGAAATACATGCCAGGAAGCCCCCGAAAATTTCTCTGTACCTTCCAAAATGTCAAGTCTATCCTATGAGTTAATTCAAAAATTTTAAATGCAGTACAGGTTTACTAGAGGACGCACAGGACACAATATAACAAAAGAATTCGCAAGTGAGGTGGAATTTGGTTCAGTTGTGTACATTAGACAGTCATACACATATTAAGAGGGATACAATTTTTGTTTCACAGGTAACAGACAAAAATGCATAAGAATACACACTATTGTAAGAGGAAACAAAAGCTTTAAGGATGGCCTCACAAATGTTCTTCTGGAGTAGGAAAAAAATGCCAAATATCTTGTTTTGGCTTGATAGTTCACTTTTTCACTGCCTTTATCAATATAATCTTTGATTTACAGTTCTCCATTATGTAATACCACCCAATTTAGTGAAGGTGAGAATTTAGTCTTTTAGTAACAGTAAAATATATATTATATAAGGAAATGACCAAGATCTTCAGAAACAGTCCATAAAACTTACTCAACAAAAATTAAACATTGATAATATCATGTAACTGCATTAATCTACAATTGGCTTCTCAGCAATGAACCTAAAAAATTATGCTTTCTAGGCTTCCCATCAAATAAAGAACACTACTAAGAACAGAATATATTTTTGTCTCTTGCATCAAATTCAATGTAATTATTCCAACTCTTCATAAACATTAACAATTTTAGAGACTGGATCACACCTTTTTTTTAATCTTCTAAAATTACTCAATAACTTCTGATATTATTTTTATTTCAAACTTTGCTCTAAATTATTTTCAAATCAGGTATTCCAAACAGTAAAAAAAGAATTTCATTATCATTCCAGGGTCTTGAAGCCAACCAAAGCAAAACACCCAGAATCCAGAATCAGCTCAGTACCAGAAGGCCTAGCGCTAACAGAATAACCCTGAGGTCAGAGCAGTAACTTGTACAACTCTCCTACTTCTACTGCTAATCCAGAAATGTGGTATCTTTTTAAGCCAACCACTCACTTCACTGATCAGGTACAGCACCTACACTAAACAAATCTTGACTTTCATTGGGACTAATTGACAGACGAAGCCTAGGCTATTTCTGATCCACATAAGGAGCTTGCCTCTATTGTTACACTACAAAATTCGAAAGACCTGCACATAGTTTATATGCCAGGTATGTATGAAGTGTATCGAAAAAGGGCAGCAAGGCAACAGAAATCCCAACTTATTACTTCTACGTTATGAAAAAGGGTAGGTACTAGAGTGAAACTGTATTTTAAATTGTAATCTTAAAAAATTGTAAGATTTACCTGTAGAACAAGGCATCTGGAAATTGGGGTCATTGCTATCCAAAACACGCAAACAGAACTGGGCACTTGCAGATCCTAGCATAGGATCCTTATCGCTGAGCATGTTCTTCAGCGAATCCTCTAAGACATTTTGACTTGTACTAAAATCCTCACAGACTTCATTCTCCAGGTTGGATTCTAGAAATAGGGCATCATCTAAGTGTTCAGTAGGAATTAAATGGTTAAATGTATCAACTATATCCATGAAGACTCCTGTGTGTCTTTCAGCCCTATAGAAAGACAAGAAAAATACCATAAGAAAATAAGCTACAAATTGTAAAACACCTAAGACACTAGCAAATTTTATGGCTGTTGTGTTTTATAAAGAATGCTTAAGGTATTTTAGAATTATAAAAAATAAATGAAAAACTGCTTATGGCTTAGCATAGCCCACTGCATAACTAAAAACAATTCCCTAATTATTTTTAAAAGAAATTCCATGCTAAGTTAATACATTGTCCTCTATCTGCATCTGAGTGCTGGCATTTCTACACAATGCGTATAACAAAGGTTACTAAACAACTCCTTTCTAAAATTTGTTTAAACCTTAGTCAATCCAAGGGGGTAGGACACCAGAGGAGGAGCCTATGGAGAACAAGTGAACCTGGATAGCAGCACTGTGAGCGTGACTCTTTCTTCTTTTTAAATGCAAAAATGTGAGGTCAGCTTCCACTAACATCAATGGAGCTCAGAAGGTTCCAGAGCCTGCCATACCACTAATATGTACTACTGAGAACTGTATTTCTGTTCAAAGAGCAACTACCAAGTACTTCATAGCAAGTTAGTATTTTTAAACAGCAAGGTCTTATTGCTATTATTTTTCATCTATCAATACAGTCAATAAAATTACAGAAATTTTATAAGAGAATCTGATCTTTATAAGAGAAGCACATGAGAATTCTGAGCTGGCACCAAAAGAGCCAGGAGCCTTATATAAACTTCAATTTTGAAGAAGTTTAGGTGAACTTTTAGAAGTCTACCTGAGGAATTGTTTTCAAAGATGGCACCTGCCTTTTACAAGGAATTCTTTATTTTCTAGATCTTCTTTGCAATGCAGAAATGCAACTACTGCAGCAGAGACTAATAAGAATGTATAACTAAACAACAGAATGGAAAAAAAAGTCAGCAAAACACTTCTTCAGATGTTTTGCTTTAGCATATAGTCAAAGTGGAGAGAGATAACTAATAAATACGATCAGACAGATAAGGAAAATGAAGCAGCGCAGTAGTGCCTGGCTGTATTCGGCATACAGGATAGTCTGAAAGACCAGTTTTGGCACACAAAGCTGTTAAAGCTTTTGGAAACACCAAAAGGACATACATAGTTTCCTACTCTTTCTTCCATCATCCTCCTCCCACTAGAGACAATTTTTTTTTTGTTTAGAATGAACACACCAATTAAAGGAAAATGATAAGTGAGAACTGGAGTTTGCAGTGCTTGAATTACTTTCTAGCTGGCTATTCCAGCAACCTGCCACTAAATAAATTCAGTACTTACTCATGCTTAATAGAACATTAAGTATGCTTCCTTAGACACATTAATGAGACATTTCTGTTTCAGCAATCAACTGTGAATATTCCAGCCAGATACATACAAGGGCTCTGCTACAATTTCAACCCTATTTATGCCCTTTATTTTATTTCAGAAATTTACAAAAATTACAGGTTTACCATGAACAGTGTTTCATTTTGTTTGAGTGGGGTTTGTTAGGGTTTTTTCTTTTTTGTTTGTGGGGTTTTCTTGGGGTTTGGGTTTTTATTTTCAAACATGACAGTCTTTCTTCCTTCTTCCATAGGGCAGATCGGAAGAAAACATTGGTCATGGTATCTTTCCAATTTCTACAAACTAACTACAACAAATCAGTCTAATACACATGGTCCTACTGGCCAAACAGCCAGCAAGAAGGAACGTTTGCCCAAATCACATGCATTTAGTAAGCAGGTAACAGACTTCAGCAGCAAGTCGTAATTTGAAAGCTCCCTCACCAAAAAATTGGACTGCTTTTATCAAGCAATGCAGTGCATCTACATATACACTACACCAACTAGCAGCTACAGTATCAACATTGTTTCTGAAGTTCCAAACTTGGCAACAAATGAAGAAGCACACTAATGGAGTAAGTAGTATGCTGCACTGTACAAACTCTTTTTATTATTATACCAAGTAGTTACAACAATCTGATACTACACAGGATAAACTAGAAGAGATGCAGTGGTTCCAAGTAAGAAAATAATTACAAATGCCCCAATACAGTACTTTAAAGCACCTTCCTGTAATGACATATTAGCATTACATAAGCATAAGAGTAACAGACACAGGATAAAATTATGGTGAACCCTGACATTAAGGAGTGTCAGTGACACTGCAATAGAACACCTACATATTGTGAGAATGCAAAAAACCTTTTGCATCCAATATTAAAAAGTGGCAGAGGCTTTGAAGACATTTACAATAGCATCCCAAACTTTTTTTCTGGATAGGAGAATATTTACATATTTGTTACTCAAATATTGTTACTCCCAAAGCACTGATGACCACTTCATTAAAAGAAATTTTAAGTAGCAAAGCCTGAGAAGAATATTAGCTCTTGCTACAAAAATCCCTCCTGACAGAAATTAACCTCTGTCTTTAGAGGTTATGATGTGATGAAGAAAAATATTACCTACAGTTTTATAAGACTATCATGCAGCCATTCAAAACACTAAAAGCACTGTGAAGTAACTGTCAAAGCAACTGCAGTGGCCACAGACACCTTCAACCACACCTCAGTAGCTAGTAGAGAAAATTCAAGAGGAATTTTATTGAAACCTTTATTTCCAGAGCATAAGCCTATGATCAAGTATAAGTCCTATCCAAATTTTGCATCAGAAAATCAGGGGTCTTGCATAAAAATACTACTACCACAAAAGTTGATGTTAAAGAATTTGTTCTACCATTTTAAAACAAAGTTTATGCCAGAAAAATACAGGAAATCAAAATTTTGCTTTACGTAGCTCAAAAAACACTGTGTGATTCTTGTAATTTGTACATTACCAAGCTATTTGAGAAAATTATTTCTAACATTACTAGATTAACTACGATAAAAAGTGTAGGAAGTGGGACTGAGGATGAAAGATATACTTCTTTAGCTAGACAGCTGACTGTTAGAAACAGTTGCCGCAAGAAAAAAAAAAATCTTCCCTTACACAATGCCTTAAGTGTATGAATTTTGAATGGTTTATTTTGCATTTGAAACACTTTGAACAACAGGGAAAATAGCCAGAGGTACAGGTGAATTCACAGTTAAGCTTTCCATGCTCACTTATTTCCAAAGATAATTCTAACCCCTGAAAGAAGAATGTATTACTCCACTGGCACACAGCTGTGTCCTCCACTTGAACCCTGGTGGCCAGTGCCTCGGCAACGCTCCCAGCAGATGCGCACATACCAAGCGTACTCCCATTGCACAGTATTTCACAAGTACTTTCCCACTGGGCAGCTAATCAGAACCAACAGAATATGAAAAGTATGATGCATGCAGAACCAGTGAGGAGTGGTCATAAATGAGGCAAAGGAGCAAGTCCCAGCCAGGCTCAGTGAAACTTCTCCCACCCACTGGCTCCTGGAGCATCAGGACATGTACTGAGACTATAATGGCACAGCAACATACAGGAGTCTGGGTAAAAGAAGAGCTCATCATCAAGAAAACCTTAAAGTGTAGAGAGCATTCTCCTCAGTTACCCAAATGCATCTCTTATTTGAAACTGATATGTTTCTATCAGCCCCTCCATTTCAAAAACAGGAGCAACAATTACTCAAGTAACAGTTCAACAATTACAAAGTAACTCACAAACCAACATCTGTCATCATTAAGTGATACAACGCTATAAACAACCCTATTAGAAAGCATTACAATCAAATAAGACTTCCAGAATTTCCCCCACATTACGTTTACCATAAAATTTCTTCATGCTCTCAACATTGTTTCCTTTTACAGTCAGAGTCTTTCAGTTTAAACAAATAATTTCTTCCACTGTGGAACTAGTTTATTAAGCTAGGTATGCCATAATATGGCCTCAAATCCCAACAAATCTGGTATGAAATAAACGTGCTATAGGATCTGCCGCAGCAGATTTTTATCTTCTCCCCATCTACCACATTTTCATTACATCTTTAACAGTTCTACATGACTTTCTAAAATTCAAAGGAAAACAGCCAGAATAATCACTTGCTAAGAAAAGAAACTAAAATCTCAAACAAACTAGTTTTCCTTCCAAATTAATCTTAGAAGGGAAGGAAGACTAGAAACTGGACAAGAGATGTTGTACATCTTTAAGCTTTTTCATTGCTTAGTTTGTCTGCGAAAGAGGTGAAGCATTACTTCAGTTCCTGTTGTATTATTTTCTTAATCACAACAGAGAAAAATAATTCAGTGGAGATATCCAACTGCACCTACATGTTTCTACCATCTTATCTAAAACCCACCTCAGGCAAGGGTGATCACAGTTTGTATTTACCACCAAGCATTCCGTGTCTTTCTTAGCTGAGCGACAGTACAAGCATACTCTTGACTGCATTTTAAATTAAGTCACCCTCAAACATCAGCATGTGAAAGTGTTTCATTTTTCAACAACATGTCTGGATACATGTTAGGTACATTTGTCTTGATATTTTATTATTTTTCTTTATTTTCCTTTACATTCATTTTATTCTTTTTTACACTATTCCCACATCATTTATTTTACTAAGCAAATGTTAGGTTTCACTGTAATTACTCTTTCCTTCCCTCTCTGCCCACAGGATGAATTTAATACTTCAGTTTACCTTTTAAACTTGACTTTCCTATTTTAACTTACATTTTAAAGTTAGCAATATGAAATAGAAGGTTCTGTATGTTTAATGATTGTAAATTTAAAAATAAATCCGGTTTATGAAAGTCCTCAGCAGTTGGACTTCAAAAAAATAAAACATTTCTACAAGATATTTAACCAAAAAAGAATTGCCTGAATTGGAAAGACTGAGAAGCAAAAACCTGAGGGAACCTAACAAAGGAAAAAAACCCCAGCCTCACACCACTTATTTAGGCTAATTAAAATCCTAGATGTTGAATATCCTATCTACTTCATTGACCTGCCCAAATAAGTGAGTCTGAAACTGCTGAAGACAGTATAGCAATACTACAATTCCTTCCATTCCACTGAAGTACCTTTCTGAAGAGTGTCTGACGCTTCCAATTCACTGAACCTGTCTAGTGCTTTTAAAAGCTTTTGTACATCTAGTTATTGACTGGACTATGTGGGAGACATTGCAAACACTAAAAATACAAGACTTGGTCTCTGGATCTTTTGCACATGTGCTTATGCACACCAAATGACCAACAGCAAGCACCAGTCACAACAACTGTAACAGACTCCATTTAAAAGATTATATTTATTTCTTCAATTAGTAAACTCAGGTAGGAGATTAAACAAAAGGAACAAATTATTTGGATTACTATCACCTTAGATGTCAAAACAAACGGGAAAAGCTGACTCAGCACTGTTACAGAAGAATCAGTAAGTAACAATAACAGACGTAAACTTTTCATTAAAAAGGGGAACTGCACCTTAATAGGCATGCAATTAGCTAATAACACAGACGGCTTATAAAAAATTTCTTGCCCATGTTGCGTGGCAACTACTGTACCCATACTCAAGGTATGAAATGTCTACCTTTGTTCACTGGAGCTGTGATGTCAGGTGACCCTGTGGGCTCATTGATGCCCCGACACTTAAAACCCACCTACCAAACAATGTTGCTTCAAAGCTCTGATGCACGTTTTACTACCATCCTCCTACACAAAATTTAAAGTTTAAGGTCACAAGTACTGAATTGAAAATGAATGCTAAGTTGCCATATATCCATGTTGACATACTTTAAGCACTAGAAGCTGCATGCATTATGTTCATGGATATTACTGCACCAAAAGCCAGAACTGAGATCCACATCTTCTGTACCAAAAGATTTTACCCAATAGCATTCACAATCCAAACACATCATGGGATTAAAGAGAAAATCAGTATTAGACAGTGCATTGGAGGCAGTGTCAGTAAGAAGACATCAACTTGACAACTTTTTGGTGAGTTTACAACTCTCACCCCAATCCCCTTTCTACTCTGGTTCATACTGGCTCAAATCCCATCATCTGGGGCAGTCTTCAAGAAGTAAATTAACTCACAAAATATTTTTGACAGAACAAGCAACGTGATTTATGAGCATATGAACTGCCATCTAGCCAAAAAAAAAAGGGGTTGGAACTGTTAGAAGAAGATTTCAGTGTCCTTTCTCAAAAAAAGGCAGATACAACACTTGTACAGAATGCAGTTTACTGAGCTTTAGACTCAAGCATCATCCAACTGGACCTTCCTTATTCACCTATCTCCCAAAAAACAGGACACTGGCAAAGACTGGCCTAACAGAACATGTCTGCAAAGACGTTTATTTGAAACATCAATACTGCTGGAGGGCCAGGTACACTGACAGACTTATACGCTGAAACATCAACCCATTAGGTATCCATGCACCACCTGTTCCCTTATGTAAATCCCATACTTATTATTTATTAATTTAATCCTTTATTTAAAATTTAAGATCTAGCTCTTAGTGGCACCAAAACAAAGTCCTACTAATGTCCAAAAAATTGTGTATCTGAGCATTTCATTAATTGTTAAGAATCTCTCCTACACTATTGTGCTTACCTCACTCTGAAGTCTTCAGACATCAACTGACATAAATCCCTTGCTACTAAAATCTCAACAGACATAATAAATAATAATCACTTCCCAAAATCTATCTAGTTATGTGCTGCTCCCCTCACTGACAGAGCAGATCTCTTACTACTTGCTATCGTGGTACTAAAGAGAGCAGACAGCTCAAGATACTTGCTTTATTAAACTTTCCCTACTCAAAACACATTCACCAGCCATAACCGTACCTCAGTGTGTACCTCAGTGAACAGAAAGGAAAAGTAAATTTCAAACAAAGGATTTAATTAGAAGACAAAGAAATGAGGAAAGAATAGAGAAACCTTTCCTTAATCATACATCTTAATAGTTATGTTTTGAACAGTACAATCTCTCCTCAAAAAAAAAAAAAAAAACCTTTCTCACCCTCTCTTCACAGCTCAAAGAGGCACATCGTGCTGCACTAAAATTTGTGTTATGCCAAAAAACATCTTTACACTGTGAAATGTGGAGTATGTAAATGTAAAATGCAAAGTTTTTACATTGTGAAACATCAAGTACTCTGTTTTTCTTTGCTGGACGGTCCCCACACTGAATACTCCTAAAGTCACTACCAAGAGACATTTCACTGAAAAGAAAAAGATGAGCAGAGATTATATTTCCATCACTACTGCTATACTCTTGAACTCTTCCACCCTCAGGTTTCTCAAAACTTGTTTCAAGTATTTTCAGCTGGAACGTAGCATAAAACCTATGTAACAGGTTACACTGATTATTTGTCAATCATCCAAGAGAATAATTCTATTTGTAGTACCTTCTGAATTTGTCAGTGTCTCTCTCATAATGATTCATTTGGAATCACCTATTAGAATTAGGGTTTGTTTGTTGGGATTTTTCTAGCAATGGTTAAAAGCTTAATGGCTAAGCCTTGTAAAGTTTTTCATAGAAATATGTCATCCAACATGTAGCTATATTGACACCACTCAGGAGGATGTGACAAGCTGTCTCTATTTTTCACTTTCTGCTCCTATAAAATGAACTCCCGTATCCCAATTCAGTGAACTTCATCATTGCTACTTCATAATATCACCTTTCAAGAATATGCCCATACAATAAACAAAAGCTACTAATATAACATGGCTCTCGTCTTAAAATTAGGATTTAACAATATTTAGGTTGACCAGGAAAAATTAATGGAAAAAAATTAAAAAAACAACTAAAAAAATTCATCAGCTCAACTCTTAGCACAACACAAATGGTAGAGGTAAGCAAGCCTCTTTTTAAGAGAGAGGTTGCAGAAATACAGCAGGTAGGAATTTTTGGAGTTTCTCTTTCCCTTAAAGCACCTTACCTCTGTTTTGAATTACCTCAGCTAACCGTGTTGAATTAAATCTAGCCAACACGGTTTGTAGTTAGGTGCCCTTACAGTTTGTGAATGTAAAATGCACATAAAAATGGAATGATTGAGTAACAGGCAACAACAGCTGAAAAAAAAAGTAGGTGTTCAGAACTCCGTATTTATACACATAATCTGTAAAGCCAACTACAGACATTAAAAGCAGAAGCTACTTGGTACACAAAAAAGAAGAGTTTCATTGCAGGATACACACTAAGTGTAAACACCAGGATAATTAGTCCAAAAAATACAAAAACCCATGTTCTCAAAGGCTCCCTTACCTTGTGTCCCAAACCATAACAGATTAATTTATTAAGCAAAACAAACCATGAATTAGTGGTGTTAAAGAGATGCCATATGTTTACCATCCTTACATTTAATCCTAAAATATTTCCACTATTTAGCGACGTTAGCATCCATTTTTATAAAACCAAATGTATGAAAATTACTTAATAAACTAAGTACTACGTAAAAGACACCACAACGACAATTTGCATGGTATAGCTCCTGTCACCCCCCCACTCCTGTCTTTCCTTACTGATTTTTACACTTCGCTCTATAGGCTATTTTTCCCAACTTAAAACCATGCCGCAGAGTGCTCTTCATATAAACGCTCCCCGCACGGCTCTAACAGGTCTCCCTTGCGCACACCACACAGAACAATCACACGAACTACGGCTCTTCTAAAGTCTGACAGTTATTATTTGCATTCCAGCAGCAAGTAATAAACGCACTGCCTCAGAAAGAGCACCTCATCCCAGATTAGGATCTGGAAATACCACCAGGTCACTGAATCCCACAGCACTGCTGATGACCACATTTTCTCCCACACTTCCTACAGTGGGTACTGTAGGTAGTAGATACACAGGAGTTGAGCACAGAAATCGTTGGTGATGCTGAGTTTAAGAGACGGGAGGAGGCGCCCGGAACAGGTCAGACCAAGAGCAAGAACAGCAGGGTCTAAATTGGTAATTGTTTCTCTGGTTTGTATGGGACAAGGCAGCTCAAGGGGTGACACGAGACAAATGTAGACGGATCAAAACGCAGCAACTGCAGGGCAGGGAAGGCGGTGTGGGAGAGCTCGCAGCAGCAACACGACTCCGGGCAAGGAGCCTGCGGCAGGGTCCCGCACGGACATGGGGCGGGAGTGGCCGCCGCAGGCAGCGAGGCCGGGGCCAGAGCGCCATGTCAGGTGGCCGGGCGAGGAGCCCGGGCCCGGCCGGTCCGGGGCCCGCGGGTCCCAGCCTCCGCAACGACCGCGCCGGGGCCGCGCCCGGGCAGAGCAGGGCGGCCGGGGAGCGCCCCCGGGGAGCGCGCCCGGGGCCCGCGGCCGGACCGCAGGTCGCCTGCGCGCAAGAGCCGGCGGCGGCGCCGCCTCCGCGCACTGCCCGTGCCGCGGCCCCGCGGCGGAAGCAGCAGCGTCCCGCCGGGCCGCCCCTCGCCACCCGGCCGGGCCTGACCAGCACAGGCCGCGGCTCCACCGCCGCAGGCCCGGCCCAGCCCTGCCCGCCCCGGAGAAGGCTGGAGGAGGCCGCGCAGCGCAGCGGGGTCCTCTGCCCCCTCTCCTGCACTCCCTGCCCGCCCCGGTCGCTGCCGCAACCCGCGATAACTCACCCGCTCCGCCGCCCAGCGCTGCCCCGCGGCCGCGGGGGAAGGGACGCGGCAGCCGCGCCAAAGGGAGGGAGGGCGGCGCGCGCAGCTCGGCGGGGGCGCGCGCGCGCGGGCCGCCCCCGCCCAGGTGGTCGCGCCCGGCTCGGCTCGGCCCGGCCCGCTGGCAGCCGCGTGCCCGCTGCCCGCCGGTGCGCGCCCCCGCGGCGTCCGGCGCGACGGACCCGGCCGCTCACGTGACGGCGCTGCTGGAGGGAAGGGACGGGGGCGGGCGGGGGCGCGCGCTCTGCGCAGGCGCCGGGCGGGAGGGGCCGGGGGCGCGGGGCGGAGCCGCGGGACCCCGGGCCGGGCAGGCACCGGAGAGGTTCCCTCGGCGGAACGAGCCCTTGTGGCTGAGCCGGGGCTGTCCCGGGCACCCTCACTGGAGTCGGGGACCACAACAGCGAGAGGCGCCCGGTGGCAACCGCGGGCCCGGCCGTGCGCCTGCGGGCCCGGTTGGGCCCACTGGAGGGTGGATGGAGGGCGGCCGGGAGGCTGCTCCGGTTTTTCTCGTAAGACTTTGGCTGGGGACACACGTGGTGTGACCGGTGCATGTGAAACGACGTGGCCTTTTGTCTTCGGAGAGCAGCTGCCACCCCCCTCCTTGGTGCAGCCCGCGTTACACAACCTGCTTGTTAATCTGTCATGAGCGCCGGGGGCCCCGGGCAGATTCCTGCGGCTCTCCATGTGCCAGGCTCGTGGGTTCCTACATGTTGGACAGGAAAGTCTCCGCAGTCGGTCGGTCCTGGGCTAACATGTCCCATGCTGCCTGTCGGTGCAGGCGTGTTTTTGCCTTCTCTTTTCCTGGTAACAGTCTCCGAGTGCGCTGCGGCACCTGTGGCGCACATTCACACAAATCGACACCTCAGGGGCTGTCACGGTGTGCGTTTGTCGGGACATCAGAACCTGGAGTAATTTGGTCTTTACATAATGTTATCAAAGAGCAGGACTGTCTCCTGATTTGTGTTACAATGTTAGCTGAATGCAGCATTCGTTACGCTGCTTTCAGTTCTGATGGCTGGCACAAAGTGCACTGCACGCTGGTTCTTCCATGTACCAAGTTTCAATACCTCGAAAAGAGAAACTGATTTTTAATATTTCTAAAAATCAAATTTGAAATTATCTTACTAATTACTTTTTTAACGCTGCCTTTACATGTTCATAGTATTTTGTACTAAAATGCAAACTTGATGTAAGGATAAAAAAAGATGAAGTTAAAATGGATTGTGTTTCCTTTAGTTTCTTCTTTTTCAATTCTATTTTGAGTCTTTGAAATTGTGTTTTCTAGGGCTTTCTGTGGTGCCATGGAGGCTGAAATACATTAAATACTTGCTACCATCACACTAAGAAAGGAAGCATTAAACTGAAGGCATGGTAACACAGCAATATTTACAGGCAGTACACAAGGTAGTTGCAACGAAACAGTTTTGGAATAGTTTTTAACCTACTCAACATAATTTCTCCCTGTCCTTCCAAAGTTACAATTATGCACATTACTGCAAATTTGTTTTCTCCAGTTTTCCTCCTGTACTTTCCCAGTTTCAGAAGGTCTCTCTCCTTTCCAAAGCAAGTATCTTTTTAAAAAAGCCCTGAATTCTTATGATGGCACAGAACTGAGCTACTGGGCTGGTTGCACTAATTTCTTCAAAGGCTCTTTAGGCACAGAACTTTAAACAAGGTGCTAACCCTCTGAAATATTGTTGGTATTATACAAAGAAATGAAATTACTTCCAGAAGCAAAATTCAGCTAAACATAATTTGCACTGCACAAATTTGCCAGCATTCAGCCCTTTGATTTCATTACTTTTGACACAAGCAGCAGGCAAAGCATTGCTGGTAATCTGATCATTGTTCATTGCTCTATTCAGCTTTTTCTTTACACTGTCAAAAGTCACATAACTCCAGTGACCCTTCTCAGTTTATCAGAGTCCATGCACTTTTCTTTTGCCGTGACCACACTGTGCTACTCCCTTTATGTAATGAAATTGACCATCTGTAGCACCTGTGTTGCAGTTTAGCATTAAAAAAAAGAATACCCCAATAGCAAATTTCATAGGTGTTACAGAGTCCTTTGTATACGCTGACACACCAGGTATACACAATTACAACTGCACCATCTGCTCTCTTTTCTATCAGTATTTTTATCATGTAATCCCTTTACACTTGAGCTACTTGGTGATAGTCCAGATCTTGCAAGTTGTTTCCACTGGAAAGCAACCTATTTATTTTCAGTCTTCTAGTGCCCTGAACACAAGAAAAAGCAGCAGAAGGCAGTTTCTTTGCTTACAGTTCCAAGTCTCTATTTAGCCACGACTCTTCCCAAGAAGTTCATGAATTATATTCCATATACTCTTCCCATGTTTTTTGTTCTAAATGGAATTTTTGAAATATACTACATGCAGTCAGATCATGATCACACTGATCTTAAACTCGGTTTGCTTTTGAGTGTCAATTACTAGTTCTTTGGTTGTCAAAATGTGGAAAGGAGTTAGATTGCTCCATATGCTTATCTGGATAAAGAATGTATTGGGTATGGTGGTGGACGAACAGGTTTTCTCCCCTGCTGTAGGACAGTATTTGCTACTGTCAAAAAGCTGAGATATGTTTCAGCAGTTTACCATTAACTAGTCAAACAATGTCTCACAGGAACATCTTTCGTCTGCAAGATACTTGATTTAAATTATTTTAAAACCCAAGTGCTGCATTTATTTTAAAAATTGCAAAACTTAAAATGTCATACAAAGCAGTTAGACTTCTGAAATAAATTGAAGTAAATGTACTACAGCACCAGTTGCATTTATCTGCTGAATTTACAATATTGAACAAGCTTATTTTTTTCTGATGACTGTTTTCTGAAAGAGTCAGAAATACTACTTTGGCACCCCTTAATAATTGGATAACTGCTTTTCATACCACACTTGCCATGATTTTTCCCAGGATGAACAGCAAACACTGCTCACAATACCTGGGATTTACCAGTATCACTAGCTCAGGAGGTTAGCTCATTTGAAGTCTATTGTAAGTTACTGTGAATTATATCTTTAGCAAAATTTAAAACTTGGAGTTCCTCTGATCTTTTCTATTTCTTATGTAAGAAGAATTGGCTTTTTCAAATGAAGAACAATAACAGCCAATAATCTAAAATTTTCTAGTCCCATAATGGAAATCCAGATATTTTGATTAAGAAGATCTGATTTGACACAATTTTCCCTTTAATTTCCCACCTTTCCTTGCTTTAGCTAGTACAGGAACAGTAACAAGTGAAATAGAAATGACTAAGAATTTCAGGACAGGGAAAACAGAAACAAAATCAGAAAGTCAAGAACTTGGGAGATGAAGACTCTCAAGGTATGAAATAAACCTTTTGCAGCAAAGGGCTAACTCAAGATCAGGCAAGTGAATGAAGCCTGAGAATAGCAGAAGTAAAAAAGGTTGTGATTTAAATATGGGGAAGTTTGCATGCTCTCCATCAGAAGGATAACCTGCTTAACAACACAAAGTGATTGGATATTATAAAATTGTCCCACTGATTAGATTAAAATGGGTAGCAGCCAGCATCTACCTAGAAGAAAGTCTGTCCATTAGTGAAATTCTGTCTGAATAAAGACAGTGCAGAAACACTCCATGTAGGGTGGCCTGAGGCAGCATCCGAGAGCATCAGGGGTATATAGCTCCTGCCAGGTACCCATCCTCCATAGCATCCTACAAGGAACTCCCAGTTCGAAGGCAGGGAGAAGTATGAATCCTACTGTACAAAACCATGGAGAGGAAAGTAGGGTAGCCCATACCTGGGATAGGCAGGGGGTGTGTTACTGTGGAAAATATTGTATATCAAGTATAAAGGGATGATTGTGTTTGCAGTATGAGGGAACTCCATGCTTTTGCACATCTGCTGTGTCCCTCTTGTCTTTATGTGCTTTTACTATGATAAACTGAAGGTTGTTATAGTTGAATTAAAATTTTGAAGGCAAGTTCAGAGTTTGCATGCCCTGGCTTAAGACACAGATTTACTGGGGAATTGACAAAGGCAAACTAAGGTGTGTCCTTCTAGCACCATGGAAGTGCGCAACAACGCTGAGCGGCACCGTCCTGTTCAGATCTATTGTAAATATGCTCCTATGAATGGGGAAGAAGAGTTCACCTGCAATTCTCGCTCCTCTAAAGTCCAAATGTAATTCAAGTTCTATCTTCTTCAGAACAAGCATCAGTGAAACTTGATGATAAAGCATGTGCAAATGTATATGAAGGATAAGGATCAGCTACTTCTGTTACTCCATCAATACAGTGAGATTAAGACTCCAGTCCACTAGAAAATATGCATTCCATCCATTTCGGTTTTGTTACAGACACAGGTTACATATAGTATTGAGACTGAATGTCTTCTACTATGTGAGTATTCCTATGTATCTAAACACTGCCATCTGATTTTCTTCAGCTACACTTCAGGAGTTCTCATTTGAATCAGAAACTGAAGTAGGCCACTTGATCTTCTGGCACTGTCCCTATCGTTTCTTGTCAGACCACTATTTAAACACTATTACCTCACAAAGAGCCTTTCCACTGATAAGGAACTTGTGTTGTTATTGAGATAATTATCAATGCATTAGGATAGCATGTATCAATATTAACAGCAGTCATGCAGGCCACCATTAAGACAAAAATAATGCCACTTGCCATGGTTATGTGTAACATAAACCCATATCAATAAAAAACAGCTTATAATTGTCAATGGTTATTACACATTAAGAGTAAAGTATGTGGACAGAAACACTTCACCTGACACTTTGAACTATTGCATCTAAAGAAGTTAGGTGAAATTTATTTCATCTACCTGTAGATACCAACACTGCAAACTGAATTTGCCATCCCATGCTCCCTTTACAGAATACACTCTCATCTTTAGAGAGTTCTTCATCTAGCCTATTTTAGGTATATCTTAGCATAGGAGATCTGAGACATACGCCTAAGAAGTGGAAAAAATTCCTTTCACTAAGTGTAAGGGAAGCTTCTGCTTATGTGTAAAAATCTGTATTTCTTCAGTTAAGTCCCTCCAAGCTATTCATAAACCCTGCCAAATTTCAGCCTGATTTTAAGATCTGACTTCAACTTGTGAAGTATAACTGTTTTTTTTTTTTTTTACAGTAGGATTACAGAAATACATTCAAAAAGATAACAGTAATTTTCTTCAAACATTATCTCTGGTTTGATAACTTTCCCAATACTGACAGAAAATACTTGCTTATTAATGATACGGCAAAATCCCAGCAAATCTAAAATACTGTTTTGAGCTCTCTCAGTCATTATTTAGGTCATGTTGCACATATTAAAAAAAGGAAAAATAGTGTTAATAATGCTGCAGTCAAGCACTCAGAAGCTTAAAAACAATTAAGGTAAGGTCATCTACGAACCCTCTCAAATATGTTTATTTAATTACAGATTTTTCCCCCCATCTCATCTGTAAGGATAAACAATGCTCACATAAATGAGCAGTGCTTTACTTTTCTTACTGCCAAAGATCCTAAGTCTAACCTTGGATTCATCCTCAATACCGAATTACACATTTTATGTTTCTTCTGCAATAATGCAGATGGGTCTGATTACTTCAGAAATTACTGCTTATCTCCACAACTGCCCCACTAATTTAAGGACTGGAATGGATTTTAATACACAGAGAACTGAAGACAGGGAGATTAACAATCAGATGTATTTTGAGTACAGTCTGAAGTGATTCAGGACTGTTCAGAAACAGAGTTCTACAAAGGTTCATATATATTTAAGTACAGTATTTATAGACTTAAGTTGAAACTGACTGCTAAGCACTTTTGAGAATCACATTCAAGAAAATCACATTCAATTTTATACCTAATTTTGGATAATCAGTAACAAAGTACTTTGACTATCTTTCCTCCAAATTTTTAAGGGACCACATGACAACAATATCGGAATTCATGTTTTCTGCCGCACTAATTGCAAACTTTCCCCTCACCCAATTTCCCATGAACATTTCTGCTACATGCTAAGAAATCCTATAAATACTAACACAATTTACAAGCCACATTACATAAAGTCCACAGCACAAACCAATCTAGCGGATGACAACATATGTACTACAACATATCTCCTGAGAGGGGAAAGCAGTTATACACTAATTTTAAGCATCCAAAATTAAATGTTACATTAAAGTCTGTCTTCCATGCCAGGTTTTAGCCTTAAGAAACAATAAATCTGTTTTAAGCATTTCTTCACTTGAATTTCTAAATATGTAAATATAGATTATATATACACACATTATATGGAATTTCATTCAGCTTTTGTGTAGTTCCATCTGCTATCCTATCTTTACAAGTATTGTTGAAAACTACCAGAATTGTTACAAAAGAGGGGAAGGTTTTCTGTTCCTTAGAGTCATGTCTAAACAGGGAGAGTTCAGAAGTTGACTTTTTGCTTTGAAACACACACACTTTTGTAAATTTTTCCTTGTTTACTGAAATCAATGGAATTCAAGACCAGTCTCAAGTTTAGAGTTCAATGAACCAAACTTCCATCACTAGCATGTTAGAGCTCTCAACTGAAACACATCCCTCCTAACCCTGTAAAGACAGAGCAAAAAAAAAAAAAAAATCTAGCTAAGTACAGAAATTGCACTAATAATTTTAAGTAAAAAAATTCCAGGCATTTTACTTGTACTTGTTTTACACATTTCTCCTAATTTTATGGGTGACCAAATTAGGATTTTTAACTTGAATTGGATACTAATATGTGTTAAACCAGTATTTACATCAGTCAGCCTGGCATACTGATGAGTTACAGAATTTGTAAAGATTTTGTCTTTGGTATTGTTCCTATAATCTAGTCTGTCTTGACAACAGAAAGACTGATGACTTTGCATGTCATTTCAAAATATTTCCTCACTCAAATGAAGCTGTATTCCATTAAACAAAATACCTTTTAAACCATGTTCAACTTCCAAAGGAAAGATGATCTGAAGTTTATTTTAGTACTTCAAAGATTGTGCTGTATTATATTTTAGGCATTTTTAAATCATACAGTGCTCTTTATAACGAGGCTGTAACTTCTCCTAAAGCAATCCTTCAGAAATCTCATTGATACTATGATCCCATCTCACTGTTTAGAAAGGAAGAGATGTATTACCAAAGTTTAACTTTAAGCCGGTATGAGCATTGATCACCTCAGCGGGCTACTAAGAGCACCTTCAAGTTCTCATCAGAAAGTTTAGTCACCACTCTGGAAATACATATAACAGTGTTTGCTCACACAATTTTTGGGACATCTGTTTCAATCTTGACAATGAAGCACTCTATCATACTATTTTTACCTGAATTCTAATGGTACTGATTCAAGTGTTCTCCAAGCTTTACTGATGCATATCCTCTTCTACTTTACTGCAAAAACCGCTTCAAGAACACTAAGCAAGTAACCTATTTTAGTACTGGGGACAGCAAGTCACAAGTAAGCTACATGAAAAAATACTGTACTTTCTACCATTAATTTTTGTCCACATTTATTTATGAGTAAAACAAACAGCAAACATTACAGCAAAGGGGACATTCAGGCCTAGATTTAAAAAAAAAAAGAAGAAAACAGATGCCTGACTAGATTCTGAATTTAGGCACCTCAAGACTGATGACAAAGTACACAAAAGTAAGTGGAAGTGATGAGCATTTCAGCAAACTTCGTAAGTGCATTTCAGTATTTATTTAGATGTTTTAAGCTCTCGCACTAGATTTTACAAGCTGGTGAACACTGGCAAAAAGTATTTCTCCCACAGAACTATAACCACACATTCCCAAGACAGTATAAATATATGGTTGAACTAACATTAATACACATCACCATTTTATCAATTACATAATAAAACAAATTATCAAGTATCCAAATATTAAGTTACGCAGCTTGAAAGGCATACAAAATATTACAGAGGTCTGCCCAAGTCATAGCAGAAACTCAAGAAGGAAAAACAAAAAGAAAAGAAAAAGGTCACACTTTCAACAAAGCAATAGTTGGTAAACAACTCTCAGTAGGTACAGTAAAAGAAAACTACAAGATTTTTCAGAAATTTTCTGATTAAGAAGTTTTAGCTACAATAACAAAGCATTTCTACGTTTTAAAAAAATATTTACTAAAGTAAAGGGCATATTCTATACTTCCTGCACAAGACAAAGGCAACATTTTACTAGAAATATTAAATAGCCCCTCCCAACCTTTTCAGGCCCTCTGTTAAGTTGCACATGAAGTGCCAACATTAATTTTACTGTAAGGCTTTTTGTCTGGAGACATTAAAGACTTGTGTGCTTCTGTACAATTTAAAAGATCTTCTACATGAATAACCAGAGTAATGACTTTTAATATGGAGAGGTTCAGGTAACATAAAAGTACAGATGCAGGGGTTAAAAGTTGCTGTAATTCATAGTATTAAAAAGATAGACTGTGCAAATCCTGATAATTCTAGTGCGATTGTGGGAGACAAAACATACAGTGAGCAGGCAAGACTACTTTAGAGGCCATATTCTTCAACATTGAAATGACAGTAGAAAAAAAGATAGTAAGGTCCAGGATAAGCTGGTAGTTCTCACATCATCAGAACTATGCTCACTTTAAGGAAAAACATGTAGCTGATATGCTGGGTATTTTGGCACCTAATCTCTCTACAGATTGATTTATTTTAGTACCCCAATTTTTAGTAGATGAAACTAGGTCAGTAAGACTCAATGGCATGATTAAAGGATATTTGATCTGATAATTAATGAACAAGGAGACAGCTCAGAAACAGGGTACAGCAAAAACATTTACTGGGTCTCCAAATAGACAGATATTTACTAAACACAGGAGTTGCACTTCTACTGAGCCTTTAGCCTAATAAATACTCCTAAGGAAGCTTCCTTTACTACTAAAAATACCAGACTGATGTCTTTGGCATGCAGTCTGTTTAATTCTAGTTTCCATCCTTTATTCCCAAAGAAGTACTATAGGCTGTTGAGCTTCACTGAATACAACAATTATTTCGGTGACCATTGGAGTCTTTAAAACGCAGACGCATCTTGGGGCGGTATTTCTCCAAGTACAGAAGTTGCTTGCTGTTGAAAGCTCCACGCCGCTTCCTAGATGAAAAAAAAAAACAGATTTGAAACAGAACATTATGCTACTGCACAGTGAAATCATATCACTAACCAGAGAAAAATATTTTTAGGTCACTTAAAAAAGCCACCTTTAAGTCAAGGCTATAACCAAGGTAGGGATAATTGGAAGTTAAGTGCCAGGAAAGAGGATGGTAGCTTCCTTTCACAAACACCTCACTGGACCACATGCTCAAAGGAGTACGTAGGATTTTAGACAGTGTTCCAGCCTATAATAAGCACAGGCCAGAGATTTTACATTAAGATATTTAGAAGAAACTTCAAAAGGAAGCTACAGAGCAGATGCAAGGTGGTCTTCTTGAGAGCTGAAGTTATTCATTCCCTTAAAATAATTATGAAGAATAATACAATAGTAAGAAAGTACATAAACATTTAAAGTCCCCATAATAAGATGCTGAACAGAAATGTAGCTTTCTTTGTTTTCTCAAACTGCCTGTATGTGAAATAAAGGTACATGTTGGCTCACTGGAGTACGTAGCTGGCTTCCTATTCCTCATTTCATATACAACCAGTACAAGCTGAATTTAATCCTTCAAAGGCCTGGCAATTATGCAATAAGTATTTTGTTATTGTTTGTAACAGATGCAACTTCTTTTAAATATAGCTAAAACCTGATAAATTAAAACAGTGAGACTAAAACTGTTCTCATCCAACTTAGATACATTTGATTTAAAAATTCAAGGAAATATTGGCCTTCAGTAGACCACTAAAAAAGACAAAGGTATTCTGCCTTTCATATGTAAAATAAATGAAGAGAACTCTGCAAATCTAACTGAAAATTAGGGTGTTTGTTAATGGTTGTTTTGTGTTTTTTTTTAAACCTCCTCGTGTAATTATGTATGGAGTCTGGTTTCAACAGAAAAACACCCATTCCACAGGTCCAAGTCTTACAACACTGACTGTATGCAGCACAATTTCAGATGTACTAAATTAAATACCTTACCAAAAAAAAGGCATCAAAGACAAGAATAACGTTCAGACTTTCCTTCAGTGTCCAAGGATGCATCAACATATTGAATCTTGGGAACAGCTATATGTTAGTGTCATACTTACTGTCTTATGAACTGCACTGCATCTTCATACTTCATTCCACATTCTATCAGTGCAAGAGCAACTAAGACTGGAGCTCTGGTTAAAAAAAAAAAATCAGTTTAGCTTTTGTCAAAGCATACTCAGAAAAACAATTTACTTTACACCCAGTTCTCTCTTCTGCATATATGATGTTTTCTTGCTGGGAAAGCAGAGAAGGCAGAAGGCACTTCTACATTGACTGAGACATTGTATCACCTGGTTTTGAGTTTACCATTCTCATCAAATAGGGGTTTAATTAAATTAGCTGTGATCATCCTTAGCTTCATTAATCTGACTATAGGCGCAGAAGAGGACAACAGAAATAAAATGCAAGTAATCTTTAACCATTTGTTTCAAATCAATGGATTCTGAGGAAGAGTTGTGTATGGGTTTCTATTCTCCACAATGAATTATCGTTAGAAGCAGCCAGGATGCCAAAGCAGAAGTCAGAAGAGGGGTCAAGTTCAATAAGAACCAACAAATCCTAGAACTAGTGTCACAAGTTTTAGGAACAGATGCAATCCACAGGCTGCTGCACTCCCCTGAGGATTTTCTTGTTTGCCATGTTCTTCCTCTGACAGAATCAATTTTCAGTTAAAGAGTTTTACTTAAATCAAACTCAAATACATCAGCAATGTATGACTCAAAAAAAAAAACCAAACAACAAGACAAAACCTCATGCTGCACACTAGCAACAGACTTGTGCATATAGTAGTAAGTTTAAGTGGTTTCGTATGTTCAGGGATTTAAAAGAAAACTTACATGACCGAAAGCTAGGACCGTCTTTTCAACTAATTAACTGTCCAGTTTTGAGGAAAAAACAACTGGTATCATTCTAAGCAGCAGAAGAGGACTTGTTTTGGTAACATTCATCGCTACAGTAAACTTTGTTATGTGTGAAGCCATAATGCAGTGGATAAGCCAGGCTTATGGACAAAAAGACCAAGAACCTCCACTTTATATTGGACATGCTGAAATCCATGGCTAGAACATAGCAACTCCTTTTTGAACAGATCTAGTTCCCAGGTAGTCTAGAACAGCAGAAAAACAATTGTTTTCTCACAGCTGTTGGAACTCTAATAAAGATAGTGGCAACACACAGAAGGGACCGGACTAAGAGGAGAATATTTTTAGCATTATCCCTAAAACTTTTCACGTCACTCAGAAATTAGACAAACAGCTTTGGGACTTCGGAAAACACTTTTCATCCCTCAGGTAGGTGGTGGATGAAAGCTGGCCTTGATGTGCTGGAACCACCCACTATGTTTGTGGTTAACAGTTACAATGCCCTTGGTTCAAGGAGAGTGGCAACACTGGTGAAATGGAGATGAGAGAAAGCAGGCAAGTCACTAAAAACCAAATCCATTAGGGAAAAACAGACAAAAAGCCTCAATGGGGCACTCATCAATATACTAGGTACAAGAACAAACTTGTTAACTCAATTCTGTAGACTTTGTGAGAGCTATGACCAAAGCATCATCTCTTGACCTAAAGACTTTTAATAAATACATATAACAGTTTCCTGTCATTTTAACTACTTTAAGTATGAGGTCACTTTAATACTGGATACATAACTATTTTATATTTGCCTCAAATAAGCTTTTGCACTAGATCTTAACAAGTCTGACCAGGGATGACAATTCAGCATATGTTTAAAATTTCACCCACCTTCCAAGACCAGCAACACAGTGTACAGCAATACAACAACCAGGTTCTTCACGAAATTTAACTTTAAGGAGGTTCAGCCAATCGTCAACAATCTGGTTGGATGGTGGAGCACCGTCATCAAAGGGCCAGTCCTAGAACACAGGATGACAAATACATAAAACAGAATTCTTGTAAGACATATGCATAGGCAAAAAGAGGTGGGGACACAGTGGACAAAGAGCTGACAGCTGAGAAAACAACTCATACCTACAATTTTCTAATGGTTTAACTATAGCAATATTACAAATACATTCCTTTCAATCAGTTTTCATTGATCACATGATTTAGCTCAAAACTGAACTTTTTTTCCTGACAAGAAAAGATGTCTGCACATCTTTTTCCTTCATCAGTTGTTGGAATACACTCAGAGTTAATAAAGTGGTGTCAAATAATCTTTTTTTGGGGGGAAGGGGGTAGGGTGAAGAGGGAAATGCATTGATTTTGAACTCTGCTTCTACACTACTTACCAAAACCTGAATGCCTTCTTTTTCCACCGGAGCAGTGTCATAAGTAGCTTCACACACTCTTACCACTGTGGTAACACCGTATTTCTTAAGTTCCTAGGGAGTGAAAAAAAAAAATGCTGTAAGAGTAAACTAGCTTCACTTACCATTTAATTTTCTCAATAAGCCAACTTAGTAACTCATTCCAAAATTTTCAGTAGCAAAACTCATCAAATGCTTGCCATCCTGCAAAGACACAGAAAGCTGAAATGACTAAAAACTTGTGCGCTAATGCCAAATATTTTAAGCTCTTCTGCAAACATATGTCTTATCTGCAGTCTAAATTTTGTTATGTTGGATCAGACTTTTTTCTTTAGAAATCAAATCCAGAAAAATACTGATTAATCAAGTCCATGTCCAAAAGATCATTCATTTTAAAGGAACAGGAAAGCTACATACTTCACTAAAAGTACTGTGAGCAAAGTTCACATCTTCCCCTTCTCTCTCTGCTTAAAACAACAGGTTTGTTAGACCACTTACTCTTAAGAGTTACAAGCACAGGACAGTAAGTTATATTTCAGTTCCTGAGTTGTCATAACAAAATTTAGCTTTCCATTTTGCTATTACCCTACATTAAAAAAAAAAAAAGCAATCCCTCTTCATTGTCCCTGCAACAACCCCATCATTCACTGCCACAGTAATGACTGAAGCACAGCCTAAGCATACTCTCACCTGATTTACTTGTGAGAGTATAAAGGCAAGCAAATGTTACCTTGTTCTGTTTCCTGTAAATAATCCTGCACCAAATGCAGAATTGAGCTGTAGTACACCTAAAATCTTGCTAAGGAGGGACTTAGCAATCTTGGATCTTCCCACGAAGTAGCTCTGCAAGGAACTTATTAGCATACACACACACTTTATACAACCATGTACTTTCTAGCTCCAACATGCTAAATACGTGGTTTAGACAATAAATTCAGTACTAGCAATGTATGCCAAGCCACTGGCTTTAGTCAGGAGCATGTACCAAAGCACTTAAAGTAGCCTCAACAGCTCTGGGTGCAGAGTAAGCCTATTGTCACAAATTTCACTCAAGCAGACACTATGACACAGAGGATCCTCTTAAGCTACACTAAAACCATGATCTGCTAATAGTCAAGGAAGCGAGGCAGTGAAAGCATTTTGCAATCCTTTTATTTGTTCCTAAGGTTCTGACCCACAGTATGTATCACTATGCAGCAAGTGCAAGGAAATGTTACACCACTTCAGCCCAATCTGAATATGAGCACCTACCACTAAGAGATGTTCATATCGCTCTACACATAACTCTGCTAGATAATTCCTGTTTTCAGACCTAAACAATGTACTTAATGTACCGTGTACTAGACAGTATAATTCTTACTTCACCTCCAGAATTACATTTGTGAAGGCCAAAGTATATGTGATTTGTCTGCAGATTTGCAGATATCTGCAGATTTGTCTGCACATCTTCAAAGCACAGCACCATCAATATACAGTCTCAGTATGTCCTCATATGGCTTTCACAGAAGTTATTAGCTACTAAAGGAAACTGTAAATACAGAATGCTGTTCAGGGATTAAAAAAAATACATCAATAAGAATTCTGTACCAGCCTTACCTCTATGAATTTGTTTAAGGTTGCATTGGTTGGATTATGTGTGATCAGGAATCTCATGTTCTTGTAGGTGATTTCCACAGGAGCTGGGCGGTTCATTCGGGCCATATTGATTTAGTTAAACATGCAACAAGATTATGAAAGGATAAAAAAATTCTAATACAGAAGTGATGTAGAGAAACTGAAGTCTACTTCACTATACTCCACGTGAAATTCTCAGTGCTTGGAAGTATGAAGTTGGGAGCAATGGGAAATGAAATGAACCTCCTAACAAGAAGCAGCAATTCTTCAATCCAGTAATACTGAGGCAAAAGAAAGGCAGTGCACTGAGGTTTACCCCATCCAGGTCTGAATTCCGTTGTTAAATGCTCTGCCAATTTAAATTCAACACTTCTTAGCCTGGTCAACCACTCTTAGGGGGGCTTCTTGGTGGAGTAGTAATGAATTTCTACAGTTCACTTGTCTGCATAGAGGTCGTGCTGTGCCTGGCAGTAGTCTCCACTGCCCTTCAGAAACTCCATAAATGTGTGACCAAGAACACCACAGAACTGCTGTAGAGAGAAGGGGGGGAAAAAAGCGTAATGAGTACAGGTGAAATAAGGCCGTAAGACATCAAGCTTTACAAAATGAAAGAATAAAAACACAGCAACTAAGAAGTTTCACAAGTTTTATTTTTTATTCCAAGAATGAGGTCTGTTTAAGAATCCTGTTACCTTTCTTAGCATGGATTACTAGAAAATAAATACATTTACTTATTACAAAGTTTACCTGTAGGATTTTTGCAACACCAAATCCTGTTACGTATTAAAATACCAATTTCAGATGTGCTAAACACAGCAACAAGTTTTAGGAACCCCAATATTTATAAAAAGAACAATTCTTCCAAGATACCCATACAACTGCCTTTGCCATTTTGAATTGAGAGACATCACAACATCTACTAAAGTTACAGTGTCTAAAGTTGCAGAAAAAAGTGCGTATAAATCCACCTGACTCAAATAGGAGGCCTTGAAAGCACATGCAGTCTTTGTGGCCTAACAATACAATGTGAGCTTTTGAACAGAGGCTTTTGACACACACAGGTTTCTAACTAAGGAACATTTCACACACTAAAGGCTGAAGACCAGTAGCAACTTTCATATGTTTTAACAGTCTTTTTACACCATGACTTCATTAATCTACTGAGACAACAGTAACAGTCTAGCTAAAAACATACATAGGCAAGTTTAGGTCATTCCTGTCCAGTGGTATGCTGCTTAGCTATGGTTAAATTTATATATATAATTACTGCAAGAAGCAATCAGGAATTAAGATAGCAAATTAACTACTCCAAGTTGTGTATTTATTTGCAGATGGTGCAAATGAACCACCCATATGTGCTTTTATGCATAGTGAAACCCTTACAGCAGATGCGTAGTTTTATGCTCAGCTACTCTACCAGTACTACTGCTTATACCTGTCTATGAAACAGGAGAGTAGAAGAGGGGAGTTCTGTTTTCCAAAAGAGAGGTACAAGTCAAACTACATGTCCACTAAATATACTTAGGTATTAGAGAGAAACATAACCAATCCTACAAATATTTAGCAGAAAATATTATTTATGTTGATCAGTCAACCTATTTGCATGTTTTCAGACAGCTTCCTGGTAAGAATTTTAATGAGCGTGTTAAGTTACAGGCATGACTTGTAAAAAACAAACAAATCAAAGAAACACATAATAAAGCCCCAACCTGCTAACAAATACAAGCATGAAGTTAACAGAAAGAAACTAAGATGACAATTTCACATCCACTTTGCTGCTCCTCCAGAGACACTACCATCACCTGGTAGTGATATAGACTAAAGGATTTGTTTCCCAGCTACTTGTAGAAAAAGCTACTTCAGTATTTATCTTTAACAACTTGAGAGGGAGCAAGAACTCTAAATATAATAGGCGTGGAAAAGGAGTAAGAAGGATCCTCTGAAGTCAAAGGTCAACAGAGTAACAGGAACCAGAAGAATTCAGACTCGGAAGAACTCCAAGAATCATCATCTGACTCACCAGTCATGCCCTAGCAAGGTGGCAGGTATGCATTCAAAAGCCTCCTAGGACCAGATCTAGGGAACTGCTAAAATAGCAACCAAAAAAAAAGAACTGAAGGTAAATTATTTAAAGTCACTTTCAATTAGTTTAAGGAGCAGAACAGCAAAAAGAGATGGGATAGCTTTAAGCAGATATAACTGCACAAGGTCTTCTGCCGCTTTTTGCACTGCACTGGTAAAACTCATGTCAATTTCTTCTTAAGACTGCTAAGAAGAATCATAGACAGACCCTTGCCCTGTTAAATGATGAGGGAGTGAAGGCTGTCAGAAACACAAATGCATGCAAGTGAGCTTGAGGACACACAGAATGGAGTCATTAGGGTGAAAACCTTTTAAGTGGCAAAATGGAGATTTTGGGGAGAAAATAAGATTTAACATGTCGCCATACCAGGGCAGGTAAGAAGAAGTTAATCAGGATTCATCCAGTCTTCTAGGCAGGCTGCCCTTGGTTTGCAACTAGGAGTACTCAAGATACCAGAGAAACCAGTGAACACAGAAAAGGGCATGCAGCAAACTATTAGTTAAGTAAAAAATCCTTCTTTTTAAAGCAGATTGCTAATGGCATTTTAGAAACTGGGTGACCAGTTCAACTTCTTATACAAAGCAGAAGGCAAGTAGATTATGCAACGTTACATCTGAGTTCCATGTCTTATTAACCCTTACAAAGGAATACATTTTGTTAATTACTGACTTAACGGTCAGGATTAGACACATCAGAACCTTAGTAATTCACACATCTAAGGACCTAACCAAGCATGTACTTAAGCCTCGATGTTTGCCTTGGCAACTACTGCTGCCACACTACAGAGGACCAAAGCTCACATTTTCCTTTGATGTGAATGCCATCACTTCTCACCAATACTAGCAGGAAAGATTCATAGCAGACCAACTCCTTTAGGCAGCAACTGTACTATCCCAAGACAGCTTTGCCAACATAGTTTCATTCTGTTCTGAGCATCAAATAAAAATTGAAGATGATACATGGGCATGCTGTTTGCTTTATGCAGTTACAACAGTGTACAAGGCTTCACCCACCTCCAGCAAAAAGACCTGGAAGATGTGAAATCAGTGAATGAAAATAGTATTGCAGGAATTACGATGACCTTGGGCTTTGAGGGAATTCAAATGATGTCATGAGCTTTCAAAAGACTTGGAAATACAGCTTTAAAATTACTATATTGTCTCATACGGTTTTGGTAGGTAAGCTATCAAAACAGTTAACACAGTGCATGAAAGCAAAAAGTTGCATAAGCGAAATTCAACCACGTAGTGTTGAATGCAGAAAGTTCTTTAACAGAGTAACACCAACTCATCATTTGTACCATCAAGTTGGGTACCCCAGCATGTTCTTTTCAATTTACATATAAATTTTCCTTGAGGAAATTTAACACTGAAGGATTTTGGAAAAAGTAGCAGTTTCCATCCCAACAGCCCAACATTTAGACAGAGCCACCAAAATAAAATTGGAAAATAAAAACTGGGTTTAGTATGCCAGGACCACCTACCGAGAGAAGGCAACCTGTCCATTATAGCTGCATTAACTATGATTGTATGATCAACTACAATTCAAGCTAGGAGAAGTTAGAGAATAGTCTGTTCAAGTAGGAGGAAGGCATCTTGAAAAGAAAGACTTTAATGCATGCCCTTCTATGGGACAGAAAGTTGAAGCACCTGTCATCATTGACAATCACATTCACATGGCTGTTTATTTGGGGTTTGAAACAATCACTTATGTCTCACAAAAGTTGTTTATGAGAGTAATCTATTAGATCATTATTGATATGAGGAAAGCGGAGAGGGACAAGGTTATCCCACACTGTTGACACTCTGGTTTGCAACTCAGTAGCATCTTGAAAAGCATGCAAACAAAAGCACTTGTTAATACAGTTATATGACACTTTACCTTTCAGAAGATGTGCAAGATGGTTCATGGTTCCTCAGCCCACCTGCTCATAGACCAAAAACACTTATACCCAGAACCAACTATGTGGTCTCACATTCTCTTAAGTCAAGACCTGACACACACTCACCTACTAAAACCATAAGACTAAAACTAGAAAACTAAAAGAAACTGTTTCATAACAATTTGAGAACACCTACAAGGAACTTCATTATTCTAACTTACTACCCAACAAAAAGATACTGAATGACAAATACCTATGACTTCCTCTTACTATTCAAGGCCTCAGTAGCAACTGCCAAAGCAGACAGAGAGGAGGGAGAAGGGTAAGGGGTACAAACTGGGAAGCCATTACGCAAGGTAGAGGCACACCTTGGCAAGATGCACCTCCTATCTACGGGGCACATAAATGCTTGTCCTTATGATAGCCATAGTAATAACACTGTCCATTTCAGACCATGGAAAGTGACCCACTGCCTATGAAAACACATTCATATCTCACCAATGGGAATGGAGAATCCAAAGGTTTACCATAAATTTGTTGCGACATGCTCTATGCCGAAAGGATATTCTTGTGGTTCAAGTATGCAGTGAAGGGGGAAGAAAAAATATCTCAAAACTTCCTGTATAACAAGTCAATGCAACTTTTAGAGATGATGAAATGGAGGCCATGTGATTTGGTTCAAAGTTCTTCTGCTTGGACCACAAAAACAACATGCAAAGAAGCCTTAACAGATATTGGAGAAAATTAAGACATCACAGAAACCAATCCATCCCCTTGTCTAGCACTTCCTCCTGAGTTTCCAAAAGCAAGGAATCTCCAAATGACATAACACTGTCACTTTAATAGCAAACTACATAAATCCTGTCATTCTACTAAAAAACTATTCCATTATGTTTTAAGCAATAACATGAGAAATGTAGTACATACTGCAATAAATGTCTGCATGTATTTCATCGAGTTTAATTAAGCCATGAATGCCTAACAAAAAGTTGCAACTGAGAAGAATGCAGTAACGACTACCACTTAACACATAAATATTTTTTGTACTGATCCAATAATTTTAACTTTTTGAAGAAGGTGACAATCTGTTGTTAGTTTATGGTTCAGTAATACCCTTATCTGGGTGTTCTGGTTAATGTTTAAGACAAGAGATTGCTTACAGTCAGCCTAAATGCTGGGATAGATCCGGCATTCTTATGTGGCGTGTATTTTGTCAGAACAGGAAAAGTTTCACTTGGGAGAAGTTATTAGATAAGGCTTCTATTTATTTAGTGTCTTACTACACAGTTTCAGTAAGACAATGACATCCTGTTCCCCTGGCTCTTGTTATATCTGTCATGCATTTTTATTTCTCATTCTCATATTTTTGTCTCACGGCCATGCAATTTCTGTATTACTGCTTCCACATTTTCACTCTGAAACGACTCTCTTCCTGTAAGACGATTTCAAAACCCTCTGCTGTTCCATCACTGGAATAATATGAGCTGATACTTAGGTGTAATCTTCAGGTTTCTCAATTTGGCAGTTTTATGAGATTACAAAGAGACAGGGTTCATACTTCTGAGTCACTGCTTTCGAAAGACTCCGCAGATGCAGGTAGACATATTGGAAAGTTGTCTCCAGCAGAAATAAGAAACACCAGATTACTGGACCTTCATGCCACCAAAACTGTACAACTGTCAGCTCATAATACTTGCAATGTGCATAGCTGGCTACCAGTGAGCAAACAATCCTGCTTCCATTGTCATAGACGACTTGATTTTGTTAATTCTTTATCTTTCTTCCTTTCCTGCTTTTGGAGGGCATACTACCACCAACAAGCCGTGCATTCTTTGATTTTTTTCTCCTTAAATACACACTGTGCTCTGTAGTCACATATGTTAGGCAGCAGAGGCACCGAGATTACTAGAGGAGTTAAAAAGGGAAAACAAAACAAAAATCGACAAGAGAAACCTTCCGAAGCTGAACTGTGATCCACCTCCAGAAGGAAATGTCTTCCTTGAAAAGACAGACAGCAAGGTCTTGAAAGCAGTTTTGGTCAAAATTAAGGTATCTGACTGTATTCGTGAGCTTTTGAGGCTTAAGATCGTTACAGAAACATCCGCTTCAACATGTACTTAAATGACTCCTCTGCGGACTTTTCCTGTCGAACAATGCCGGCTGCACACCCGAGTTCGGGTATACTCCACCTCTACTGCACAGAGCTCATTTTGGAAAGGACTCACGTCCTCGCTCGCAGCCGGCACTGACTCCCCGCCCGAGTACGGCGGAGACAAAGCAGCCGCTCGGCCGCCTTCGCCCCGGCCGCAGCCGCGCACGTGGGGCCGCGGCGGGGGGCGAGCGTCGGCCGCGGCGGCCAAGCCTGGCAACCGGCCTGGCAGCCAGCCGCCCACGGGCAAGCCCCGGCTTGCCCGGACAGCCCCGGGCTACGGCCACCCCGCAGCCGCGGGGTGCCGCACTCCTGGCCTGTCTGTCCCAATCTCTCTCCCCGGCGCGGAGACACCGTCCCGGCCGTGACAGCGCCCTGCGGGCCAGGCCGGGCCGTCGCCCCGACTGCGGTGGTCACGGGTTCGCCTCGATCAGGCTCCCGACGCGGAGCCATCTTGTCCCCTGGAGCCGCCGCCCGGCTCGGCTTCCCCCCGGCAGGGGGCTCCCGGCACGGCCCAGGGCGCGGAGCCACGGCCGCGGAGGCGCTGCCCTTCCCGGCGGGCGGCCCGGCCTGGCCCGGCGGACTCCGCCGCACAGAGCCCGGCGGGAAGAAGGCCGGGTCGGCGGGCGGGGCAAGCGGCAGCCGGGCTCACAAAGCGGCTTTGTGCCCGGGCCGGGCTGCCCAGGAGCCGCAGCGAGGTCGCCACCTCCTCCTTTCTCGGTAGCAGAGGGAAAAGGGGCGCCAGCAGGCGGGGGCAGGAGAAGGGCGCCGGGGGGAGGGAGGCCGAGCCGTGCCGCACCCGGGCGGGCTCGGCTCCCCAGCGGCCCGCCCGACGGGAGCCGCAGCCCGCCGCTTCGGGAAGCCGCCCGCAGCCGGCGCAGCCCGGGCGACAGAACAAAGAGACAACATGGAGGAGATGGGGGAAAGGGGGAGGAGAGGCGCGGTAGCCGGGCGGCCAGCGGGGCGAGGGGCCAGGGCGGGGGGCGCGGGCGGACGGCACTCACAGGAATATGGTTACTCATTGAAGACTGTAGCCTGATCATACAGCCGGGGTGCGGGCGCCACCGCCGGGGGCAGGAGGAGCAGAACCAGGAGGAGGAAGAGGAGGAGGCGCTGGAGGCCGCGGAGCTGCCGGCGGGGGTTCGGCGGCGGCGGCAGCGCGGGGAAGGACCATACAGCGGCTGCGGCGGGCGGGCGGCTCTGCGGGCGGCGCCGGGCGGACGCGGCTGCACCAGGAGCGACACTCGGCGCCGCCTCCCGCACGAGCGCCCCAGGCCCCGCCCTTCGCGCGCGTCCCTGACGAGCGTCGCGTCCAGCCAATCAAAGGCGTCATCGGCGCGTCTGGGGCGGGCGCGAGGCCGCGGGAGGCGGGGCGGGGGCGGGGCGAGCGGGCGCGAGAGGCGGAGGTGGCCGGCGGGAACCGGTTGGTGAATGGGGCCGGGCGGGGAGCGCCCCTCGGGGCCGCGCCGGGACACCCCGCGCGCCCCGCCCGCTCGCGCCGCTGCCGGCGGCCTCGCCGGGAAGCGCCTGGCGCGAGCCGCGGCTCCCTCGGGACGGAGCGTTCCAGACTCTTCCCTGCGCCGCCGGAGCGGGGCGGCCGCTGGCGCTCCGCAGCCCTGGGCCCGCCGTGCGGGGCGAGGAGGGACGCGGGGTGGCGCAGCGCGGGCCCCGCGTGGGTTTAATCCGTCGGTCCCTTTGCCCGCGGGCTGCGAAACCGCTCTGGCGAGTTTAATGCCGACAGGAAGCTCTCAGAGCGTTCTGCCCGCAGATTACCCTGTGTCTTTTAAGTCGAGATGAAAACTCTGATTGTAGTGTTGCATATGGGAGCTCAGCCCAGTAGGCCAGAAGCGGGGTGAGAAACAACAGGGCTCGCTCAGCCTCGTGCTCCCTGTGGCTCCTGGGAAAGTGTGTGCCAGGCCGCAGGGGTTCCCGAAAGGCGCACGGGAGGAGGTGCAGCCGGCGGTGGAAGCACCGATGGTATCACTGCGGCTCCGCAGGGACAGCGGCACGGCCGGCAGAGCCTGGCTGGACACCGGGAACAGGGAAACACCTCAATGTGGCTCACTGCCAGCCTTGTGAAATAACAGCCTATTTTTAGCTTGAGTTCGTCTGAAACTGTTCTAGTTGTATTTAGCTAGTTAAGTCTTCCTCCTGCATGATACTTTATTGCTACTATACAGATGACAAGAGGTTGCAGAAGTTGTTTTTTGATCTAAAAAATAAACGGCTCCAATCTGAGTCTCCTCAAGTTAGTAGTGCCCTTTACAAAGGCATGACTGGTTTGTGATTTTGCCCAAATGCCCTGGGTTTGTATAAGCTGCATGAACAGTGGTTTGTCCAGAGGAGGTTTTCATGGTATCTGACGTGAGAGATGTGCTATTCAGATAATGTCTATACTATCTTTCACTCCACCTGGCTTCAGGTGGCCATAAGCTAATGTCTAACCACGAGTCGTGTCTCTGCTAGGATAATCTACTTAGCTTCTCTGGGCTATAAATAGATCTGAGCTGTATTTATTTACGTTGTGTTATTTATTTACTGACTTAGAGCACGTGTCTGGTGAACTTGCAGCTGTTTCCACTTCTCCATAAAAATCTTTCTGAAAACGTGCTCAGAATGCTCTAAATAAGATGATCCCAAGGTTAATGACTCCTTGGAATATTATTTACTTTCTGGTGGTTGCAGTGATAGTAAGGTTTTGGGAAAAAAGGAATAACATTAACATGGCTTCTATCATTAGTAAAGTTTGAGGAATTTGCTCTGAATAGAGTTCTATGATTAAAGAGCTCTTTACCTACTTTAATCCATGCCGTTTGGTTTTTGTGTTTGGGTTTTTCCCCTCCAACAATGCAAGCCTTTGTTTACTGTTTCATTGCTTAGTAAACTGATCAGGATTTTAAAATCAAATTACCTTCTGCTGCAACATCCTTTGAGTGCTCTAGCACAGTAGTTTGCACTGAAAGTAGGTCTGACAGTTTCTCTGAAATTATAGACCCAAAGAAGAAAGGGTTTAGCTTGGAAAGCTTCTAGTCTAAAAGGATTTTTTCTTTTTGAGTTAAAGAATGCCTGGATCATTTTAATGATTTCATATTAATTTTTATTATATTGACCCTATCTGGTTCCCCTAGTTGTGGTTAATTATGTTATACTAGTTGTCACTTACTATGCAGTTCGTGTATGTTATGATCTGAGATGGCAAGAGATACTTGGAGACTACAATAGCCTCCTATTTTGTATAATATAGGGCAGAATCAGAGACAAGTGGACAGTTAAAAGGTGCCAGTTAGTGAACTGATGAAACAAAGTGGGTTGAGGAAACAGAAAGAGATGAGATTCCTAAGAAACTTTAAATATAAGAAAAAATAAATGCTTGAAAAGAGAAATCTGTGGGGTATAATGAGAAGAGACTGATACTACCACTAACAGAAGCAAAGATGTGGTCATCAACGTCTTGTGATATTAGGAAGATTAATACAACTTTTAGGATAAAAGGCTATAATAGGAAAAAGCTTGAATGCATTTTTGAAGCAGTGGGAAAGAAAAACAAAATGTGGGCATGCACTCAATGTCCTTACCTAGTCGACTACTCTCAAGAGTTTTTGAAAGTTTTAATAGGCAGTTGTGCAGTAAAACAGTCAATTTAAAGAATACCAAAGTTCCAGAAATCCAAATGGTGAGTTATATCTTTTGATTGCTTTCTTTTCTTCTAAGTACATTAGTGAAAAAAAATCCCTATTCACATTCTTTATGTAAAAGCGTAAATATTTTGTATGCTTTGCTAGCTATTTTGTAAAGAAGGGAAATCTTAATATAATTAGGGAAAAGTTTTTTACTTCTGATCATCTTTGTCAGCCTTTCTGTACTTTTAAAAGTTCCAGTGTATTATTTTTTAATCAGAGGGACCAGAACAGGAAGTAGTTTTCAACATGCAGTCACACCAAGACCATGTATCACTTTGAAGTGGTTTTAACTTATTACTACTATATGTGTTCTTGTTTTGACAGTGCTACTTCTCTGGGACTCCTGAAAGTTAAACTTTAAAATATTACTCTCATGTGGTAAATGTATATTTTTATATAACAGCTAATACAAATATTACTCCAAGACTAAATGAAAGTACTGGTTATTAATATGCTTGTCTTTGCAGACACTTCTTTAGTCTCTCTAAAAATCAGTCAGTTGTTCCTAATGTTTGTTTGGGCCTTCTGTAACATAACATTAGGGCAAAACCCAGAAACAATTATATACTGGAAAGAAATGTCAGAATCTGAATTTGTTCAGTTGGATGTAGTTTCATTGTGTCTACATGGACTAATCATATTTTAAATTTTAGTGGAATTGGGGATTTTATATAAGTCTCAATGTCATGTCTATTACTAGTCTATATGTATAGAATGAATGTATACACTTGAAGTTCTACTGGTTAAATCTCTGATGTGCTGATATTTACTGTAGCTTTTTCTGTAGCGGTTTCTGAAGGCTATGCTAATGCTTGTGTCATGCCAGAGTGTAAAAATGTAAAGTGAGTTGACTATCACTGGGTTAGACTGTCATCTAATAGAAAACTCATACATGACTAAGCAGATTAAAACAAAAAATAATTAAAGGAAAAGTAATTAATGCAAATTAATGTATTTCTAGGGAAAACAGCTATTGCCAAGAAATCTGACTTAATGCTTTGATAAGATTACAAGATTGGCATAGAAGTAACTGCATAGCTGTAACACTAAATGTTCATGTTTTCCAACAGTTTTATCAAAGGAGTGCAATCAAAGATCAGTCTAAAAAACAAGCGTGACTGATGCAAAGACCGATGAATAGCAAGTAGCAATGATGCCAGCATAGGTCTTCAGAGTAATCTAGACTGTTTAGTAACTTGTATTCACTCAAAAATGGGCTTTAGTACTGTCAGTTGCAAAGTCATACACCTAGCACAAGGACCGCGAGCAAGATTTAGAAGTTTTCAAGAACATTTCTGTTACTCTTAAAGAGTATAAGGGATTATAATAGACAAGTCAATATGAATTCCCAGGGCAGTGCTTTGGTAACAACAAAAATGGTCATTCTGTGAACCTTGGATATCTAATGTGAAGTTGTGAGGAGTAGAAGGATTTTTTTAAATAGCATCAATACTAACTATTGAATTGCCATATGCAGATCTGTAGACTACAGACCTTACCTGATTTTCTGATATACATAAAACCCCAAACAATTCATCTGGAGCCTGAGTGGGGCCTTTTTCATGTGCCCTGTTACCTACTCCTTTATTTATACTTACTGCTCCACCTCTTAGCCCTTTTTTGCCTCCCTCCTCAGATTAGGTTCAGTGCCATAGGATCTCTTGGATTCTGTGATCTTCTGCTGAACAGGATAATGAAGTAGAAGGGACTGCAGGGCAGTGTCAATTTGTGTCTGAGAATGGTAGTTCTCAGCTGTATCATAGAAGAGACAGTGATAGAGTTTTGAGAATGCAAATCTGCAGAAAACATTCAAAGACTGGAAACAGTGAAACATATAAAGGACTCTTCCTGTTTAACTCAAAAAGTAGATGCAGTGATATCTTACAAGGTGAAGATATAATAGACCTCTAAAAGTTTGTTAACTTGAAGAGTAAGGTAGATTGGTTTATAAATGTATGACAAATTCACTTGGTCTGAAGTTACTGAAGATACAAGCTACTTGCCTCAGTATAGGAATTACTGGGTGAAATTTCATATGCTGTGATGTACAGAAGATCATAAACTATAAAATACGGATTTTTACATCTTGAAATGCACATTTAGCAAGAAAATGAGACTTTCAGTAAAAAATGCTTTACTTCAGATATTTTTAGTTAGTTCAAACTGTTGATGGTATTTTTATCTCAATAGAGCTGTAGAATTTTTTATATTGTGTCTTAACTGGAAATTCTGCTCTTAGTATTTCTAAAGTTTAATAATATTAATAATTTAATTGGGTGCTTCTTTTTATTTTTCCATTGATTATAATTTTGTTGTGTGTATAAAAACCCTCTAAATTACTGAGTTTCTGCTGTTATCAGTTCTTAGTATGTCAGCTTCATTTCTGCAGCTTGGTCTCATTTATTCTCCCCTCTAGCATGTTTTCCTCTTTATTTTTTGATGGATGTCTTCAGTCAAAATCTTTTTTCGAGCTTCTTTCTTTTCTTTGATTCTTTAAAAAGTCTCACGATTGTTAACCATTAGTTCGTTTCTCTCCTACGTCTCCAGTTTCAGTCAGTAGCTTGGTCAGGAGACAGTTCTGTTTCCATGGCCTGGGCCCGCATAGCCAGAGCATACATGGAGCCCTCTACTGCTGGCAAATCACATCTAAGGAATGCTGTTCTGCTGCGAGGTTGGTGGGACAGACCTATGCTAGAGGGGAGCCATTCTGCTAAGGAAATTTCTGTCCTGATATGCTAGAAGAGGGATAGAGAATTTTTACTGTAGGAAATCTATTTGTGATGCTCTAGGACACTATCAGAACTGAAAGATTTTGCAGTGCATTTTCATATTTTTTTGGGTTCCTTGGCTGTTCATATTTATTAAAAAATACTCTGAATTCATTATGAGGATTTAACACAGACCTTTCACCCATTAATGTAAATGAGCACATCACATATACAAAAGGTGGTATGCTAAAGGTTTCTAGTATAGCATCATGACCTTGGGCTAGATCTTGTCTATATGCTTTTGTGATAATGACAATTTGTGGCGGTGGCTCAGGCCCCCAAAAACCCCATCCCCCCACTCCCTTCTCCTAGGAGGCTCTGGAAGGTCACCCCTGGGGTGGAGTTTGTTGTAGTAGGCCCCAGAAGGGGGCTGGGTCTCCTAGGGGTTGGCTGCCCTCTCCCCATTTGTCCTGCCACCTGCCCATTTTCTGTCAGTCATCCTTATTTTCTAGATTGTTCTCTATTATTTGGTTGATGATTGGTTTTTACCCTTGCCTGTATTCCCTTCTCCTCCCCTTTCCCTTCCCGGTTGGTCCTTGTTCCCTTGTCCCTCCCTTGTTCCTCCCCCTAGCCTGTATGTGATTGGTTTGTGTTCCCCAATAAAAGTCTGGTGCTACCGGAGCTCCGGGTGTTTAGATCCTGGGTGCCCAGAGTGCTGTGTACTCCAAGATACAGTGTCTCTCTTATTCCGGGGCTAAAGATCCCTCCCTAGATACTCGGGCTCTAAACGGAAACAGTGTCTGCCCGGCAGGGAGGCACAGCCTGCGGCAAGGGACAAAAAGGGCCCGACGACAGTGAGCCTGGGCCTGCATGGGTCAGGGACACTCGTTCGTAGCCGCCGCTGGGTTGCTGCCCAAAACCCTGGTGGGCAGCTATGCGGCCCTCACCAGCGGCGACGCTACAACAATTACTTTCCGTTTTCAGCTCCAAAACTGGTTTCTGTATTTTGAAGAAAAGTTATTTTAGTTTCTTTCTGGAACACTGATTATATGCATTGGTCGGGGACTGGTCAGAGGGATTAGAGAACTACTAGTGAGACTTTGCAAATTGAACAATGTGAAGCCATTTTTCCGTTGGTTTTTGGAAAAAATTGGTGAATTTCTCACATTGCTTCTGTCTGTTCAATAAAAGAATTGTGTCCATAATGCCCCATTTCCATTAAAACTGTGAAGATATGGCAAAGAAGGGTTTTTCATGACTGAAAAAATTATCTTTTACAGACGCATGCTGTAATAGTCACTTGACAAGTTTAACATTCATAATTGGCCCTTAGGCAACATATAATCTGAGTAGATGGTATTTAAGTATTTCAGGAGTAATTATAAAGATGAATAATTTCAGGAAATATTTGCACAATACTGCTTACAAGTAAGTTTTCTGTTGTTAGGCTCTTTTACAACATACCTGCTAGTTTATTCCTGTTGAAGTAAATAAAGCCTATACATTAGGAAAACTGGACATTTTTGATTTGATTTAATTAGGTTTTCTCCAAAGCCTTTTTGGAACAGTCCAATGGTTTGACATTCTGGATATATCACAGCATTTATCTCAGGAATCTGTTTGAGCTGACAGCCTGGGAATATTTTCTCAAGTATGTTAGTGGCAAATCAGAGCCCTGCCACAGGGATGACAAACAGGGCCTTTGGCGCTAATAGTGCTTTCCATATTTACTGTTACTTTTTAGGAATTTCTGGCATAAGAATCCTATATAGCTGCTATTAAAATACTGCAATTTTTTTGTGTTAAAATTTTTCAACAGTGCTACCCATGAAAACTGCTAAACTGGTACTCTTAATAGTAATATCAAATATGTTAATGGCAATTACAGGAGCATGCAGCAATTACAAGGACTCTTAATTTTACCTTTTTGAAAAGTGTCTTTGGCTAAGTGTGAAAATTCATTTATGTTTTTGTTTCTAAAATGTAAACCACATATTTTATTGCCTTGCATTATTAGTGCTGCAACCAGAAATAAACTGCAATCTCTTTGCCCAGTCTGTTCAGATTACTGCAGCTATCAGTCACTTACTGCCTGTTCAGCATCCTCTTCACACTGCTTCTGATTTTTTCCTCTCTGTTGCTAGGGAGGAATGCTCATTGATTTTTCTTTGGGTTTTGTTGTTGTTTTGTGCAGCAAAACAACAATTTATTGAAACAGGAAAATTTTGCATATCTACTTGTGTAACTCACTATATTCTTTTGTCAGCTGGTATGCTGTACTGTCCGTCACTAGCCTCAAAATTAATCTTGTCATTTACTGTTGGAATCCCATTATTGTTAAAAATCATCGTCTTTCATTTTATTTCTGAGATTTGAATTAAAAATTTAAAAATAGAAGCTAAAGTTAATAATGAAAGTTCTATTGCAGTTCTATTCTGTGCTCAAATATGACTTTATGACAAAATTATTGTACAAGAAGAAAATTTGAATGTCATAGAAAATATGAATTATGATATTTTTTGTTTTTAATGCATGTCTTTTTTTTGTTTCTTTGATTAGTGAACATTTCTCTTTTACGTAGTATAATTGTCAGTGTATTAGAAAAGAGGTATACCTGTGTTCAATTTAACAGGAGAAACAAATCACTTGGAAACTAAAATATGTGTAATCCTATGATCTAAAGCTCACAATCAAGGAAGATTAACTAGTATTACTCTAAATGAAGAAAATTACATATGTTTAAAAATCAAGATGGAAGCTTGTAAGCTGTAAGGAAAATATTTGTATTTCTCTAAATGTCCTAAAAAAGTGTAGGGGCATTTGTATTTGGATTTAAACAAGAAAGCATCTGAGAACTGGCAGCCTCTGTGATCTAGTGCTGGAATTATTATGGATCCTTAATTTTGCCTTTTGCTTGAGCAAACTGGTTCAGCAAATCAAAAATAATGCTAAGTCTTTGTCATAAAAAAAGGCTTTTGTTTTGTCTTACAGCAGGTACACTGTGTCAGGCTATCGATAAACATGTACTTTTTGTGACATAAATGACATTCCAATGGTACTCCAGGTCTTAGGCTATTTTGCTTGCCATCTGCCAGATGAACTCTGCACCAGCCTTTATTGTGTGTGATTATATTAGTTTTTTCCCAGGGCTTGCAGTCAGAATATTACTTTGGTCAAAATAATACATACCAAACTAATGGTAGGGAACTGTACCCCACTGAAAATATAACTGAATACACCGTAGTTTGCTTGTGCAAATTTGTTTATGCTGAACTGTCTTTTTCGTACCCCTAGTGCCATGCACCTCTTTAAATTTTTCAAACTAGTATTCTTGAATCTGCCATCAAGCCCAAAACCATATTTTCCTATCTAATATTCCAGCAGTTCACATACTCATATGTGCTCTCAGCACTACCAGCTGTAGACATAAGCATTTCAGCAATAATCCTGTTTTCTGAAACTATTACTTTAACATATTTCTGATGCCACATGGATAATTTTTTTCATAATGAAAGTTAGCATCTCCACACCAAGAAAAGTGGAACACATTTGTTTCTACATCTGCTTAGATGCAAAATTCTGGAGCCTCTGCAACTATTCTCTTTCTGTATTTAAATATTCCCATTGTAGAATTGCACAATTCCTGGCTGAAGCACCAGTGTATATTTGGGGATAGAGTAACAATTCCTGCAGTTTCCATGGCTGTCCAGTTTGTCATGAAAATATTATGGTGGTAATTTCTTCTGACATTTTGGTACTGTCCAAAAGATGTGAAACATCACATGGAGATCTGCATCATAACATAAATAGTTAGAATTGGGGCAGCATGTTTAATGTGTCTGTGATTCAAGTGGAGAATAGTCAGAGCTATAGGGGCCAAAAGTACCTGTGATGTATGTGGTGGCAAGCTAAAATAACCACTGTCCTTAGAGCCATAAAGGAAGAATAACCTGATTGCTTTGATCCTAGCGACATACCACTCAGAAGGGCAGTATGTAAACTGGGAAATACCATCATAACTGTTGGAGTAAGCAAGTGCACCATTGTGTATTCAGGATGTCCTTGGTTCATGGAATTGTAGATAATTGGTGATAGTTGGTTTGAGGTTGCCTGAGTAGATGTTGAAAATACTCTGTCGCGTGACACACCCCGCTGTGGATAATTGTGTTTAGTGAAATGACATTGAAACTGCCCTTTGGAAGGGAGGGAAAAGGAGTAGACAGATACGGTGCTAAGTGCTTTGATTTATTAAATAGGCCTTAACAAGTATTTCAGATTAGCAATATTTGCAATGATAGAAGAAAGTGAAGAAGCTCTTCAAGCTGCCAGTGGAGCCCCTGTTTTCTTTGCAGTCTCTGTCAGATATGGAAAGATTTCAATATATCAAGAGGAACTTGATGCAGAGGCCTCCTGGTTATTAGAAGAAAATTCTTAGGATGCACAGAAGATTAATGTAAAACATAATTTTTTTTCTGCAGTACTTTAGGATAACTAAGGACACTTAGAAGCAGACTCATATGTTTTCACTACATAAAATATACTTTTAAAATAAGCCAGGCTCCAATATTTCCTGACACCATTCCTGTAGCTTGTAATTTTATTAGAAATCCCAGTATTTAAATAAACACCATTGTAGAAAACATAATAAAATCCCAATATACATTTCAAGATTAATTTTTCTTAATCATTTTCAAGCAACCAAGAAGCAGTGTGGAGACATTTTCAAATGTCTAGGCAATGAGCTTTACAGACACTGTTCCTAAGGATTAATTCTACAAATTTTGGAGACAGCCTCTGGAAACAAGCTCGTTATGCTGCTCAGTGGATGCTCTGCTTTGTTGTTACGTTCACAAGGCAGCTCTCATCCTGTTAGTGATCCAGTAAGCCTCAAACAGAAGCTTTCAGAACCAAGCACTGCTTGTACAAGATAAAGGCTACCAATTTCTCTCCAATTTGATTAAAATACATTGCAAGGTAATGCAGGAATCTTGACTTTTTTTTTTTCCTTAAGGTACCATTATGAATAAAACTGATCATAAATACTTTTAACTGTTCGTATTTTGGAGCTTTTTTACTGTACTATTTCCCAATTTCTGTGTAATTTCAGTATCTTTATTTAGGGAAGAAAAATATCCTGTTTAGTCTTCTTTCAGTAAATAGCCTGAAGCCTTTAGTCAGATTTTACTCTCCTGTATTCAGGCACAGTTTAACATAGGATACTAATTTTGGAGACAAATAACTATGACTTCATCTCTGATCAAACAGTTAAGCAAAAAGTATATTTTGCCTTTGGAAGTTGGCCTTTAGCTTAAAAGATTACTTTTCAAAAGTATATATATATTATTTTAGAGCATAAGTCATGTTTTCCAAGGCAATAGTCACTTGGGAATGCTCAACTTCAGATAGTTCCAACATAAGGGAATTCACACCCTTAATTACATGTTACAGATTCCTGTTCAAAACATGAGAAGGACTAGGAGACTAAAAATGGAATCAGTAGGAGTCAGCATGGCTCAGTGGAAGATACAGCAGACAAAAACCGTAGAGGAGAGGAATAAAACTTAAATTAGCTTGGCCAGCTCTTTAGAGGATGAAGTTGACTTTCTTTAGCCAGGCTGCAGTCAAAAGGAGGGAAAAAGTAGGCAAACATGGGGATAAAATTCTTGAATATAACCACAAAATTAATATTTTTTAAAGAGAAAGACATCTTTAGAAGATACTATGGTTTCTAAGAAAATATTTCTAAAAATGCTGAAAAACACTAAAAGGGAAGAGATACCAATACAGCCTGCAGGTGAAAAAAATTATCAGTGAAGTGAATGACTGCTCCTGTCAGTTGACAAACACTTTTCAGCCTAACACTAGGGGGATAACACTCCTTTAACAAAATTAATTTTTAAAATTATCTACTTATCCATCATAGTCATGAAAAAAGTGGTCCTACATGTCCCTGCTTACAATTTTCTTGTTCACACACTGCTTCACTCAAATCTGTTCATTCTCTAGAAACTAAAGCAGCATGCATTCTTCATTGATACAAGTATGAACTATCTTAACTGTTTTTGTGTGCTGCTTTCTCTACTTGCAGTACAAGTTCTGTGTTTTTAAGGATTTTCATTTTCTTGTGTTTGATAACCCTTCCTCCTGCTTTTTGTCTGCTGGCATTATAGGTACCAGCAATATTGTTTTCTTTATCTTCTTTGCTGCAAGACTGCCTATTTATTTTTTATTTATTCCTGTGATCTCAAGCCTGCATCTTGTGCACCCAGACACCTCAGTCTTCTTCAGAATATTCTTCAAGGATTACAGTTTTCAACCTCAGAAAACGTACTACTCTATTTCCCCCTGCTGAATTTTCAGGACTACAGTTTTGCATTTAGTCATAGGGATCAGTTAGTCTTCTCCGTTATGCTCTATATTTCTCCTATACTGTCTTCACAAAATTCCCCTGACCTGATCTGTCCTTTCCAGTTTACATATTTGTATCCTTATGGTCTCTCATCTGTCATGTTATTATTAGGAAAAAATGATGTAAAATGTTGTCTTCAAAGTAACTGTCATTGCCTTAAGAGAGTGTCATTGCCTACAGGGAAACTCATTAATCCTGCAAAACAGGAAACCAAATGATAAAATACCCTAATCAGAAGTAAATTTATGAATTTATATTTACACAAATTCAGATATTTAACTAAAGGCAGATCAAAATCATTTCCCTTCAAGTGGAGAAACACTACCTAACATTGGGCTGCACCTCATGTAGAAACTTACCATAATAGGAGACATCCAGCTTCCTTTTGCCACCATGAGTTAGGTGTCAAATGTGAGAGTGGTCTAGTCTTTTTCTATAATACAGAGAGCAAGAGAAGTCTTTCTAGAGGCTGATAAATCCTGTTCTGATATAAGTGTTAAAGATGGGATAAATTGCTTTTCAACAGTATTTATCATGACTGTAGAAAAAGAATGAGCAATTAAAGTAAGCACCTATATTTCAAGCTAGTCTTATGCGGTAACCTGAGTCTCACAGGTCTAGAGTGCAATTGACTCTCCTAACCAATGGCTGTAATATATCACCTAACCAAAAAAAATACCCCATCGGTGTCTAAAAGCACACTATGTGTCCAACTCAGTTCTGAGCAGAATCTGTTCCAATCTTCTGATGTTTTGAGTTGTCCTATGTAATAGGTTAATCTTTTTGTTATTCTTTCGTTGAGAAGATTTGGAAACCATAAAGAACAGAATCCATCATAATTTCATTTCATTTTTGCAGCATTAAAAGGTTTATTTGACCTAAAATTATTTATGTGCTCTTAAGAAAAGGAGAAAAAAAAAAGGCACTTCACATAGTTTTCAAATACAACTATGTCCCTGTATTGGCCTAATACTGTAGGGTCAGCGCACTTGATAGAAGTGCAAGACCTTAAATTTAATCCTCTCATCTATCTTCTGGGGTTTGAGTCTGCATCTCTCAAAAGACTCCATAATGAGTGACTAGAGCCTCTCCAACAAAATGTAAAAACCTTTGCTGAAATACATACGCCAACCTGTTGGTTAGTTATTTACCTTTCTATTCTTTTGATCCTTGCTTCACTGATTATTTATGTTTTATAATTGTAGTGGAGCACAATCATCAGTGGTCCAGTGCACCAACTGCCCCTATCACAAATTTTATTCTGAATTCTAATAGCCAATCTTCTTATCCTGAGTAGGAATTTACATCAGTTTGTTTATGGATAATAATTTAAACAGAAGTCTCCAACATTCTCGGAAGTGCATTAATAACTAATAATTTATTTCTTATATCTGGATTTAAAAACATATTTTAAGCAATCTGGCATAATGTAAGACTGAACACTAAAAGGCTAGCAATGAAATTAATATTGCTTTAGAAGGGACAGATCCCTCAGCTGTAGGGTTAATGAAGCTCTGTGCTGTGAATTTACTTGACTTGAACTATAGACATAATGTTAGTTAGTGTGAAACAAAAAGGAATTTAGGTTCTGTTTACTGCCTTCTGTTGGGGACATTCAGCCAGATTGAATCCTTCTTTTCCTCTGATTATCTCAAAGGTTCAATAGCTCAGTTCTTTAACATGCTTTCAAAAATATGGTTTCAACCATACATAGTGTTGAAATAAAAGAGTTCAGGTATCATTTTGGACAAAGAGTTTATATTTGTTTGACCTTTTAACATGAAATACAGACCTTAGGAAGCACCATTTCCCACACATTTTTATGCCTGTAATAAATTATGTTTTTTGATTATCAAAGTCTGACATTTCCCTGTAATTTGGGAGGGAAGTCCTATAATCCAAAATTAAATATACTTTGTGTAAGTAAACAGTTTTTCTGCTCACTGGACAAAATATGTGATAATTTCTGATCTTTGTATTAAGACCTTTGTAAATTGGAAGTACAATTTTTAAGAAGTCTAAACTGAGTAATAATAGTTAAATAATTGTTTTTATTTACTTTTTGTCAAAGTTTTTCTTTTGAACTAAAGCGGATGCCCAGCTTCCCGTTGGTAGCAGTTAGTCATCTGGTTAAAAGCAGGCATGCAACATAAGTGTCTAGGTTTTCAGTAAATACTCCCCTAACTTACAAAGTCTAAACTTGATCTTTTAAAATATGTTTACTTATTTAGTTAAATATTGCAAATATAGTATCTGCAATACTGTTGTTTATGCATCTCAATATGGTTTATTTTTTCCACGATGGTAAGACAGTGTTGATTCACTTTGGTTTATGAACCCCAGTGATTTGCAGGTTCTTTTTTGAGGAAATTTTGGCAAGTCATCTTGCAGTTGTACTTTTGGTAAACTCTAAAGAGAATAATACTTTTGTATTTGTATATTTTTGCATTTGTATTTTTTTTTTTTTTCACTTGATCTGTTCTCCAGTTTGGTCAAGCACCCAAATTCTGATTCTGCCTTTCAGTCTGCTTGTATATTCTCCAAAGCCTAATCTAAAGTAAAACTGTAATAAATTACTCTTTTATTTTATAATTTACTTAGTCACATTATTGAATAGAATCTGGTATAAAGAAAATTTCTGTGGTTTTATACTCAATCATCTCTTCCTTTAGACAATGAACTATTAATTTTAATTTTTAAAAACCAGTTGAAATGGTTTCCCAAGTGTTTTTGTTTTGCACCCATCTTTCTTTAGTTTCATCAAGAAATTTTTATGTGATTGCTTTTAATAAAGTCATACAGAAGTATCAAAAAACTTTTTGTGAGTTCATACGTATGATCTTTTCCTGGTTTAGAAGGAGATTAAATGGGATTAAAGCCAGAGATTCTCTAAAAAACTTTTAGTCTTTCCCTTAAAGGCATTTGTATTGTTTGCTTGTTTATTGCAATATATTTCTGAGAGCTGCAGTTGGCTGACTTGTAAATCCCTAATTACCTCTATTCCTCCTTTTTAATGTTTAGATATTTTTTCTGGGACCTTATTAGAATTCTTAGAATTCTTTCTAGAACTTTTTTTACCACCTACAATTTGCATGTCAGTTAGGCACTTCTGTAGAAAATAGAAAATATATATTTGAGGCTGAAGGTAAATATTAAACCTAAAACATTCCCTCCCTTAGCAGAGTGTTAACATCAAGGCAGTTATGCTGGAACCATGTCATTGCAGCGTAGAAGGAAAGGAATAAATATGGCTCCAGCCTACTCTCAAGCAAGGATTGATGACTGTGGATCATGAAAGGGCAGGAATGCCTGTCTGGCATGTTGTCTGGCATGACACGCAGCATTTCTGGACAGGATTCATTTCAGATGTCACCATCCTAGGATTTTTTATTGTCTGCGCAGCAGGGTATCACGTTGTGTTGTCATTCTAAGTCACTTACATACTGCTGTGTGCTATATATGTCATGTAGTTGCCAAATGCTCAGTTTTGAAAGCTGCTCCTGGGACCAATTGTTTGAATATTTCAATTGGGTCTGTTTTTCTTTGAATAGAGGATGCAATGGGATTTTAAGCTAAGGGTGTCCAGTTGAAATTCCCAGGGACAGGGAGGGGACAGGACCAAACTGTATTGGAAAAACAGGTGCTGCTCAGTCTTAAGAGAAGACCTGGTCGGCTCTATGTTGAACTTTTGGGGGAAGAACTGTCTGACTGTAGGCTTACTGGATTTTTGCAAGGTTATTAGCATCTCTGTGAAAAATAAAAGCAAAGGAGTACATGTGTAGGGCAATTCCCTTGCGAGGGAATAATTACCACTTTAAAAGTTCCCAAAGTTCTGAATACACTAATTGGCAGAAGTCCAGCATTTTTCTGTTGGGATTTTTAATGTCATTGCTTCCTATACAAATTGCTCTTTGTCCCACAAGTCTTGGCCAGACAAAGTCTAATTTGATAGTGCCTTTCCTCAGGCAGCCCAGATGACATGGGCTGTGTGCCAGTGCCTGTAACTGGTGGGTCTTCTTTGTACTCCTGCTGCCGCTGGGGCCATTGGGTACCCCCTAATTGCTGTACTGACATTATGTACCCCTTTGCCCTCATCCCACCAAACATTCTCTTCCTGTCTTTGTGCCAGTCAGGAATGTTGCCTGAAGAACCATGTAGGAATGGTAGTATGGAGAAAAAATCAGGAAAATTATTTTTCATTTCAACTGCTCTATGATCAACGTACCACTAATGGACACCAATTTAATGACACAAAATCCTGAAGAAGAGGAAAAGGACATAGTTCATTTATAAAGCACGCAGGACACTGAAATGCTTTGACTCTGGTCATTGCAGCAGTAAAAACAGCAATTAGACCCCAGAAAAAAGGTAGGTTGTTTCCCACTGCTGGTTCCTTTCGTGTTGTTTGCAACCTGTTTTTGCACAAAGCAGCACAGCTATTTATAAACTGCAAGTGGGAGCTGAGAATAGGAAGAGCTTTGTGTTTATGGGATGACAGTGTCAGGAGGGCAATACTTCAGCTAAATTGGGATGGCCTCTACAGAGTCCTGTTTCTATGATTGTAATGCTGCTGGTATTTTGGGACTGAAGTCTCACTGACACAGGCTCAGCTTCATGTAATTTATGTCTTCTTACATATAAAAATAAACAAAGTTGTGTTAAAAAGCTGTGGTTTGTTTTGTTGTTTGGTTGTTTGGTTGCTTAGTTGTTTGGGTTTTTTTGCCAAGATGAGTAAAGCTTTTTGGCCTCTAATTTTAACTCTATGAAATTAGTTGATAGGCCATTTACCAGAGAGGGCCAAAAGGTGTTTGTTAAAATACTGAATTATTTTAAGAAGAGGGTAGGGACATAGGTGAGATGGTTAGATGCACTAAGGGAAGAAAAAACAGGTCTTCAAAAACCTTGCACTGGTAGAAAATTCAGTGCAGTTCTAGCAGGTCTGCATGTGCTTGCAAATGACCATGTAGATACTATTTTTTCTATTTCTTCTTTCTTTTGTTGTAGGTTAAAAAAGACACTGCACAAAGGAGTGGAGAACCTAAAATTTCCAGTCTTATTTGCTCTTTGCAAAGGGAGATACCATTCTAAAACTTCATAGAAGAAAATTCCTAGAATAATCTTCTCTAGCCTATTTTCCACTAAGAGCTATGGTGTTTGGCTTGAAGAAATTTGGCCTGGAATTATTTCCTGGCAAATGCTGACTTGAAAGAAGAATCAAAAACAAAAACGCTTTTTTTCATGTGTGTTGGATGCACTGGGATAAAATGCTGTAGAAATAGTTGACAGAAGCAGATTAACTTCGCATCAGTTTGGGCTCCTACCAAACTATTAGATTCTATTACTAGAACACACAACTGCAAACCACTTTTGCTAAAGACATGTTACAGAACAGTATTTAGAGAGATAATTTTATGTTTCATAAAGAAAAAGTTTTTTGAATAAATGAAAACTCTTCACATTTGGCAAGATGCTTTTCTCTCATTTGAACATAGCAACAAAATAACAGTACAGCCTGTTTATTCCCTTCTTAACATTATGGAAAAGGTGTTTGCAGTTTTGGTTTGCAAACTTTTTGAAATGGAATTTAAATCAATGCTTTACTGCTCAGTTCATGGGTAAAATACGTTTTAACCCTAGTGTTCATTCTCATTTAACACAAGTGTCTTCAGAGGCAATGAGGAGTGAGTCAGCACCTGAGTAATTACTGGTTTTCACTCTTCCATGGTTATGACTAGGAAAATATAGTTAAGAAAATGATAGCGCCTCAATTTCTGCAGAATTCCATTTAAGAATAATGCAACTTATGCAGCATTTGTAAAATGTTAAACAAGTACAGACAACTCCCTGTTAATAATTGACCTTTTGTCACTGTCTAGTGCTTTGGAGATCCGAGATTAGAAAGGCAAAGGGAGATATTCAATTCAGCTGTGCAGATTGCCAAGAGAAATAATGGAAATGTGGCATAAAAACATGAAGGTAAAAGAAAAGTGGGTGGACTTCCTTTTTTATATCCATGAGGATTAAGTCAACTTGTACTCTCATATAATTACAAAACAACCCAATGATGTTGCTGTCTGCTAATTGCAAGTAAATTATACAAATTAACAAATATTGATATTCACAGAAAGCTGGTTTTGTTCCAATACCTATTTAAAGAAATATTTTGTTAATATTGCTAATATTTCATTAATATTGGAATAGGCTAGATTAATTAGAAAGTTAGCAAACTTCCCTATTGACAATTTTTTTAATCCTTGAGATTGTACTAGAAGAAACAAGTGTTTATGTGTGTAAAAATGCCATGTTGAAGCTAACGTTTCTTCTTTGGTAAAAGGAAATCAAGTCACTGATTTAACATTCTAAAGCTGCAAATACAGAGTATTCTAAAAGCTCAGCAATTTTTTGCATATATTTATATTCTTTACCTGCTTAAATGCTAATGTAGGTGAGCAATCTGTAGCAAATGTCTCCTAAACCTTTGTTAGTGGCTGGAAAAACAAACCACAACTGCTCTTTCAACCCAGTGTCCATAATCAGATGCAAGTCTTAGTACTGGCCTTTGGGGCACTGAAGTGCTGACAGCTTGTAAACTTCTTGCCCAAGTTAGCTTAAAGTTATCTTCCACATACCAGTGCTTGTATATATGTTGTATTCCTCTTCCTTACTCCTAAGCAAGGTCCCCATGCCTCCAGATAAGGCTGAATCACGTGTATGCTGAGGGAGAAGAAAACACTGATATATTTTAAGACCAGCAGAATTTTAATAAATCATTGGGTAACTGTAAGAGTAGACTATCCATGCTATGTTCCTGAATTAATTTTGAAGACTCAAGGGAAACTTTGTTCAGTGGAGGTTTTCTCTTGAGGTCAGAGCTTACTGAGACAGGACCTTGGTATTTCAGTCAGTAGGATGTAAACAGAAAATTATTATAAAAAAAAAAGGAGAAGAATGGGGCAGAAACCTCTTAGGCAGTTGGTTTCTGAAGTTCATGTTAGAGGTACGTCCTACAAGTATTTCTTACACCGTGAGCTGAGTTGGTCCAGTGCTGTTTACATTCATTCTCACTTACATGCCTTCTGTTAATTCTGTACCATATTAAGGGACCTTCTCATTAACTGAAGTCGTAAGATGGCAGCTATTTAGAGCTGCAAACATTTTCACACTTACTTGACGGAATCATGATCATTATCTTAGTCAGATATCAAGTAGAAAAATGTAAAGGGGGAACTGTTTTTGGGTAATATTCTGACAAATGAAACCATTTGTATCTCTCGAAGAAGGTTTGGAAAAGTAAAGACAGATAAAAATGTGATCAAGTCAGGTCTGCAACAGCATGTCTGGCTGGTTGATATTTATAGGGAATTGCTAGAGAGCAATGCTGATGGCATGGTCCTAGTATCTTTCAATATATTTTTAAAGATCCTTTTATCTTTTGGGAATTCTGATGGAGCATTTATGGGAAGACAAAATAGAACGTTGTTATGATGTTTGAAATGTTGGATGCAAACTATCTTCTAACTGTAATGCCGATTGGTCTCTATGTATTTTGTAGGAAAGTTCAAAACATTTCCATTATTGATGTAACATGGGAACCACAATGTAGTGCACAGTCAAATGAATTTTAATTTCTCACAAGTTTAGGCTGTAATGTTTAAAAGCTGTTCTTTTATTGTGGTGTTTTATTTGTTCCCTAGAAGCTTACTATGTCTAATTAGTCATACTACACATGTATTTGTATGCTATCATAACACCCATAATATGTGTGATCGTCATTATGGATAAATTTGCAGCAGGAAAGTAAATCTTTTGAAAAACTCCATCATTTTTGTCTTGGAAAAGTTCCAGTGAATAAAACAAGTTGTCTGTATCTTGTTCATACAGCATTGCTTAGAATAATTTCTTTGTACATAGGACTCTGTTTCTGTTTGGGATTTTGGGATATTTCTAACATACAGGATTTATCAAAAGCTTTGTCTTCATATTTTTAATATTTATGTTTACTAAAATATGGATGCTATTCCAGGCTTAACTTTGATATATTATACCAAAGTTTGCAGTTATTCTTTTATATTATTTTCTCTGCATCCTTTAGTTTGTCTCTAATTTAACACTGAGATAAAGGACTTCTGCTTTGTAAAAGTGATTTGCTATGGTGAACTTCTCCTGTTTCTATTTTAATCTTTGTTGATCTGGATTTATACTGACCTCTCTTAGAGAAATTATTTTGTCTAACCTTTTTTTTTCATTAGGATTTAAATGATTGTTTCAGCTAGAACCCTGAGTGGGGTTTTTTGTTTTGTTTGTTTGTTGAGGGTTTTTTTGTGTGTAGGTTTCCTCTTCAGGATTATTTCCGTTTTATTTTTGTTGTGTTGCTGTTTTCTTGGTGACCTACTTGCTATCATTATGTCCAGACTCAGTCTTTTTGGCTATGCAATTTTTAAAAGTCTATTTGTAGAAATCTCACTGCTTGAACAGCATACAAATGAAACAACAGTTCAAGTCTTCTTCTGATAAGGTACAAAATTTGCCACAGCATCTCTTACTTGTGGTGTTTTTCTGTGTTGGCTTTAGTTCTGGTATTGAAGTGAATATATAGTTTTCTGTCAACTCTTAAGATAATGAATACTGCAGTTTCCAGTGTATTCCAATTCTAGTTGAAACATCAAGCTGTGACTTTCCTGGGACACTGTTTTTGTAAATATGGCACTTTCTTACAAGGTTAATCTATTCCTTTTATTAATTGAGAGACACCCTTCTTAAAGTAAACCATTGGCAAAACAAAGTTGGAAATATAATCCTGCTACTCCCAGTCACATTCCTGCTAACTCCATTAGCATCTCTAGATTTAACACCAAGGACATATTTATATGGCTGATTTTAGCTGGCAACAGTTAAAAATGCTATAAAGTATGTGGACATGTAGCACAGATGAAAATTTCTAACCTTCAAAGTCAAGGCATGCTAAAACAAACTGGGCAGTAAAAATGTCCTTTTGAGGTGAAACAAGTCAAGAAATGATGAATTGTAATCTGTTCTGCTGTTCATTTATGTGATTTCATAGCTTTCAATGAGAGTGAATCCTTTGTCCATTAGTGTATTGATAACTTATTTTTCCAGATGCTCAGCAACTGAAAGATTAGGTCACAGGGCAGTAAGGGACATTATCTCTTCAGTGACTCTGCAGCTCAACAAGAGTTGCAAACATGCAAGGCAGGTCATACGGTGAGAAAAATCTGTAAAATACTTTTGGTAGTGATTAATAACAATTACAAGAAGAAACAACTGTGGCGCTCAGAAATAAGTCCTTTTCTATCCAGAGTCTGTAGAATTTGACATTAACTACAGATTTAATGTGCTGCAGCAGCAAAATCCACTGTTTTAAAGACTAGACATATGCACAAACATAGAAATGTGAGTAAGGTTGAGAAACCAAACACTAAAAAGTTTGTAAGTGCCAGAATGAAAAATGCGTCTACAATCTTTATTTGGCATCCCAGTGCTTATGCATTATGACATAGAGGCTCATATTTAAAATATTACCTAATTCATTACAGATGACACTATATACCATTGAAATTCTTCTCTGAATCATTGCCTTTCTCACAGATTTTTCTATGAGATGTATCACTTGCATCTGGAAGCACCACAAAATTCATTGATTTATTACTTTATGCTGTGTGAAACAATGGAATATTTTATCCTTATCTGATTTTGAAGGAAGCTGAAGCATGGAGAGGTTAAGGGCAAAGACATCCATTAATTTCATGTATCTAACTGAGAAGACTGACGCCTCATTTTTCAAATAAGGTAGTATTTTTAGTAAGCCATATGTCTAGAGCAGAGGTTCCTCTAACAACTGTTACAGTGTGAGTGCTTAATACTTAAAAAAACAGGTTATATGGTTGCAGTTTTCTTTTCTTGTCCCCGGCAGAACAGCTGAGACAGCCAGGAAAATGAAAAAAATTCTAAATGTGTGTGTGAGTTAAATCATTCACTTTATGAAGATGGTGTAGGAACAGGTTACTCATCCCAACAAGTCTTGTGTAGCTTAAATGTGTTCAGTGAGTACGGAATTTCTAAGGATTTTGACTTCTCTTTCACAGGTCCCTCTGGGTCTGTGTCCTGGCACTTTAAAGTTTCTAATGTGGCCATTTAAGATGGCATTTCACAGGGACAATGACAGGTTCAGCCTTTAAATGTCCAGGTTTTGCTCAAGTTTAAAACTGTGGCATAAGTAAGGAAGAGGGGAAGACAGGAAGACTGAGATGGGGCTAAAATATTGGCAAGAAAGACCTCAGATGTTTTATATTATGTAGAAAACAACCTGGATTTCCTTATTTCCTTGTCACAAATAACCAAAGTATTATTGCTAATTTTTTCTAAAAGTTTTCAGGCTCAGCCAAATTTTCAGCATGGAAATTGTCATCCTAAACAGCTGGTGTTGGGCAAGTTAAAATTATCTGATCCAGCTTCTACTGGAAAGTATTGGCTATGGTTATCTCAGCCACCTGCCCTCCCTGAAATTCTAAGGGCTTAATTCTGCCTCAAATTACATCAGTAAAAGTCAAAAATATTTTCATTTCTGCAAAAGAACATCAGTGCAAAAGTGATAGCAAATAATAAAAATAATGTCAAATAAAAATATTTTATAATTTCTGAAAACAAGAGATCTGAATTAACCCATGAAGAATGAGGATCACAAAATGTCTCTGTTGTCCATTGCATTTTTTTCCTACTCCTTTTAACTAATTTCCTATAGAAGTTGCAAAATAGGATTCATGTTACTAAGATGGTTGCACTGTGAAAGAGAGGAGCGGTAGCATTCTTGTTATTTTTCTAATTATAACAAGAACTACTTCCATTAAAATGGAAAGATGTTAAATATCCAGTTTACTATGGCTGGACTATTTCTCAGACGTATACATTTTCAGAAATCTTCAGCAGAATTTAATAGTATGATGAATCTCTGGCAGGGTTCTCTAGTTATTACTAGTGATCACACTTGAGTTCTTGAAATTTAAAGGGTTGTTTTAACAGAATTTCATTGGGAAAAAAATCCACTTTTTTTTCTTTTAATTCTGCAGCAAAATCAAAGTGATCTTGAAAGCTATTGGCAAATGGGATTGTTTTCTATATCATCTCAATAATTAACTTCCTTTCCAGTAGAGTTACTAAGTACAGTAGCTACTGCAGTTAGTCTTTATTAACTGAGGCATGGCTGGCAAATCCACTTCTGTTACACTCCCTGAAGTGTTGTTTAATAACCAGTGTGTGTCAAATGTCAGCTTTGCTGCTCCTCTTGGAGTTCTTCCATCAAGAGGGATACATATTCTGTCTGTGCTATACTGGCATTTTCTAAAGCCTCCAATGTGCTTGTCCAAGACCCACTGAGGATTCAGAAAAACAACACAAAAAGTTTTTCAAACTACTACATGAGCAGTTTTAAATAAACAATTCTTTTTTCATCATAAGTTAGGGTAATGTGAAAATGCTAGTTCAACCAACTGTTCCATAAAAATCTATTTTACTTCCCAGGAGGAGTACTGCTGCTGTGTAGCAATCATGAATGAGGCAAAGCTTGTTTGGGAAGAGGGGCTTTCTTCTCTGGATTTCCAAACTCAGTGGTATTCTGGTTCCTTTCTGAATTACACATTGCTGATTTCTCATTCACCTTTAAGTAATTGTCTGACATGTAATTATTCTAGACGTGCTGTCAAGGGCTTTAAAATAGAAGATATGACATTTAGAAAAATTTTGTTCTTTCCACAAATGATATGACTGTCTGTCTCCAGATTTACTTTGGGAATTCATTTCAAGGATCATATGTTCATAATGCTTTGGCATAGAAAATTAAGTGCCCTTCAAATATGCTATGTTTTAAGAAATGTCATGGGTTTAATTAGATGGCTTTATTTACAGCTGCAATATCCTTTGACTGTCATGGTGAGACACTGGAAATATTGGAACTGAATCCATAACTCTGCAGGACAAGTTCTACTGAAAGTACATGGAATTAACCCTCAGCAATAGCAAAATTGTTCCAAATTTGGTAAAATATTGACATCTTCTTGAGATTTGTACCTTTTTCTTCTTTTCAAAAAGAAATAATGCACTGCCGTATGACCTGCATAGAAAAAGAATACTCCGAGGCATTAATTTACTGGTAGAAATTAAAAACCACTCTATTTTATTTGAATAAATGCAGAAATTAATCATAAACCATTTGCTTTTTGGAAAGTAAAAGTTCAGTCATTTGGGGCCTTTATGTGTTTATATGACAGATTTCCATTTTATATGCCTAGTCTTGTTTATGAAATGATAATATATATCCACAGACATGCATACCTGCCCATCCTTCCATGGGGTGTATGTCTATTCATTGTGTACATATAACCAGATGTTTTGATATATATTCTGAGGTGCATAACATTGTTTTGTGAACTACATAAAGTAAGTGAAATACTGTATGATTCTTTGTCATCGATTTTTAAAAATGTATGGCTGTATTCAACTTTTTAAAGTTCTTCCTTGTACCATCAGAGTGCTTTGTTTCTTAAATATGAATAAAAACTGTAAAGAAATAGTGTAAGTTAAATTGATATTTTTCTTAAAGAGGAAAAAAAAGGAAAGCTAAAAGATAAGGTTGTGAAGAAATCACTGGGAAAGAATAGGAAGAGGAAAAGAAGAGAAATGATAAATTTTAGTCCTGTAAGGCATTGAGTAAAAGTAAATAAGAAAAAATAGGTTAAAAGAAAAAAATAGGTTAAAAGAAGAAAAAAAAATGAGAGGAAGTTAAAATCATCTGTCCTGAACTCATTCTGTCAGTCAGGGATAGGAAATACCACCTTCAGAAATCTGAATACACTTTATCCATTGACTTGTCAATCACAGAAGAATTTCAGTACCCTGATTCCAAAGCCTTATTTACACCACTGTAGGCGTTACTGAGTGAGGATTAGAGAAATAGGAGGCTTGTTTGGGAATACAATTTCAGGAGGAGGTGAAATGAGATAAAAAATAGAATGAGAAAAATGGGAAAGATTAACTAAATAGAGCAAAATAAGAAAACTAAAATAAGAGAACGAGAATCTTGCAGTAAAGTATTTTCTATGTCAACACAGACTGTCATGTTTGCTGTATTTTTCCTGGAACAAATTTTTGTGCAAAATGATCAGCTGATGCCCATGAGTAACAAGTGCTGGATACTCTAATTCTTCTTCAGATAATGAAAATTATCTTGATCCCTGAGAGTCAGGCTGTATGACTGACTCATAGTCATGGACTTGCTTGACCTACCTTACTCCTAGTTTGTAGCATTAAAGTGAGCAACAGAGAAACATTTTCAAGATTGAATGCTCACTTAAGTCCTAAAACTAAAATTAAACCTGAAATAAATAACTGGGGGCAGTCCACATTGGTGGAGTCAACACTTCTGAGCAGCTTCCTTCAAAGAAGGTGCTTCTTTTCCTGTATGCATAGTTTCTGAGAATTTACACTTGAAAATGTTGGCTCCCTTCCTCAGAATATTTCTGTGCCATCTGTAAATTTTCCACCCCCTTATTTTGCATTGTCCATCTGTTTAGACTATGCATTTTCTCATAGGTCCTGAACACAGTGTGTTATCCTAGCAAGTGAGGCAAACAACTATTTATCTGTTGGACTCAGAGCCTTGCAATTTTTAAGGCATGGATTTTCCCCACATTCCCTGCAAGGTAGGCAGATATTGGTTCTCTCCATTATCTGAGGCACTAATATCTAATACAAAAAGATGCTTAATGTAAAAGTCTTTCACTCAGGTAGAGGCAACTTCTTCAGCTTTGCAGAGACATAATCCTGCAATCCACATACCATGTGAACTGCCACTGACCTGCTTCTGCCACTTGCACTGGATAACACTGCATTGCTTGGGGACCTGCACTGAAAACTATCTCCTGCAGGATTGCCAAAACAGGCATCTTTTCAGCTATCTTTTCTTAGGGGACCAATTTGGAGGATGCTTTCATACCATTTCCAATGAATGATACAAGGACTTTTACAGTCTATGTGGTAGTGGATATATTAATTCCCTCAAAAAAGCAGTGTTGGGTTTTTTTCCCACTTATGTGGGAGGCAAAAGAAATTAATTTTCATTCTAATATATCAGGATCTGGAGCAGTCTTCCCCTTTTCTGTGAGAGCACCTTAATCAACAGAATGTGGGTTAAGGTTAGGAGAGAAAAAGACACATTGGAATAGTTTCAGGTTATCAAATAATTATTTATTTGTTCAGAGAGAAAAGACAACAGAGCAGTTTTAAACTGGGATATAAGAGAGCTAGGCTTAAATTTCAGTTTTAGTATATGTTGTATTTTTCAATTTGAAAAGTAAGACTTTGAGCTTGGCAAATGGAGCAAACCAGTAAAATCAGTTTACGGAGGATAAAAGCCACATTTTTTAAAAAAATCATCTCTTTCAAAAATCATAGTAGGCAGATATTAAATATTAATAGATACTGATATATCAAACAGAGAAATAATCACTTCAAATTTTAGGCTAAGGACAACTCTTCTTAAGGATCATTTACACAGTGACTTTTTGGCATTTTCAGCAAAATTAAATGGCAATAGGATAAGCCAAACCTGTTATTGCAAACAAGAAAGAAAAGAGTTTCATGTTCTGCCACTCATCTTTCATTTTCCATTTTTACATCATACCTCTCCTGACAGACATGAAAAAATAATTACGGGACTTTAAAATTTGTGTGTGCATTACACCATGGTCAGTATACATGTGGACTAGTGGAACTCTTACTGTATCACCTCTAGAGCTCATTTCCCTTGCACTTAGACATTTGCTTCTTGGCTGTAAATGAAAAGAAATAAAACTTTACTGAAATTGTGCAGGATTACCCAAGACTATAGCACTACAATCAGCAAAGAAGGTGTAGAATCACAGAATGGTTTGGGTTAGAAGGGACCTTGAAAAGTCATCTAGTTCCAACCCTTCTGCAGTGAGCAGGGAACATGTTTAACCAGATGAGTTTGCTCAAAGCCCCACCCATACACAGCTTTGTCAAAGGTGTGTGGATGGAAGGATGCCAAGTCTTTTGGAAAACTCCACAGGTTCCAGGTCCAGTTAAAGAGATGAAAAGGGGTGCCTCTTTGGGAGGAAGCATTCCCATTCTTCCTGCATGGCCAGTGCAGCACAGCCACTGTGAGGGAATAAAGCAGATAGTTCTTCCTGAAACTCTCTGAAGTGACCCAGATCAAAGGAAACATAAACACAAAGGAAACATAAACACAATCAAAATGAAGTTTTGAAGGGTCTTTGTTTGTAACACCAAGAAGAATAATCAGGACTTGAGAACTGGCTGAATGGCAGGTCCCAGAGGGTTACAGTCAGTGGCACAGGGTCCAGCTGGATGCAATTCTGTGCAATGTGCTCTAGTATCGGTTAGCTGCTGGATGCCCGTCCGGATTTGGGCAGCCGCGAGGTAGCAATGATCCCGAGTGCCCCCGACCCTCTTGAGGGTGAGACTCTCTGGAGGCTTCAAGTATGAGCCTGCCAGTGGGCTGCTCGCCTAGCAGGTGTCGTGCTAGGAGCAGGAACAGGCGCACCTAACAGCTGAAGAAGAGACAGGACCTCTGGTTTGGGTATTCTGTGTAGGTTTACTGGGGAGTCTTGCACAGAGGGAGCCCAGGGACCAAGAGGCCCTGAGCACCCCCTGACACGAACTTATAAGGGGGAATAACAACCAATCATCTGAGGGTTCGGGGCAGAGTTAGGAGGGTCCAGGGTAAACAGTCCAATGGAAGGGAGGAGAGGGAGGGGTTAGGAGGGAAGAACAAATCAACGACTGAACAAAGGGGAACTTTCTGGAACATGGGGAATTATTGACATTAGTAATAGTTTACCAGGGAGACCTGGACAATCCCGCCAGGCAATCCTGCCAGACCCTGGGCTAAACCACTGTTTCCTCCATCCCAGGGGGAAATCCCCTGGTCCCGGAAGCCCTCCACCAGGGCACCCCCTCCCCCTTGAGACCTTCCGGAGCTCTTTGGTCTTCATAACAGTGGTTTACAACAGCAACACTCTAGGATAACCCTTCTTGAGCAGGGAGGCTGGACAAGATGATCCACTGTGGTCCCTTCCAACCTGACCCATTCTGTGATTATGACTTCATTCTAAAATCAACTCTTATTTAAGATGAGTAAATAAGATTTTAAAACTAACATTTTGCAAACCACAAGACTTATTAAAATGTCTACATACTGAATTATATGAGCTTTTGGACTGTACAATAAACACCATGCACAAAGAAACATAGAAATGTAACTTAAGGTACAGCACAGGTACAGCAAAAACTGGCTGATAAAACCCCAATGTGTTGATTTCTATGTGTACTCTCACAACTGTATAGTCATAGTGAGCTTACAAGCAAAAATAGCATGAAAAAAAGAGATTTAATCACATTATTTTGAAATTGGGTGTATTTCATTCAGCGCTGAAACTATCGCCAGCCACATGCAAATGAATTTACTTTATCATTAGATATGAATGTTGCTGTGTGGCTAAACCAAAGATTTCAGATATCATTGTTGTCAGGACTTTCAAGAACAAGAGTTTACTCTCACTATAAAAAGTAAAATGCAATCTGATCTGTTTCAATGGAAATACCTGAACATTTTTCCATGGCATGTTATCTGTGAAAAATGGAAAATTTATGTGAGCTAAACAGCAAATAATTGCTGCTGATATACTGAATTTCACATTACATAATCTGTACATTGTTAATCTTTCAGGAAGTATTAACCCAGGCTACATTAGCCCTTTAATGCTAAGTATAAATAACACCAAAGGAATAGAACAGTTATGAATACATCAATCTCAGAGCACCTTACTAGCAAATAAAACAGTTCCACAGCTTAGATACCTGTAATACCTAAATGTAGGTGTTTGATGACATAGTGCAGGCACATCCTTTTTCTCCTCAGCTTTGTGGGAAATTTATGAAGAAAACTACTTGTGAGAACTTAGAGAAAGTTACTTAAAACCCACTGATTTCAGTCAACCCTAGATTCTCACTCACTTATACCCACATAAAAGCTCAAATGTGTTTGTCTAAGTAGTCTGGCAAGGATTCCTCACTACTTCTCTTGCTTTCTACTTACTGGTGATATCAAATGGGTTTTTGCATTGCTGTTCAATACCGTTTCAAAATCAATCATTATTTCAGGATGATTCTTCTGTTTCAGAATTTAATTTCTCTTTTCATACTTCTTAGACAATGAGTTGCTCATTGTATATATTTCTTCATTTGAGGTATCTTTAAGCTTACAGTCTGCCTTGCTTTTAGAATAACAGGAATGATATAAACAACATGATGTTATCTTTATTGCCATTCTTCTGTTATCAGACCACAGACCTTCTGATCTTGGCAAAACCACATTCCTCAGTCATTCTCAGTTTGGTTGCTGTCAGTTTTCTTCTTTGTCATCAACACAAGACATTATTTTAGGTATTGTTTTATTGTTTCTTATGGAACTATAGAATAGTTTGAGTTTGAAGGGAGCTTTCAAGGCCATCTAGTGCAACCCCCCTGCAGGGACATTTTCGGCTAGGTCAGGTTGCTCAGAGCCTCATCCAATCTGCCCTCGAACACTTTCAGGGATGGGGAAGTATTCAAGGGCAGATTAGATATAATCTGAACCCTGTGTTGCCCACGTCTCTGGACAACACAATTTGTTAGTCAATACACAGTTCGTTAGTCAGGGAAAAAGCTCTCAAGGTGGTGTTTTAAAATACATATAAAAACAAAATCTCCTTCTCAGATTATACTTTTCAGGAAGTGGTAACAAAAATTTATCTTGCATTCTATTAACACAAGGCAGTCTGTGTTTTCTATCTGGTGGAATTTGAATATGAATTTATAAAACTTGCAGGTTTGAGAACATAGAGTTTATTTGATTTTAAATGCAGATATGAAGTTTATGATAAGAGCAGTTATACTTTATTGTGCACAGCAAGATTATCTGGTAGAGCAGATTAAGACCCATTCAATATGTACTTGCAAGGTCAGGTCGTGAATGGTCACTACTTGCATTGGAAAAATCATGTATTATGATTTTGTGCTAGTTTATCTTGTGTATTTCATGTGATCATTCTTGTCTTGGGTCTAACTCTGTCCCAGTCAAAACAAACACACTAATCTTTATTCACTACCCCCAAGTCTGCCATATCCAGCACTTCTCTTACATGCTTTTTGCTTCAGAGCTCAGGTGCTGCCCCAGGAGTCAGCTGCACTGGAAACTGATGTAGCAACTGCTTCTATCTGACTTCCCACCTGGGTTGGAGTGAGAGCATAAACACTGCACTGGAAGGACTTTTGCAGGTAAGTACTGATGTCTGCCCAGCCTCTGAATCACTTCTGAGCTCAGTGGAACACTTGGAGCGTGGAAATTGTTCAGTCCAGACCTACTGGCTGGCTGAGGCATGCTAACTTCATCACCACCTGTGTTGGTCCCATCCTCATTCCACTCAGTTTCTGAGTTTTTAGAGAGAAAAATGGGTGTTAGCTATGCTGTAATGACTGTGAATTGATGCAGAAATTTTAAATGAGGACAGTGACCTTCCCATGTATCACATGCTAAGGAAGAAGAGTGACTGCTAGAAATTTTTTACCTGAGCCTCTGTTAGGTATCAGAGAGTTGATTTAATTTCCTGCCATGCTCTCAGGGAGCTGTTGTGGTTTCCCTGGTCCAGTAGTTAAAGAACTTGTTTAGAGGAAGATGTTTCAGGTGAGGTATCAGCATATGAAAGACACCAATGTGCAGCTGTAGCTTACTGTACTTTCTACTCAGGATGAAAGGTTAAATTTATCAGAATGCATTTATTAGCAGTTTATCAAAATATTTGGTGTAGACCTGCTTTGCTTATTTTGTCTAATAAGCTCTGACCTTTCCAACAGGTTGTGATTGCAAAAAAACTCGGTGTTAAAAACTTAACAGGAAAAAAATGGGAGGCAAGATGGTTGCCTTACTCCTTTGCTTAGGGACTGGGAAACGTGGTTGCAACGAGTTTGAATAAACAATTATTACGTGGCAAAGACAATAAAGTGTAGCCAAAGTAGAAGCAGAAACACTTTCATGGTATTTACAAGATTAAATGGTTTATTTGTGTGCCTCTCAAGGCATAGAAGTCACAGTGGGAGAGAAATATAAAACTGATTGAACAAGCTTATTTGAGACCAATTGGGAAAGTTCAAGACAGAAGTATGATGGAAAGTGATGTTCATATTCTTAGAGAGAATAAGAAATAGGATTCAAACATGCTACTTCCTATTTTATGGATGTATCAGACTACCAAAAATTTGCATAACAGAATGAACCCCTTTTGCAGATGCACACCAGTTCTAAGTAACAAGTAAAAGCAAAACAAGAAAAACAACTGAATTAAGAAAATATGTTCAAAACATTTAGTGGTTTGCTGGTCTTGCAACTTTGTGCAAAGTAAGCAGTTATCTCCTGCGAGGGCAGAAATGGATAGCTGGAGTGAAAACCTCTTACAAGATTTCAGCTAAATCAATCAATTTCTGTTTGAGTGCAGAAGTTAAGTGGCATTTGAGTCAATCTAAACCTCAGAAATCTATCAATGTGCAAACACTACAAATGAAAACATTATTTTCTCTCATTTATTTGTTTGCTTTTGTTGTAAGAAAGCTGTAATTTTAAAATAATTAGTTTGTAGTCTGTCTTATTGAGTAGCAGGCTATTGAATTTAAGTATTATTAGGTTAGAATTTGCCCTGCTGAACTGGTAAATAGTCATTTATAGACAATTAGCTGCTTGCTGATGTCTTTCAGATGCTGATCACCATGAAATGTAACCCCCATGCCATGTCTGTGCAAGTAGCTCCTGCCATCCTCCCACTCCTGCCTATTCTTCTAGACTTCAGATTTCATAGCCCTGTTTCAGCAGTAAGTAAAGATTTGACATTGTTGACAAATTTACAGCTATCTGGCACCTGAATTACAATGATGCTGTGCAGTAAGCACAAACTGGCAGAAAGCATCTCAGTCTTGTCTCAGACTATCTGGAATTTAACAGGTATCAAGAGATTGTCTCTTCCCAATATTGCTAAACTATTATTAAACAGCCTTATTTGTTCTGTTCTCATGGAACCTTGTAGGTATGGATTTGTCAGTGTTGAAACCATCTAAACTTGATCTATCTAAAATCCCTTCTGTGCCTGTATCTGGTTCATCATCTGTTATCTGAGCCGCCAGTGATGGTTTCTGCAGAGCACAGTACACCTCAGAACACACGTCCTGCAATCTGTCTTCCAAGCAAGACTATTTGACAGCACTGATGAAAAACTATTATATTCCACAAAATTATTATTACCATATTTAAATTTCTCACAGTAACCAAGGAGGAAGCACACTCGAATGAAAAAGATTCAGGTAGGATGTGTCTAGAGATTTACAGTAACTACCAATTCAGAGGACTTGACAATCACTGTAACCAGAAACAAATGTCAGTATGTGCATCACTGCAATGAATATGTTTTAATTATTAACAGTTTCCTAAGATTGATCAGCTTCATAGAAAGCTACCCTAAAAAAGGGCTCTTCAAACTTATGGGAAGCTAGGCTGATTGAGATTCTGATTAATCTCTTCCCATTTTCTTGGACACCAGAACTACAGTTTCTATATTTTATGTTCTTGGCTCCACAAGCTATGTGTTTACCCAACAGAGATACTTTTTTCTCCTGTAGGCCCCTCTTGATGTCTTCTTTTGTTCTTTGCCTTATGGGCTAGACATACGAGTGAACATTGATAAAAGTAGCCCATTGGGGATCATGGGATAACAGACAAGCAGAGATGTCACAAAATGCGCATGTATATTGTCTTAACTGCAGGAAATAGGTACCAAGTGTATTTTGGCTTCACTGTGCAAAATGGAGTAACTTTTGCCCTTGTACTTGTTACTGATATTTTTGGAGTATACAAGCTGACTTCAGGGATACCTGGTTTCTTAAATGTCATCTGACATTCATGACTGTGTTGGCCTGGACTCTGTAGAGCTATGCCTTTGACCTCCTTATATTTATTTCTGGGACCAGTAAATCCCAAGATTTAAACTACACTTTATCCTCCTCCTGCCAAAAGTAACTATTATAGAGTCTAAGGTATTAAGGGTCCAAAAGCCTTGCTTTTGCCTGGAATTTTCCTCTTGCTGTGAAAAGCAGTGCTGTAAGCTCCCTGCCCTTCAGTCAGGTGCAGATGCTATGGATAGATCAGACCCGCTTAGCCTGTGGATGATTTGTGGGAATAAGGCCAGCACATATAGGAGCACAAGAACATAAAGTAAGTAAAGGTCCCAACAAAAATAGTCAGAATTTTTCCCTTTCAGATTTCAGGGAATTTATTATTATTATTTTATTTATATTCTTTATAATAGTTGTTATCTTTTCAGTTATTGTAGGGCTGGTGGTATACTATGTCTAAAAGATGTGCAAATCCCAGGAAAGGATAATTTCTATCTCTTCTGCTGCAGTCTGCTTTCAGCCCTCTGTAGACAGTGATACGTGCAACAAATTATTCTGCTCACACCTTTTCTGGAAATGAAGCATTTGGAGAATAAAAGCAGACCATTTCACTGGCCTGTGAAGACTGAAGACAATATAGATCTTGACCCCATAGAGTAATAATTAGGTTATGTGCTGGAAGAACAGTGATCTGAATTTTGAAGTGTTTCTGTGATGAATATTGATATTGGGGCATTATAGGTAATATAAGTAAAACACTCCTGGAAAAGTATCACTGCTTAGAGCTCTGGTTGCTGTCTTGTTTGCCCAAAAGAGTGTTTATGCCTACTTTGTCATATTCCCTCATGCATTTGTATTTTGTGGCCAAATGACTATGTTCTTCTGTGAACAATGATAACTAGAGCAAAAATTATGGCAAGTACCCTTTTTATCAAGTTAGTCCCTTGTTTGGTGCCTACATTTGGGCTTAAATTTCCAAAATTATTTAGGCTTAAATTTCCTCAAGAAGTGGAGGGTGCTGAGGTTGCACCTCCACCTTGCTCAAAGAAATGTGGCATCAAATTTATGTTCATACATCAATTGTATTGGCTATTTAAATGATAGATTTGAGTTCTCAGTTTTCATTTGTTTTAGATATAAGCCTCACTGCCTAGTTCTTAAAAATGTGGCTTTAAAAACAAGCCATCCATTGATAAGTCTTAGCTTTTGATCTCTGGGGATAGATGAAACTGCTGGTTTAAGGAAGGAATCATATCTCCATAAAAGAGACCAGACTCTCTTTTTAAAAAAAAAAAATAAAAGTGGTTCCTTTTGGCTGACTTTAGAAAACTTATTTTTAGCATACATTGGGGCTGGGGGTAATTCTGTTTTCTCTACTTCTGCCTTTTTCTGTAGGCTATTTACAAATTAAGGGTATCTAGCAGACCAGATCCTTTCTGTGGTGATCAGATACTTAAGCAGGACATCTATGTTTATCTTCTGTAAATATTAAAGGTTTGTGACTAATATATATTTCCTCCCCCCAACTCACAGATCTGTAGAATTTGAGAGTATCTCAGAGATATCTGTGTTTCCAGTTCATCTCAGAAGAGCAGAGTATCTCCTGCACACATTCCTTGTCTGTTTCTCCTCAGAAACAGCAGTCCTGTATACATTTTCCATTATTGCAAAACACTACCTTAGCCAGTAAGCAGTGGGGACTTTGAGTAATGCCAGGTGAGATCCTAGGGCAATCAAGAAAATATTTTTGTTTTAAATGCAGTGCCAGGAATTCTTAGAAAATATTTGATGGAAAAGAAGTGAAACAATAATTGTGTGAGTTGAATTTTACAATGAGCTGAAATAGTGTTTCAGAAATATCACTGAAGATAAACATCCAAAGGGGGTTTCTGACAATTAGGTATCACTCTCAGCTGAAGAATTAAACCAAAATGATGCAGGATCATTTTTCTGCCTTCTTTAAACATACAATCTGACTTCCTTTGTCTTTCCTTTTCCATTTTCCCCCACAACTTACTGTATTTATTATACTGTATTTATTATAGTGCTTTGTGCTATGTTTACTGTAGGCAGAAACTAACTTCTGCTGAGGTAAAAAATGGCTTTTTATTTTATACTTGTACAGCACCAGCAGCATGGACCTTAACTGAAACACCTATAAGGGATAGATAATAATAGTTTAATACATGGAAAGATAAAAAATTGTCCAGTGTTGATAAATCTGTCTAGTACTAAGATATAGAATAGTCATTGAGAAGGTTTTCAAGATCGATGAAATATAAAATCAGATAAAACTTTCTACTGTCAAACTTGCAAGACATGTTTTTGATACCACTGATACTGGTGTAGCCCTGGGACTGATTTTTTTTTTACTTGTAGGAAAGCTGCAATAAAGAAATACTTGTAATAAGTGTTGCTGCTGCTTCGTGGTGAGACATGTCAGGGCTCTGAGCACATGAATTGACTTTAAAGGCTCTGCTGAGCCTTCCCTGGGACCCTCTTCCTTTTTCCCAGGGACTCCTGCCCTTTATTTCTCCTGAAGCCCGAGCTGTGGTGTAGGTGTGCCTGTCTCTTGAATGGACCTGAGCCCTCTCCTGCAGGTGGCTGGTGTCCTGGCTGGAGCCCTCAGATGCCTGTCTGAGCCTGTCTCCTTTGCTCCTGGCTGAGCACCCTGGGTGGCCCCTGGGCCTGGTGCATCCTGTGCTGTATCTGAGGATCCCTGCTCCCAGCTCCCGTGGGCTGTGTGTACTGCTGGGGTGCCCCCTATGCTGGGACCACCCCAGGCTCCCAGCTCACCTCTCTGGGTTTACTGTGTCTCAATGTGCCTGACCACAGGTTTCATCTGTTTGTAGCTAGAACTGGTAATTTAAAAAAAAAAAAATTAAATAAAAGCTGCCTTGCAGAGATTATAGTCTTCTGATAGTTGAAAAAAAAAGGAAAAAAGAAAGGGCATGTTTTATTCACAGAATGCTTAAATGCCACTTTCTATTGACTAATTCTTTGCTTTGCATAACCTAATACTGTCATGTTGAAATATTAGATAAAAAAAGTAATAAAAAGTGTAATAAAATGAGTCAAGCAGTGTTCTGCAGAGCTTAGTGTACGCTATCCAGGGATGTGGTTATGGCAGAAGCATTTATAACCAGTCCAATAATCAGGTCTGGATGATGAGGAAAGCTGCTCTGAAGTAATTTCTTTGACCACCAGAAACAGTGGTGTTTCTTCAGCACTGTTTTGCTTTTCTCTAATCCGTTTGTGCGTCAGTAGCTCTGGCTGCTTTGTTCTGCCATAAACCCTGGAGTGCACTGTGCCTGATGGGGTCATGTGTGTGCAGGTGGCTTAGAAAGTGATACCCCAACTTTGCACCACCATTTAATTCCTGCAAGGGAAGTGCCTTGTCCCATATACTGTCACAGCCCACAGCACATTTAGACTCATTTGCTTTAATAAACCAAGAAAAAGTATTTAGAAAACTTAAAGGAACAGGACATGATGTTTAGCAAAAAAAAAAAATTCTTTACTGACCTCAAAAAGGCACTCAAAACACGTTCCAATAGAAATCTTTTGCCTACAGAAAACTCAGACTCTGAATGAGGAACATAAATTACATGAAAGGCATCAATCAGGCTGTGGGAAAATGTCTCTTCTGAACCTGTCTCAGCTGAAGCCATTTATGGCCCCAAATGTGCTATTTAGTTTTCTGTGACTTGGCTGCCAAAATACTTGTGCATTCAATTTCTAATCTACTTTCAGACAAGACTGACAAGATAGCCCATGACAGAGGTGATACCAGCCCAAACACCTTTGCCTGAAGTCAACTGGGGATTGCTCACAGGTTTCACCAGCAGCTTCCCACAGACTGACAGACAGACAGATGACCAGCCTGGGACTGCGAATGTTTTCAACCATCTAACAAAAGATCACTGCTGTCTAATTTGTTAGATTTGTAATGCTACCTTTTCACTGTCATGTGCTTTGTAACCTAAACTACAATATGTGTGTTTCAGACGTGGTGTAATATGGTGGAATACAAATGTACTTTCCTGCGAACACTAGCAAATGGTGGTGGTGAGTAATCTGTGCTTTCAGACTCTCACTAAGAACAGTTCTGAATTTATAGCTTAACAGATGTGTAAAGCATAAAATAAGCTGCATCAAAGTGGAATATTAAACAACAGTTGTCTTGCAGTTTGATTTAAGTAAATTTCAACTGCCGATTGCTCATTCTCCAGATTTCTCAATATCACATCTCTGGTGAAATGTATGAACCTAACTCCTAATTTAAGATGGCTAGAGAGGGAATGAATATTTTTACCTCCTTTTTCCTTATGTCTATATGAATACTTGATAATGTATAAATACGTATCAGATGCTTTTGCATACAAAACTAGACTATTTGCTTTTCTCTATTGTGTTCCACTCATTTTTATAAAGAATAAAATACCAAGACAGATATAAAATCTATCATAAGTTTCACAAATGAAAATTTAATCTGATTTATCATCTGCAATATGATTTGGGTTGACTGGATCAATGTACCAAGACAAATAATATGAGGTACAGTAAGACCAAATTTTGGGTCCTGCACTTGCGTCAAAAGTGCTACAGGCTGGGGGCAGAGTGGCTGGAAAGCTGTCCAGCAGGAAAGCCCTGGGGGTGCTGTGCAACAGCAGCTGAACATGAGCCAGTGTGTGCCCAGGGGGCCAAAAAGACCAATGGCATCCTGGCCTGTATCAGTAATGGAGTGGCCAGCAGGTCCAGAGAAGAGATTGTCCCTCTATTCTTGGCACCAGCACTGGTGAGGCCACACCGCAAGTGCTGTGTCCACTTCTGGGCCTCTCACTGTAAGAATGAGATTGAGGGGCTGGACCATGTGCAGAGAAGGGCAGTAGAGCACAAGTCCTGTGAGGAGCATCTGAGGGAGCTGGGCTCCTTTAGCCTGGAGAAAAGGAGGCTCATGGGAGACCTGTCCTCTGCAACTGCCTGAAAGGAGGCTGTAGCCAGGTAGGGATCAGCCTCTTCTCTCAGGCAGCCAGTGACAGGACAAGAGAAAATGCACCCAAACTCTGCCAGGGAATTTCAGGCTGGCCATCAGGAAGAATTTCTTCACTGAGGATGATCACAGGTGTTGGAACAGGCTGCCCAAGGAGGTGGACACCATCCCATGGGGTGCTCAGGAAATACCTGGGCATGGCTGTAGAATTTGCAGGTCGGTTTCAGATGGTCGGGACAGACGAGGGATCTCTGAAGTCGGGTCTTAGAGCATGAGGTTTATTGTGAAAGGGCGTGGGTGTAGGAGACCTGCTGGGGACTGCCAGATGCAGCCCGGAGCAGGTCAGAGAAGTAAGAAAGCAAGCAAGAGAAGAGAGATGAGAGGCCGAGCTTGCCGTTTACAATACAATAAATCATCTTCTGTGCTGAATATTCTAACTTTCATTAACCAATCTAGAACAAACTACAAATCTTATAACATTTGCATACAGCCTGTGAGAACTATTGCATTACCATACAGTGTTGTATTTTAAACCCTAAAAACTGCTTTTTGGACCCTCTGCCAAGTTGGTAGGGTCTGCTCTGACCCTTGGACCTGTCTGCAAGCAGAGGGTATTGTTTAATTGTTTAATTGGTAGGGTCTGCTCTGACCCTTGGACCTGTGCAAGCAGAGGGTATTGTTTAATCAAAAGGGGGATCACCTTCAGTCAGCCATGCCATTGTTTTCCAGTTGTTCAGTAACTGGGGTTTGGTATCTCAAAGCTTGTCTTCACATCAATCTCACTTATAGTTTCTATATTCTCAGTGTCTTTTGCCAGGTAATCATATTTATAAGGCTTTTCTATTTAATCTTCCCCAACACATGGCACTTAGTGCTATGGTTTAGTTGACAAGGTAGCGTTTGGCCAAAGGTCGGACTTGATGGTTGTGGTGGTCTTTTACAACTTCAATGATTCTATGATTTTAAGATTCTATGACTTCTTAAAAATTCTTCCTTTACTTAATGTTGATAGAAGGTATCATACAAAAATTTAGTTTGCAGTCCTACAGATGTCAAAGATGGCATGTTTTACCATGGGCAGGTAATATTTGTGATGATGCAGTTGTATTATTTTTAGTGACTATAGAAGTTGAAAGTGAATTACGCAGACAAAAAGAATTTCAAAAAATTAGCTAACCCTTATGCAATGAATTCTCATAAGGGTCAATCCTTGACTTAGTTTATGGGTTTGCTTGGCATTTCACATAGAAAGAAAATATCTCATCAGAGATAAGTAAGTCAGATGGCACACCTACATAATGCCCTTCACCCTCCTGCCAAGGTCAGCAACCTACACAAATTAAGCCTCAAAAAATAAACTACAAAACTCTAATCAATCAACAAAGCAGACAAATTGTTTCTGAAGTTTTTTTTCCCTGTAGTCTAATTGAGAATCAGTTGGTGTTTTAGCCTACTTTGCAGTGGGCAGAAAAGACCAATCTTGATTTGCTGCCACATCATACAGTTGTTAAATATCTTTGATGGAAGGTTGTTACTTTGCCACTATAGTGGGCCCTTCACTGAGGAGCCAAGCTCTGGCAATTTTCCATTGTGTTTGGTATGTGAGCCAGAGTTGCTTTTTACCTTTGAAGAAAAGCTAGAGTTTTCCTAAGATCTAAAACTATTTTCAGCAAGATGGAAATACCTGCCTTTGCTCAACAGCTAGGGAATTAGAGTACTTGCCCAAGAAATGCAAGACCTTGGCCATCACCTTTGTTCTGGGAGATGGTGAAACCACAGCTTCCTTGTCTCGGAGTCTGGGCAAGCACCAGGCTGCCAGATAATCAACAGTGGAGATGAAGTTAGATAACTATGCCAAAGACTGCAAAATATTCATGGACCCAGGAAGACAAAAACTCATGTAAAATGAGGAAATATGTATTCCCAATACTGTTTGTGGTTTTTTATCCCATGTCCCTTAAATGGATATCGCAGAGCTCAGATCAGGAACTAGGAAAACACTGTCCCAAAAAGGCTGCAGGCATATGTACTCTCATGCTTGCCCTCCCAGGCTACTGCACGCTGTAAGGTACCAAATGTGGACAGACTTGGTATACACAAGGCCTGAGGATCCTGCTTGTGTCCTGCAGCTGTAATATTGTTTATAGGTGAGGGACTCTCAGTAGCATGAGAGGTCACTTCTGGTCCAGGCACATTCAGTCCCAAAATCCAGATTATAGGTGGGTGGGATTGATTTTGGCCACACTGACTCTAGTGTGCTTGAATTTGTCCATGAACTGTTGTATTTCACAAACTATGTGCCACAGTGTTGGACTTCATTGAAGCCCATGGGGAAAATGTGAAAACAGATGTTAATAATGCAGTTTATTATTAAATAGATATTGGTCTCTTAAATTGAAGGATATTAAGTAGTGAAATAAATTATTGAGAAAAACAGACAATTCCAAACATTCTCTTGGGGAGAAATCTATTTTGTGCTCAGCCACAAGCTCAGTAGGGGTGAAATAGGATCCATTTAATGCTGTTAGAAATGTTAAAGCACTCAGTTGATCACATTGTATGAACTGTATACTCCAACACTCTGTTTGAAAATAAATATTGCAGAGCTGTACAAGAAACACACAAACAACCTTTTCCCCTGTGGGAATATTCAGCACCTTTTTGTGTAAAGAACCAGTTTTATCACCTCAGAAAATTCTTCTAAAGCTAGTCACAGTTGTACTGATGTTGTGTTTGTCCTCATTAGCAAGCTAAGAGGTTCTCCTCCTTAGCATTCAGAGCCAACTCCAACACTTCTATGAATAGATAATGATGAAGAGAAGATGTGAGAAAGAAGCTTTCCATCCTTTAAGAGATAGTTTAGATATGAAGAGATTAATAGCTGTCACTGGGGAATCTGAATGAAGAATCAGTCTTCAAAACCTTCTTAGGTGATAATGGCACAAAGAAGTCAAAGCCAGATTATAATAAAAATTTTGCAGATTCCTATGGACAGCTCCAGGTTGTAAGGTCCAGAAACCCTTGCATTTGCATCTGCATCTTTTGCAGTGCAGACAGTGCATTCTAATATAGCAACCTTCAAATCAATGGAGTTAAGACAATATTAGAATCCACAATTATATATATATACATATATACATATATACATATATATATTTAGGTTTGGGTGTGTTTTTTATCAAAAAGAAATTATGTTTATACAACTGTATGTGCTGAGGTAATTCTGCATATATGGTGATTTTTTTGAATCCTCCCTAATAACTGGAAAGCTCTGTCTGATTTCTACTACTTTGACAAAGTAGTAAACATTTCAAAAATAATTAAGCCCCAAGATTTATGTACATAAATTAACAGTTAGAGGAAAGGAAGTCTGTTAATAAAGTCTGCAACAGGAATGTATACTCTATTAGAATGTGCGTGAAAAAGGAGCCTGAAGCCTGGAATGAAAAACTTCATTTGGGCAGCACAGTTTGTGAAAAACGGTGTTTCTTTTGCCTTGTCTTGCCAAAGTCAGACAAGTTCAAGGCACAGATTAAAAGGAAAACAGGCTTTTATCACCTTCAATGTTCAGGAATATAATTTTTTTACTTAGTAAATAATTTATTCTTTCATTTTTTACAGCTTGACGTGACTTTGCTTTTGATTGCGTTGGGGAACAAAAATTCAGTAACACTATGAGAAAGGCCAAGGCATTTCTGAGCCAGTCTAAAGCAGAAAGTCTGAGCAGTCATGTGAAAATAAATTTGTGATGAGATTTGTAGTCCAGCAACTAAATCAAACAGGTTTTGATAATATGCTTCCATTATAGTGTGTTCTGTTTCAGTCTTTCTTTGAGTTGTATTTAGATGGCTGTTACCTTAATGTAAAATATATTAATCGTAATTATCTAATCTAAAACTTTTCTCTCTCATTTACAATGCATGCATCATTTACAGTGAAAGCCCCCACTGCTGGGGCTTCAACTTCTTCACAACTCTGATTGAGGAAGTCTTTTCCTGATTGTTAAATCAGAATCTCTGCTAACTGTGCAAGTATGTGTGAGAGTGCAAGGACACTGTATAGATGTGCAGATACACTTAGGCTTCACAAAGCAAAATCTGTTAAATTATGGAGCTACTTACAAATGCTTTAGTCCAAGGACGTCGACATCACTGAAGCTGAACCACCAGATTGATCAAAGTGTAGTTTATGACTGTGTCAGTATTGCAAATGTACAACTCAGTCAAAAATTTTTTTCTCCTTGCTGTTTTTCTACAATGCACAGTAAATAGAATTTTCTAAATGTTTCCAGCAAGCAAATGGTATCCTCAGTAGCTACCATTTAAGCTTAAGAATTTTTCCAGTGGGATTTCCTAAAAGGCTTCGTAGAAAAAAAGGTTCATTGTTCGAAGCCAAATTCAACTTTTGGTTAAGACTGATCAAAATAGTTTATACAGATTTTCATAAGCTTTTTGCTCACACTGTGTATTATTTGGCTTAGTGATCACAGCTGAGAAGCATGATTTTAATAAAGAAGTTGAATAAGCAGATTAAAGTAAGTCACAGGGCCTGCCTCATTCCAATAGTAAACAAAGTAAACTACTTTAATTAAGGCAAGACAGGTAATATATATAGCATGTGTATAATCATTGTTTAGTTTGTTTATTTCTTTACATTCACATTTAAAATAGCCAGCATGCCACAGATGATAAGAAAGATTACTTTTTCTTAAGCAGCTGATCTCCTTGATATGTTTTTACAATTTCTTCTGATGAAGTAAGATGAGCTGTTGCTGTAAACTCCAATTCTAATCAACATCCCTCAAACACCCAGGAATCAATAATTTGTTTACAAGACCCTATCAGGAATGACTGCACTAATCACTTTGGGTACACCACTTGTGCAAGGACAAATCCATGCTTCTCTGAATGCCTATGCTAACTACAAGTTGATTTTATTGACTCAAGTATTCAGCATTAGGGGAAAGAAGTGGTAGGAAAGAGACTGGTAATACCAGTATCGCAGGTGATGTGTGCAATGAGGCACAGAAGCATGGGGTTGAATGGGTTCCCAGACTTGGAAATGGGAGGGAATTTTGCTCAGGGTGTAGTGGCCACAGACTGCCAAGGATTTTAGAGGTTTTCTGGCTTTGCTAAAACCATGCATGTGTATTTACACAATCACATTCCTGCAAGAGCTGAAAGGAAGGTGGTTGGTGACCTTGGCTGCTCTTTCTCTTGCTGCTGTGGCCTCCAGGATGCTGCTCTTTCTGAGCCGCCTGTGCTAATTGGGAACTTCCAACGTATGAAAGATGGGAGAGCATTAGTTGTGGGCACATGATTACTGGCAACTTTGATATTAATAAACAAGCAATCATACCTACCAATCAAACACCAATGCCAGCCTGCTGAGGAAGGGACAGTCATCTCAGTGCGCAATTTATATGTAAAGGAATTCCACTGCTTTTCTTGTAGCATTTTAAGCTTCAGGGTATTTCTCTAATGAAGGATTTAAAAACATGTGACCCTTGGCCAGAGATCTGGTTCTGCCACTAATGCTGCAGCTCAGAATGTTTGAAAGTGAAGTGACCATGCCCTGTCTCTGGAAGTGTTCAAAGGCAGGCTGGATGGGGCTTTGAGTAACTTGGTCTAGTGGAAGTTGTCCATGCCCATGGCAGGGGGCATGGAACTACATGATCCTTAGGGTCTCTTCTAATTCAAACTATTCTGTGATTCCATGATTCTATGACCTAGAGCTCTCTGAGTCTTAAGGTAGGGCAAACACCAGGTCCCAGTGAAGTAAGCTCTATTAAATTGAATCTCGTCATTACAACAACATTTATGCGAAGACAGTGTTGTATTGTAACACATTAATTTTTATTTATTATTTTAAAGTGTTTTTCTAGATGAATGACTAATCTCAGAAGCCCGCGGGCCGCCGGGGATGCAGGTGTATCCATGGTTACCTTTGTTGCCTAGCAGCACTTCCTCACGCTGCTGAGGAGCGCCTGCTCCTGCCGCTGCTGCTCGGTGCAGCCCCATCCAGCCGGCTCCCTTGACATAGGAGAAGTTGTTCTGCAGTCCAGAGCAGAATTGGAGTTGGTGGTTTTATATGAAAAAAGAAAAAAGAAAAAAAAAAAAATGAGAGAGGGGGCCAAAGAAAGGCTTTGGTCTCTCTAACAGCAACAAAACTCCAGTTGTGGCTCCAGACAGGATCTGAGTCAGCGTGTTGATGTAAATCCTCAGTTGTGCTGTCAGACACAACTTTGCACAAAAGTTCATTTAGGGCAGGATTTAAGGGTATTGATTCATTTCTCAGCCAGACACAGACCAAGTACTAATAAACTAGGGTTTGGCTCCTTTACTGGGTGAAATGAAGCATAGCTTCATTAGAAGAAAAAAAAAGTAATATTTGTGTCATTTCAGAAACAGAAGATGCATTTATCTTATAAATGAGATTTAAAAATACACTTATAAAAAGACTGTGAGTCAGATTCTCCCATTTATGTCAATTTAAGCTGAGTTAATTGCAAATTAAGAAGAATAAATATTACTGGACCTGGTTATGAAGGGCTTCTCAGATGCTTCTGGTTTATGCGTGCCATGACTCACCAGCATCCAGTCATGGTATACAGTGGTCTGCAGTTGATGTCACAGCCTTGGGCTCTGGTTTTCAGAGCATTTTCTCAGAACAATGACTTGCAAGTACTTTTCACCTGAGCACTCAGGATGGTATTTGTGGTCTAGCTGGATTGCTTACACAAACAAGAGAACAAATTGCTTATGTAAGTCAGGCACTTCTGGTGCAATGTTTTCTGTAAATAGGGATGCCCTTGTCTTCCTCTTCAGCCTTCCCCGCTGCAGCACTCAACTGCCTTGCTGTAGAAACAGACAAAAGAAGATCGTTTCTGAGCTTACAGTCCTGAAGTTGCCCTTCCAAGCAGTGTTCTGCTGAACAAGAGCTCCTTTAGGAGGTTGCTTTCTGGAGTATTGATCTGTTTTTGGCCTCTGGTACATTCAGGGGTGCAGTCTAATTAATGTGCTTTTGCAGTAAATCCTTGAAAGCACCATTGTTTTCTGATTAATACTTGCTCATTACTTCCTTGAGGTCAGTGCCATGGGAGGTGTCTCTTGCTCTAAATCTTCCAGAGTAGTAAACTCAGTCATCTGTAGTGCTAGATCATTAACCTTGTCCCTGGTTTGGGCTGGATCAGCTCAGACTCCTCCTGGCAGTTATTGGGAACTACTTGGGAGTTAGTACAGAACAGACACTATTCCCTCTGGGCAGTTTGAAAGCAGTCCACGATGTTTTGGAGACAAATAATGGTCAGTAGTGGTGACATTCTGGATATTTTGGTCTAGCCAGTATCAGTATAAAAAACAGTTCTGGGCATGTTTAATCTTCTGTAAAGTGGTGCAGTGCTTTAACTGATTTATTACATTGTTTACTTGCCACCTCTCGGGCAGGTTCAACCTGATCACTTTTTGCAGAGATACAGACAAGTACGGGATTCTCATTGTGCTACATTTACTGAGATCCACTCAGAAAACCAGAAACCTGCAAGAAATGCATTTAGAGTGCAGATGGTAGTGGTTAGGATGCAGGTGTTTTTCAATTAATTTCTGTCATGGGGAATAAGAAAGTTTCAGCATGTTTTCCCATTTTTATGGAGTTGCTAGTCTAGAAAGTACCACATGGATTCACTGAATGATGTTTATCTATGTTTATCTGTTAATTCTTGTGTTGTAATTGGATTGTTAGCAGTAGGGGGCTTGTGAAGCACATAGCAATTAGGGTTATAATTCGAGACTCCTAATAAGCTCTACAGTTTGTTGAGTGAGGACAGCAATGGCCTTAGCAAAGCAAGGGGCCTGTGTTGCCAAGTGTGATGCTGGTGTCCTTGTACAGTTAGAAAAGAATGGACTTCTTGCTCACTTAAAATGTTCTCCAGAATCTTTGTTACAAGTGCATTACTCCTTTATTTCTATGCCCTTTTCAGAGTGTATTGAAATTTTCATCAGTACTCTTTTTATTTCGCATTGTAATTACAAGTCAGGAGTAGGCTCAAATTACACCTTTCCTTTCTTTTAATCTGTATATCCTATCTCTTATGCTTAGCATTACGGTTATATCTTTCCTTACTACATGTTCTTCCTTGTAAAACACTTCCTGGCTGAATATAATTTGTTTTTCTGTGTTAATTTAGGCTAATAATTCCCCTTGCCTCATTTGCAGCCCACATAGTGATGCAACTTCCCCTTGTTTTGTTCCCAGATAAGTACTGCCACAGTACTTTAATAAAATGATGTAGGACTCTGTTTACAAAAGAGTGCTTCTGTGGTATCTTACTGCTTTCACAGGAAGCTTAACAGCTTGCAGAACAGTAAGTGGCAAGTGTTTAATGCAACATTATGCCAACTTGAGGACAAACTGTTCCTCTCAGGAATGTTTTCAGGCTTAAATGAGAGGAAAATCCCCCTTGCAGAATGTGAATTCTTGGAGGCGGCGGGGAGTGACTGCCACTTCTTTGCCTTGCCAGCAGCTCTAATTCTCAAGCACCTTCCAAGGCTTTTTTAGATCAGCTGTAGTGCACACTCAGCAGCAAGTAGTGATAAAGCTGTGACTAGCTGTTCTGAGGAACAAAGATTCCTCTTACATGGAGGAGGCAATAAGTCTTCCAGTCTGTCTCAGACGTAAAATATTGGCTTTTGCCCACAGATGCCAGAAAGGTACTGAGGGGGCAGACGTGAGACCATGGCAAAGCTATTAATATGAGTAAGCAAAGACTAACAGTGTAGCTGGAAAACTATGAGGCAGAACAACTCCAACTTAAACAGTGATGAGTCAGACTGAAATATGTGGAAATTCAGATGTGGATTTGAGTCATCCATTAAGAAGATAAGTGGATATTACTGAACTAACAGTAGTTTGAGTAAAAAGTGAAAAGAGTTATATTTCACAGAATTAGGTTGGAAAAGACTTCCAAGATCAAGGTGTCTAATCGTTGACTGAACTCCACCTTGTCAATTAGGTTGTGGCACTAAGTACCACGTGTACACCTCCAGGGGTGGTGACTCCACCACCTCCCTGGCAGCCCATTCCACTGAATATCATTGAATCCCATCCCATTCTGTGAAACAATTCCTCCTGATGTTCAGTCTGAACCTGCTGTGATGGAACTTGAGGCAGTTTCCTCTTATCCTGTCATTGGTTGCCTGAGAGAAGAGGCCAACCCCCATCTGGCTCCAACCTCCTTTCAGGGAGTGGTAGAGAGCTAAATAGTCACCCCTGAGCCTCCTCTTCTGCAGGTTAAAATAAACACCCCCAGCTCCTTCAGCTGCATCGGACTCACTCTCTAGGTGCTTCATCAACTCCGTTGCCCTTCTCTGGACTCCCTCCAGCCCCTCAATGTCTTTCTTGTAGTGAGAGGCCTAGAACTGCACACATGATTTGAGGTGTGGCCTCACTGGTTCTGAGTGCAGGGGACAATCCCTGCCCTGGTCCTGCTGGCCACACTATTGCTGATACAGGCCAGGATGCCATTGGCTTTCTTGGCCACCTGGGCACACTTGGCTCATGTTCAGCTGCTGTTGACCAGCTGTTGACCAGCACCCAGCACTGAAATTGCAGGAAAAACAAAAACTCTCCAACAACATTTTTAATGTCAGAGAATCAAGGCATTATTTTATTCTGGCCAGGATGTACCACAGAAATCATCTCGTCCACACATAGCCCGGGTGTGCAGAGAGGATCATTCCATGATACGTGACATTTACAAGATTTCTCAAGATATTTTATACAGTCAAAACCCATAGAAACAAATGGGTCAGTGTTCATTGCTCTGGGGTTGAGCAACCTCCAGTATCTGGTTTTTCATTGGATCTAAATTCCCTCACCTCTGATGTTAATTAAATCTCTTATTCCTCTATTTTCAGCCCAGGTGTCTCCAGCTAGCCAGGGGTGTTGTTTGGAGTTGATGGTCTGTCAATGACCATTGGTAGCTGCTATCTCTTGTGTATCTTCTGTGCTATTCCCAGCCTGTTGAGATCTTAAGGTCATCAGTCCTCACCTAGAGATATAGTGTCCTGGAAAAAAAACTTTAGTTCTCTTCCCCTGAGGTGAAGGTGGACAAACCTGGCTAAAGTTATATAAAAATATTTTTAAACTGGTATGTTTTCCAACACCCCCAGGTCCTTTTCCACTGGGCCCCTTTCCAGCCATTTTGTTCCCAGCCTGGGGCTGTTGTAGCCAAAGTGTAGGACCTGGCACTTGGTCTTGTTGAACCTCATCCTGTTGGTTTCAGCCCATCTATCCAGCCTGCCCAGATTTAATACATTTTAACAGATTTTAACATTCCCTGTATTAATCTTCCTAAGCAGTAAAACCAGCAAGTGATCTCTGCCCATCATCACTATTCTTAATCTCTGGACCTCAACCTTGGGTCAAAATATTCTGCTGGCTTTCTGTGGCTCCTGGGTCCTGGATTCTTTGAAAGGAGGGGATTTTTGTAGCCATTATCTATAAGTAATCCAGAACCTCCAGGTGGGTGCCTTAGCTGATGGATCCTGGACTTCCCGATGGGTGGTGTGCTGAAATCTGAAGTCATAGAAAATGCGTTGTATGCTTTGTACTTTATAGCCAGTCTTTAGGGTAAGACACCACTTTGGGTGCTCTAAAGATGACAGGGTGCTCAACTGATGCTGTGAATTTACCATGGGGAAGGTATATTGATCTGCAACTCATGTCTCTTAAAGTCCCAACAGTGCCTGAAGACTTTGTAAAATGTGAATGAATTTCAGACCTGGATGTCCTGGTGCTCCACCTCAGAAATATGGCCTAATAAGGGGGGAAGAGAGGAATAGAATTAAAACCTCATCAGATGAAATCTGTGTTCTTATGAAGAAATGCCATTCTTCTTTATAGTAAAGGATGCTTCCAGTAAATCATGGGAAATGTAATCTGTCCCGGAAGCTTCCCAGGAGATAAAGGGGAATAACAGCTTCTAGATCACAAGGCTCCTGAAGATATAGTTAAAATTCATTATATAGCAAATCTTTATGTTTGTGATAAAGGGAATTGTCATGTTTCTCATTAAAAAATAATTTTTCAATTGAACTCCCAGATTTTGCAGAACTTGTGTTTGCAGTGAAAAGCTGTTTTAACAAAATTCCTCCTTCGTAGGTGTGCAAAGGCTTCAGCTATGCCTGATCAAAGAGGAAGAAGCATTTCCTGTGAGCACCCACAGCACAGGCTGGGGTGCTGCCGGTGTGGAGAGGGACCAGGTGCCCAGGCTGCCTTCAGGTGGAGGCTGGGAGGAGCTGAGGTGTTATCAGGTTTCACCTGGCTAAAGATTTAGATGGAGTCAGCATATGCTTTCTGACCTGCTCACTGGAACATGTCCCACAGCTTAATCAGCCAGAAAGCACCACTTGATGACTTGGCTGTGACCTGCAAATCGGTAGGCAAATTACCTTTGCAAACCACCAACAGCAGAAGATTTTCTAAAGAAGGTACATTGACCAGAGATAGGCCAAGAAGATGAATTTACATGGCAATAAAAACATTTAGAAACAGATATTTCAGTACTTCAAAATTTTTGCCTTCCCATATAGCTAAATATGTTTGAGTTTTGGGGGAGGAGGTGCTTCCATAAAAAAAGAACTATTTTTCTGCACTACTTTTATCTTCTGTCTTCAAAATTGACAGGCAAAATTGTTAAAATTGTTAAGTAGGTGAATTTCAGAGGGCCAGTACAAGAGGAAGTTGTAGTTTTTTTCAAAAACTGTTTTAGTTTTTCAAGCACATAGAAGCAAAGTGCTTCTATGCATTCCTGTGGGGAAGAAAGAACTGACTAGAAGATCCTTTTTGATATCCCTGTAACTTGGCTTAGGGGCATGGAGTTTGGCAGGCTTTTGAGGAATTGTTTGAGAAGTCCAAAATATACTTTAAATCATGTGGAAATTCTTTACATGGAAAACCTACTTTAGTAGAGAAAAGGGAAAGTGCATGAATGATGAAATGTTTGCTTTATAGGTAAGAGAATGTACGGATCAATGTAAAGAAAACACTATTTTGTGATGTGTGGTCCATTTTTTGTGGGGATTTCAAGCATCAATTATTGGGGCTTTTTAAAGGTGATTAAGTTATGTCTGTATTGAGGGATAGGAAACATCATAATGAGGATACATGATGTGGTCTGTACTTCTCCTTTCATCCTTGACAGCAGTCAGTCTGTATTTATAAATGGAGACTGTACTAGAAAATTTAAAAACTGGATTCAAGGCCTTGATTATGAGAAAGTGAAGATTAAAGGGACAGTAGCTTTGATTACAGTGCTGTGCCTCTGTAAATTAATAACTGTCTGAAGCTTCATTAGGCACAAAACAGATGGAGGCATTTTCAAAATGTTGTTTTGTTCACTAAAAGCTAACAGTATGATTTATTCTCATAGATAATTAATTTATAAAAATCCTTCTTTCTTTATTGCAGTTTTGCAATGGCTGCAACAACTTATGCAACAAAATGAGGACAAGTATGTTAGTAAAATAATTTTTTTTCCTTTTGTATCTTCTACAGTCAAGATCCCATTCCTGAGCCCTAGATTCACTTACACATGATATTAAAACTCCAAAGCAGGACTGCAGGAAACAACAATTGTCTGAAGGCAACAAAGGTCAGTAAGTTTTTGTGCTCTGCTTTATTAGAAACAGTTGTGTGAAAGTTCACCTCCTGGCATGCAGCTATTTCCCATATAAAATTATCATAAACATGTGTGTTGCAATAGTATTTTTCATGAGAATCTACTGCAATGTCACATATACCTTTATGGTGTTCATGGAAAAATAGTTCATTTGTGGTGAAGTATTATGGTAGATAGTAACAGATGTTTTATTGCTCTTCAAATATAAAAATCATTATATTAATGCAAAAAAACTGGTGGCATTTTGAATAATTCTCAAATAATAAAAATCCTGCTTTCAGGAATGTGTTTATTTTTGTAATAATGGAAATGAGAGCCATAATAAAAACAAAATAGCCCTGTAAATACACCATAAAGAGAGAATGTTTTTCTCAAGAAATGATTCCACAAAGCAACAGAGATTGTCTGAAAGAGTCATACTCAGTGCACAGTAGTGGATTGGATAAAGATAAGCAAAAACAATTATAAATTACCATTTCTTAAACAGATTAGTTAGAGGTGCCTCCTGTGTGCAGTAGGTTCCCTGTCCTGTGAACTAATACAGCAATGAGATAGTATAGGCAAACTGTACCAAACCACTTTTGATAAAACGTCTGATTTTAGTGGAGAAAAAGGCATTTCAGTAGCATGAAGGGCTTTTGGAAAGGAAGACTGCCATAAGAATCTACAGTATTGCCTTTCAAATTTTGCTGTTGCAGCTGTTTACTAGCTCCAGGCACAGGATATCGGGTGCGAGGCATAACAAAGTCTCAGGGCTGTACATTGAAAGATCTGATTTCCTAGATATTTGTAAAAGAATTTCATACAAAAGCCCATCAGCCAAAAGTTTGTATCATCATAAAACTTGTAAGTCTCAAATATTTCCCATATTCTATGGTAGCACTGAATGTCTTTGATTGATTAAATAGGCCCACAGGTTAATGACATCTAAGAAAGCTTTTTTTTTTTCATCACAATCCTGGAGTATTTGGTTTCTTTTATGTTCTCTCTTTAGGCTTAGTTATGAGACTGGAAAGAGAAATCAAAATGAAGAACATCTGCCTGAATGCAGCCAGACACACACTGCAGCAAACCCAGAGCACAGGCTGAAGGTATGGACACACCAAAATAGAAGTAGCCATGGCAGCTGAGTCACACAGTTCTGTGAAGTGCAAACCTGAGATCTAGATTGTATTATCCATAGACTAGAGCAGGATGAATTAACTTCCTCAGGACAATGCAAAAAAGCTTACAGGTTTTTTGATCTGTGATGTGTTGGAAAAGATGCTTGTAAACAGGCATTAAACATAAACAGTAAATATCAAATTTTCATGCTTTGCCAAGCAAAAAAAAAAGGTTGTATTTCCAATACTTGGAGACATGGACTGGCAGGGACAGAAACATAGTGCCCACCTCCAGAAGTTCATTATAACTATAAAGAAAGGGACTGATACAGGATAAGTAAGCAAGACTATGGTTTCTTCTCTTAAAATCCATATGGAAGTTAAAGTACACTGAGAAGAGAATTTTGTTTCATTTGTTCTCTGCTGTCCTGCCATTGCCTGGTAACATTTTCACATAATGCAGGCTGACACTTGGAACCAGAATTAGTAGGAGGATTGATTTTGTTCCTTGAAGAACATATTGGCTTTTCAGTGAAATACTGAATGCTTCAGGTGTGAGCTCAACCTCATCAATTTTCAACCTCAAACTTTTATGTTTAAAACTATGGGGATTTTATGTTGAATGTTACTTTCGTGTCTTGTGGGAACTGCAGTTCAGCTGCTTGCATCTCATTTTTTAATCTGAATTTTCAGTGCAAATGCAACATCCCACACGAAAAATTATCACATTTGGGTGTTTAGTGGAAACAGCTTTCATCTGAAAACAGACCAACCAACCATTGAAACTTTTCTCATGTCATTGTGTGTTGTTGTTCAAGTCTGGGGTGCACAAAAAGAAAAAGGTACCTCTGCTAGTCACCTGCAAAGCTATGGTGAAAGACACTCAAAATTCACCTAACTTTGATGTTATCTGTTTATAAAAATTCACATGTAATTAAAACCAAACCTGTGAAAAATATTGTTTAGGATGAAAGATCAAGCTGCACAGAAGCTAGGGATCACCACAAGAGGTGTGTCTGAGACCTTAATTTAACTACCATGGGAATTAATTTTCTGCATTAAATGTGAGAGGCAAAAAAAGGGGGAATAGGATATGATTACTTAATTAAAGACTGTATTGAAAGACAATTACACAAGGAACAGAAGAAATGTTGCCAGGAAATAATTTATCCGATGTTTCCTGTCTTCCAGTGTCAGACCTCAGCTCTTCAGCCTGCATTCCCCAATGGATGGTCACACACCAGCTGCAGTCCCATAGTTGTATGGCTGAAATCATAAATGACAGCAAAAGAACTTGCAACCTAAGTGATATTATATTCACATTTTAGTTTTGTAGTTAGTTACTTTATTGGTTTGAAAAGGTGACTGAGATATTTTGTTACATGACAGTTTAAGGACCTCTGTCAGATTTGAACTCTCCTGCTTTTCACATCACTGATATCAAAGCTTGATGTAGGTGACCTTTGGACTATAAGGGTCTGTTATTTTTTGTGGGAGTATTAGTCCAGGTGCTAATGCTTAGACACCCTTATGAAAGAGAAAGAGTAACAAACAGTGGTTCCTCTGTGGAATAAATTTGTGCTCTGTGTGGCACTTCTTGATTGAGGATGGATAGTTGTGGCCTTCTTTCAAAGCATGGGTGGAGAGGTTTGCTCTTTTTAGCACGTGTTTTTAATTTCAGCTCCTCACTGGAGCTGAGAGGTCCTTGAGCCTGCTGCATACCAGGAAGAGTGGTGCTGCTCTGGTGCTGAAGGTAGGCTGTTCTTTGGGTGCAGTGGGATCTGCTTCTCAAGCCTAGGCATGTAAAATGCCCAGGCCTGTAGGGTATGGCTCAGCTCTCTTTCTCCACAATTCAGTGATGACTCCTACATTAACATATTTGTGTGTTTGTTGTTTTAGTATTGCCACATATCAAAGATTTGGTGGAAAGGTGCTGCCATAAGAACTTCTAAGAAGAGATACAATACTGTTTTTTAAGAGTTGTGGAGTCACAACCAGCAGCTGTTTCTCACTGTTGAAACGATCACAGAGAGGTTACTGAAATAACTAAAAAAATTATCAGAAAAAGAACACCTTGGAACTGCACTTATTTCCCTATGTTCTTTTAAAGATGCTCTGGTGCAGTTTTACAAATGACTCCTCAACTCTCCATATGGACAATGAGTCATTCTAATGTCAAGTGCCCGAAGCCTGAGGAAATTGCAGGTTTGTTGTTGCTGAGTCATAGTGGCATGCACATCTTGTTAGCTTCAGCTGGCATACGGGAAAGACTGATACACAGCTCTTACTTCTCAAATCTTTTCTTGTCTCTCAGGCTGTTGTGAGGATTGTGGTCTACTTTGGATATGTCCTAGAGAATAATGTTAGGAATGCTCTCAGAAGATGCTTATTTTCTAGTTGCTTCTTGAGCTCCTAATTAAAATGGAATGCTAAGTGGAGCATAAATGAATATTATATAGAATGGGTCATTAATGACCTTTTACATTAGTCTGGTATTTCTACCGAAAGATCATTTTCCCTGCTGCAATAATGGAGAGAGAAGCAGCAGGGTGAGAACTCTGTGTATCTGTTACATGTGGTGTGAGCAGCACTACTCAGTGTGCATCACTGAAGACACCACTGAAAACAACCTCCGTTCCCACTATACAATACTGATTTTAATTGTTGATACCTTTTTGAAGCACCAAGTTCAAGCCAAAATGTTTCATATCTTTCCTGTGCCTCTGGCTGAATTCCAGAATAATTCACCCAAGTAATTCAGCTCCTTCAACAAATGAGCCTAGGAAAAAAGTATCACTTTGCTCATGTTAATACTTTGAGGTCTATTCTGTAAAGTTCTCCAGCACCACCCTGCAGGTATTTTAAGTTTGGCAGACAGATAGCTCTCATGTCAAAAATAAGCCTTCCTTCCTTCCTGCCTGTGAAAATCCTCCCAATTTTTTTGAAGTTGTAATGATTATGTCAATTGCAATTCATACAAGTTCAGGAAAGTTGTGACAAAGCTGTAGCTTTAAGCTTTTTAGGTATCTTCTGCAGAAACTTTGCAAACTTCACTGTTACTTTAAGCTGTTGCTTTACCCTTGGCTGTTCAGATGTATCACATGTACTTTTCTCACAGAATAAATATGCTTCTGTCACTGGCTTTGAAGGAACTCAGAAAATCTTTCCATGTCTTGGAACACTTTTAACCCTTTACTGGCTTTCTGTGCCTAGAAGGGGAAGCAACATAGAGTAGTGCTTAGCTGAGAAAAAGAAAGAATTGCCGAGCACTTCTGTTCATGCAATTCACCTTGGAGTCTTCACTGCAATGCAGGTCAGGCTCCTTTTTGCTGATTTTGTAATGACTTTTGCCTCAGGCTCCTACATGTAGAGTTCTTCTGCTCCAGTAGATCAACCTGCTATATGGATCGCTGGAAAAAATTGTTTTCTAAACTACACTGTATCAGTAGCAAAGAAGTGGGGATTTGTCACCTCCTCATCTAAGCAGATAGGGAGCCTTTCCTCATTGCATCTCTGAATTATGTTTGGAAGGTCAGGAACTTGTTGAAGATGAAAAGTATTCATTCATCATTAGAAATATCTACAGGGTAAAGGGAGTTATTTGTGGGTGGAAATTTGAACCATTGGACTGGATATGGGAAAGAAAACTTGCCTATGGCACTGCAAGTAATCTGCTTGGAGAAGACATGTTAGGTGTGAACTGGCCTGATAAGGCAGTGAGGAAGATCAGTCAGAAATTATATCTACGCTATGTCTTTATTTAGCAATCTGTGCCAATGTTGTTCAGCTTATTACAAAGAACTTAGAGAAATTCAAAATGTGCTAAGTGATGACCTCTGGACTATGACACAGAGGGGCAAATTCCTCACAGCTCTTATCACAGTTGCAGGAAATGATCTGGCAACCAAATTCTTTCAAAAGGCCATGGCAGAGTTCATAGGAGTCATACATTTGATAGCCTCCCATGTGCTACACCATCTCCTCCTTTACCCACACTGGACTGTCAGACTAAATGTAAATCAGTACCTAAATACAGCCAAGAACAACTCGCGAATCCTCAAGCTGATTGGAACTGCTTGACTCATGCTCTTGTGTCTAATAGCTTGTGCCTTCCAAAATGTATATGGCATATGTAAACAATTTATTAGAAATGGTCCCTGGCCTGTTCTGAGCCCTGAATGCCACCTGGCACATGAGCATGTACAAAACACAGTCTGCTATGGGCAAGGAAGGATGATGGGCCGGCCACGAGGTCACTATTAGAGGGCCTCTGAAACTGATTTTGGTGTGCCTTCAATCCATTCATCTGTTGTGCACGTGGAAGTTTCCATATCATTGTTGGAACACCTGTTATGGTTTAAATCATCCTCATGTAAAAGATTAAAAGAACAGTAATGACAATATATAAATCCATTTGTATAGCCTTGACCCAGTGGTCTTTCAGTGGTTAGGGTAGAAATGCCAAATGTGTGTATTAGAAGGCTCCAGAGGCAGCACACTTGGCTTTACTTAGTCTAGTTCCTACCTCCAATAGGTAATGAGTATTTCATTCAGTGGCTTAGCCCCAAGGATGTTTGCTTGAAGCATTAGGACAAATGATAAATGACACTTGTGAAATCTACTTCTATTATCTGGGTGAAGTAAATGTGCAAAATTACAGCAAGAAGAAACACTCACTATATTCTGTTCTGCAGTATGTGCTGCTGTATGTATTGACTGCTTATAACTGATATGGTTGGCCTTTTTATAGCCAAGCCTCTTTTTTACAGCTGCAGATATAGACCCAGTAACATAAACTATGGAACAAGCCTCTGATTATTTCCTTCACCTTCTAGGTATGATTGTATTAATACCCCAATAAGTGTGCAATAAATACACAGGTTTTTGGGAGTAAATTTGTTTTCCAAGACTACTGTGGTTTGCTCTATTGAAAACATGTCCAGATTACTTGTAACTTGTATAAATACCATGCATTAGTCAACTATGTGTTACCATCCTCCAACTGACTGAAAATCCCATTTTATCTGCTCTGTAAAAGCTCTTACAAACAGTAGGAACTCAGAAAGGCACTTTAGAGTGACCTGGTAACCCTTGCTGTCTAAAAGTATTTTTCAGCAAGATTTTGCTGCACATCTTTGAAAACGCTTCATCAGTGACAACAATGTATTTTTTAGAGCAATAGAAAATGCATACTCAGTTACTTTGCAATATTTTCTTTTATCACTGTTATTTGAGACAAGTTCTTGGTTTTGTTTTTAATAAATAGATCAGTCATCCTTAATTCAGCTCTGAAGCAGCAATATGTGCAAGAAAACAGTGTGTGTCCTGTAATCAGTCCAGTCTTACTTAGTACTCATGGCTAGGTATTTGGGGCCTTCCGTACTTTAGCATTCTTTTTACCTAAATCATCTACCCAAAGTCATAACTTTGAATTGTCATTGCTTTTTTGTGTTTGCATAAACAGAGTGGAGGGAAATTCATCACAGGCTGTTTGGGTCACCTGTCTCTGTGAACCTTGGTAAAAGGCATGAGTTCACAATGGGGTGATATTTGGTATCAGAGGATCATCAGCAATAAGAACAGTAAGGTGTGTGGATGAAAATTTCAAATAGCATCTATTTCCCTTTATAAATTTGATTCTAGCTACTCAGGCCATGACAAAGAGGTTACTTTAACTGAATTACCGACTTCCTAGTATGTTAACTTTGAGATGGAATAATGAAACAGAAAGTCACTCTTTTGAGGTCCTAAAATATTTAGGCAGTTCACATCCATCTGTTTCTATCTGAGGGACTATATGTAATTTTCCAAATTTGGTAAAACTAAACATTGAGTTTTGAAGTTTACCTTTTACAAGAATTCTCCTCATGACCAGGAACACTAGCATCATGAGTCCTGTAACAACTTTTTAATGAGATTTTCAACTGTGATAGCAAGTTAATGGCGTGGACACAGGAATACAGCCAGCTGGAACTCTGTTACAAAGGGTTGAAATATATCAAAGAGAAAGCATTTAGCAGAAATGTGTTTAAGAATATATGAAGAGTTCATTTAAAATTTTTCTTTCCCTTAAGAGACAATAAACATTCTTATTTCTGTTGGTTTTGGGACACCACCTAGAGACACTGAATATCCATGCCTAAGTCCATGCCTTGCCTGACATAGAGATGATTTGGGAAGAGGCTGATCTTAATTGAATTTGATGTTGGTTGCTGTCACCACTTACCCTCTCCTTCATTCCATTTCTAAAAGTTCTAACCTTATTTTAACACAAGGAGAACCCCACTATGAAATAGTGATGAATGTTGCAAAGTGGAATTGACAATTCTCAACTTTTTTTAGAAATTTCTTCACTGATAAGTGAAGAATGAAAAGGTCCTGACAAACTCTCATAACCCAGCTAAATAAGTTGACTCATAAGGGGGTTTTAGCTATTCTTTTTCTTTTAAATGGGAACAGAACCTGTTTAGAGATGAAGAATGAATTGCAGGCTCCTTAATAAGCCTATTACAGAACAAGTTTTATGGGTAAATCCATCAGCATTCCTGCTTTCCTGCTAGGTATTCCTTGCATCTTTTCTTCAGCAAAGGAAATTTCTTTTACGTGAAAACTGAGTACTCTTTCTTGTCTAAATAATGTCAGATGCTCCTATGAGCTACACATGAAGCATCAACTTTATCAAGGTCGAATTAATTAACATAATCTCAGAACTAATATTTTTAAGCTTTTTTTACATAAGCAATAAATCTGTGAGGATGGTGCCACCTAATGTAACTAGAGAACATGGCAGCTACTTTTTGTTTGATGCTGTTAAATTACCAGCAGGGATTCAAAGGTTAGGAATTTAGCACTCCTTTATCCTCTTTTTTTCCTCTCACACTAGCTTGCTTTCAAGGCTTCCTTGAAAACATGACAGAAATATACATTTTAAATGAAAGCAGAGATTCTCAATTTTACTCCACTGCATCTATTCTATGCTAAGAGAATTCAAAACCTGATTGGCAGAAAAGGTAGGTAGAAAACAACCTCAGAATAAAGTACATAATTTTTACCAAGGAAGAGATTAAGCCTGTTTCTCCATCTATCTGGAAGAATCTTTCACTAGTGATAGAGATTTAAGCTTATACTTTTCTCTTTATCAGACCCAATGATTTTTTCATCAGTTTACATCAAGCAGAACAATTTTAACAAGGAGGACTAAACACCTTTGTCATCTATTCATTTAGCAACAACAGTTGTTAGAATAGAATAGAATAGAATAGAATGGTTCTAGCTGGAAGTGATGTACAATTCAACTAGTCCAACTGCCTGACTACTTCAGGACTGACCAAAAGTTGCAGCATATTATCAAGGCCAAATGCCTCTTAAACACTGACAGTCTAGGGACATGGACCACCTCTCTAGGAAGCCCGTTCAGTGCTGGATTCTATCTTAGCAAAGAAATGCTTCCTACTTTTGAGTTTGAACCTCACCTGAAACAGCTTTGAATCACTAAGCATTTGATTATTAAGGGTGTCAGTAAAGAGGGCAGAATTACATATCTAAATCCATTCAGGCACAAGTTGATTTCAAATCATATCTATTGTACCCTAGATAGCTATACTTTATTGAATGAAAGAAAAGTATATGCTCTCTCTGTGAACAACACAAATAATCTAGTAAGGTAAAAAGGAGTATGAATGAAAGTAAGTCAGAATGTTTGGTGCATGCAGACAATATAAAGGAGAATTTACTTTCAGAGTGGACAGATTTACTGAGGAAATAAAGAATACTGGAGCTATGGTGCAATAGTACAAATACACTAAAAGATCGAAGTAAATAGGCTGATAAAGCTTGTGTCAAGTTTTAGTCATCAGAAGTGCTAAAGTTTAAAGTAAGCATAACACCCAGTGCAGAATTCCTCTTCCACTATAGAATCCTAAAATTTATTGCAAAGAGAACCTTAAAGATAATTTCCTCTAGGCTTGTTTTAAGAGTCCAGATGTTACCTCAGAAAGACCCTAAAGTTTGTTGATATAAAGAGTTTTTTACAAGCAGGTATATTATGTGGGAAAATATGCATTGTTTTTGTTTGATTTCTTTGATTTTGCCAATTTATAAGTGCAAATTAAAGCAGCAGACATTAATTTATCATTATTTATCTCATACAAATAAAAAGGTACTTTTTGGACACATAGTTAGAAAAGTTGGGATTGGAGAATGGATGGCATTGAATATTGTTAGTATACTCAGAATGCATACTAAATTTCATCATTTTCACATAGTACTTTCAATGATTTGCATAATTGTGTACTAAAAAGCTACTGATAGTTCCTCAGGAAAAATACTTGACAAATCATCTACCATGCAGGCTATGTTTGCACACTGCAGACAGGCTGGGTCAGTCTGATCCTGTTGTACTTGAGGGATGTTTCTCCTTTTACTTCTTTCAAATGAGATTTTCAGCTGTGATGGCAAGTTAACAGCATGGAAACAGGACTACAGCCAGCTGGAGCACTGTTACAAAGGGATGAAATACACCAAAGAGAAAACATTTAGCAGAAATGTGTTTAAGAATATATGAACAGTTTATTTTAAATTTTTTTCCCTTAAGAGGCAGTAAACATTCTTACTTATTTCCATTGGTTTTGGGACACCACCTAGAGACACTGAATATCCATGCCCAAGTCCATGCCTTGCCATGGAGCACATCTCACTGCAGTGTTAAAGCACTTTAATAGTAGCTGGCCATCTGCTTTAAAGGGAGACAATTTGGAGGCTGTGTGGAAGCACATCTGAATACCTTTTACGTAAGTCTAAGTAAAAGGCCAAGTCTATTAAGTGACATTTTTCTCCTCTTTTTCCAGCAAGCAGGGATAATCCTGGAAAAACTGAAGTGATTGAGGCATGATGGACATCTTGCTGTGTTTACCTGGAGGGCATGCAAGATACATGAACAAAGGCCATAAGACACATGAATTTTCTCCAACCTACTTCTAAAATGGGCTTGGTAGGCATCATGTCAAAAGGCCCTTGAAGACTGAGTGTATATGGGAAAAAATCTGTGGGAGGTGATGGCAAGTAACAAGAGCCAACAAGCATCAAATGAGGATGCAGTGGTCACAGTCTGTGCTGACAACTAACAGTAGCCATCTAACCTTCCTCCAGCACGGATTCATGGCCTCCCAAGCTAGTGTGGTTCTAGATCAAATCATGAAGACTTTACACAGCGTGCAAAGATCTGTAGTTACAGAACCTCAGCCAGTGACACTGCTGCGTTGATGTGTCAAGTTAGGTCTGTTTCATCTGCCAGGAATTTGCATGGTCTATTAAGGTGGAAAATCCCAGCTGCCACAGGTGGTGTCAGGGCTTCTGTTGTGCAGTTTCTGCTGTGCAGCTTCTTGCAGTTCACCTCAGGAAGCATGTCATAGTGAGACAGAATTACAGGGGTAGCTGTAAAACTGGAATAATGGTACTAATGCTCACATGATGTATTTTGCAAGATTAGAATGTCAAGCACTACCTGGATTTACTGTAATCCATATTAATTGCAGATTACAGTCTGCAGGGCCAGGTGAAACCACAAGGCTCACTGGGAGTGTCTTGTACCCTGCTTGCCGGGGCTCCTCTCCAGACCTCATCACAGGTCATGCTTCTGCATGGGCTGATGAGCTCTGAGTAGGGCCACACCACAAGGCAGCCTTGCCTGGTGGTACTGTGCTGGAAGTGGCACAGGAAATAGGACACAATTCTCTAACTGCTGCTCACCCAGTGCAGGAGCTGCACTGTGGCAAAGCATGACTGCCAGGGAAGTGAGTGTACATTGCCACCATGGAGGTGAAGGGGAAGAAGGAAGGTGTATTGGGTAGGGCTCGGGGCACAGGAATTCTTGTTCTAGTCATGGTCTTGTTTTGGTTCCAATTCCATATGAACACCATTTCTGCCTACCTTTTGAGAATAAAGGAAGAGAAAACCATATGAGGAAAATTTAAAAGGGGATCTAAGAGAAACACAGCTACAGTAATTGAGATGGATCAGTGCAAATCTAAGCTCTAATAATCTGTTTTACTAGATAGCAATATGGAATTTAATTAGCTGAAATCTTTTGTAAACCTTGCTTCTGAGTAATTTATCAACTGTGAAAAAATGCAAAGAAAAAAGACACTGTGAATAGAAGCTAGAGTGTTGTTTAGTAATGATGGCAAGGCACAGGGTTAGAGGTAGAAGAAGAAATATATCCTGTTGGTGAAGGAACACATTAGGTTAGATTTTCTTGAAGGGATTTCAATGCTTGAATTTCTCATTTGGCTTTGTTACACTAGCCTTTAGGTATTAGTACAGAATTGTATAAGTTTATGATGGTGTGGGAGAGACTTTGTGAACGCCTCCTTTTGTCAGCCGTGTAATTGCTAGCCTAGGAACTGGAGAGCTCAAGAGTTTTTGTTATAAGAAACTCCTGCAATAGGTCTGGCAAAATCCATTGTAACCTGTGTATCCATACAGGACTGTGTAGAGTGAATGGTAGTTGGCACTAATCAGCTGGCACCAGTTTGGAAATCTCTACATATAAGAATGCTAAACGACTTTAAAAAGCTTTTTATTCTGAAGGCTTCTGAAATGGGAGAAAACATTTTTTAGCAACGGAATGTAACCTGCACTCGTTAGGAGAAAAAATAATTTCCTGGTGGTTGCTCCAAAGCCTGATTCTTTGCTGCTTAAAATGATGTTAATTCAGAATATATAGAAATTTTCCCCCTCAGAGAACCACATTAAATGGGAGGAGAGTACAAGCAGTAATAATTTTAACTTTTTTTTTTTTTTTTTTGAAAATACATTAAAAAACCCCACCCTTTAGTAAGAAGCTGGAATCAGAAGTAGTTTTAAGCCACGATGATGAAGTCTGTCTGAAGGTTCCCATCAGCTCACCAGCAGATCGTTCTCCTGAGCTGGCAGTTGTTTGCCACAGTAGCTGTCACCAGAGAAGCTGGTTCTCTTTTTTTAGCTGCTGAAGAGCTACTAATGGGATAATGAGCAGTTTGCACTTTCTCATTAGCACTTATTCATCATAGACAGTACATACAAAGTATCTGTAGCTAATGTATTAAGTAACTACTTTTGTGATGTTTGTTCTGTGTTGTATTTTCAAAGTGTCTAGATTTTTATATTGGTATTTGATAAACTGTGGTTGAAGCCCTGAATATTTAAATTAAATAATCATGCAAACTCATGATATCAGTTCTACATCTAAAATAAAGGGATTATTTTGTGTAAATCTGTATTTCTTCTCCAGAAAACACCTTTTTGAGCTGTTCTGCCCAGGCTCCCTTTCCTGTGATACCACAAAGGATACATAGCTATGAGAATATTAGTCTGCACAATATATGTCTTTGAGGAATTTGGTTTATTTATAACCATGTTAAAAACTGTTTTGTAGCCAGTATAGCTGGAAAAAGAACATTTTTAGCACATTTATACTAATGCCAAATTGAAACAATCTCAAGGCCTCTTAGCAAGGAAGATGAACTTTACCACACCTACCTGAAGGTTTTAAGGACTGGAAAAGGTTATTCTGTCATGAAGTGGAAAAAGAGGAGGGGATGAAAGATGGGACAAGCATTTTAGGACAAGCCTAAGAGGTGGGTCTGCTCCAACCCACCTATCTACCAGGAAACAAGGAGTGGATGAGCATGGCATGGCTGTTTCTCACAGCTGTGTTCCTGATCAGGGCTAAACAGTACTCCATATTTTCTGGCCCTTTCTTATTTTGGCAAATGCTAAACTGTGTTTTCAGGAATTTGTAATTCATCATTTAAAATGTCTCTCAGAATTAAATGATAAATGCAAAATAAAAATAATTCCATTAATTTTATCTTCCCTTCTCTCTGTTGTCAGAATACTTGACCCTCTTAGGATACCTTCCTCTGGATTGTTCTTTTTTTTTTTATGAAAGATTGTAGAGAGGTTTGTTTTAGGAAGCATACTCCCACATCCATTTGAAAGTAGGGTTTTACAAAAGCTTAGTTACAGAAACTGCCTTTCTGAATGTATAGATGAAAGCCATTTCCTTATAAACCCCTGGATTTTTCTCATGAGATACAGTAGATTTGTCTTAATTTATTTTATTTCCCAAAGGTGGGAAGATGATGGGTGTTACTGACCAAAAGATGCTCTTTGCAGTAGTCTGTGTGTTGTGGTAGATGTGAAATGGGCTTCCATCAGTTTCTGGATCTGATTCTCACATTCTCCGATCAGCAACAGTTTTTCTGAAACCAGCATCTTGTAGGCAGATCTTGGCAGGGAACCCCATCCTTCTCCTCTTTCACTCTGTCCACAAAGCAAAACAAAACAACACAAGTCTTTTTCAGCAGGACCTAATGAGTACTTGAGATGGAAACAGTTTATTGTTCCAGCATTAATGAAAAGATTGTTTCTTGCTAGTGATGTTTGCAAGATTGGTGCCTCAACTACATTGTTTGAGGCAGAGGTTGTTCTTCCTTGTCTTTATGATCTGTTTAGCGGAACAGAGTATAACAGAATGCAAAGAGTGCCAGAGATGTTTTGTACTTGCAAGAATGTAATTAAGTTAATTAAAAATATGTATAAATTAATCAGATGTACAATCATATAATAATTTACTCTGGATAGTATCTGTAGTAGTTATCAGGCTTGATTTGCCACTTAAATCAGAGCCAACTCTGAACTTGTTTCAGATTAGTCAGGGCATTGTATAATCAAATTCTGAATGCATCCAAGGATTGATATCCCACAGCCTGTCTGGGCAGCCTGTGCCAGTGTTTGACCACTGTTGATGTGAAGAATATTTTTCTTGCTCTGACAAATGAAGTTTTTAACCTGAAACCTGTCTTTTCCAAGAACTTTTTTAAGAACTGAGGTTGCTCCTACTTGCATTCAAAATGGTAAAAATGGGAAGCCAGATGACTTGTTGCTGTGTGGCCTTTGCCTCTCAGACTTTGGCGTGAGTAGTCCTGCTCAGAAGAGTTCTTTTGACATAGCTCATCCTGACAGGCTCACAAGCAGCACTGCCATGGCAAACCTTAGGTCTGTGACAACTGTGCATTGCCTAGAAAAGGAGCTGTGCAATTGTGCCTGCTGTTGCATGATGGCAATCTGAGGCAAACATTTTGAAATAACTATTCCAAAAGCAAAATGCTGAATTCCATGCTATCTGTCTTGGTTCTACTGAATGGTCTGGGTGTTGATTTTTTTGATGTCTTGGTGACAAAATGTCAAGTCTTATAAGTGAGCCTATTTCTTGAATACTAACAAGCTTCCAGTTGTTGCCTGCTCTGGTCTGTGACAAGTGGGGCAGTTCAGAATAGGGCAGTTACAGAAATTGCATAGATGGAATCACAAATCTGGCCTACAAGAAAAGGAAGGCTTTTCAGAATCCCAGTTTGGGACTTGGGCACTTTTATTTATGCATTTGACTGGTGATGCCCAAGATTTTTGTGAATTATAGCTCCTAATGCATAGTCATTATTTTGGGGTAATTTTAACGAACTTTTTTTTTGAGTATTAAAAAAATGCCAAACCTGAGTTGTCACATAATTAAATGCCAGTCTGAACATCATGTTTACTTAAATTTGTTGAGTGATGGGTTATCAGGTAGGGTTGCTGTAAGCACAGCAGTATGGCCGTCCTTTTATTTTATGTCATCCAAAAGAACTTGAATGAAATGTCAGTTAAAAGCTGTTATTTGAATACATATTAAACCTGAAAAATAAAATAAGGAAAAACATAAGAAAGACAGGTTTAACTATCTAATCTTTGAAATATTTTTTAGATATCTAATGCAAAAAAAGACTCCTCTCCAATTCTAATGAAATCAGATGCATCACTATTAATTTACAACATGCAAGTCAGAATGACTGGCTGGTGCTGCATGTTGTTCTTGCAGTGTGCTGTGCCTATCAAATCCCTGTTCATGTGCCTCAAAAACATACTGCTGTTATAATGTCCAGTATAGGTTTTACCTCTAAGGAGCCTAACAATAGCTTCTATTCCAGAACAGAAATGGCTTGTTACAGGACAAAAGCCTTTTGTGAGGAGAAAAGTTGAGCAAACCAGTTTTATGCTCAGTTGTCTTTGTTTCCAGGCAGGCAGCTAATAATGTGTGTTTGTCAGTTTACTACTTCAGCGCTGTTCCAGAAAGCTGTGCTCTTGGGTATGACTCGTTGGGGTTGCTCTTCATGGTTCATCATCTGCGTGGCCTTCTGGGAAAAGAACTTTACAGCAATTCTGTTTGAGCTAACCTTCTTTGTTTCTAGGCCTATAAATATGGGCTATCTTTCTACTAGATTTTTACTAGGCCATTTCTAATGGTGACCTGAACTAGAATGAAGTGGACATGAGCAAAAAGGAAGATCTTACTCAGCAGGTAAGAGACTGATCATGAATGATTTCTGAGCAGATATACTGCTATAAAATACTTTATGCACCTACCTCAAGATTTCAAGTGAGTGTGTTGTTCCTTGTGAATTATGTGCAAGGGTCTTCGTGCATTTATGTTGAGCATGGTCTAATTCTGAAGGAAATGGAGGTCAAAGAAAGGCTTCTTGTTTAAGCTGAAACACTCCATTTGCTTTAGGAATCGACTCTAAGAGATTTTGGGTTCCTATTCATTTTATTTATAGCTTTATCAAAAGTAGCATAAATAGATGTCTTCAATCTGATCCTATTAATATTATTGGGGAAACATATTGGCTTTGACTTCATTAATGTAAATGAAAGCACCACAATCTATGGATCAGGATCTGACCTGGATTAGAAAGTGGCACTCTTGAGTCAGGCTACTGACCCAAATGGAAATGCTTAGTTTCTATATAAGTGCACTTTAAAACAGATTCTGGTCCTGAATTCATACTTCTGTGGTCCCAAACCACTGTGAAGGAAGGACCAGCTTATTCATTTTGAGACTCTGCCTTATTTAGGGATTTTTTTTCAGCACAGTGCAGGTGGTATAGTCAAGGGAACCTAATTGCAAATAATCTTGTTACAAGGACAACTCCGTTGCTTTGAAGCAGCAAGAGAATCAGTGACCTTGAGAGGCTTGTCTGGTAATTGCATATGTAATATGAAGTCTTTGAATGGGTGTTAGAGACAAAGGCAGATGTTAGATGTGAAAATAAGTAGCACAATATTGTGAGCTAACTTCATTCATTTTCACATGAAGGATATTAATAATATTGAGAATATTTAAAAGTTTCCAAGAAGGAAGGAGACTTTTTTTCTACTCTTCATATTGCCACACATCTCCCTTGACCTATGGCAAGTTTGTGCTTCGACTTCTCCAACTGCAAAATAATGAGATGTACCTAATATTTATGCCACTTTCACATCCTTCACGATGAGGTTTCTGTAGCAGTAAATCACTCTCAAAGGGCCACTTTATCAAACAAGGTCACTGAGGGAGAAATTAGTCACAGCAATATCTTGACAAAGTGTGTGATCCTCATGTTTCTCACTTACAAACAACCAGTGTCTGTTTATCATTGCACGCCTTGTTTTACCACTGCACCCAAGAGCCCAAACCCCTCTCTGCCTGGAGATACTCCCTGGAAATATCTGTGTTGTCCTTGGTACACTCCATGGTCAAATTCTGTCCTGGTTCAAATCGTTGTAGCTCCAGTGACTACAGTGAAGCTGCATTAATTCCCAGCAGTAGATAATTTGTTCTTGCATTCTCTGCTCCTTCGCTGCCTGGTTGCTGGGGAAGCAGCAGGGCAATGCTTTCTGTCTGCCAGGGAAAGGGGCAGGGAAAGCACTTGGACACAGAACTACTTGCTTTATGGGTACTGTTGTGTGAGGTCTAAAGCAGCACCGCCTGCTGACTTGGCTTCAAGTATTTGAAATTCATTGCTACACAAAAAGATTAAATAAACTTGATGTACCAACCTGGGAGAGCTGTAAAGGGTAACCTGGTAACAGCAGAGTGGGACAGAAAAAGTTCCTCAGCATTTAGAGTATGACAGTATTTGAAAACTTTGAAAAACTGGCTTTTGAATTAGAACCGGAAAAAAGTTCAAACAATGTGAATAATGTCCCATGTCAGCTGACCTGAACAATATTTTTACATTTTTTTAGACTGAAAACATTTAATATCAGTTTTTCAACAGTGTTTGGTATGATGAAAAAAATCTAACCTAAATGAAGCAATTAACTTTTCATAAATAAAAAATTACCCAACCAAAACCCATATATTTTTCACTTTTGTTTTAGTTTCCCGTGTTTTTCTGCTTCTTAGGTTTATCAGATTTTGATATTTTGCTGTTCTTTGCAAAAATAATCTTTCATTCTTGAAAAATCTGTAGTAACAACTCAAAAAGATCATCACAATTTGACCTCTTAATAATCAGTGACATGAAACAAAAAATGAGAATGTCACTTAGCCCCTATTGTATGTTGTTGAATGCTTGCATCACTTTTTTTGGTAGCCAGTAGCAGGAACATTGAGTTATTTTGTTGATTAGTTATACTAAAGCTCCTGCTAGAGTTGCACCTTGCCTCTTTCACCTTTTCCTTTGATAGAAATCCTTCTGCAGCTATTCATCTACAGTTATTCAGAGCGCCTTTTAAACTAACTCCATTTCTCTCCCCCCCCCCAAAAGCTTTACTGAGAGTTTCTTTTTTTTATTTCTGTGTCTCTTTTTGTCAGAATGTTTTTGAGAGAGGTTTATAAACCACAATAGTGTTTGCATTCTTGCCTGAAGTCATGGCACAAACAAAAAGTAGGAGAAAAATGGAAGGTTCCCTCTGCAGTATCTGAATTTGCCACATGGAACACTACAGATATATTTTCAGTCACCTATAAAATAATTTTAAGGCAAAAGTTCAAGAATTGCCCTGGATTTTCACCTGTTTCACACACCACAAACCTCAGTATTTATTATTTCTCCCAAAGGCAACACTTCACATTTCCAATGCTCTCAGCTTGGCAGGTTTACAGATGAGCTGCCTTTTGGCAGTGCTGTATTTCATGATATAGTTAATGCTCCATTTCAGAGCTCTACAAAGTCCAAAAATGAACACAAACTGATTAAGAAAAATTGCATTAGATTTGTATTTTCTGTGTTACCACAAGATAGGAAATGTCCCTCAGATGTAGAATTCTGGTTGCATGCCAGAAGTGGGACTTTATTTGGTTGAGTAGAGCAAGCAATTTCACCTGCACAGTGCTGAAATATTTGCCTGCTGCTACTGTCCTCTATTCTCTCCTCTTCCTACCTGCATGGTGCCTTAACATGCTGCTGTAAAGCTTATGTTTAGCCCTTATCTGCTGATAGTCAGAGACATCCAGACTCTTGTGTACTCAGAGTGACACAGCAGGCACGAGTGAAGATGAGTAAAGCTGTTATTTGTATGAATTGAGATTATCCATAAAGGGAAATGAAGTGTGATCCAGCCTACTCTTCCTGCCTCTTGTAGGAGTTGCACTGGTCCACCTCTATCTGAAGCCTTACCAGATGCAAACTCCAGTGCAGAAGGGATCAATGTCTGAGCACATATTGCAACACTGCCACAAGTAGTCCTAACAGAAATAAAAACTTGAGGAAGTACTAGTAAATATCAATGAAAAATAACATCAGATAAAACCTTAGAAAGAAAATCCTAAATCTCAGATCTGTTGCATAACATGGCCTGCACTGTTTATGTTTTGGAGCTGGTTCTTCTGGTAGGAATATTTGAATCACTGCCAAGCATTCACTCGCTAAGACAGAGAAGCAACTTTCAAAACTGCCAAGACCTCTGACTTAAGGTGCAAGCAAATATTTGAAAATCAGTAAACAAAAATTAATTGATGTTGAAACAAATGTTGAGTAAAAGAACTTTAAAGTCGTCTGAGTATTTCCTGATACTGTTGCTGCAGAGCAACAACAAATGTAGGAACATTCCGAAAGGAAATTAAAAGCAATCAGAATTTTTGCTGTATTAATGCCATGACTGTTTTGTTTTCAACACAGCACAACACATGGTTCAACTAAATTAAGTAATGATTTGTAGCCAGTTCTCTTGCACTGTACCTCCTTCAAGACATTATTTCGCTTAACCATCCCTGTCTTCTGTAGGAAAAAACACTCTTTCAAGAAATAAAAAGTTAAACAGATAATTCCTAAGTCCTAGTCCTGGGCGCTCTCCCCTCTGTACCCATGTGCTAAGCCTTTTCTGATGGTAGATACCACATAAACTACTAGAGAAGTCTAAGTGTATTATATCTCATGCATATGACTGTCTTTAATACAAAGAGATGCTGTGGTGGTACCTTGCAACAAGCATAGAAATGTTTATTTCACATCAGAAAATATTGTGAATGATTTCTAAATGAAAGTTTGTAATGCCTGGGTTTATTTAGAAATTAAGAGTAATTTCCCTCAAAAAAATCACAATGTGCCTTTTGCTGAGGACCTAAAGTAATGCATAGGTTGTTCTCTGTATAATTGTGAGAGTTTTGTTTATTTGAAAGTAAAAATGATCACTGTTTTTGTGTAACAGTAATGGGTAGAGTATTTGTTTTGGAACTAAAATCAAACTGCAGTGCCATAGCCTAGTTCTTAATCTAAAATAAACTCTTTGCAAACTACAGTGGACACATCTGTCATTAGAGGTCTGTTGCGAAAGAACATTTCCATTAACTAACTTGCAAGTGATCAGTCCTTATCCTGCTCATGTCTATTCAGAAGGAATTTGTTTTGATAAGGATTATAACGTGGGGATGGTACCTTGTGTTCATGAAATCCTTTAGAATGGCTAGTTATATGAATAAGTAGTTTTCTGACATTTTGCTTTTGGTGTATAAACAATCCTTTGACTTCAGTACAGGCATTATAAAAAAAGGGTGGGCTCAACTTTCCTTCAGTTGTTTTGCTGAACATTTTTCAGAGATCTACAATATTGATAACAGGCAAAAATATAGTCTAATTTTAAGATTTTCAATATCTATCAGCATACATTATAAAGCAGAAATGCATATGGTGCTATGATTATGTTACTGATTTTGTGTTACTCAAAGGAAACAAAAGAATTCTGAAAACCCCATAAACTGTAAATCAAGATATTTTGATGATGGCAACCTCTGCCACAAAATATATTAAAGTAAATATTTGTCATAAATTAATGACAATATACATTTTTATGACTATAGCTTTCATAGCTGGAACTCTACTTTCTCTCAAAAAATAATGTTATATGTTTAGAAATTTAATATGATGAATCTTTTATTTTAAGACTTGTGTTTTTCCATTTGGCAGACCCTGATTCCTCCACCCCTATTGTTTCTCCCCCAGCTTCATTCCCTTCTTGTATTACTAACGAAAGTATTAAAATTATAATTCTGAATTATAATCTGGTTTTTTCCACTTTGCTTTTCAAAAAAGTTATTTTACTACATTTCTATTCCATAATGATACAGAGCTGTAAGATTTAGGTTCTATTCTGCATGTGTGAATGTGTAGGGATATCAGCAAACACCCAGAATTATTTCATGGGGAATTATAGGGTGTGTTATGGGAATAAACCAAAGCCCTTGGTTTAAGAAATGGGTTCATTAAACACTGAGTGCTAAAAGTGGGGTAGAAAAGGACCTCTGTTGTGAATGAGCAGTAACTGTGTTTGATTGCAAGTGGGCATCATGAGCACATCCCTGTCAGGAAATGTGAGTGGGAGTTACAGGTTTATCCTCCCCACAGAGCTGCTGGCCAGCTGCCTGCCACACTGACAGCAGTGTCCCAGTGAGCTCCAAAGGAGCTGTACTCACAGCCTGGCTTGGAAATTTGGAGCAGGTGGGAGAGAGGGAGGAAACATTCCTGTGAGCTCTTCATTAGAAGAGAAGCCGTAAACCTCTTTTGACTGAAATGATGGAAAATAGCCTGGTGAGAAAATAATGAAAAAATGGAGGAATAGTGCAGAAAAAGGCAGTTGTTAATAAACTTGATGCAGGCCATGCAGCTGCTTCATTCCATATGCACATTGGATGCTGTTGCCTTCCCTTCTATGTGCTTCTGTCTGCCAACAGAAATCACTTTTGCTTTACCCAGACTGGCATTCACTTTGCTTTTGTGCAGATCCCTTCTTCTGGAAATTCAGAAATTGGAGAGAGTGCAGATTATTCCTTTGTGGAAAAGGTAAAGAATGGTCTCATTCAGAGGATATCCCTTGATTTCCCAGAGTTTTTACAGGTGCTAATTCCAGCCCAACTCAAGCAAACCAAGGACTGCTCATATCTCTTAAATACATACTTGAGTAGGTATTCATAAATAATATAACAGTGTGTGATTGGCAATGCTGTGATTTTGGTTAAACTAAGTTAGGGAGTCTTTTTTAAGACATTGTGAGATGAAGAATTCAATCACTGTCTAGATAATCAATCACTCACAATATTGAAATAGGTGCTGTTTTTTAATTTGAAAGTGTCTGGTTTTGATTTCCTGTCCCTTTCCCTGTCACCATCAAATTAATCATACTTGAGGTAGGATCAGGATACTTAGGAGAGATGGTGATCCAGACGCTTTATATATTTGGGGATAATGCAAGCACATTAATTTTTGTAGATCGTTTTTGCACCTTTTTCACAGGTTTACATCCATTTTAAAATCTGCTCCCACCACTACAGTATAAACTATATCAATGTCATATCAAGGTAAACATTGGATTCTTTCCTGTTTAAACATCCAAATATGAGTTTTTCCTTTTGAACGCTGCTCTGAAAGTTCAGTTATTTGTCCAAATTAGGTCTTGAAATTAATTTAAAAGCTGATTATTTTCAGGTTTCAATCCTCGTACTTATAAGAATTGCCAGCAATCTGTGTTTCAGGGCAATAAATTTCTCCTATAATTAAAAATACTTTTAATATGAACAGGAATATACTTAATTGTAAATACTAAAATACAGTTTTTTCACATTTAAGGGACATATGCTTGGCAAATGGTGTCACACAATGTACTATGAAATATATTACAATCTACTAAATCTGCCTAGGAGCAGTGTTATGAAAGTGTTTTCTCCAATTTTGTTCTAAAACATTAAAAATAATAAAATAATTCTGTGAGATATTTTAAAGATCAAAATAAGTGTTCACAGAGACTTCCATCCTCAAGAAGTAATGGAAGTGCTACAAGGTAAATGCAGCTGGTGGTAGTGCTCCATTGCCATGTTCTGTGTCATTCATGTATGTTGTTTGGTTGTATATTTTATTGCTGGTTACAGAATACATCTGAAAGTGACAATGATGAAGTTGATGGCAACAATATATGTGGTTTCAGAAAGAAAAAGGGAATCAAAGGTCCTACCAAGTATGTTCATCCTTTAGAAAATGAGAAGATGGAACTCACCTGCACCTCAAAAATCCCAGATCCTTGTCCCCTTAAAGGAACCACTGGTTGCTCAGAACTGCCATCAGAGCAGTCTCTCCAAAGCCCCACTACCTTTTCTCCAGTACAAAAGGACAGAGGAGGTCACGACAAATCCAACTCTGGTAAAGAAGACAGGTTTGGAGAAATACCAGAAACCCAGGAATATGCTGATATCGGGAAAAGAATAGTAGGAAAAATGCATGAGGAAACAGATACAGCAGCTCAGATGAAGCTGCCCACAGGTGTGCAGCCTGCAAGGGGTGCAGAGAAAGGTGGCTGCACAGAGGCAGTGCAGAGGGAGAAGGATGGTGAGCAGGCAGGGGGTAAGCCAGAAGACCAGGGTGGGATGGAAGAAAAAGTTGTCAAGTTTCACGTGACAAAGATGGGCTCCCTGGGCAGTGCTGCATCCATGCCAGGGAGCTGTACTGCCAAGTCCTTCACAGGGCCACCTGGCATTTCTAAACGAAGTCTACAAGAGTTGAAAAACCTGCTGAGTGAAAGTCATCTGCCTTCTCATGGGCCCAATTTCATGGGCAAGGCAGGTGGCACTTTTGCTCCGAAAAATTTGAAACCCTGGGAGAAAGCAGCTGACAAGCAGGGCTGGCCCTTTGAGACTTTTGGTCCCCATTTTGGAGAGGAAAAGCAAAAGTATCTCAGCTTCCACAAGGAGGGATTGGGGCAGCAGAGCAAAACTGTCCTGGTCCTCAGCTCTGCCGGCTCTGATCAGCAGCAACCAGTGGGAAACGATGTGGATCAACTTATTCTGGGACTGCCAGCAACGCCTACACCTGCAGAAAGCACAGCTCCTGAGGTTCAGTTTGACTCCTCCACAGGCTATGACGGTAAGGATACTTAAACATCACCTGCTCTCCTCTTAAAGAAAATGCTCCTGTTGTTTTGTGGTTTGCTAAGCTGCAAATTTAAGCTAGAGCTAGTGCATGAGAGAAGTGACACCTGTGATTTCTGTGTGATCAGGATGGATTGGATATTTGCTCTACATCTATGCTGCTTTTTTTTTTTTTTTTGAAACAAGGCATTTATAAGGCCCAACTGCCTGCCAAAAACTGACATGCACAAGTGGTCATGTCTTTTCCACTAAAACTGAAGTATTTCTTCATTTAAACTGAGTGCAGGCAGCATTTCCTGAAAGTCTGCTAGATACTGCAAAGCTCTGATGGCATCTGCACTTCTTAGAATTTCCTTTTTTTTAAACATTTCCAGCAGTAGAAATTGCTCCCATGTAGGGATGATGTTTTCAATTTTTTGTCCTGTGAGAGGACTGGAATGCAAAAACATCTCTTATAAATTATAGGGGAAGAAAAGCAAATGAGGCAGAGAGAACTTCCACTTATTTTCATGCTGTTCAATAAGTCCATTTTGGAAGTGTTTATAGAGACAATTAATTGCTACTAATAGGCTGTGATTTCTTTGTAAAAGCTTCTGGGCTAGCTGGATCAACAAACTGAAAACTATTATTAGCTGTGATAATGTAATGGGCTTGAACAGTTTGTTGGTCTGTTTCCAGGAAGCACAAAAACACCAGTTTGTCAGCTGTGTAGATATCAGATTGATACTGAGCATCAGTCCAAGATCACATTATCAGTTTTCCAGATATCTTTCCTTTTGACTTATCTTACTGATACCAGAAATACAAATCTCTTCATTGATAAAATACTTTATCCATCATTAACTACACAACAAAATATAATATTAGAAATTATATGTTTACAATAATATTAATTTGGCCTCCTTTTTTTCGAGTCTCCTGACAGATGGGTAGAAATCCTGCTATAGATTCTGTAAAAACAGACAATTTGAACACGTCAGTTGTTGTTAGGTGCTGCAGGATTTCTTTGTAGACATTTTGTATTACCCAGTTTGAACAAGCCTGAAAAAGATGTCCATGAACAATAGTGCTTACTCAGGGCACTGCATGAGAAATACAAAGATTTGGAAAGATACTTCACACTTGAACCACTCTCTAGTCATGTCTATTTGAATAAAAATTTTAGAGGATTATTTCTCAGCCTATGCATTATGCTGTTCCCTTTCCAGACTACATTGTTTTTCACATTTCTAAAAGGCTAGCAAAATGCATTATCAAAATTTTAACACTACTGTGTTCTCATTGTCTGCAAAACCAGCAAATATATTTTAAAACACAGGACTAACTATTCTTTGTCATAGTGCCATTTACAAAGTAGAGGGAACTGATGAGATTAATTGTAGATTCCACAGGGAGATTTTAACCCAGCTGCAGCCACTCAACAGGAAGTAACTAATCCAAGCTTATTACCTGGTCAGTAAAGACAGGCATTTTGTCTTCAAAGAGGTATTAGAGGTGGATGAAACATTGACCTCTGAAAGTGGGTGTACATTTTCACTCAGTAGAGAAGAAGTCCTGTGATGATTACTTTAGGTCATTTGTCTGAGATGCCTAAAGCTATCTGGGATTAATCCTGCCCTGTATGACTGGTGGCAGTGATAACTGCAAGAGACCTAGAGATGAGAATTAACTATGAGGGGAGCTGGGAGAAAACTGTTTTGTCTCATGAGAAAAGTATTCCATATCAAATGTTTTGAAATCTCATGAGGTTTGGATTCCATTTGGCTTTGACCAAACAAGTTGTAGGGCTTGCTGTGCATTTCTACTAGTAAATGCAATGCACAGAAATCGTTTCTGCTTAATAAGAACTGTATGTGTTCAGAATTTAGTTTTCATTGAATACATTAAGTAACTTAACTAAAGAAGAGAAATTTTTAGATAAAATTCTGCACTGTTTAATGAACCTTTGCATAAACAGTATTTCATTGCTGCCTGTGGTAATTTATTGATTGATAAGATCAAGTCCTAAATATTTTCATTTTTTTTGACAAAAACATTATGTTAAGTATTTCAGTTACCAAAGTGCCTGAAGTCTTGGATCTAAAGATGTCTTGACACTGAGTAGATCTGAAACACAATCTCCAATAATTTGAAAGTTTTCAAATATTTTAACTTGCTTGAAGACTTCATCCAAAATGTTTGGAAAAATTATAAGAGGTTATATTTCAGATCCACTCAGTGTTGAGATATGCCCAAAATAGGAATATACTTTATTGTTATAAAAGTACACAGTTAAAGGACAATTTCTAGAGATCATCAGTAGAAAGGTTAAAATATGTAGCTGAGAGCCAGTGATTCAGAGTACATCAGAGGATTTATATACAGTCCTGTTAGTTACATGGCTAGCATCTCTCTAAAATGATAAATCCACCTATTTTTTCCAAAATTCTGATTGGACAATGTGCAAATATTACTGCATGTGCATTTTGTCCATTTCTTGTCAGATCTTTCATAAAAGTGCTTGGGCATGGGAAAAAGTAATAGAAAAGAAGCAGACATGTCAGATATTTGGGTTAGCAAGACAAATGTTACTTGAACAATGTCGGAGAAACTGGAGCTGAAGCTAAAGCTAAAACTCAACCTAAAGCACTTTTCCATGGAAAGATAGAAACTAACACATGCAGCTAATTAGGTGAATATACTGACAGCAATAACATGAATTTAGGAATTTTATTTGCCTACATGTCTGTATCTGATGATGATGTGCATTTCTGCAAGTTGGTATGCAGTCATCAATTACCAGGTGCTTCTTAAGCTGTTCAATGCCTGCATTCTTGGGGACAAAGAGGGACTATTCCAAACAGTAAAGAATAAAATGGATTTTCCTGTAAATCGTATTAAATAACCATTCATAGTATGTAGATGCACACAGGATGAATTCATGCATGTGCTACATGTATAGTGTCTATAGCACATAAGGTAAGTGTACATTGACCTTTCTGAACTGAAACCTTACCACGTGCTGCTCTCCATGCCACTAAATTAGAATATTAATACTGTAGCTGCCAGAGAGGAGGCCAAAGGAAATAACTTTATTCAAGCAATAATCCTTGGAGCACCCAAGGATCATGGTACCCCACACTCATGGTGTATCATCCCCTCTGGCACAGGGGATGTGGGCTCCCAGAGCCAGGGACTGCAGGTGGCCTCAGCAGCCACACACACTGAGTGTGGGCAGAAGGACCAGCTGAGCCTGGGGACATCACACAGGCTGAGGAGAAATTGCTCTTCTGGACCCTAGGAAACATCACCCCAAGGTAGCTGTAGGTGAGGAAAGCGCTGGAATAAGTCTTTCACCTGAGGCTTCAAATTTGCTTGGCATGTCTTGGTCTGTAGCTGGGATAAAAAACGTTTTAAAATCTACTCAGTGCAGACTGCAGAGTTGGACATCTAGAACAGTTCCAGAAGCAGGTCCTCTCAAAAGGACTCGTATTCTTGAGTATCTATCAAGTATATGGCCATGTAAATACGATCAACATGAGACCAGGAACTGTTTGAGAGAGAGAAAACTTTCTGAAGAAAGAAAATATGTTTCAGCTATGGCTGCAGGCTCCACTGGCTACCCAGTGACTTGAAATTTCAAGCGCACAAGAAAGTCTGAATGCTTCAAGAATCACATGCTGGCCCCAAACACTAAGTTCCTTTGTCAGCTTGGCTTTTTAAAGAAAATCATATTGAGAAAACTCTAGCAGGCTGTGTTTCGTACTTAAAAGTGGATTTCATCTGTCCTACAAGAAGTCTTATTTTCTACTACAATATTAACCTAATGTTCTTACTCTTGACTTGTTCAAAGCACCTATTTTTACTAACGAAGCACTAAAAAATGATGCTACCTAATATTTAGGGACAGAATTATGAATCCTTCAACAAAGAAATAGCCTAGGCTTTTTTCTCCATTGACATACAAAATTTTGCTCACACACTCTGAACCAAATTTGCACTCCCCATGTGGTTTCACTGTCCTCTGTGCTCACCTGGAGGAGACATGTCTGCCCCCAATGATTCTGCTCAGTAAATCTAGTCTGTCACAAGGAAATAGGAATGGAGACTCTTTGGGAGCTGTAAGTGGACAATCAGGAGATATAAGTGGACACTTCATAGTCACTGCCTCTGCTGTAATTGCTGCAGCATAATGATATCTTACTCTGGGACTTAGGATGGTCTTTTCCACTTGGTACCCTTTTCCACTTTGTATTTTACATAATCTGTGCCATTCTGGCAGCTCTCATAAAATGAAGAACCAAAGACATACTGTTCCTTCATGTTCTTTCCTCATGCCTTATCTGTGTTTCAACAACATTTTTCTGTCTTTTTCTATGTCTTGAACTGAGTTGAAGCATAGCAGGGCTGAAGCTCAGCTCCTTTCTAAACCCTCCTGGTTGCCCTTATTTTCTGTTGAAAAAAAATAATATTTTTTGTTGTTTTCTTTCCTTTTTCTTTCTGAACTGAGCTATATACAACTCACCATTTTTTTACCTCACAAACTCTAAGAAAACCAAAGCAATCAAAAACTCTTCAGTTCTTTATCTTCCATACTAATAGCTGAAATCTTCCTTCTCTGTAACTCTGTATGATTTCCCATTTTTCTTCTTAATCTATATAAAAGAAAAATGCTCAGACAGGATTTATGTCCAGTCTTTCTGATCTATTTTATCCTCTTTCAGGTGAGATTCAACTCATCTGTCTGGCATTTATAGTAAGCTAGTCATTCATGACTCTGTGTGAGAAAGAGATGTATACAGACAGTAATTCTTCCCACCCACTGGAGATGCTTGCTTTATTTACAGTAATAGTTGAAGGTTGCAAAGTTGTTAGATTGGACCTAATGTAAGGGAAATGCATTCTCTGCTTGTTATGTCTGCCAGCTTCCTTTCCTTCTACAGCACATTCATGAAAAGTTTAGTCCTTACCTTCAATACTGTACAAACTCTCTCCCCTAATTAGCCTTGCTTCCCATTTAGAGTAGTGCTCTCTCTCATTCTGAAAGCATTCAAGGCCAGCTTGGTTGGAGATCTCAACAATCTGGTCTAGTGGAAGGTGTCCTTGCCCATGGCATAGGTACTATAACTAGATGATTTCTAAGGTTCCTTTCAACCCAAACTGTCCTATGATTCTCACTTGATTTTTCAAAATTAGGACAAATATTTTTAGACCAGAATGGACTTCCCAGTTTGCAATAGTGGATGGCTTGGTTCACCCAACTTTGCTCAGTGATTCCTTCCATAGATCCAAATTTTCTGTTTGATTTTGAGGAAAGATAGGCCGGTTTCATCTTACAGATGAATAGACAGAAACTACAGATAGTAGTTTCATCTTATTTAGGATTATCAGTTTGGTAGTTCCATTGGGTATTACACAACTGAAATTTCTTTCAGACACCTGCACATTTTGTTTTCAAATCCTCTAAATTTTGTACACAACTGTGATAGCTTTCTCATTCACTACAGAGGAGCCATTTTTATAAAACATCCTGGAATGTAGAAAAACATAGGTTATTTATTTTATCTTTCATTTATCGAGAGATAAAAACACACTTTGTATTTGACTCTTGAAGATGTATTTTCTCTGAAGCTTTGTCATGTTTTTGTCATACACTTTGGAAAGAATAATTCATGGCTTGTTGAAGCTCTATGTCAGTCTCTAAATTAACTATGGAACTCAAGAAAAAGCTGAGTTTCTCCATGCTCATGCCAGTAAAAAGCCTTTGCAATTGAGTTTAAAAAAGAAAGCAGACCATCATGAGACAAAGAAACGTATGGAAAACACATTGAAAGTTTCACTGTCAAACAGAGCAGATAAATATTTTTCCTGTCTCCCATCCTACGGGAGTTTCTAGTATGCTTGCATATTTATTCCTCTGTTATGAGCCTTATAGGTGAGCTAAAGTACAAGGCAGGAAACAACCTTTTATGTACTTTACTGCGGAAATCAAATCAGTAAACAATTTTTGGTGATTTTTTTTTAGGTGAGAAAGAAATGGAAATTGCCTATAATTTCAACTGAAGATGCTTCTGATCACAATTCACACCAATAGTGCATTCAAATGAAACTCATGTCTACTTACCATGTCAAAAAAACCAGATGGGAATAGAAAAGTAGCAATAAGATGGGATAGGAAAGTAACAATTGTAGGAAAAGCTGTCATGTAAGGTTTGAAAAATAAAGGCTGATAATGTTTGAAGACAAAAGTGAGAATAGTACATATCATGCTGTGCTAAACAAGTAAACTCGCTGTTCTTAAATATATAAACCAGAGTATTGTAAGGAAGAACACACATGTTTAAACTGGTTCTGATAGGAATTTCCATAGGACTTAGAAGAGTGTAACTGTATGATTACCCTATGGGACTCATTGCTAGTGAGTATCATCAACACAAGGTATCTGTTTTTATAGAGAGGGTCAATATAGATCTTCAGAGCACCCTGTGTTAGATTTTTAACATAGTTCTTCTAGAACTGAGAGACTGTTTACTTTAGCTGTGTTGTGGTTTAATAAGGGACCATGGGAAAGGGTTCCCTTGAACAAGGTGAATATGAGAGATCTGGGATGTGCACTTTCTTCTGTTTTGGCACCTTTCTGTAGCTAAGAAGTGAAAGCTGATGTCAACTCTCTGCCCTAGCTGCTCTTAGCAATCTGGATGATTTTAATATTAATAATCTGAGAATGGCACCATTCTTCTGCTACAAATAATAATATTAATAATAATAACAACAACAGTAATTATTATTATTGGTAATATTTTTAGTTTTGTGCAATTAATATGCTTTAAATACAGTTTGTATTTGTAGGTATTCTGTACTAATGACAGCAGAAACAGAAATATTGCCAATTGTTTTTCAGCAGTAACTTAAATGGGAAATGCAGACAGAACCATAGACTAACAAACATTAGGTTATTTTCTGTGTCCTGCCAGACTGATGCAGATATTTAATGATCTGCTTAAAGAAAGATGACCAGTCTCAATATTTGTTTGATTTTTAAAATGAAAATCTGAACTAAAATCTGAGCATCTTGTTGAATTTACATGTTTCTTTAAGGAGATTATTTGAAATGAAAAAGAAGATGCCCTTATTTCTAGAGGCCCAGAGACCTAGGGAAAAAGTTATACTCATGAATCGAATCCTCCCTTAGAAGCATGTAAAACTTTGAGACTGATTCTAAATCAGCTAGACCTGTCAAATGCTTATTTATTATCTACTTTACCAATAGTAACTAATGCTCTGGATAATGATTATATGAACTGAGTAAAGACAGAGTACTCAGTTCCCTAATATAACTTTCCAAACTTTAGTAATTATTGGCATCATGGATGTAGTTTGACAGTGATTTATTTAGTGGCTACCAAGAAAATATATTTTGGGTACTGTGCTGCAGAAAAGTGAGTAGTAAGTAGTTATTCACTAATTATTACTTAAGAAAAAAGTCGCCTCTCATATTTCCAAAATCACAGACATAATGTCATGGTGACATTTTATTTATCTTACAATTTACAGAAACATAATTTCAATGAGAAAGCTAATCTGCAAATTATATAAAAGATTAACTCTAAAATGTATGTGAAGGTTGCATGACTGTTTCTGTTGATTCTAAAAGATTTTGGAAAAAGATTCTTGTAAACGAATAAGTGTCTTTTGACTAGCAGGATCTCTACACTGATATATAGATTAATTTTAGACTAATACTGGACCAATGTATACAATTTAGTCTCACAATTTAAAAATATATATCTTTGATCATAAAAAGTCCAATTGGGGAAGACAAATCATTGCTTCTTTAGTTCTTAATTTTTGCTTTCTTAATATTCTTTAGAAACATTTTTTGTTTATGAATTTTCTGTTAATGTTTGTTCAGATAATGTAATTTTGTGTTTATTCAATTAACTTTAGCTTGAAGAATACACATATATATAAAATTTGGAAAATTATCTGCCATTGGCAGATGTTTAAATCAAGTATATTTGTAGCTGTATTTTTTAAATTAATTTATGCATCATTAATATGAATGCACATAACATTTGTGTTTTTCTTAGATACTGATTTATATAATCTATATCTCTTAGGAATACTGTTTTAAAGAATTAATTGGATCAGAATTAAAGTGGCTGGTTTTTCATGATTTATATATTTTTACCTGAAAAATATTTGTTCAGTAGATGGAAATTTAACAGACAACCTTTCAGGACATTTTAAGAAATACTTGCAAAATTTGCATCAAAAGTTGACTGATGTCAAGGGTTGTCAGCCAAGCTTTACTTTGAATGATACAAAGACATAAAAATCTGTGTCACAGGTGACTGACAGGAAATGGCTACCATCTTTGCCGAGTAAATTAAACATGTATAAAATAAGGCATGGAGCACTGCTTTAAAGGTAAAAGCCTCAGATTTCTGTCCCTGGAGTTGAAAAAAACTAATCTTGATATAAACTTTAGGAAGATTTTCAGAACCTTTTAAAGTTCTGTTGATCTACTGAACAGCCACAGTTTATACCTGTTAATGAACTTCTAAATAATGGTCATGTTCATAAAAAAGTCAAATCTGGTAAATGCCAGTAAATATGTATGTTGTAAAACAACATCACAGGATGACTGAAGTGGTATTCAAATAACTTACTTGATGTGATAGGCAAGAGAAGGCCAGCCCTCCCTGCTCAGTGTTGTGTTTTGGCAGCATCTGTAACAGAGTGAGTGTTGCACAAAACATTTAAACAGGACTTCCTTATTTAATACTCATCTTTTAAAGGGCATATTGCCCATGTTTATGGAACAGCTATTTCCATAAGGATCTTAGAGCTGAAACAGACCAAAGGGAAAAACGTCATGAGGAGAGTGGATGTGACAAAATTATTTTCTTTCTATTCAATTTTTAGTCTGTTCTTCTATTTACTTAAATTTTGTTCTGTGCTTTCAGCTGCCATTCCTCATGGAGCACTGTTATTACTTAACTTTTTCTTGCTTGACTGAACTAAAGTATCCTCCTTGCCATCTAAGCTGGAGGACGCTACAGTAATGCTCAAAGATTCTGAGAAGTCTATGAGTGCAGATGAATTTGTGACCTTCTCAGGGAATAATCTGACAGCCTTGTGCTGGGCCAGCTGGTGAGCCTTCTTACAGCCCCTCAACTGGCAGTCTTACTTGCCCCAAAGGAGATATCAGAAACCTGTGTTTGTGCCTGCTGGCTACTGTTACAGGAGATCTGATCTAGTTTGGGTAATTTGCTACTGGAGAGATTAGGATTGCTCCCACCATCTTTCAGAGTGCCTCAGCATGAAGCTTTAAACTTCCACTTAAAGGCTGGTGGTGAATGGTTGGTGTTGGTGATCTTCCACTGTGCATTTGAAATATCTGCAAAAATTCATCTTATCACATCCTCAGGAAGAATGGAGGACTTTTCACCCAGAAATATGAAAAGAATTTTTTTTCACAATTTTTTGCATGTCAATATAAAATTTTACTCTTGGTCTGTTTAGTTTATTGTATTAAGTGGAAGTTAGTGCCTTATGTAATTTAACTTGAATAAAAAAACTATATAGGCTCTCAAAAGAAAAGCAGTCTGAGAGGTCGAGAGATTGGTGAAAGGAAGTTACTGTGCCCATCTTTCTGTTCCACTATAGAAGTTATACTCAGGTGTTCTTGCCTTCATGTAAAGAGGTTTGTAGAGCCCTACAGCTTCTGCAATACAGTTGAGAAGATAACTCCATAACAGCAAACGCATAAATGCATAAAATTCCCTTAAAAGTCACTGCCTGTGCTGGATGAGACAGCAATCCTCCTCAAGAGGCCTCAGGAAAGGTTTAGTAGAAGACCAGTGCCCTTTTCATTATATTTCTGTATCAATGCACTTTACAAAGTCAGTATAGAAACAGGACCTGTGTTCAGTCAGTTTTCAGTGGGAAATAGGTATTCAGTTACAACTTTTGCTCCTGAAAACCCTCAACAAACTTCATAAATTCCTGGTTTTACCATGTGTTCTCTTCTTAATTGAAAAAAAGTTTAAATTATGGAGTGTCCCAAAAAATGAGGGATTTTATACAGGGCGTGAGGGAAAAATAAGTGTGTTTATTTACAAAACTCTTTAATGATCCATATCTTTTTCTCATTTCTGTTTTTACGCTCCATGCCACAAGTTCCCACTATTGCATTTTTTAGGAGAGCAGCCTTATTCCAGCATTCATTGTTTTGTTTGACGTGAACATTTCTCTTCATTTCTAGCATTCAACAGAGACCCTGATGTAAACGGCTTTGGAAATCCAACTCTCCTTCACCTGTTCTCTCATATTGAATTTATTAAGCAGCAGATGGCCAGGGACAACGTGCAGTTTGTCAGATTTGAATCAATAGACCTCCATGGTGTGTCAAGATCAAAGAATGTTCCTTCTCGATTTTTTCAAGTAAGTTTTTTGGTTTCTAGTTGTACCTTAATGCATTTTCATGCCTCCATCCTTAAATTATATTTTTTCCATACCACAGGCAGCAACTCCAACTTGGAACAAATTATCTGCTCCCTCCCTTTGCTCATGTTCCCAAAGGATCCAGACTTCTTTCATCATTGCAATAATTTATTTCTCTTTTCCTCCAAATAGTAATCTAATTAGATAAGGCTAATAATTCCAGTTCTTTGAAGTTCTAATAGTCTCTTCCCTCAGAAATATCTTTTCAGATTCAACATATTATAAAAATTTTAGTTTGCTGAACATCTCTGAATTGCAAAAAAGAAAGGAGTGAACACTGAAAGAAATAAAATGACTGAAAATCATTTTAGTTATGGGAAATTTTATAGTTATCAATAACATAGAAAAATATCACTGGGTTGCATGAGGACTTAACAGCAATATTTGCCATAGTAATGATTCAGGAAATAAAAATCAAATTAGGAAACAGCATAAATTAGGTAACAGGGTTAGAGGAGGGAGAGGTACTTCTATGGGGTACCTTTGACACCTTTTTCAGTGTCAAATGGACAGCTTAGACATCTTGGAGCAGAGTTCTCCAGAGTGTGCAGTTTTGGTTATGGGTCTCACACATATTGATACCATTGATTGCCACCTGCTTAAGAGAAGACAGATTTAATTAATTAATTAATTCATTCATTAATTCATTCATTTATATTAAGAGAGGTCACCATATGCAGTTTAACATCTGGATATGAAAAATTGGATATTCTCAGTTCTGAACTTGCCCCTTTCTGTGTTTGTTCTGTCTCCTCTGCTCACAAAAATGGCAAATTTTTCCCTTAAAAGAATAAAGGTAAGATGCAAATATGAGCCAAATTTCACTTGGTAGAACTTGGCCTAATTGCAGCTTTCATCAGAAAAGTATTTGATCATAAGGTAAGTTGTAAAGGTACTTGACTGAAGGTAGACGATCCTTCCTTGGGGTCTCATCTGCATTTAATTTTCATCAGTTGAAGCTTTCTGTTCAAATGGAGAAGAAAGTATTATGAATTGTTTTCAGTTGGAAATGCTTCCCTGCATTTTCCCCCAAACTTTTCAAGTCCAGAAAGTGATATTTTTCTGTTAAACGTTGCATCTGAAAAACAGTGAGGTGCATGTTATGGCATTTAAATAGAAGTTACAGCCTGAATTGTATTGATGTGAGTCTCGTGTGGTCAGTTGGGTCTGCGTAAACAAAATAGTCAGAGGGTGTGAAAGCTAAATAGACTAACTATAGATGAAGCTCAACTTGCAAAGTTTGCACCTAACTGGTGATGCCCATAATTATATAAACACCATGCTAGAAAAGTATTAAACAATTTTTTTGTCCTTTATGGAAATGTTTAAAATGATCATTGGGATAATTGATGCAACGGTTTTTATACCAATCTTGCAGAAAGTTTTTCTGCTTTATAATGACACAGTAACTGGCTCTTACCCTTCACATCAGTGGCCACTGCATTTTAGTGTTCTTTTAGAAAAATATCATTGTTCTACCTGAGAATCTGATTTTTTTCTTATTTTATATACATACAAATACCACTGAGCTCTTTTCTGATTTGATAATATGTCATTCTGCTCTGTGTTTAGGAGAAAGCAATTCATGGTGTTGCCATGCCCAGAAGTTACCTTGAACTGACGCTGAATCCTAAAGATAATGAATTAGATTACATAAATGCAAACAATTTCAATTGTGACATAATTCTGAACCCTGATTTATCAACATTTCGAATATTACCCTGGACTGAGCAGACTGCAAGAGTGATATGTGATTCCTTCACTGTGCTGGGCACCCCACTAATGACCTCCCCAAGGTACATCGCCAAGAAACAGCTGAGCCAGCTTCAGGACAATGGCTTTTCTTTGCAGTCTGCATTCACTTATGAATTTTGTATTTATGGCATTACTGAGGTTGTAAATTCAAAGACAATATCCTTTCCTGCAGCCACGATACTAAATAACCATGACCAGACTTTCATTCAGGAGCTCATTGAAGGAATGTATTATGCTGGTGCCAACATTGAAAGCTTTTCTTCTTCCAGTGGGCCTGGGCAAATGGAGATCACTTTTCATCCAGCCTTTGGTCTAGATGCTGCTGACAGTGCCTTCACTTTTAGAACAGGCCTTAAAGAGGTGGCTAAGAAGTATAACTATGTGGCTAGCTTTTTCTCAGAATCGGGATTCTACAATTCAGGGGCTCTGTCTCACAGCCTGTGGGATCTGAATGGCCAGAAGAATTTGTTTTCTGCTGGTTATGGAATTGAGGAGCTCTCAGAGCTTGGAAAAAATTGGTTATCAGGTCTCTTGGCACACACGGCAGCTATCAGCTGCTTGATGGCTCCTACCACCAGCTGCCGCAAGCCTTATTCTAAATACAGTAAAGAATCTAAAGAGACTGTAAATGCAAAATGGGCATATAATGATAACAGCTGTGCCTTTAATATCAAATGCCATGGTGGAAAAAGCACTTACATAGAGAATAAATTAAGTTCTGCTGCAGCAAACCCATACCTGGTCCTTGCTGCAACTATTGCTGCAGGTCTAGATGGAGTAAAGAGAGGACTTAGGTATGATGAAATGCTTGAAGAAGAAAATGACGATGGTGAGCTGAAACATTCATCAATCCCTCTGAAACTAGAAGATGCTCTGGTTGCACTTGAGAAAGATTCAGTCATTAAGGAAGCCTTAGGTGAAACTTTTATCCGATACTTTGTTGCCATGAAACATTATGAGTTGGAAACCGAAGAAATGGATAGCGAAAGGAATAAATGCCTGGGATATTTTATTTAGAAGGAGCACTCTTCTGTAGTGGTGCTGTGTAAAAGCATACAGTAAACGGCTAAGATTCTTGAAATTAGTGCATATATTTAAAAATGTTTTAATGCTTTGGGATTTTCCCCCCTCCTTTGTACAGTACATGGTAATTACACTTAATTATCCATGTACATTCATAGCAGCACAAACTGACATATTAATGAAATAACATTAACAGGCTTTTAGAAAACAGGTGGAGTTTTTTTGGGCAGACCTGCTGGTGAAAAGAAGAGAGAAGATGAAAAGGAGAAGAGCAACTAAACAACTGTAACAGGATTGTATAACACACAGAAAAGTGGGAGTAATGGGGACAGTGATGACGGTTGGGGTTTAGAGCTGCGGAAGGTGGGGAATTTCTTGTTCAGAATGGTTATGGGATTCATTCCAGCCTATTCAGTAAGTGATGGGTTGCTAAACCAAAGGAATATGAGTTTGATTTAAAACATAAGCTAGAACAATGAACATTGTAGAGAGAGGGTAAAGGGCTGAGGCTATGGAACATGAGAGGCAGGAATCAGTACCTTAATGGACATAAATGAAAAAGACAGGATGGACTATATAATAATCTATACATTGTGAATTCTGCTGCTGAATGGAGTTTTCAAGAATTATTGTTAATCAAGATACTAAAAGAAATCAAATGGTGACTTGAAGATGAAACAATTCATAGAAAGACAGCAGTATCAGGCTACTGTGCAATAAAAATGAGCTGATTTTATGTCTGTTTTGATGGTTAATGGGTTAATTCAGACTTAAATGGCGAATACGGGAAAAAAGGGCAAAAAAGCCAGAGAATTTAGAGCTTAAACTGTACTTTACTGGGAAACTTGATTTTATCAAGCATGCAGATGACTGAGAGGAGAGGATTAGAAAGAGCAAGTTAAAACCAGAAAGAAAGACTGAGGATGCAAATTCAGAGATTGACAAATCATGCTTAAAATAGAGGGTCAGAAGACCCAATCCTAAAATTAGAAATGGCAGCTGGTGTAAAGAAAAATAAATTTTTAGGAGTGGCAGGAGGTGGGGTTTAGATTTGCTCTTTGCTCTTGTTGCTGCTGTCATCCTTTATGATTAAAGATAACCTTTGTTTCATATACCACCTCCACATTAACAGTAATTTCTGGTGTTCTTTATCTTGTCACAATATTTTGATCTATATGTAGGAATTCGTGAGTGAAAGAGTTTGGTCATAAATGGAGTAAAAACAAGATTCAGTCAATGCTTCTGTCAAGTTGCAGAACTAGGAGGGTTGAACTGACATGTGCTGCTTGCCTACTGATGGATCTTCCATTCTTCCCCTAAAGAGTATTGTACTTGAAATGTAGCACCTGGTATGCTAAAGCTTTTTGTGTGATTCCAAAGAACTCATTTTATACTCAGGTAGCAAGAGGAAATAAATAATCTAAAGAAACATGATGAATTTCCTTGTCTCAGTCTGTGGTTGGTGGGTGGATTTGATCCTCTCTCTTTCTCACATGGTACATTTTTTGAATGCTCAATTCTGGGGCATATAGGGGACTATTTTTCTTTGTTGCAGGCTAATTTGCATTGGCCAGATCTAGCCTTGCATTTAAGCAGAACTTCCCAATCTGAAAAAATTTTTCTCTTTCCCTGCCCAAGCACTTCTTCAGGGGCTCTGGAAAGCTGTCTTTTCTCTTTCTGGTTACTTTCCATTTTCGCAAGCTCTTGGCAGAAGACACACATAAAAATTATTTCCTTCCTCAGAGAGCTTACTTACCATACTTAAATATTTAGTCCCAGCAGTTACACAGATTAATAGCTATTTGTTGGTGTGGGTTTATAAGACATTTTTTCATTTGTCTTGGATTTATAATAAAGTGCCACTGTGTACTTTCACTTTTAAAAAGATAATCTTTAACAAACTTCTATAACTGAATTTATTAAACATGAAGTTTATTATATATACTACATATATTACCCATATTTTTTCTTATCACAACATTGGAAAAATAACATCAAACCTAAACCTCTGTCTGACTACCTGACTAGATTGACAGAAAGTCATTATTTATAAACCAAAAAACCTCATCTGTCTAGAACTGATGTTCTACAAGTTATAAACAGTTATAGCAAGACAAGGTAAACCAATAAAATAAATCTGCAGGTATTTTCTAAAGAGACCTCTGAAAAGGCAGTGACTATATGATTAAATGGAAACATTTCACGTTTCTGGCAAATGAATGCCTTATTTTGTTGTTTGTTTTTTAATTAGAAAGCTCACATATGGAGTCTGAAGCTAGTGTGTGCCAAATTTTGGTCAATATATTGTTCAACACTTTTTCTTAAATATATTCTATATAATAAAGTAACTCCAACTCTGTGGGAAAGCATAAAAACATTCATTTCAACATGAGCAGTTATGAATTTTAAAGCTGCATGTATCCCCAGGTAAATTTTCATGTGTATTCCTTAGAAAGGCAACAAGGGAAAGACAATTACTTCACTTGCTCAACTGAAATTAGTTATTATTGATTGTTGTATCACTAACATTTCAACTTCAAGTGTTGCCTGAAAATACTCTTCACTCTTCTACAGGTCTGAGGTCAATGTTTAGAGCATTGCTAGTCAGATAATATAAATATGTGCACTGTTATAAAATAGAAAAGAAGGCATCTGTAATTTTGCATAAGCTCCTGATGATTTTCCAGGATCCTAAATTCATAGAACCATAGAACAGTTTGAGTTAAAAGGAATCTTAATAATCATCTAGTTCCAAACCCCTTGCCATTGGCAGGGACACTTTCCACTAGAACAGGTTTCCTTGGAGCCCTATTCAACCTGGACTTGAACACTTCCAGGGTGGAGCCTCCACAGCTTCTCTGGGCAACCTGTCCCAGTGTTGCACCACTCTCACAGTAAAGAATTTCTTCATAATACCAACTCTAACCTACACTGTCTCAGTTTAAAGCCTTTTCCCTTGTTCTATCGCTACACACCCTTGTAAAAGGTCCCTCTACAGCCTTCTTGTAAGCCTCCTTTAGGTAGTGGAAGGCTGCTGTCAGGTCTCTCTGGAGCCTTTTCTCCTCCAGGCTGAACAACCCCAACCCTCTCAGCTTGTCTTCACAGGAGAGATGCTCCAGCCCCCTGCTCATCTTCATGGCCTCTTCTGGACTTGCTCTAACAGGTCCATGCCCTTCTTATGTTGGGGCCCCAGATCACTCAGGTGGGGTCTCATGAAACCAGAACTGAGGGAGAGAATCACCTCTCCTGGCCTGCTGGCCATGCTGCTTTTGATGCAGCTGTTTGGATTTCTGGACTGCAAGCGTAAGGTCGTGTTGAGCTTCCCATCAGCAATCAGCCCCCAATCCTCCTTGTGGTGCTTTTGTACACAAATGTTCTTTTATGTAATTCAGCCCATTCCAATCCTAGTATTTCTGTTAAAAGAGTCATAGGAGCCATCCCCCCATGTCTCTGCGGTACCAATAAAATCACAGCCCTAAAGGCTGCACACATCCCTAGCTCCTCTCATTTATTCCCCACGCTATGGACATTGGCTCAGTGGCATTTGAGTGGGGTGCCCTGTGAAGCTGACTTACTGGTTGTATACTACAGTCAGAGGCTGCAAAGAAAAGAAATGAGAAATTCCTGATATTAGTAAAGCATCTTTGAATCTTTTCAGCTTTCAGCAGACTTTATTTATATCTTTGTTGACAAAGTAGTAGTACTTTTGACATTGAGCTACATCATGACTGCTTTTTCAAAGTTTTCCTGTGACAGCTCTGATTCCACAACCTGGAAGAATTAGAAGGAGGACTTCTATAAATTTGTAAGCTGTTTACCATTCTGGAAGGTAACTTTTACAATGCCAGCATACTAAAGACATTATGGAAATTTGCAGTTCCATATATGCAGGTAAATAAACAGTTCCTAGGTTACCTAAGCCTTTTTGATTAATACCATTAGTAATCATTAAATAAACATCATGCAAAATAGTGAAATAACTTTTTAATAGAAAAATTAGAAGACCTTATTGCAATAAATGTCTAGGGTATATCAGCTCTAATGAAAGAAAATCCCATATCACATAAGTTGTATTACCTATTTAGCATTTGCTTCATTACTATCATCAACCAATCTTTTCACTGAAAAGCACACCTATAGTCTTGCTTGTAATGTGAAGTGGTGGTTTTTCCACAGAAAGTGTAACCCTGAGAGGGAGATAAAGTTAAGTGATATTTTTCACAAGTAGTTTATTAATAAAACACATTTCAAACACATGTAGATTTATTGGAGAAAATCCTGGGGACCAAAGCAAATGAACATTTAAATAGGTTTAGCTAGGATCTATTCGCTAGGAAAATCTGAATTATTGTGTGTAGGTTAGAAAGGGGAGATAGAGTATAGGTTTTACTAATGGTTTCCAGGCATGTAAAAGATGTAGCTGAAGAGCAGAATATTATCCTTCTTTCTGTCCATTGCAGTTAAACCATAACAGAAGGTTTTCATCAAGGAAGATTTAGATTAGACAGTCTGGAATACATCAGAGTGTTAAAGAGAATGAAACTCTGGGGTAGATGTCTGGGGAAAGTGGCAGTGTTTTGATAAGGGACTCCAAAGTGTAATTTATGTTGTACCAAGATAGTATATCCTGATGCATAGTACCTTCATAATGTTTACAGGTACAATAAGATGGCTCAGTTTCCCTGTTTTCTGGGTCCCATGTTGCTGTGTGATCATTGAACAGACTGCTAGACTATCAGTTTTAGGAGATAAAAGATTAGCTAAATCACATTATTTTAATGGGAGAAATCTATCCATAATGAGTGTATGCAGAACAAAACAGACCAGAAAATAAAGACTAGGAAATAGTGAGAAAAACTGGTGTACAGCAACAGTTAGACACATCATGTAATGGAACACTAGGGACACAGAGAAAATGTATTGAAACACTACACTATTATTGCTCAGGTAAATTTTATGTTGAATGTACGCAGTGAACAATGAAGGTATCTCACAGCCCTCACACATGGCTTGATCTCTTTTGTAATGTAGGATAGGAAAAATAATACAAAAGCTACACACCCCTCCACACAGTCACTTATTTTCAAATTGGAAATGCCATACTTCTAACCAGGCTTCAGGATTTATGAGATATGAAAAGAGAATTGAATTTGTTAGCTTGCACATCTCCAGTGTGTCAAGGCAATGATACCACGTACATAAGTGAATATTCAAATTTCATCCTTTCAGGCTCCAGCCAGAGGGCAGCAGTGCACTGTGCTGTGTTCCTCTGGGATCTCAAGCAGTCATGCTATGCCAGAAAAAAACCCATTAAAATACACCCATATATTTTATATATGTACTTACAATATTTTTTTAAAAAGATAGCGTGGCAGCTGAAAGCTAATGCATATCTTTGTCATTGGTTTAGCTAAGATTAATTATCTGTTGAATTTGCATGGCCTTTTCAGTAAAGGACCATAGATCCAAAATATAGTTTTCATTCTTGATAACAGCATTTAAATCTCAGTCTAGTAGAAGGCTTGTATCTATGTTCACATGTATATGTGTGTGTGTGTGTGTGTATCATATTTAGGTGTATCATCTTTAATAACATTGCAACAAAAGTACAAATCATATAATGGCAGTACTCCATTTTTCTAATTTAATGTAGGTCATAATTGGAATTTCTTTCATGTTTCCATCTTACTTAAATACTTTGGGAGGTTTGCTTGCTTATAGGGACTTCCATTTTACCTATTCTGTCATGTCATTTTTTTTCCCATCTGCTGGAGGAAAATCATAAATGCATAGTGAATAAACACACCGCAGATACACCTATTCCAACCACCTTTCCATTTCCGAGGAGAAACAGAACTTTACCTAGAATTTGAATTATTGTAATTTAAATACACATTCTATATATCAGTCAGCACTTGGGATAGCCATTTTTTCAGTAGTTCTGACTACATATATCTATATGGCTTTGCTCTGCAAGTCTGTTACCACAACTCACATTTTTCAAATTTAATTTCTTCACAAAGTTGTAGTATTCAAGTCCTAGCAATTCTTTTCCTCCAATGCTTTCTTTGCAACACCTTCATGGGTTTTTTGTTTAGTTTGCAGGTTTTTTCCCTAACTATAGAGCTCAAAAATGTTAAAAATTCTTCAAATGCTCAAAATAAAAATTGATCCTGCAGGGTTGTTGCAGAGTATTAATTTAGCAGCTCTGAAACTCTGCTGTTTTAACACATTTGAATACACCATCTGTGGAAAACATACCAATGGGATCCCAGGGTATGGCAGTAAAGGAAATAAAGAAGAGAGGAACTATTTGCAAGTAACTCCACTAAACATGTTAGTCTTGAGCAATGGGAGAAAGATGTGAAGAGGACTGAGCAGGTGAGAGTGCTTTGTGCCAGCTCTAATTCATCACCTGAAAAAAAAGACCAGCTCCTGGATGAAGAATGACTGGTTGAAGGTGAGAAATCACTTGGATGAGTTTGAAACTACAGAGCAATTTTTTTTTTGATTGAAGGTATACAATAACAATTGTTGAATTTAATCTGTAATCTCAGAGTGCTTTTTGATTTCTTTGCTGACACTAAGCTCTCATCATAACAACATCCACAAATAGAGCCTTCTACCATCTCAAACTGGCTATGATGCTCCATCCTAGTAAATGTTATGTCCTTAGTTTTTTACTCTCCTTGTTTCATTTTGGGTTTCTTGTTTTGCTGTCACCACTTACAGAATTGCAGCTAAAACTGACACTGCTTTGTGTCTCCTCCATACACACTCTACATGGACTTTCTGTAGAATATTAAATTGAATTCAAAGCTATTGGGCTCAAAAACACCCCAGAGAATTTTAGGCACTTTAGTGACACACCTTAGTTAGGATCTTAGGTCCCATGCACTTCTGGTTGCTTATTGAAACAGATAGAAATTGCCAAAGGGCAAAAATTATTACATTCTTTTCTATACTGTATTGTTTAATTTTCAAAATTAAGGCTGAGGACAACAATACTGAAATCTGCCTTCTTCACTATTTTACAACAGTGTACTGGTTCTGGTTGGGATGGAGTAGATTTCCTTAACAGGAGCCCATATGGCACTGTGTTTTGGATTTGTGGGTAAAACAGTGTTGGTAACACATCAGTGTTTTAGCTACTGCTGAGCATCAAGGTTTTCTGTGTTTCTCACTCTACATCACCAGCAAGTAGGCTGGGGTCGACAAGAAATTGGGTGGGGACAGAGCTGCAAAGGCTGGCCCGAGCTGACAAAAGTGATATCATATACAATATCACATGCTCAGCAATAAATCCCGGAGGAGTCTTTTCAAAGTAGCCATGGCATGGAGACTGGCTGCACACTGATCTGCTTGTGGGAGGTGGTGAGTGATTGTTTTTATGTTGCTTGGGGATTTTTTCTCCTTGTTCCTTCACGTGTTAATTTGTCCTTACTCACAAGTTCTTCTTGTGCTTGCTATTCCATTTCTCTCCACCATCCTGGTGGGAGGGTGGATAAGTGAGTGGCTTAGCTGCTGACCTTAGTCAACCTGCCACAATCTGTTACCTGAACATTTGTGCCCCTGGCCTAAGACAAACCTATGGGGAAACAGTGTACAAGCTAAAAATCTTGACATTTTTGTGGAGGGGAGTAATTGATGTGTAGTGTTGGTGATACTAGGATTTTTGTGGAAAAGGTGAACAAGTCATGTTTTATGACACCTTATTAGTGTCTGGGTTAGAAGCAAATATGCTTTACTCCAGACTCTGCATTCTGAAAGCTTTTTTTTACATTTAAATATTTCATTGGCTCCTGTTACTTTGCCACATGATAGCACCAGTGGGTTGTTGAAGTTTGGCCTATCCTCCAGCAGGACTCAGTGAGTGCATCTTGAGAGGGTCACAGCAGAGCTGCACAGTGAAATCATCTGTGCCCCCTGTAAATCAGAGCATTTCACACTGGAGCTACAGTCACAGCTCATGATACTGGAAGTGAGCAAGAAGAACCTCTCAGTAAAGCTACACCATAAGGTTCTGTATATTGCACAGCAAATCAATATAAATTTACAACAGAATTACATGCTAAGCGTCTCTGTAATATGTGTTAAATCGTGGAGATTCACTATAAGGTTCACCTTTAAGCTCCCATGTAATATACAATAAATCACTAAGTTACAGCACGGCCCAGCAAGCAGCTTGCTTTATTTGGGCTATTATTATCACTGCTGTAGTGATATGGGGGTATCAGTCATTGACAGGTAGAGTTAAGGAAAATGGTAAATCAGTTTGACTTTGAGGATGTGCATGGAACGTGGCCACCTATTACTGATTCAAATTGGTGCTTCCTTTGGGATGCTCACAGTTCTACTTAGAAATATGGTAGCTTTGCGACACACAGGGACATACTAACAAAAGAATTTTAAACATCAAAGGGCAGTGAGGTGGCCTCTAGCACAGGTATTCTGCACATTGCTCCACCATTGCTGATCTGCTGACCTTGCTTGATACTGAGGATGAACTAATCCTCGGGTTCTGTAGGTTGCCTTAACAGTATATGCATTTATAAAATAAATAGGTAAAAGAAACTTTCAGTTCTCCTTTGGGGATACTTTACCATTCTGTGAAGTCTTCACTAGACACTGGGTAAACAGCATTCACAGGAAACTCCACAAGCATCACTTTAAACCTTACTTTAGTTTTGTTTTGATGAATAGCTTCTCATCAATGACATCTTATGGTGATTAATATTTTCTAATAATTTCACTGAAAACTTAGGGCAGTGCTCTTCAGGATATATGCATACGAACTGTTTGCACTCTAATTTTGGTGTGCTGAGGGTTGGAAGGGGAAAGAGAACATTCATGCAGATACGCAGGCATCAATAAAACCAGAAGAGTGAGAAAGAAGAGTTGATGCTGATTATGGAAAAAACCAAAGAAAACAGAGATCATAAGGCTGCTTCAGGCCAAAGACTTCATCCTTCATCCAACTAAATACTTGGCACATGACCCATCAACAAAGAAATGGCTGTGAAGGATGTCTCTAGAGGCAGTTTCCAAGTGGAAGTTATTTTGGAAGCAACAAAACGTTTCCCAAAAGATCCAATGAAATTTGTGTCTTAGGTGAGAGATCTAATGCAAAGAGAATACAGCTGGGTGATTTGCTGTTTTTACTGAGCAGTTTTCAGTGTCTGGGGAAGCAGACTCATGTATTTGATGGAATTCACATTTGTATCCAGCTCAGTTTTTCTGGTGGATACAAGAACACTTCCAAGAGTGTTCTTGTATCCATGAACATGGAAGAGACTTATTTTAAAGATTCTTGAGTAACAGAAGAAAAATTAGTCTCAGGTTTAACTCTGCAGTGTTTCTTGTTGACTTGCAAAACTTAAAATACTGCTAATATCTATCTACCTTTCTTTTAGTAAGACCAAATTATTCACATGAGACTGCTTGGAACAGAACCAAAAAAATATTTTTTCCTGCAACTGTGTTACAAGTGGAGATGGGAACATGAAGAAATGGATAATTAAGCAGCATAGTACTAAGTCCAGAAAAAAATAAAATGAAATTTCCACCTACTAATAGAGAAAAGAACTTCAAGAATATTTTTATTCTCATTAATTTCCTTCTGTTTTGCTAGATCCTGGTCTTGGAAAGAAGGAAAATAAAATGCATTTTCTTAGTCTTCTGTCTATGGATTTCTGTGTCTTAAATATGCGCTTTTTTTCTCCCATGCAAGAATAGAACTTTTTAATATTTATGTGTTCTCTAATACCAATCAAAATCAGTGGTATTAATTATCACAATTATAACTAATTATTCTGTTACAGATTATGTAAAATTAAAAGGCTTTTAAATATCCTCTTTTCATCACTCTTGTGTGTCATTTCTGCTGTTAAGAGCTGTTCTGCCAACTAAGTGCATAATAACTGATGACATTTTTAATCTTTGTTCAGGATTTTCACTGAGTTACTGCATAGCCATTCCTCTCTACAGCACGCAGACAGAGGTATCTTTTACATCTGACTGACACGAATGTTGTTCTGTTTTAAGAAAACCACATTTCTTTTACCTGTCGTAGTGTAGACCCCATCTGTGTGTATTTAATTCTAAAATCAGTTTGAACCAACACTATGATTAAGGAAAAAAAGTAATATTCTTACAGAAAACAAATCTCACCTCCAGTGAGATATATGAAAAGTTATTTATATTAGTGCAATGACCCCAAATAATCACAGCATTCTGGTCCTTGATATCTTTCAACCTGTTTGAACTCCTGTCTTTTGCCTTGCAAGATTTTACATTATTAAACATAGAAGTGGAAAAATCCTACTCCCTCTGCTTTTTCAAAGTCAATACATCATTTTGATGAGTAAATAGCAACAGTGAAAGGAATTATTATCTTTAAGAAGATTTATTCTAGCTCATCTGACATTTTAAACATCATTCCTGACATAGAAGGCTACAGTCTCAGCTCTTTGCATATAAGACCTTATACCATGACAATGCAAGGGCACTCTATTTCAGAGCCTTTTCTTTCAATATCTTCTCTTGAATCCCTTAATTTTACGTAATACTACCCCAAGGAATGGGAAGACTCCATAGTGTTTGGAGCCTTGCCACTTGTTTTACTTACCCTCATTTTATATCAGTTTAAAACCACCAACATGAGTAGAGCTTCTCTGTACTTACACAATGGTTATGACAGAATTTAACAGTTCAGCCCTTAGTTTGAGCCTCATGTGTGGTCTACTTAGTTATTTTCTTCTACACAGCAAACTGAAGATATGCAATCAGAAGAGTCTACTGTGGGTGATGGCTCTCAGGAAGGACAGACTTTGGCATATGCACCCTTTATGATACCCTTTATGCTGTTGCATCCTTGAGGGGAAGGCCTGGGTCTTCAAAAGCAGGACTGAACAAATACCATCTGTAGTCTAAGAAAGTGTTACTGACACAGTGATGTTGTCAGAGGTGTGTTGGAGAGTGAATTTTGTGCCTACTAGCAGAGTAGATTGCATTTTTCTCAGTGAGAGCTAAGTGAATATAAATCATGACTCATTTATATGTTTGTGTTAACAACACTTAACAAGACAAGAGTCTTTGCTCCCCGGTCATCCAGAATGGGAAAAGAGTATAACATGTTTTGGGTCCTTGCTGGCAGTGGATGGCCAGGTTTCCACCCCTTCACACAAACTGAGGTGAAGCAGGAAGACAGGAAGCTAGTGTGCATTGTTGTAACGGTAATGGTTTAGAACTGAAGATGGATCAATTTGGATTAGACATAAGAAAGAAGTTTTTTACAGTGAGGGTGGTGCAACATTGGAACAGGTTGCCAAGAGAGGTTGTAGGTGCCCTGTTCCTAGAAAAATTCAAATTCATGTTGGACAGGGCTCTTAACAACACGATCTTGTTGACGATGTCACTGTTCATTGGGAGGGGTTAGACTAGATGACCTTTAAAAGTCCCTTGCAACAACCCAAACCAGTCTCTGATCAGTATTCATCCCAGTAAGGGACAGCTCAGGGTGTGGCCTAGGCTGCAGTGGCCAGAAGATCTCTTGCAATTAGCAGCTCAGACGTATCCTGAAGATCACATCCTGAGGCACACTGGCTGTTCCTTTGCTAGCATAACCATCTGTCTTAGTGAGAGGGTAGAATCAGGTATGCTAGTTTTTCCATATATATTGCAACTCAGAAGTGTGCCAAGACAATATATCAACTTCCACATGTATACTGAGCCTTAAAAAGAGACTTTCTTTCCTTTTTTCCCCTTTCCCATTGCTGAGTTGTTTCCTGTTCAATGCAAGGGATTCAGTCCATGTGCTCATTCCCTTTATTTAGCGTATTTTAGACGAGGACCCCTTGCCTGATCTCCCTTTGCAGGCTGTCCTTGCTGATTTATTGTTACTGCCCTCTTGGGATGGCCCGGGCTCCAATCATGAATTCTATCTTCCCCAGCTGTGCTATGACTAGGTGAAAGAGGAAGGGCTTATATCTTCAGCTGTGCCTTAGATATATTGCCACTGTCTAAATTCTACATATTGCCTCACTGGCTGCAGCACTCCTGAGTGTGTAAGTGATTTCCCCTGTTTGCCTGGGCACTTTGTACTGCTCTGCATGAGTCATTACTTGTGCTGCGGGACTGCCTGCAGCAGCAGTCTACAAATCAGGAATTACAAGTGGAAGCAGAGTGATAGTAAGAGATATTAGGGAGTGTTGTAAGAAATGCAGTTATTTTTTACTGTATTTGCAGTTGTGTGTCTGGAGGCAAGCAAGAAGAGGAGCTGCAGTCACAAACGATTTAGGAATGAAGCCCATGGTCTCTAGTAATGACTAAATCCTAATAGGCAAGGTGCAATAGAGATAGTACTTGGAGGCAGGAATATATGGGTTACAATCTAGGTAGCTATTTATACTATTTAAAAAGGTGGGGGTGAAATAATATCGCTTCAGCAATAAAATGAATAGTCATATAAAGGTCCAAGAAATAAACATTGAAAATGCTTCATCCAAAGACCAGAAGCATTTCACCTCCCTGGGAGTTTTCTAGTGACTATTTTCAGAATGTGCAAATAAAATTAGTCTATATGGACACACTGTAGCTTGAACCCCCATTTGGGAGACTGATATATTGCAAACTGTTATGTAGCAGTGTTTCAGTATATCAAATAAATGCCTAATCAGTATCTATGCATTGTGCACAGCTGCTTCATGTTGTCAACAAAAGGACTCAGGATTTGTGGAGCTTTTACACTTCTTTTTTTTCCTAATCAAGAAGAAATAATCTCTTGGGTTCATTCCTCATTTTCAAAGCGTTCTCGTGGTGTAGCTGCAACTATGCTAGTTACAATTCAATTAAGTGGCAGTCCATATAGAATAAATTATTGTTATCAACTTATGTTTAGATTTTTCAGTTTTTCTGCAAAACCTCACCAAGGGACAAAAAATCTCAGGAATTTTGAAAGTTTTCATCAAAGTACATTAAGGTGTCCAGTTGTACAATCCTTCCTCATGTTGTAGAGTTTTGACTGTGAAGTCATTGAATTGCAAAATGGTGATAATACTCCTTTTTTCATTCCAGTTTTTAATTTAGTTAATTGCTTATGTAATATCAATATGTAATTGATATCAATATGTATGCTTATGTAATATGTATTGTATAAATGAGTATACACTTTTTGATTTAGGAAACAAGCTAAATCAACAAGATCTGAATGCATGTACAAAATAATGGGACAGATAAATATCAGTATTTATTTAAAATATCAAAATATCTTAGAATTTATATGATTTCAATGGATCACTGTCTTGCACCAAAAAAACCTCGGAAATGTTGCCAGCCCCAGCATAATAATATCTCAATTGTAGTGCATATTTTTCTGAGCATCCCCTCCTCCCAAGACAGTGCAATGCTCTCACCAGACTTCTTCTGACATTCTCTTCAGCTTCAGGCAAAAACAGTAATTAATGATAAGACTTGAGCAGTGTACAGCTAAGCACTAAACAAGGCTGCCTCTTCTCATCTCTGCTGGTTGCTTGCTCTCTGATCCTCAGCAATTATTCAGACTGATGGTAGGTAAAATTTCATGTAATGAAAACTATGATGTGTATGTTTACTGTTTCAAAATACATTAACTCAATTAAAATCTGCTCTTCCATGGGACTCTCAAGATCTTTGGTCTAAACAAAGGTCTGCTAAAGCTAATTAAGGGCATTAAGGTGAAATTCACTTTAGAGAAAGCATTATCTCTACTACAAAACCTTTCGAAGTGTCTATACTTTGAAAAATGCTAGGAAAAAAGTTTTAAAAAGTATTGATTTATGGGTAGGCTCATCCTAGAATCTTTCTGTGTTATGATGATACTAGCTGCAGGTTGTCAGGGCATGAATCCTGGGAGGAGGAGATCTTTCTTATAAATACTTCTGTGTCAAAAATAATGACATATATTCTCAATAAATAAAACTCGTCTATTTTTATAAAGTCGTGTCAGTTCATCTAAAAAAATTAATTTATCAACTAAAAAAAGCACAACACTTAGCAGTACAGTTTTCCATATTTTGTGTTTTAAATCTTAATGTTAACACAATTATACTGAGGAAAGAAAGATTTTTCACCCGTGCATTTTAGTTAGTTGGAGTGAAGGTACATACGTTACATGTTAAATTGCCTTAAGGCGTGTTTAATCTAGGGTTGTCTCTTCTTACAAGTTATCTTTTCCTAATCTAGCTAAGCCAAAGATCTTTCATTTTATTCCACTTCTCTTTTACTTTCCTGACATTGTCCTGATTTGTTTGTATTTGAGTAATTTTTATTGCAGTTATGCTTACAAGACTTACAATGCTGGTCCTTTGCTGAAATCACAATACATCAAGAAGCTGATGGCCTCTCAAATGAAGTTCTTCTAGATTGAAAACCTTCCTGTGCAAAAGTTAAAGGAAGTTAAAATGTTTCAGCAGATCAATGTTGTGGCAGTGAAGAAAGTTTCAACTATAGAGGGATTTACTGATCAAAAGGAAAAGCCAAACATTGTTCAGAGTTAAACAAGAGTTCTTGGAAGAGAAAGACATTTCTCACTCCAGTAAGCAAGCTGGCAGCTACATTCAGCACAAGCATAAATTTCCTGTAGGCTTTAACAAACAACTCACATGGCAAACATCTCCTCAGTTCATTTGGGAGACCCTAAATATCCATAAATTTGTGCAATATGTGATGATAACAAAGAAATGTAATCGAGCTTTCACCCTTCAGTCTGGCAAATATCTTGATAAGAAATGAGTGAGCATACTTGCTCAGTGAGGTGTAGAGGGGACCTCCCATGAAATCGCATTGAACTCCTCTTGCTTTTGTGGGAGGACCTGACAATCAGTTTCAAACCCTTCCTCAAATTTAATAAAAAAGGTGATATTTTCCTTGTGGTTTTAGGGGATCCCCTTAAAAGTTTTTCTCCCTCACCTCATGCCAGGCCTTTGGACACCCACTGAGTCCACAGCAAGGGCTGAGCCATATTCCCAACCTGGCAACCCCTGTGCAGATCTTCCTCCTTGCACAAGGTTTTGCAGGAAGGAGTAGGTGGAAGCCTGGGCTGGATTTACAGCTAAGTTTCAACAGGGAACACTGTCATTAGCTAATAGATGTGTAAACATTTCCATTTTGTCTTAGCAGGTATAATATATAAAATTAAGACAAAAATGCCATATTAAATTGCCTTAAGAAAAGTTTAAAATATTATTTATTATATTGGTGTTATAATTATTATGATTTTTATGCAAGACTGTGTATAGAGGAGACAAGCAGTGTCTTTGTATACAAAGTATTCATAACCATAAACTCACAATGCAAGAAAAAAAGAGGGGAAAAAAAGAGGAAAATAATACTTTTCAGTGAAGATCTAGTCTGGTCCAAAACATAAAATTTCTTGTTTAACTCCAGAGAAGAACTTGCGTGACTTTTGCTTTTTTCCAGTAATAACAGTTGCCTAATAAAATATTATTTCTGTCTATAACCCCACCTCAAAGTTTTTGTGCAAGAGGAGTAAAACAGAAGTATTATGAAATTATACAGCCAGTTTTTCTATTGCATGAACCAGATGCATAGACAGCATAGCAACACTAAAAGTGAAAAGAGAAGGTGTTTGTTGTGCATTCAAATATACAGCAAAAGCACTGAGCAGCTTTTGCACAGCAAGCAGAATCTCCTTTCCATCCACTAGATAGAGCTAGGGGACTTTGGGTGCTGGTGCAAGGCTCTTGGCATGGCACACCTGCCTCTTCTGCCATGGTGCTCCTCTGCACTGCACTGAAAATGTAAACAAACACATTTACACACCTGGGGAGTTTTCTCTGCTTGAAAGCTCATTTTATATCATGTGCTGAATGACATGTTTGGGGCAGTGAAATAAAAAGCGGTATTTTCCTTCTTTTATCCTTTTAAATTCTTTTTGTTCGTAGGATACAGTTTATATGTACTACCTTTCTTCATATTAATAGGGGTATTACAGCTTCAAATCTTATACAGACATACTTTTTTTACCTTACCTGAAAAAATAACTAGAAAAAGAGGTAATTTAACAATTGAAAAACACACCTTTTGAAATTTAATGTCTCTCATTATTAGACCTTATTGCCTCTACAGTAAGCAAATCGTTTACAAAAATGTGAAACTAAACATTATATTCTGAGATTTTGTGGGGTTTGGTGTTTCAGGTTTGTTTGTTTGTTTGTTTGTTTGTTTGTTGGGGTTTCTTTTTTTTGTCTGTTTTCTTTTGTCAGTTTGCTTTTCTTTATTAGGGAAAAATAGTATAAGATTTAATTGGGATAAAACAAGTAAAGCCCCATAGATATGGAATCCAAAAAGTGTAGCTTCTCTAATGATGCAACCGAAGCTAGAGAAATAGATTTTCATTGATTTTTTTATACCATCTTAAGAAGCTGGGTTTTTTTAAAATACCATTTGCCATTACATTTTATTGAATTAAACAGAATGCTTCAAACTGCTCTATTTTGAAATTGTACTTGTCTCTTACATTCAAAAGTTCTTTCCCAAAAGTTGCTACACTTGCAAAGGCAAACACTGGCGCAATATAATTGCAATTAAGTAATCCATCTCTCTGGGAGAGGGCAGAGGCTGCAGGAGGCAGATGGAGGTGAGGCCCTGCCTGCAGTCAGCTGGCCTCCTCTCTGACTCCAAATTAGAAAGCTTTCAACAAGGCCATGAGAGCAACTAGAGACAGAACAAAGAGTAGACATTTGAGGGGAAATTATCAGTGGAATGCTTGGGGAAATGGAATATTCCCGTGTAACTGTATTTATTGGGGTTTTCCCCCCTCCTTTGGGTTAATTATTTGTGTTTTACAGAACTGCATTCAAATGTTTGAGTGGGGAAGGATGGAAAGGGTAGGCATGTAAAGGCAACAGGGCTACACCCTTTATCTGTGGGTAAGAAGAGGGGGAAAAATGGGATAGAAGAGAAACTTTCCTCTGAGAAACAATACAGAGTGCTCAAGGAATCCATGTTCTCTTTGCAGAACCCCGTCATCTTGTATTTGAGGTTTTTTCTTCCTTGTCTTTTGACCAGATTACTTTGGTTATCTTTCTTGCTCCAGGGATGATGCTTCTGTAAAAAAACTTGACAGGTTTTAAAGCAAGAATTACAGCACATGGAGTGCTAAATGTTGAGGATGACAAAAGCAGATTCTAAATTAGGATGGATTTCCATCTCTTTCCAATCTCTTCAGTGAAGAAGGGGAACGAACACTTCATATTTCCCATGGTAGGTTCTGCACATTGTGCACTATTTTTGATGATCATAAATGAAAAGCTATATGTTATGCATTAGAAGTGCAGTCTCCTGTTGATAACAAGAGAGCTTAATTGTGTTGTTCCTTGAAAACACAGATGTTTTCCAGGTGTTTTCAAGTACAGTCTCACTCCTTGCATGTGGTTAACTTGGAGATAGAGCAAGATAATGATAAATAGACACTAAATTTTGTTTTTTCAGGACAGTGTATGAGAAACATACTGAATTTTTTGCACGAATCACACTACTGGATGTGTCAGAAAAATTGACTCTCAAATATGTTTCTGTTCCTGGTGATATCACATTATGCTTTTAATCCAGGGACTTTATGTATCACACTTTATCAGTGTCTTTATTCACTAAAGTACACCCACAAACCACAGCACAGGAATGGAGCTAACATCAGGATTATAAAGATCTTTTGCCCCTCATTTCTCCTGAGGTTTTGCCAGTATAAATTCCCTTTACATCTTTTTTAACAAAATCCTTCTCTCGAAAGAACCATGTGTACAAACACACACACACACACACACACACACACACACACACACACACTAACTTCTGACACATCACAGAAATTGTTTGAACCAAAAAGCACAGTATTTAACTACAGGGCTAAGTATTTGACCTTTAGGTTGCAGGTAGGAAGTGATACAGGGTTTCTGCCTAAGGAAACTTACATCAGATCTTCTGCTAACACATCTAGTTCTCATGTGAGAGGATCAGTAGTTTCCCATGTTAATTTACTGACATAATATACCCTTCTAGGAGCCAATGTGTACCTATCTGTGTTTTGGTTCTGAATATTTCATGAACACACTAACTGCAGAGTGAGCTGCTACTTCCAAGATCAAAGAGGGTCATTCACCTCCTTGGTGGCTGAAATGGAGATGCTCTTTTCAGTGAATGCGTTTGGTATTTATTTGTATTATTTCCATCCATCTTTTTTACAGACTTAGCCCAGAGCCTGATGCTATCTATCCTCAGTGAGACTGCTGAACATACAAACTCTTTCTTCTGGTCGCAATTTCTCCCTGTCTAGCCAAACATAAAAGACTTTGGTCATTAGTTCTAAATGACAAAAGTGGTCCTATGTCCTGTCATGCTTACCATTATATAGACACATTGGAAATGTGACTTTCTTCTATTTTCATTCATAAACATTCCAATATGCCTTCAGACATTTTTCCCTATTTTCCTAATTTTCTGATTTGGGGATCAGTATAATCACAGTTTACTAAATTGTGTGACTCAGAAGACATTTTTGTGTACCTGTGGAAGAAAGCAGCAATGGAAAGAGTATTAATTTGACATATAACATATTTTATTTTGCCAAGGTGTTTTCTCAAGCTGAGTAATATTTTTTCATCTCTATGTTTCTTCTCTTGTTTAGTACTACTTTCCTTTGGGTTTAAATAATTTTGAATTCTCTTAAAAAACCCAATTGTATGGGAATCAGTAATTCCCAGAATTCAGACTGAGCTGTGTTGAGTAATTTCTTTTCTCCATTGAACTAATTCTGCTGGGCATTGGCTTCACTGAAATTGAGGCTGGACTCTGTCAGTCTTGGTCTTTCCTGGATGAAGATCCTTCCTATACAAATAATCTCATTTTATGTTAAATGTACAAAGTACATGTCTACCTCTAACATAGTTATTCTGGTTCCTAGTCCTTGATTTTCATGAATCTGACCTGTTCTGAATGTGCTGGCTTTAGGTTCAGCATTAAGTGAATTGTACTCTAGTGTATTTATTTTCTCTCCATTCACTATAAAGACATCTCACAAGGTCTAGCTCAAATTCAGACATTCATACTGTAGACAGCTTCATTTGGACAGATTAATCCTGCTAGTCTAATCTACCTGTATATTTTATGCCTTATCTATGTGACAAGAATAATGCTGTTGCACTCAATTGCTGAAACCAATATGTAAAAACTCTGTCAGTACTATTTCAGCTCCAGTAAATTCTATTTAGCACTTATTCATTACTGAATTATCCAGTATGCATGTAAGATACCATAGCTTTCCTTATGAAGCCAAATGTATTCAGACTGGAGACCTGATATTGGGATCAATAATGGCAATTCAAATAAATAGTGTGTTTCTTTTTAGATTATATATGTCCTGTTCAATTATCCTCTACTGAGTGTTGCTGGAAAAATGTCAAACAAAACATTAACAAGACAATAAGGCTCGAAATCACCCTGTTTTCCAAATACTCAACTTTTCAGCTAGAAAAGACACTCTGGGCACTTTTCTAAATTAGTCTTTATCCAGAAATTTATTCTTAATATTTATAAAAATTTGCAACATCATAAAACTTATTAAATTTCATTAAAGAGTGCTTTGGTTTGCTTATGTGTGTCTTTTCTGTGGTAGTTCATGAAAAATAAATATATCTTGGCATTTGCAGAAAGTGAAAAAGTTATTGTGTAGTAAAAATGCAAAAGAAGTAGGTATTTTTGTCTTCCACCACATCTTTCAATTTTTCTTAATACTTCACATGCTGATAAACACAAATTTAAAGATTTATATTTATTTTTAGATGTCTAGAACACGAAGCAAACTGCCAAAATGTAATATGGAATTCAACCTTTTTTTCCTTTAAAAAAATCCCAGCAGAGCTATCTAAGTAGCCATGCTATATATGAGTTACTGTTAGCACTTCCTTAGTTAAAGTCATGGTGCGCATAACACCAGTGTAGTATAGGTTCTGAATGCCCAGTTAAAATTATCAGAGTTTGTGCTCACTGTGTTTCAGCTCTTTTTTTTTCTTATGTGTTTAGGAAAAAAATAACCCAGTTAGCACTGTCACTCCAGAATGCCTGAGTATATCCAAATCAATCACTATAAATATGCAGTGTTTCACCCATGAGGTGTGGGTGTGATGTTTCTCTCACAGGTATGAAAGATGCAGTACTGCTTTTGAAGGTTTTTTTTTTTTTTTAAAGTGGCTTAAGTGTACACTTCATAGAGATAGCATGTTCTATTTGTTCTGTCAAGATTCATTTCAATTTTTTAATTCAAACAAGGGAACTTTTACAGCTTGGCATTCTGTTGTGCCTGGGTAGAGCAAGGATGAAGAAGGTAAATGACACAGAGGGTAAGCTGAGGGCAATCTGTGCTATGAATTATGCTTTTCAAGTGTTTGAATATCATTGTCATAAAATGGAAAATAAATTAACTGTCCACATTCTTTAAGACAAAATGTTTTGGAAGTGGCACCTTCCAAAGGTGCAATGTTGTGCTCCCAAAAATGGGAGTACAAAGTAGCTCTGAACTGCAGAACTCGCTGAGAATCCTCCTGTGGCCTGTGCATAAGAGGAAAGTGCACACAACTTATTCTTTTAAAATGCCATGAAAGCACTTTTTCTTTTCACATTCCCTGTGAGCTAACAATAGCTGGTGCTATAAATTATGAACCAAAAGTCTTAAGAGAACTCACTTTAATGGCTGGCTTGATTGCAAATAGAAGAGAGCGATGTAGGATTCAGGAAGATTAATTTCCACTTTTTCTTCTGACCAAGAGTATTTCTCTTTCAATGTGTATATTTTATACTTTCTATTCCTGAGCAATTCTGGAACATGACTTTCCAGATACACACTTTACAGAATAACTAGGAGCATTGCATAACAATGTAGCAGTATCTAATTTCTGTTGTATTAAATGAGGTTTCTGTTGTAAATTAAAAGGTGGTTAATAGCTATGTTTTTTGTAGGGTTCTTTTCCTCATTATGTATTTTTCTTTTATTTGCTACTTTGGTAATTCTAGGGAGCAGTGGATTTTGTTGACTTTTGTATAGCTCAACATGAGAAATACAAACATCTTGAAGCATTTTGCATGCATATGACTATGTATAGCCTATATTAATTTTCTTAGTTTTCTTTTCATTGCTTTGCAACCATTTCTCTGCAGGTCTTTCAAGCAGTTTAAATGTTTTCAAGAAGAAATTTATAGGTTTGATTTAAATAATTGATTCTATGATTTATTAAATTGCAAAATAGATCCAATTATTTAGTACTATATACTACTATTTCTGTTGATACGGAAATACAATCAATGAAAGGATAATCAAAATGATAATTAATTTTGATTAAACCATGCCTCCTGCTGGCTTCAAGAAAAGGCACCTGCACAATTTTATATTTTTCTGATTTTGACATACACATCTGTATCTGAGAAAATTAAGCAAATATTTCTTTGAAGATCTTCTAGAAACTACTTCTAAAACCCGCATTTGAAAAACCTTTATTGAATATACTGGTGATATCATGATGCCACATTCTAATTTGATTCAATATGTATTATGAACACTTCATATTTCATAAATTCCAATTTGATTTTACAAAAAAAAAACTGAAGTTGAGATTCTGGAAGAACTAAAAGAAATTATGAAAGAAATGTAGCTTACTCAAGAAACAGAAACACAGAAGAGACGTTTTTAACTACAGAACCTGTAGGGAAGAATAAGAATGTCAGCATGAGAGACTTTATTGTGGTTTGGAGGAGGAAATGAAGTTTCTTTTTCTGGTGTTTAAAAATAATACTTGAGAACTCCGTGAAGATATTCAGTTGTTTTGTCTGCTCTCAGTTATCACTGAAAGCTGGGTTCAAACTCTCCTCATAGAAATACTGGGAATAAGAAACACAACAAATTTCTTGAAAAATTTGATCTTGATAAACGCCGAAAACAACTACGTAGCATAGGTGTCTGCAATGGCAAGGAACTGAATGAGACTGTTAAGGAGAGGTCTTTCCACCCTGTGCTCCTTAATAAGCAGATGCCCTTGTCAGTGACACTAAAAAAATAAAAATACAGAACTTCCTTTCTTAAGAAGGTCTGTCTTAACTTCAGCTGTTTTAGCATATTCATCAACAACTGTTTTCAAAAGCAACTGGTTTTGCTGCACAAATTACCCCTCTGTCTTCCCAAACCTATTTTATATTGTACATACTGCTCAGCTCTTATGCAAATTATGACAGAGGATAATACATTTATTCTACTTGCTCGTATTACTCATTACAATATCACAGGAGGTGTGTGACATGCATGATAAAATAGTCTATGTAGTTCAGAGCAGAGCCAATTTAAAAAGCAGACTTGGTTCCAGTTGGTCTACTTGGCCAGGATTTCAGAGTGGACTTTGCTCAGCCTGCTCTCCATGGTGTTTCTACTGTGCACTTCTGCCAGCATGACTCACATTAGCTTTCCAGTCAGCCAGCTCAGGCTGTTCATTCTGCTAAAAACTGATGCAGAAAAATACTTTCTTCAGTAGGATGTAGCCGTGTGCCTGATCACTTAAGGGCTTGTACTGACACAGGGAACTTGTGGCCGAGAGTAAGGCAAGATTAAGTTGGCTTAAACTAGTTCAAATTTTCTGCAGAACAGCCAACTGATCTTAAAGGGGCCAATTTTTCAGACTTAGTACTTAATTTTTATTCTGACACTCTATTTTCACCTTTCTCTTGCTACAAATGTGCTGAATTAGTTTGCAGCATTTCGGTCCTGAATTTACCAGAGAGCCTGCAGACATGCCACAGATAACACTGCCCATAGCTCCAATGGCAGTTTATTCAGCTTTCTATCAGTGGCAGCTGTATCCAGATTCATCAGCAGTTGTCATGCATAGAAAGAGTAACAATAAATTTAGTTTTGAGATGTAATTTTATCCTTTTGCTTTTTTTTTTCTACTTTAATCAGAATACAAATCTCAGATGGATGGGTGAAACAATGAGTATCTCTCGTGTATGAATACATCAGCAATTCTACTATTCTCACTCAGTAGGAGGCACTATGTAGAATTCAGATGTCAAAATCCAATGAAACTTGTTATTTACCTCAGTCATTAGACAGAAGTACTACAATTGCATTCAGGAGCCCCTTTACAAGAGAATTTTGTCCAGTTGTGCATTTTCCAGCTGTTTGGTTTTACAAGTCAAAGTATAATGAAACACCCAACTCTTTTCACATCTGAATGCAAGCAGAATATCAAACCTTTTAATCTGGCTCTAATATTAACTAATTTTTTATAGTATTTTAGTTTTTAAGGAAGGATGGTGTTTATAACTGAGATTTTTCAGCACATCAGGCAATGAATAGGTCTTTTATCTAGGTTTGAAGTACTGCAGACCTAAACTGGTAAGAAAAAAATTAATTACAGATATGTTTTTCCCTATGAATGACTGTCAAAACCAGACTGTGTTCAAAATAAAAGCAAATATTCTTGCTAATTATTTAGTAGAAATGGTGGATATTACTGCTTAAAAAGCCCCTCAATTTGTATGTTTATTTTGCATTTATTAAAGACTAAATTTATGAAATTAAATTATTTGTAAATGGAAATGTCTTCTATTCTTATACTCATGTAGAATACTCTGGGTCACAATCACCAACAGATATATCCATAAGAAGCAAAACTAATGCACTTTTGTGTTTGGTAGCTCTAGATTTAAATTATTACCTGGGTTGCAGAAACAGTCTAAATTATTTTTCGTTTTGTATGACAAAGTAAAGAGAAGAAATATTTGTTGTTCGTGCAAACATTTCTCTTAAAGCCTACTGTAAGATAGAAAGATGGTTTAAGAGACAAGGTCTAATTATTCAATAACTATTGAATATCCCCACAATCTTTATTTAGTATCTGGGATGACAATAGGGATCTCTTTGTTTCTCTGTTCTGGAAGCAGTGGGAAACCCTTTTCACAAGAAAGTTTGTTGTATTGGGGATGACTCAGGGTGGAAGTTTTCCATGTGAATTTTGATCCTTTTTATTATTTCTAAAATTTAGTTATCTTTCTTGGCTTTTTGATTCTTCTGTCTGATAAATATTCAGACAATTCTTCATAAACATTTGATTTCTGAGTGAGAAACATGGTTCAGATTTTTCTTCTCACTAATGTCTCTGTTGGGCTGACTCTGTGCCCTGTTGCAGGACTGTGTATTTCCTAGGGAAAGCTGAAGATTTTGCAGTAAGTACCCTCTCTACAGCTGAACCTGTCTGCTCTACATGGTGGTTACCATTGCATCTCCATGTAGCACTGGATAACCAAACTTGCCAGTTTGAAATCACACTCAGCAACTGATGTTCATAATAAGAGAAATCCATTCTGTGCTTGCAGAAGCCAAAATAGCCACAAACCCTTTAGCTTCTTTATAAATCAACATTGAATAGAAGGTGGAAATTGTGGTAATTTAATAAATTGAAAAAATAGTAACTACTAAACAGAAGGAGTCTTGCTGTTTACAAAACCTACTGTATAATTTTCTCAAATTGCTCTCCCTAGCAATGGAGTTATAAGTTCTGTTTTCTAGAGCATAATAGCCTCCATATTCCACTATTTTTAACCTTGCCACACCTTGACCATTTAAGCTAAGAACTTCTATTTATTTATGGGCATAAGCATGGTCCTGTATCCTCCTCTGTGGGTCTCAGGCCTCTGAATCAAGTGTAGAGATAGATCATATGTGTCATGGGGAAAAACTGCTCACCTCATGTGGTTTAAATCAAATAAAGATTAAAGTGGTTCATTGATTTATTACTGACAGGGTTAACTGGCCGTCAGTGAACTGACAATCAATGAACTATACATTCAGGATCAATATTGGTGACACAACAGATAAACCACAGTCCCAGATACTTGGAAAGCATTAATACAGCCTCACAGATCTCCAAACCCCCTTCTGTAGGTATTGCCCCCCTATATTTACATGCACCCTTGCACCCTCTGGCAACATCCTTCCCCTCTGTGTGGCTGCAGGTCCCCTGTGTGGTGCCAGTGCCAGGTGACCCACGTGTCCTTTGTGCCTGCTGAGCAGGGTGTCCCCACTCTCCCTCACTGAGGGTCACTGGCAGGTGCACATGCTCCTGCACCCCACAGGGACCTGCTGAGCCCAGCCCAGGGGTGGGGATGTCCTGGGGGATGGCAGTGCCATCAGGGTTTTTCTGTTCTAAGGCCTCTATCAACACCTTATAGAAATTTACATTTCTTTCACACTGCTTTTCAGACAGTTTCATTAATCTGTCTCCAATTGCGAAGTTATTGTTCAATGTGATTAGTGCTTGTCCTGGAGCTCATCCATAGCATCATCAGTGTGAGGGAAGGGCTCTCTCAGGGGGGTTTGGCTGTCCCTTCAAACACACTGTTCCACACTCCCATCCTGTATCAGGGGTAGCTGTCCAGGTGTTGGTAGAGGGGGCTGGTTAGTGACCTCCCTGACTTTACCTCCCCAAGAAACTTTTTCATCTCACTTTCTCACCCAGTCCTGTTGAGGAGGGGGAGTGTTTTAGTCACGTGTATATCCAATAACATATTAGATGCTTTTATTTATGACATGCATGGCCATTTTTAACTTCTATATTTCTTTGCTATTTAAAAAAAAATTATTTTCTGTTTTGAAAAAATAAATACATCTGCAGTTCACATTGTGGGCAAAAATACTGATGTCCACTTCCCTGGACAGGTTAATTGGCTCATCATTCATAAACACTTGGCAAGTTATATGACACAATATAAAGGTATCATACATGAATATCATGCACAGACACATAGAGAACTTATTTTTATATAGGTGGTTAACAAAATTTTTCATTTAAGAGGTGAGTCCTGGGTAGTCTTCCCTTGTGCCTTTACACTTGAGTCTGTAACTTGATATATATTTAATTTTCTGTGGATTTGGACTTGCTTGTGCAATGTGTTTTATAAATGTTGATTCTGAGAAGCAATTAATAGACATGGTCCTCCAATGAAAAGATATTAGGGTGCAAGGTGAATTGCAAGAAAGCATAGAGTCTTGAAGGAACACTCAGCTTGTCTGAGAAACAGCAAGGAGATAAACTGCTGATCTGATTGTGTGTTTTTTTGGAGGCAGGTATAAAAGAAAAAGGAAGAACAGAAGTTTTTGTGTTCTGCATGTCTGACTTTGCTGGACATGAGACACTTCCTTTTCTCTGCATTTTAAATTGTATTTCCCTATTATCAATTGCTATAACTCCCACATTTGAATGTGTTGGAGAGAGGAAATTAGTACAAATTGGAGCACATGCTGTTAATGCTTGTGCAAAATGGAAATCAGGCAACTATGTATGTTTTGTTCTGTACAATTTTCAAGCAATATAAAAACTTTTCAAAGGATATATATATTTGAAGAACTGGAGGAAAAAAATGAGAAGACAAAAGGTTATATGATTCCATTGAGAGTCTCTTAATTTTTAAATATATTGACAAAGGAATCATGTTGGAAGAGGGATCTTTGTTATTAATTCAGTCTTTAAAATATCAGCTAAAGTTAACTAATTGCTACATTGCTAAATTTAGGTTTTTGTGCAAGGTGTGTTCAAAATCATGCATATGATCCTTCTGATTGGTATTTTAACTGTAATTTACATTTTACATTTTAATAGACCATAATTAATGCTTCTCAGAATTTTGTGGAGGGCTGAGATGTGATCAGAAAAGTCTTTTGATTGACACAGTAAAATTGTCTGAGTTGAGAAAAAGACACTACACCAAGGAAAAGGTGATTATTTATTAGTTATCTAAAGGAAAGGAAATTTTAGCAGGATTTCCATTTACTTCCAGTAGTTGCACCATATCTGAGTGTTTCCCCTGGATAAAGGGTTCATTCACAAGTTATCCAGGGGCTGACAAAGTTTCTTCTAGTTATAGGAACTTCTCAGTCTTCTCAAACTTAGACTCATCCTTGCTCTTTAAGCTATGACCTTACCTACTTGCCAGTCTTTTCCAAATCCCCATTGAGTCCTGCTGTGTCCTTTAACATCTGGATCACTCATTCCAGAGATCTGAGAAAGCTTGGAGTGCCACTGTGAAAATAAAAAGCTCCTTTTTCTTAGCTGATAGCAGAAGGCAGTGAAAAAGTCCTTGTAGTCTAGGGAAATAAATCAAAGTGCTTCACCTGGAAAAAAGAGTTTTAATTTAGCTGCAGCACTTAGCACATTTTATCATTTATTTTCCTTAACTCCTTTATAAAACACATGTTCTATTTTAATTTAAAAAGGTAGATTGTCATTACTAGCCAGAACATTTGTCTTTGCAGGTTTCCTTTGAGTTCACTGTGAAAAAGCATTTGAGTACAAAATGCAATTTTGTTTCACACATCAGACTGTGGCCTCATTTTCCAACTGACAGTAAAAGTCAGATGGTCCCATTAGCACCAGTAAATAAAAAGTGGCCCTATATTCCTGTGGAGACATGGTTTGCTGCCATAGGACCCCAATGCAAACAGCAAGTACTTTTCCACTGGCTGAAAACGTATTACAAGAAATAAAATGGCCATTATGTTCTAAGACCATAAAAGCAGGTGCAACTTAACCAAAGCCAAGCACCTAACTGCACTATCTGTGCTACTGTGACATTCTCAAAGCAAATACAAGAGCAAACACTGCATGGATCAATTGGTATGTGAATGGACTTGTTTAGCAAGCTGTGGTGCCATTTTGACTTTGCACAGAAAGTCAGCATGACTCCAGTGTTCCAGTTCCAGAGAAATTCCCACTGAAATCCTGCCTAATCAGACTTGCAGAGTGAGGTGATAGAAGCCAACCAATGAAGTTAGTGGAATTTGTCTGATTGTAACCCCTCAAACCCACTACATAGCCATCTGAAGAGACTCCAGGGTTTTATTTTAACAGAGTCTTTATAGCAGATGCAGTTCTTACATATGACAGATTTTCAGACATAATTTTTGTCTGGAATAATAATAATAAACAAAAAATAAACCCCAAACAATTAATAATAACAACCACAACAGTAACAATAACAAAATATTGGAGCTACTCTGAAGCATTTTGGAATCAGGCAAAAAATGTTCTTCCTTTTTATGCAGCCAGTGCATGGTTTTTTTAGAGTGCCTTGCAGGCTGCATTTTCTCTCTCTTCCCAGGAATGCCGTGCTCACAGGAGGTATTAGGAGAACACTGAGAAAGTCTCTGCTTTCTAGCATTACAAAAGCAACTTGTGTCCCATGAAGAGGAGCTGTAGAAACTACTGTGCCTGTGCTGGGATTCAAGAACCCTCTCTTTGCTATTCACTCACTTTCTTACTCTGTTTTTCCCTACCAGCATATTTAGTATCTGATAATATATTCTAAAAAAGTGTTGTGCAAAACCACTACTAGAAAATATTTATTTTACCATAAAAATACCTTTCTCCTAGTAACAGGTAAAGCCCAAACCCTGTATTTAAGATTGAAAATATCCCAATTTGGAGTTGAAATGCAGAAATGTACCTAAGTATACTGCTTATCTAACACAGGTAGGGAGTGGCCAAAAGCCCTTTATTTTTTTCTCTATTAACAAAAACTGATGAACAGCTGTACCAAGTAACAGCCTTTACAATTAGAAGTCTAAAGAAGGGATGCATTAGGAAAAGGATATAAAAAAAGTTTCCTGTAGGAGCAGGTATTATAAACAGATGTTTGCACTAAAATATGAAAGTATAAATTACAGAAGAAGATAAACTGAAGAGCAAGATGGATTCCAGGATATAACTTAATGCAGGCTGTGTACAGCTATGAGGACCATGAAAATCCAGCAAATCTTCCAATATCAGCCACCTGAAGAATTCTCAAATAAAGTACTTTTGCCTATGCAGCAAGCACCAGGTAAGGCCTGGAATTACTTTCCTCTTTTTCCTTCTTTCTTTTCAGCCTGTATACATTGCACCCTGTACAATATTGGAGTGAGTAGGGCTGTACTAACTGCTAGAAAAATGCAGTACTTGGTTAAAAATTCGTTACTTATGGAAATGAAATATTTCCAGTGGAATTATAATAGGTCCAAACGTGTCCCAGACTATTTGATCTGTCATAAAGAAAGGTTTTAAACTTTGAAAAAATACAACTTTGTGGGCTCTGAAGGTCAGTCAGGGCTACATAGGATCAATTTATAGCAAGAGTCATGAGAGGTTTTTGATGACATTGATGTGAAGTAGAGCACACAGACAAAAGAGAAAACAACTCTCTTTTCCTAAAGACAGCATTGGGCTTTGAAATTAGGCACAGCAGGTAGGGAGAGATCCCATACAGATTTCAAAAGAGGATGGATGTACTGGTACTAACTCACACTTCAAATTGCCATGGAGTTGAAAAATCACTATGTTTAACATTAACTTGAGCTTAACAAAGACAAAGCTACCAGGCAGCACAACTATTAATGCCGAGCTGCTGTGCAGCATTTAACAAACCTAAAGAGTACAAACATAAGTAACCAGCCCTCTGCATTTTCATCTAGTTGTCAGTACAAAGGGACTTCTGTTTTGCCAACATGCATTCACCAGAGCAGGGCTCTCATTTAAACTAAAAATGAGGGCTCTTATTGAAATTATCTTTTTTAAATTAACAGACTCCAATTTCTAACTTAATTTTAAAAGAAAATTGAGAAACAATTAAACCCTTCTAAAGTTACAATGATGTGTTGGACCTTCCATGGTTCTAATATTGTTTTAGCTGAAAACCAGTTTTGCACCTAGCAAAAGACTAACAGGGAGATGGCACATCATCGTGTCTTTGATTGCATTTAATTTTCGTAGGAAAAGTTACATCTTTCTGCATGCCCAAATCCTTTTTTAGAAATAGGATGATAAATTAAATTCTCTTTAGTTTTATAGGAGAAAATATTACTGAAGCAGGCAGCTCTCTAGCAAGACAGAACAGTTTATGGAGATGGACAAGGATAATGAAAAAGAAGATCATGCACATAAATCATTGTCATTAGGGGTTAAATAGGATGTGTAATGACCTGTGCAGGTATTAGGAATGCAAGCTGATGTTGTGTGAGTCAAGTTGGTTGATTCTTGCGGACAAAAATATTCAAGTTTAGAAAAATATTAGTGGTCAATGAGATTTGAGACACAGAAATTCTAATGTAAGCCTGAAAGGTAAACATATAGGACTTAAAGCTTAAAAACATATTTTAAGTATTTGTGAGAAGAAAATGAAATGTATGAACTGCAAAAAGGACTCTTTCAAGTTTGTTTGGCCAGAAGTGAAAGGAGCAGAAGGATGCCAGGACAAACTGGATTGGTATTTATTCATGATGGTTTCTTGTTCAAAACACATGAATATAAGGAAGCAAAAGTAGTTATGCTAACTGGGACATTCCATGTAAAAATATGGAAATAACTGTTCTTTCCTAGTAGGATACTAGAGGAGAAAGAGCTCAGAAGTTTCACCCTGCTGTTGTTACATAGTCCGAGACAAACACCTGGAAATGTCAAGCAGTGGTATTAGACCAAAAATAATTGAAAGAAAAACTGGAGATACAGTTAGGTCTCTGTCAAAAAAATGTAGCAGCATGTTGAAATTTCAGCTTAGCTGGAGGACAGCAGATCAGTCAGCCTGTGGAGAAAAACCTTTCTGGTAAAGGTGTTCCCAAAGCATTATCACCACCTCCTTTAGCTCCTTCACTGCCTGAGGTTGTTCAGGAGCTCCCTATCCAGGCCATTGGGAAAGGTGACAGTTTTCTGAAGAACCAGATTTGTTCCTGAAGTAATTTAAAATGCTGACAGGCTGCGAACAATTGAACCTAATTTTTTGTTTTCACTGCAAAACAGCATTTAAGTAATGTCAGCAAAGGTTATTTGCTGGAATTAAGTCAGTTAAATGCCTTAAATGTTTTTCAGTCTTCATTCTTAATGTCATGTGTTGACATGATAATGTTATAAAATGTCAGTGTGGGTTTTGTTAAATATATTGTAGAGAACAAAATCTGCCACCCGTTCACACATGGTCTGGAACCAACTATCCACTCTCTACATCAATCAGTCTATAGGAAATATGAATTTTGCAGATGGTGTGTGCTTTTTCATTATGCTCATTGGACTATTTTGGAATTCGAAAGGGGTTTGAAATCTGGGACCACTTCTTGTTTTAATTTTTTTTCCCTGGCTTTCTTTTACATAGATCATTTTGGCAGAATAATTTATTTGCTTCTACAGATAAATGAATTATTTTCTGTATACAAATATATCTTGGGAAACAAGTATTCAGCATGCTTGCTAGGCTAAGCTGAAGGAGAATGTTAGGACTGTGCTCTGAGAGGAAGAACTCTATTTCCATGTATTTGTACCATGTCTAATATTTTGATGGTCTCATGTTGTGGGAAGATGATGGGGGTAAACTTGTAGAAAACTGGGCAGTTATACCCACTTTCTAACAGAAGTTATAATAGTACAGATGTTGTACAGTGAAATGCAGTTGCTGCTTCCTGGATGGAATGCAGTTGGCATGCACAAAGCCTATCCCACCATGATTTCTCACACAACACAGCCTGCAGCTCCAAGCTGCTGAGAGGGATGGGACAGAGGGTGGAGCAGAGTGGAAACACCGCAGCCAGGCTCTGTCCTAATCCTTGCAGGGGGAACTCAGTGTTTCCATGTAGCCAATAAAGCACAAAGCACCTGTCAGCCAAGGGAGACAGGAGACATCCTGCTGCTGAATCAGCAGCTGTGGTGAAATTGCTCATCTCAGGTGAAGTTGGTTCATTTTAATCTAATTTTAAATACTAATACACAGCTCCATCCCAAAGTTGCAAGGTACAACCAGCCCTCCCTGAGCATGCATTCCATATTTTCTTGACTATAGCTTATGATCAAAGTGAGAGAATGTTACAATAATAAGCAACAAAAGTATGTAAGACCAGAGTTGCTCTTGTTCCACCTGTGTGTAAAGAAACAGTAATAAAAGTAATAAAAGTAATAAATAAATAAACAGTAATAAAAGTAATCTAGGAATGGGGAGAAGTTAAGGAAAACTCCATCATACCTTCTGGGATTTGTTGACAGCTTGAACTTGACTTCTCCCCTGCCTCAGACCTGTCTCCCAGCCCAACAGGGACACCTATTGAATAAGAACCTCACTCTATGCACCATAAATGATTACCTGAGCTAACTCATTGGTGATTAGAGCTTGTCTGTATTTTGTGTTGAATTTGCTTTTGCAGTCAGCCACTATCAGTGGCAACCATTGAACATTAACTTGTCAGTTTTCTGTTTTCAATAATGTGTGTTATTCCATAAAATGAGTTCTTCAAAGGTTCTAGCAGTCGCCAGGAGTGGATAACATACTCAGCAAAAGTGGGGACATCTGGGAGGGTTGTCGCTCTTTCTAAATTGATTCCAAAATGTTGTTGTTGCATGTCCTCAAACAAGTTATCAAACTGCCCTCTGAAGCAGCAGACTGTGAGTGGAGTCCCTACATATCCGTTCATATCTGATGGAGGAATTCTGAAAATGTATGTTGCTAATAATAATTGGATAATTTTATTCCTAGTATTTTCAAATTTCCCTTTTCTTCATTTTTCCTATTATAAAGCCTGGGAAACCTGTAACTATTTCACATTTACTCTTTTTTTTTTCATGAAAAAAATTCAAAAAATGCAAAGTAAGTTTAATTTTCATATTTTTTCTAACTTATGTTCTATACTTTCCTAGTAGAAGTAATACAAAAAGTAAGACAAAGTACAAAACCAAGCATTTAAAATTACATGCTCCAAAGCAAATGAAGTGTGGAATGGTCTAAATTGATTTTTCTCTTGAGTAATTAAAAGGAGAAACATTTAAAATTGAATCAAGACTTCTAGTTTTCATCTACAGTACTTTTTTAGCTCTCATTTTCTGATGGATTACGTTATTTAGGATTTCACCTTTTTTACACCAAGCAGAAGTGCACATAGAGCAGTGCACTAAGGTCTTACTATGTTAGGCCATATGTATGATTCAGATAAAAAAAAAACCCATCTCCTAATCGAAATAGACTTTAGTCTAAACAGTGAAAAGCAGAAGAGCCATGAGAAAGTCCCTATTCAGATGCCCTGTGTGACCTTAGGAAGGCCATTTTAACCTCTCCATTACTCAGTTCCTGACTTGTTTAATGTAGAGAAACTGCTTCCATTTTTCACTGAGATGTGCATACAAGATCAGTTTTGATTCTTTTTTGAGACTGTAGTTATGACAGCTTAATAGAGATTTATTGCCTAAACAAGTAGGTCAGTACTGGCTCTGAACCCAGTACTGAACCCTGCCTCTTGAAGCTTTTTATCCCTTGCCTACTTAAATTCCTGTTAATTTTTTGTCTTGAATGTCATTATTAAAACTTCCTTTTCTTATGAAAATTAAATTTAAGTAGATACTTTTTCCAGGGAAAAAAAACAGTTATTGTTGACATGATCAGGTGGAGAATCATGTAAAAATAATGTAAATGAACCCCAGATGCCTTTCACTTTAAGGCCAAGTCCTTTTACCTTTTTCAAAGGGAAGAGAGTTACAAGTATATTTATCACGTCCTGCAGAGATCTGCACACTGTCATCCAGTTTCTCAAATAATATTCAAATTAGCTTCAAGCCTAGTAATTACATTTTCCCCAGAAGTACAGTAATGGCATTTTTATCTTAATTTTGCTTTCCCATCTATGTGCTTCATGCTGTATCCTTCACATTAGAGTTTGGGATGTGAGAAAATTATGTAAGTCTGGAGTTATCATTGAGGAAATGTACTTTGCTGCATCACACAGTTCAATTTAGATTAGGAGAATGAAAATACTGCTTGGCAGAAATGAAGAGAGGAATCTAGTTTTAAGAGTTAACACATTACATAAAAATTGTATGCAGTATGGATGAAAAATTCTGATACATCTGTGTAGATGTTTTAAATGCAATCAGCAATTCCCATATCCTCTCTTTGCATGTAAGGAATGTGTTATCAGATCTTCCACGTAACTCCTGACTTGCTGCTGGACTCAGATAGTGGTGCTGTCAGAAGTGCTAAGCTTTCAGCAGGCCCTGTTAGCTGCAGTGGGAACTTCTGAACCAATAATCTTCTGAATCAATAATCTTCTGAAAAGCAGGTCAGTGAGACTTCACTTCTGTGTGTGGTCTGCTTGGAACCTCTGCCTCAGTTCAGTAACCCTTTGTGGGATTTTGAAGTCAGGACACAAGGTCTAAGACCTTTATTCAACATACATATATTTTTGTGTATCAGAACTAGACGTCTGTAACCCTGCTTTGAAAGTCTTGACCTATGGATTTGTTCATTTTCTGAAGGAATGAGATGAATAAGTCACACCAAATTATTTTATATTCTGTCATATGTGGTGTGACCTCTGGAGTTCTTATTTCATGACAGATAAAACCAGTGTCCTCCCTCTGTGTCAAGATGTCAAGGAGGAAATATTTCCCCAATTTTTTTTTAAATAGGGGGCTCTTTCCTTCTCCTATTCCTGATAATTTGAATATTATATATTTACAGAGTCAAAAAAAAATCATTAGCTAAAATGTATCATAACATTGCAACAACAGTAAGAACAGTAGCAGAACCAAAGTCAGAAGCCCTGAAAAGTCCCTTTGAAAGGCTATATTAATAGACCTCTTTACATCAGATTTTTTCCAGTGTTTCTATTTTAATTGTAGTTTGATGAAACATTTTGACGAATTCTATCATACAGAGATGCAAAACTCTATGATAGTCTCCATTTAAAAAAAAATATTTACTGAATTTTGCCCATATACTTATGCCAATATTTGTCAAAGACCAGCAGACAAGACAGAAAACAATTCACTTAATGAAAGAAAAAAAGAAGCATAAAAGAAGCAAACAGAAATAATAACATTATCTGGTCATACTGACACCAAAAGAAACAAGAAAAATAATCTAATCAGTCTGAAGAATCCTGTGAAGCAAAGAAATAAATATGAATGCTGGCCAGACTAATTTAGGAGAGACAGTTAATAGTGGTGAATAACAGCTCTTCCAGTACATACTCTTTTAGAGGTTTTCAAGAAATATCACTGTGTCTGAACCAATGGCAGCAAAACTGGTCCAAAGATTAAAAGATGTAACAAATCATCATTTCCACAATAACAGAAATCACAATTCTCTTACTGAAGTTTTAAAGGCAGACTTTTATTTGATTTCATTAATTTGTTTCCAAGATTCCAAGACTTGTAAATGTGGCTATAATATAGCAAACACATTGTGTATCAAAATTTGCAAGCATTTGCAATTGGGAAGTCATTCATCACCACAGCCCAGGATGAAGGTTCCTCTCAATCAGTCTGCTAAATATATTTCCTTGCCATGTGCTGACTTCATCCAGAAACAAACAACAATAACTTGGAGAACAGACAGCAAATGGTGATGGGAGAGTGTATTGTTAGGAAGTGACTTGGAAAAGTCCTGGTCTGGGAACCTGTTCCATCCTAAGCTGTCATATCTCCTTGGATAGAGGAAGTCTAGGGAAATGTTGCATTGTAATGTCTATACAACAGGGTGTAAAGTGAGGGAAGAAAATATACTGGCAATTTGTAATTATTCAGGGTAATGAGATCAGGGAAGGTTGTGAAGCATTACAAAGGACTTTATGAAATATTATGATTAGGTAGTCAAATAAGAGGTGGAAATCAGGTTTATGCAAAGTAATGCATTAGTAAAAATGTGCTGTTAGCACTTAGTATGGACATTTGGGGTTCTGTCCTGTAGTTTCTGGAAAAAATCTGATCATTCATGCCATGGGAATAAATTTATTTATTTATGCCTCCCATTCCTCCGTCCTGCCCATGGTGTGCCGTTTTGATCCCCTCATCCTGGTAAAAGACACATTGAAAGATGCAGAGAAAGCTGATGGGAATGATCAAATGTAGGAAACACTTTCTGTGTGAGGCAGCTCTGGATATTTCTGATGAATAAGTAAACAGATATATTTGGACATCAAATATTACTGCATATAAAGATATTATTACTACTTATGGTACAAGTAAACAAAAACTAAGTGAGAGTCTACAGCTGCAAAATGTTTAATTCATTAAGTTCCTTGGATTATTTTAAACAGGAGGTGTGATCTCTTAAAGAATGTAAAATTACTGTTTGCAGGAAATTACTGAAAGTCCTAGATTCAACACCTGGGGTATTATCTTTGGGGCAAAAGAATACAAAGAAAAACATAAAGTCTGACACCTGAAGGGTATTCCTTTATTTTCTTGCTGCCTGAAACATCTGTATTCTACCACAAGCAGAATTATATACCCTCTGTTTCCATAGCACACCATTTAAAAAGAAGTCAGTAAACAAAATATTACTTGGAAACTTTAAACATAACTTTGCCATATGCTGTCCGATTACAACATCTCTTTTGTTGTTCTAAACTCCGTGAATTCACTGAGCAAGAGTTTATTGGCAAGCTACCAGATCACTAGCAATTTCATTTGTTTAGAGATATTTATAATTTCAATTATTTACATGCACTACACTTCAACTGCCAGAGGTATTTAGACTTTAAAATGGGGCCCAGAAGGATCATTTTAATAACACTCAGATGATTAGCTGAACAAAGGCTCTTTTTCCCTTAATTGGTTGCAGGCACACAGTGTAATAAAGTCCCTTTATGAGCTTGTCACTGAATTGGGTACAAATGATGTAGCAATATTACACAAATTGGCTGGAACTAAAATCCCCCAATACAGAACTTTTCTTTTTCTTTCTCTTCTTAATAGAGTGTCTCAGTAATATACTCTACCTAAGCATAGAGGCAAAGACCATTACAAAACAAACCTCTTAGGAAGCTGAGAACATCACAGAGTGAATCTAGTAGGTGACAGCTCTGCATCTATGTTGTCTCCTGGTTTTAGTTCACATCTATTTAATTATTTGTTTTATATAAATTCACTGCACATCTCTGAGAATAAACCTTCATTGGTGGTTTGGCAAGTCAGATGGGAGTGTTTATTGTGCTCTAGATGACAAATCTGAGTGACATTCAAGAATATCTTGTGTGGTCATGTCCATGGCCAGAGTAACTGCCAATAGAATGCAATTTTGCCCCAAATTTATTTTTCTATGGAAGGTGCAGATTCAGCAACAACTGACTGAAGTGCTTTCTAAGTGTGTTAGTTTCTTCAGCCTCTTTCATCTCTTCAAAATGATGAAAACTTAATTTAGTTTTAAAATAACTTTACTCATCTACAGAGGCATGGGAATACAGTTTTAGCAACACACTCTCAGACAAACCAGCATGCAGAATCTTGCAGGTAAGATCCCCCCTCATGTGCAGATTTTATGATTGCAGTCTTCAAATTAGCTGCTCAGGTTAATGGCTGGTTTTGACATAAGTGTCTTTCCTTCCTTATATTATAATAATTTCATTGTTTCCTCAGGACTCTCACATTTTCTTTGTAACCATTTCTGATTTTATGCCTGGGTGGTAAGATCTTTCAAGTAAAGACGCCTTGAAAAAAATACACAGTGACTAACAGAAAGGGGCCGTGATTGCTGTAGTACAGAGAAAAGATGATTAAAAGAAAAAAGTGATTGAGGTGTTAATGTGTTTTGGGTGGAGTGTAGAACAGCCAGCTGCTGCTGATAATTCTTATGGTAACAAAGACATTCAAGGAACTCAAGGATGTGGTCAAGTTTTTTCTATTTCTGCTGAAAGATCAGATGCTTAGTGGTAGAGTTCTCATGAAGGCACAGAGAAATCCAATTCAGCCAGTGCAGAGACTATGGAAGCTCCAGGTCTCCAGAAGGAGCCCCTGCCTGTCAGAGTGAGAGCAACAGAAGCCTCTGCTGCAGCCCTGCAGGGGCTCTCGGTCCCTCCCCAACTTTTCTGTCAGTCTTACATCGGTGGCAAGGATTTAACTCAGGGTAGCACTGAATGTCAATGACCCTCACAGCCTGGCTGCTACTCGATACAAAAACCTGATGTCTTTTTACTGATGAGTACTAATAGCAGTGAATAAATCTAGTGTTAAGGTATGGTGCGTATGCCGGAAAAATGGTCATCTTGGAGGCAAATTCACTTTTACTATGAAGAGGAATTTGAGAAAAAAGCAGATTTTCCTACATTGTCATGAATTTCACCATCTCCTAGAAAAGACTGGCTTAAAAGAAAGAATGTAATGAAAAAGTATACCTGAATCTGTCCCTTTAAAAATGAAGGAAATTATTTTGTTTTCATTTTTCATCTCAATTAGTTACATAATGTTCTAAATATACTAGAGGGTCCAAGGGAAAATGAAAAAATCAACAAGATTTTATTTCAGGATACAAAGTAAGCCTTCATGGAAATTTAACGTTTTTTGCAGCCGCAATAATCAGTTACACTCACCTGATGTGATAAACGATGAAGTAGGAATGGTGTACCTAGTGATGTGTTGTGAGGTTTGTACAGCAAAGTTGAGCACTGCAATATTCCTAATGTTCTCATGCAACCAGGACACATTTTCTTCTTTCCTTTCAACATGCATAATTCAAACACTATTTCTGTCTTTTTATGCAATTTTCTTGCCAAGACTGATAAACTGTAGTCTTTCCAAATTCAATATCAAAATCCTCTGTTGGATTTATTTCCCATTTGCTCCTGTTCATTAAGGATATAGTTGATCTTGTTGAAAACTGAAAGAAATGCCGTTTCAGCCAGAACCTCATGAATAATGTTCTGAGTTTACACAACAGTAACTCAGTTAGCTCTTTGAAAGGCAGAGATTAATAATCATGAGAACCTGGAAGTTTTCTGTGAGGTAATTGGTGCTTTAGCACTGAATAAAACAATAATATAAATGAATAGAAAGGAGAATCACAGAATCACCAAATCACAGAAGATGCTGTTGAAAGGGATCCACAAGGATCATTGAGGCCAACTCTCAGCCCCACGCAGCACCATCCTCAGGAATCATACAATGTGCCTGAGTATTGTCCAAACATTTCTTGAACTCTGTCAGGCTTGGTGCTGTAACCACTTCCCTGAGAAGCCTGTTCCAGTGCCCAGTCACCCTCCGGGTGAAGAACCTTTTCCTGATATCCAAACTAAACCTCCTCTGACACAACTTCAAGCCATTCCCTCAGGTCCTGTCACCACAAAGAAGAGATCCATGTCTTCCTCTTCTTTTCCCCTCATGAGTAAGTTACAGACCCCTCTGTCTCTTCTGCTCCAGGTTGAACAGACCAAGTCACTTCAGCCACTCCTCGCACAGCTTCCCTTCAAGGCCCTTCACCACCTTGTGATCTCCTTTGGACACTCTCTAATAGCTTAATACCTCTCATATTGTGGCAACCAAAAATGCACACAGGTAAGCTCACTCAAAACTGCTCTTCAGGTGAGGCCACCCCAGTGCAGAGCAGAGCAGGAAAATCCCCTCCCTTGCCTGGCTGGTGATGCTGGCCTTGATGTCCCCCAGGACAGGGTTGGCCCTCCTGGATGCCAGGGCACTGCTGACTCGTATTCAACTCGTCATTGACCAGGTCCCTTTCTGTGGCACTGCTTTCCAGAATCTCATTCCCCAGCCTGTTTGTACATCCAAGGTTGCCCCACCACAGGTGAATAATCTGACATTTTCCCTTGTTGAGTTTCACATTGTTGATGTTTGCCCAGTCCTCCAGCTTGTTGAGATCTCTCTGCAGGGACTTCCTGTCCTTAAGGGAGTTAACAGCTTCTCCCAGTTTTGTACTGTCTGTTATCTCACTTAGTATTTCTTCCAGTCCTGCATCCAGGTCATTAATGGTGATGTTGAAGAGCACTGAAATGTTTTGAAATAAGATGTACTATTTTATCTGTTGCAGCTGAGTTTTAAATGAATAATTGAGTAAATGAAAAAGGATAAAGAAGTCTGCTAAGATGTGCTTTTGCATGAGATCAGGATGCAAACCCAACAGGCACTTTGAGTTCTTGGTTTCCTGTTCCTCACATGACCCTCATGTCTCAGAAAAGCAGCAGGGGAAGGACACAGAGTAGATTCTCCCCAGCTCACCTCTGGCACTTCATGCCAGGAGATTACTCGCATCTGTGATATCCTAATTAGAAAGATTCTTTTGTTACTGGCAATAACTGGAGTGAACTTGGACTCTTCCCTGAGGATCAGGGCCCTGCTCTGTGAAGATGTAATGGAGGCGTAACATCCTTGTTAGTAACAATGAGATCAAAGTAGAAGGGCAATATTAATGGATTAAAATACTGTTTTGAGTGGTCCTGAAAGTCCAGCTTCTGTTTCCTGAGACTCATTACACCACTGAGTACAGTGAATTTTCTGAGAGAAACCGAAGTTCTCAAAATGGTGATTTTCAAATCTGGTGCTGATATTTCTGCAAGTTTTAGGGAGCTTGCAGAGTTTTTACCCAAATATAACATTATTTTAGTTTCTGCTTGATCAGAAAAAAAAAATTTATTAAAATGCTTATTTTATTTTAAAAAATACTTTTATCCAAAACCAGGCTCCTTTAAAATACTAAAAGAACACATCATCCAATATCTGAACATCTAATATTTCATACACGTGACCTAATTTTTAAAGAAACATATTCCACTCACATTTCTATTGACCAAGTCAAAATATGAGTGACTTAGTATTAATTTAGAAAGGGAATTAAGCAGCTTGCAAGTACATTAATGTTGTTTTTGCCCTTGAGTACATGACCCATGTGTCAATTTGATGGAGGAAATACAAACTCATGGTTTTTATGGTTTTTATATTTGCTTGTTCATCCTTCTACTAAAACTAAACAAACACATTCTCAATTTGATACACTCCAGTTTTAGAGAACTAATTAAAAGTGGCAGAGGGTGATGCCCATAACTGTGATAATCAAAGTCACAGTTTAAATTGAATCAATAAATCAACTCATTCAAATGCTCAAAACATCAATTAATACAGCAGGTAATCAAGTCAAATGACTCTGTGTTACTCTTCCATTGGAAAATTTGAAAGATAAGTCACTTAACATCCATTTTAACAGTGAACCAGTGCAATTAGTTGACCTATTCAGAGAGGAATGAAGAGGTTTCATTTTATATTGTTATGCTTGCTTTGAAGACAGAACATGCAACAGTGTCTTGGTTCATCTTCACAGTTCCTTGTATCCAGCTATGTTTTTCCCCTGTTCCCAATATAATACAGATTCATCATTAGATGTCTGGAATTCGAAGAGCATGCAATACCATTCAAATTAACAGCAACTTTATCATCTTGTGCTCCCTTAGGTTACCTGGTAGACACACAGTTGAAGACATTACAGCTGCTGCAGGAAAGGCACTTCTAGAGAAGATTCTTGTTTTCCCATGACCACATGGTCTTACTTTGTTTGAAATATTAATAAATGGCAGTCAAAAAGACAGATCCATGCATTTGGAAGAGGAAATGTGATCCAGTATTTCCAAAATGAGCGGTTTTGGGGTCCTAATTATAGGAGTGTCCTTAAATCATTTTGGATTCTTAAAGAACTGAAAGCTCTTCCAGCAGTAATTGACATAGGTGTTTTTACAGGAACACAAATACCAGTTGTAAATGAGATGCATGCCTCGAAGTTTGATTATGTTTTTTTTTCTCCAAAACTTAATTCAATAATTAACCAACTTCTTAAAAACAAAAACCTAAACAAAGAAATCTAAAAAATATATATCCTTCATAAAATAAATTTTTTATCTAAAATAAGGGAAGTAATAGAAAAAACTTTCACTGTTTTATTAATTTTTAATCTAGAAAAAAATCAGAAGTTGATATTGCATTTTGTCACAGTAAATTACATTCATAATTAAAAACTTAATTTTTCCCCCAAATCAGCTCAGAACTAGATCCTGCCCATCACAGAGGTTACATGTGTTTTCTGGCCCACTTACATACAAAAATATGTGAAATTACTTCATTTATTGAGGAATTTATCCTTATTTCCCATTACTGAAAGGCATGATTAAAGAGGGGTTTATTTTAAATAAACTGGAAGAAATCTGCTTTCTTCATATTTAGTCTACAGCTCTTTAAGATGTGCTTCATTGCTGAAAATTCTATTTCCTATGTGTTTAGAGACATTGGAAAGAATAAAAAAAGCCCTTAAAACTCAAGGAGTATAAGTATATTAGTATTGAATAGTCATATAGAGAACACAAACAAACTCATGGAGAGAAATGCCAATTAGAAATTATAATTTTGGAGGAGATAGAGCAACCCATTTAACAGGCAGAAGTGAAGTTGATAATTTTTAAAGCTTCCATGCACTGTGGGATTTTTCAAGTTTATTGTTTGGTGAAAGACATTTGCACTTGGGTGAAGGAATTTACATTCCCATGTTGAGTGTTCGAACAAAGATATCAAAGTACATGTGCAGCTGTTAAGAATACTGGTTTTGTTACAAATGCTCTTGTGGAAGATCTTAGGAAGAATGTCAAGCATCTTTGTGAAAAATTAGGTGTTATGTCTGATCTGACAAAAGACTCCTAGCACTGATTTCAAAGTTGAGAAGAGCTGCACAGCAGCAGTGCAAGCAGTGGAGGACATGAAGGATGGTCAGTAGTGTGATCCCTGAGCAGTAAGGGAATTCCAAATTTTTACCACTCCTTTACTTTATTGGGTTGGGAATAATCTTGGATTTCAGGTTTGGGAAATTTCTGGTCTCCATTTCAATGAATCACCTTCATCCATAGGTCAGGGTGGCTCCATTTACACATGAAATGGTATCATCTGTTATTTTTTCGGTCCCCCTCACAGACAGTGGCTCTGCAGATAAGCTGTGTTTTTTTTCTATCTAGCATAATCCCTAATGGTGCATAGTTATAGAAAAATTAGTCCTTTTCAGGAAATATTGACCTAATCTTCTGCATGCAGGGACTGTAAAAGCACTCCTACTAGTTTTAGTCAGACATGATTATAAAATATGATTAGGAAAAAAGTTTCCCTCTTATACAAATGTATTGAAGCAAAAAATAATAATTTATTCTCAGGGTTATTAGTCACTTGTGAACATTTGATCACATATCTTTGTGTAATGACAATAATCTATGCTCTCAACTAAACAGCTTTCGATATTTTAACACGGAGATAGAATGCATGGTTCTATTCACAGCTGAATGCTATGTCTATAAATTGTTTAAGTCTGAATTGCTATGAGCATTAGAGTAACAAAACACTAAATCCTATTTGGACATAGCAGCAATTTAGATTAGAATTCTTCTGATAATATTTCACACATTCCATAGCCATCTATATGCTAATGTTTCCAACAAATTATCAAATGTTATTCCACACAACCTTTTTTCCATAAATGACCTGTCATATTCGTAATGGCATCTGCACTCGGTGACAGTTTTTATTTTATCTAGCAAAAACTGCAGGTCCATAAAGAAACTAATTATATAGTTTCACGGTTGATAATATGGTTTCTAGTTTTATAACTAGCAATATGCAAACCGATTCAGTACAAAAAATTATCTTTAAACTCACGGGATTTCCAGAGACCTGGACCAGTTTTATAAATGATAGAAAAGATTTCATAGTTGTTACTCTAAGGCATCACTTCTTGAACTTTTCTGACCCTTCTGAATAAAGTTTGTTCATATATTTCTGGGTTTTTTCCACAATTTCTATTTCACAGCACATTTACTTTCTAAGTTTCTACTGCAAACCCCAAAATAACTAGAACTAGAGATGGTCTCTTCTCATATGCAGAACAAAGACAAATGGTTCAAGACTCCCAAAATGAATCCAAGAATTACATCACATCTAACAAAAAAATCAAAAGGACTGTCCTGGCCTGGAAAGGAGCAGGAAGAAATACCATAATTATGGGGTGAGCATGAGCTTTAAGGTTCTCCTGAAATCTTTGCATCACTCAGATTCAGTTCAAATGCAACAGCCCAAGGCCAAGTTGCTCCTTTCTCAAAGGTATAATGATACTCTCAGACAAGTTAACATGATGAACATAATTTGGCACCCGCATCTCTTTTCTTCTGGGTATTTTTAATGTCTGATTAAATTGATAAAAACTGTCATTTTCAGAAGAAAATATTTTTATTCAGCTCAAAATTTATAGGATATAAACATACCTACATATGTATATTTTCTCTTAATTCTTAATTGATAAATTTTGACAGATTAAATCAGGTAATTCTATCTTTGGAAAAGATGGAGTCTTGGACAATGCTGCTTCTTTCCAAGGACTTCCACAAATTTATGATGAACCTTCAGCCTCTCTATCTTCATCAACTTTACTGTTGAGCTGCAGAGCCTCTTTGGCAGAATAATCTTTATCAGTTCTATCCTGGAGTATTCCCTTGTTAGAAGTTCTTCCTCATCTGTCATTAAGATATTGCAATATTAGTGTCAATCCTCTTTCTTCACTATTTGTGTCATTTCCTATTGACTTCTCTGCTATAGCACTCTTTGGACATGAGATCATCCAAAATGCTGTGATAGACCTGGACTGATTTCTGTCTGCTAAGGACTGAAATTTGCTTTTTCAGAACAAAAAAAAATAAACATGCAGGTAGCTCAATTTACAGTTAACTAGTAGTATTTACTTACTGTATTCTGAGACAGCCTTATGCTACTGGGTCAGATAATATTGTTTTAAAATCAACATATGGAAAGTATTTGTAAGTAATACCTTAGATTTCCTACATGCTTCTCAGCAAAGCAATATGCAAATAATTCACTTTGAATTCTCCTGAATTTGGGACCACTTGGTTCTGTAGCAATCCTGAATAAGTTAACAGATGTTCCAGACCCAGACTTTCAGAACAGTCCACTTTCTAAAGGTTCACACAACCCAAGCCTACCTATGTCATTTTATCATTACACCCTCTGCTCTCTGGCTGAGATACCAAGACCCAGGATCACTTTTGTGTGAGTGGCTGATTATGGGTTTTGTTGCTTAAATATTGGGGTAGCGCATACAAAGTACTTCTTGGTAGGAATTTGTCACTTTACTACACAATCATTTTTCTTTCAAATAAAAAAATGCATAAATGGTTAATTCTCTGTGTCAGCTACAGCATATAGAAAAATCAAGCACAATATGGCCTTTTCAGGACATCCAGCTGCTACAACTGCAAATGCAAGCATTGAGTTACACAAAACCAAAAGACATTTTGAATCAAAGTAGATACTAAGTTTGTAATCACAAGTGGTTACAATAACCACACCAGGTTAAATCTATTCCAAGGAAAGTTTCTACACTTTGCAAATTTGGAATCACCTTACTAATTCTGGGGCTAATCGTCATGCTAAATTGCACTCTGATTTTTAGATTTGTGCTGTCACAGCCTCTTTGATTATTGTCCCATAGCTTAGAAGCTCTAAGGCACTTTCTTTGTGATTACTATTTATTATGAAATTGATGGATGCAACTTGTGTCTCCAGCTAACTGAGGCATAAAAGAACTCATTGGTTAATCTTACTCTTTAACTAGATATGAGATTTCAGAAGATGATCAATATGTACAGTGTATATTCTAAAGTCTTTGGAACAAGCACCGACAAAATGAACCTCATTTCAGTAATTCACAAATATATTCTCCTTCCTTTCCTAAGACAAATGCATCTAAAATTTGTCAATCATTGTGAGTTTCAGAGGCTTATTCTGAGCTTTGTCATGCAAGTTAAGTTGTTTCTATTATATCTTGGGGAATAGTTTGAACAAAACTACTCACACCTTGCAATACTTCACTTTGTTTTCTTTTCTACTGCTTCCCAAAAGGAGCTGTCAAACCCCATTTCTACAGAAAAAAAAGCAGTCCAGGTTTACTCCTCTTGAATACACTTATAGAGTAGATACTCTGTAAAATTAAACCACTGCAAGAAGAATCTGTGGGTACAAAATTATGTTTTTGAAAAGTCTGTTCTAAGTTTAAATATCAAGATCTTTTTAATGCATAGTAATCCATATATTTAGTAACTTTTTTCCCCTAAATATTTCAAAAAGTAAATGGTGGACTTGAGAAAAAAGCCCACACACAGCAAGATAAGAAAAGGAGATCTCTTTCAGTATTTGTCAGGAAGCAAGTTAGTCAAATAACAGTGCAAATGTGACTGTACCTACATGAGCTAAAATCAGATAAAATATTTCAGATCAAACTTAAAAATGTGGTCACATGTAATACCATTGTTCGAAGGGTTATTTAAATGAGGAAAGAAAAGAAACAGAGCAACAAAAGGATAAAACAATGTGAAAGAGACAGAGTGTGAAGTAAAGGAGTTATCAGATTGAGAAAAAAAGCTTAAAAATCCTCTGAAACAGAAAAACAATTACAGCTAAAGATGTAACAAGTGACAAAAGAACAGAATGTAATGTACTTGTAACTGAATAGAAATGCAGTGCGACAGACAACATGATGGAAATCCTATGCTTTGTATTCCTTTCATTTGAATGGTGCACATAATTCATTTTCTGTTTTTGAGATAAGGTTTTGAATGTTCTGCCTGTATTTCCTGTCTGGCATTCCTAATAATGATTATAGTTTTCATTTAAGATTCCTCAAGTTCACACTGACATCAAACACTTCTTCAGCTTTAATACACCAAAGATTTTTTTTCTGAATCTTTAAAATTTGCATCTGATTACAATTCAGTTTTCCCAAGATCTCATCTTCTACAACAGACACTTGACATTTCAATGGAGAAAAATTAAAGCACAGGGACAGCCTCTGATTTCTGTCTGCAGGTTTCCCAGCCTAGGGATTCCTGAGTTAAAGGTTACTTCTACACATTTTTGTTTAACAGCAATTGACATATTAATTTTATCCTTTCATCAGTAACATCTTTTCACACTGAATTTCATAATAAAGGCATATTGTATAAAAAACAATATTTAAAAAAATATTGTAAATCTATTCTCCTTTACATCTTGAGTTATGGTTAGTGAAAATCTTTCCCTAGTAATTTAACCATGAACTGAATGATATTATATTCCTTTACAGTATTGCCCCCTGTTTGTCTGTTTCCAAGCTGAATGGCCCTAGACTATTTTGTCTGGGTGTTTATCTGGTTTGGAGAAAAGTAAGCTGAGGTCTGGCCTCATTGTTCTCTGAGGAGGGGATGTGGAGAAGGAGGTGCTCATTTCTTCTCCCTAGTATCCAGTGTCAGGATGCATGGGAATGGTTCAAAGATGCATCAGGAGGGGATTAGACTAGATATTAGGAATCATTTTTTTATCAGCAGGACTGTCTCACAAGAGGTAATCAATGCCTCAAGCCTGTCAGTGCTTAAGAGATGTGTGGACAAGCCCTGTAATAATGTATTTTAACTTCCACGGAGTGGTCAGGCAGTTGGACTCAATGGCCATAGCAGGTCCCTTCCAACTTCAATATTTCTATTCTATTCTATTCTGTTTTACATTCTATCTTTCTGACCTTATCCAAGCCCTTACACTGAGTGTCTCTTTTTAGTGGACTTCATGCAAAGGTGAATTTGCTTCTCCATCCATCACTTTATTACTTCTGGCAGCCCTCTCGGCTCACATTTTATATTCACTTGTTTCATCACTAACTCCAGGATATTTGTTCTTTTGTGATATCTGCTCTTCGTACAGAAAGTGATTTGCACTTCCATCTAACATCTGCTTTTCCATTTCATATTGCTATCTAGTTTCATTCTATCTCCAAATGCTCTGGCATGGATCAAATGGCAATACATTTCAGGCAATGACAGCACATCAAAGTCTTTTCAAAAGTACAAGGCATATCCCAAATCAGCAGCCTTTCAAAAATTCCTGTGTACTGTCCTCCAAGTTCACTTCCTTCAAAATTGCAACCCAGCATTGTCAAAAAGATAGGATGGGACAATCAGTTCTTTCACTGGAGGAGGGACATCAGTGTAACCCCAAGGGATCTGTGTAACAGCCTGTTCTTTAATAGCCTTAGGAAAGTTTGGAGAACTTTGTCATTAATGCAAAATTGTACATAATGTTAAAATAAGTACTAACCTAGAAGAGTTGCAGAGGATCTCTGGGAGTAAATAATGAAATTCAGCAACAACAAACCCAAAGTGTGCAGATGGGAAAAGTAACCTGAACTTTGCGCAAAATTAATGGGTATTGAATTAATTCTATCAACCAGGAACAAGAGACTGGATTCTTAGAAATTTTTGAAAAAATTTCCTGTTTACAGCAATAGTTAAAGATTGTAAATAAAATTACCTCATCCCCAAGCAGTCCAAATCCCTCTCATTGATTTAATAATTACTCTGAAACAGTAAAAGAAATTCAAATCCCAATATTGTGTGGGGTTGTTCAAAAAATGTTCACAAACTGAGTAAGGATGGCATTTTGTGATATGGTTTAGTGGGTATGGTGTTTCTTGGGCAAAGGTTGGTTGATGAATGCTTGTGTCCAAGATCCAGTAAGAAAGACAGTGGCTGTATTTTGACATGCAATGTGCTCCAGGATGATCTTGTTTGAACAGGGAGGTGGGACCAGATGACCCCACTGCTGGTCCCCTCCAACCTTACCCATCCTGTGATTTTGTGATTCTGTGTTTCATTTGTTAGGTGTTACTCAAAAATATTTTGTAAGCTTTTTTAATGCTTTCATCTAGTGAATACTCAGAATGCCCCTAATTGTAAAGAGACTAATTTTGCATTCTTACACAGCAATCTTTCCTTTAAAATCAATTGGCATATTGCCTAAATTGGCTTGTCAGATCAGGCATAGAGCTACCAACAGGCTCTGAAGACTGGCAGTATGCATTGCAGAGCAACTGATTCTGTTTAAATTCCACCTATATTGTTAAAGATAGAAATTTAATCTAGGAATTAGAGATAACTTTAGTCTGATCAATATTCACGTTATGCTCAGAAAGGCCCATTTCTGAAAAGCAGCATATTTAAAACCAAGGAACTACTTATATACATTTCTATTCAAAATGTGTGCAGCCTGTTCTGAACTGAGGCCAAAGAATGCTTTAAGGTCCCCAAAGATGCTACATAAAGCAAATATAGACACACATGCCCAAATGAGTGCTTAAGTTCTACTTTTTCCCTACCCTCTGGCTTGCGAAAAAATCATTATACAGTTCTTCTTAGTCAATACCAGCACTTGGAGATGTTCTTTGGCTGAGCTTCCAATAGCTGGGTTTATTCCTGAGACTCAGTAGTTAAAAATATGTGCAACAAGGCCAGCCAAACCTTGTATATACATATTTGCCTCTTTCCTTGAGAGAAGTAGATAGACTTCAATATTCTTCTTAGACACAATTGAGAAAAGTCTGCTTAAGAATTTATTGAATATGTCACCCCAAAATTTTATAACCCGTTTATGATGCAACCTCACTGTGATGAAAAATACTACATATTTTATAAATAGAATAAACAACATTTTATATAGCTGGTGATTTTCCTCTACATCAGCCAAAAGTCAGAAAAGAGAGAACACATGGGGAATTTGGCTGAAAAATCTCAAATAAATAAGACCTTTGAAATTCTGCCATAAGGCTTCAGAAACCTTTCAACCATTAGATTAATCTTTATTCTTCTGATAAGAAAATAAAGGAAAGATATTCTTGTTATGATGATTTCTTGCTGAAAACCTTGTCTGAAGTACTGGAGCCAATTTCCCGTTTTTCAGAGAAAATGTACAGCACAGAAATTATAAATAGCTAGATCATAAAAGAAATCAGAGCATTCAAAGTTAACACAACTGTCTCCTGTAGATGACAGTAATTAAATTTCTTTTATCTGGTGGAAGAAGTGCTGCCAGCTTCCTATAATGAACTCAACATCACCTCAAGACTGTTAAGTCCTAGCAGTTTTAAAGTCATGTATCAAAGCTAAAATTAGAGATCTCATGCATTTTATGATAGAAATGAGCACTATGCATACATCATTGGACATCAGAGGAGCCTTATTTCTAGGGCAGCTCACCAAAAGAAAACATTCTTAAAAGAAAATTTACTTGATATATTAGCAATTGTGAAATAAATCACAGCAAAATAAGTTGTACAAAAGTGTGTAATGAAGAAATGACTACAAGAAGTCAAGATTAAAAAAATAGAGTCTCAAAAAAGACTTTAATCTTTTATAAGTGGGATTAAAAATTTCCCTTCCTTGCTTCCCGAAGCATTACCTATGGACTCAGTATGATGTAGCCCTTGTGGCTGCCACGTTCATGGTAAGAGGCCTGGAAAGTGTTTGCCTGGCATCTAAGTGGGATTCTCATGACTTCTATGCTTTCAGAGCTCATCTCCTCAACAGAAAATCCTGCGACACTATATTGAAATAGTTTCATTTCTCTGTTTTTTATAGAGGAATATCTGGGATCTCAGATTTAGACGCAACACCATGGATCAGGTTGTCCTAAAGCTTTTTACTCTGTAAACTGATATTTGCAAGCAGTTCACCATGTAGGACAATGGGAAACAACCAATTGTTGTGCCCCCCAGCTCACAAAATTAGAGACTTAGTATTGCAGTTCATATAAACTCCAGTGCTCATTTGTGCTTATCCTTAGCCTCCCTTCCTGAACCTCCAAATGATCTTGTTAAGAGTATTTGCATTTACTGCAAGAAGTGAAAGAGACTGCTCATTAGATACATTCCTTTTTTTCCTCTAACCCACATAACATCTTTTTTTTGGCTTCACCTTTGTCAGTTCTGCTTAGATGCTTTGTTGATATGACAACGGAAAGCCTTACTGTCGAGTTATGGAAAATGCTTGCATCTTCTAGGTATGTGTCAGGTGTGTAACCTGTTCTTAGTTATCTGTTCCTTCTGCCTGCTGTCCTTCCTGATCATTGCTGATCTGCTGACAGCTTGCTGTGTGCTCTTCTGTATATGTTTATGTTGGACAATAGTTACACGTGCAACTGAGGGATCAGTATCAAGAAGTTATTCCTCATCCCTGTTGAATGGGTTCTATTTCACACACGTTAAGTCATGAAGCAGTCTTTTCTTTGCCTCATTAAATTTGTATTTTCATGCTCCATCAGCTGGTTTTCTATTTTTTAAGACCTAGATTTAACTTCTTTGAGGCAAGGACTTTCTTTTTATTGTTTGTAGATCTAGTTCAATAACCTTAGTGTCACTAGTTACAGAGCGAGATCCCAGACCATTCCAATTGCATGCAATGTTTTGATTTAATGTTACTAAATAAAGAGAAATGTAATTTGTTTTGTATGAGATGAGTAGTTCCTTCATAGCTCTGTTGACTAAGTTTCTGGTTGCAAGACAGGAAAGATTCTTATAAAATGATTGATTCTCCCTGAGAGTTTATTCCCCACCCTTTTTTTGCTAAGCATTGCTTTTCTGGGGTTTGTTTTCTTGTTTGTTTCTAAATGATAATGTTATTAACATAAGATCAACTATACTTAAGTGTCTTTGCCATTAAAATATCAAAATAAAACAGATTTCTCTGTACTTTAACCACTTTCCTGAGGAACTCTGCCTTTGCAATGACCTTGCTTATTACAATATTTCTCTAAACTTTATTTTCTCAGTATTCTACCCACAACAAGCAAGGATGTGACTCAATTTTGCAACTTTTTCTGTCACATGTAAGAACGCAAGCAAGAGTATACAGCACATTAAGGCAAATAGATTCTAATACATACACAGAATGACATAACTTTGGCTGTATTCAGACTGAAGGAAATAGTTTTTTCTTCACAATTAGAACTCCAAACAGTTAGATAAACCAGATTGTGTTCTCCAGATAAGTGAAGAACTCATGCTAACACCCAGCAGAAAATAAAATGTGTATTATAATGACTACAGTCTTCTGGTTTTTGTTGCTACCCTTACTTTGCATCTGCAGCTCATGCATTTGTTCTTTGGACTCTGGCTCTGGGTTTTGCAGGAACATTCCTTGGTGTTCTGTAGCAGTCAGGTGGGATGTTGGCCTAACAGACCTAAACATGAATCAACTAACAAGGCCCCTCTTTTCAGTGTTACTCTCTAAATAAAAAAAAAAAAATTTGTTTTTAGTTGCCACTCTAGCACCTAAATTTGCAAGGATGTTTTCGTTGCATTTCAGTTGTTGACACTAGACTATAATGATGCAAACAAAGATTCAACTAGTCTTTGGTCTTTCAGTCATCTGGCAAAACAAGGAATTCAGTCGGAAAAACATAATGTTCCAGGCTGTGTGCTGATTAATAAGAAAAATCTACAGTCATATTAGAGACAAGTCTTCTCAGAATCTTTCATTTTTCTTTCAACTATGCAGCATGTTGGGGTTTGTTTTCTTCATTTCCCTCTTAAACAGAGTTCTTTTCTCTTCATTGATTTTAAAGATTTCTAATCTGATAAATTTAAAAAGTTGCATTTTTAGAATACATATAGAGACCTCTTTGACATCAGTGATGGTGCTATATATGACCTACTGACAAGTTTGCAGTCTTTAACATTTGTAACACCTAACACTATCTAGATTTAAAGTAAAATCTAAATGAAAAAAAATTATGATCACTTGTCTATCACACTAGTTACTTCAATGTAGTTATTTTATTTTTCCTCCGTAGATATCACTCTGCCATGTTGTACTGTCACTTGGATTTTTATTTTTTCTTTTCTTCTACCTACCATCTACTATTATAGCTACCAAAGGAAGTTCACAAAATTGGTATAACTACTGTTTGCCTTTGAGTTAGTTAACCCTAATGAGATATTAATTTTCTTCAATGACGTGGTACACATTTCCTAGCAATAATTTGTACATCCCAGATAGAAATCAACCAAGTTTTCACTACAAATAATTTCAAAAGGGTTAAACATCCAGTGTTCCTTTTTCCACAGTGAGAAGCAGACTAGCAGATCTTTTTTATTCCTTTGCAGAAACAGAGTGATTCATGTACACTTGAGTGGGTGCATTGACAGCTAGTCTAGTTAGGTTTTGCCACCTTTGCCTTTAGGGAAGGCTACTACTCCCTGCATTATAAATCTGTCATTCTGGCAAGAAACTTTCCAGTGATGGATCTTAAGTGTCCAGAGGGGACCTAGGGCAGAAGATGTTGTGTTTCAAACATTGATGGTTTCCCACAATGAAGTCTAGGAGTAAAATGTTCATGCTGTTTCTTTCTTTCAAGCGTACAAAAACAAGATCTCAGTGTTCAACCCTCTGCTTCATATATTCTACTAAACAGAATTATTTCAAAAGTTTGTTAAAAGGATCTGTAAGTAGCTAGGAAAGGATCTGTAGGCAGTTATGTTATGTGCCCTACAATTCCGGGACTTTACAGAAGAGGAAGCATGAGAAATTATCTCAATGCTCCACCAACATCAGGCAAGGAGCTGTGCCTTCACAGGCCTTCTGACACCATGAAATATAAACAGGCAGAGAATCACAGAGTGTTTTGGGTTGGATGGGACCTTTAAATATCTCCCTTTCCCTTTCCAGTGACAGTCCTGCCTTGACCACGGACTTTTCCTTGACAGGATCTCACAGACTCCAAGGAGAAGTAGACACTGTTATTTCCACCTTGCAGTCTGTAGCCTCCTGCTCTGTGCTGAAGTGAAGGTGACCACAGAGCTCCAGGCTCCAGGCCAGTGCTGTGGCCTTTGGAGGAGTGTGGCTTTTCTTTCACAATTTCCTTTAATTTTAGCAGGATGTGTGACAATTTCCCTTTTTATAAACAGCAGCTGAATACTCAAGGCAGTAACCAAGACAGATTAGGAAGAAGAATATGAATAACTCATTTCCTCTGAAATGAGGTGTTGCCAGGTGGTTACTCTGGGCAGCATCCATACTGCAGAACTGTAAACACCTCCAATAGCCATCTTATTTACACATTGCTTGGAATGCATCTCACCTGAAAGGGAGAAGTTTTACCAGTTTGCACATTTCATGGTTTGGCCATAGCATTTTTCAAAAGTCCTCAGCCTTCCCCCACACCCCCAAGATTAGGAGTATCTCTTGCTGGATATTGACTACTTTGGCATAGATCAGGAATAAAGTTATGTGACATTACTGAGTTGCCCAGAACATCAGGGGGCAATCTCCGTACAGCTGCAGCAGATTTAACTGATGTTAATTAGATTCAGTGTTAATGTAATGGTAAAATTTTGTCCTTAGAACCCATAAAACTTTTGAGCTTTCAGGGAAGGTTACTGTTGTGTGAGACACAGTGGGAATTGCAGGTTTGAAGAAAAATTCATAGAGTTCTTGATATTTTTATCCCTCAATCTAACATAGTGCCATACCACAGAAATTGTTTACACTCTGTGAATGTGAATCAACTTCTTTCACAAAGCAAATGGAATAAGTCCATTTCCCATTAAAGACAAAAAAAGAGATCATGAGTAAGAGCTACAGATTGCTAAGGATAAAGGCCGAATTTTCATACAACAGCAAAAGAGAATGGTTCATTTCTTTGCAAGTCCCACACAGCTGTGGTGCCAGCTGAGTTCTGTTACCCTCACCAGTATGTATTTCATGAATACAGAGGCTGAGCATGGACATACCAACACCGTGTTAATTCCTAAAGCAAATGATGTTCATGGTCAACAGAAGCCTAAGCACACAAAGTAATTTCCCAGCTCTATTTCTTTGTTTCTACACAGAGGACTTAAGCATTTCTCTTTTCTACCTGTACAAACCTTTATTTTCTTGAACAATTAAACAATTTTTCAACTTTATCATTAAGCTCTGACCTATTTTTACTTCTAGTGCATTTTCTGTAGTTTCACAAAAAGTGCAATATTATCCCATATTCAGAGAACTGATACACAAAAAAAGTAAATAAATACACCATGCTGTCCAACATGTAGAGGAGTCTATAAAATGCATTTTTGAAATAGACAACAGGCACCAGTGAAAGCTCTTGTCTAAGGAAGGATTTGTCAGTGTGAATCACTAGTCCTACTTAAGGTATTTACTTTCTTTTTACAGAAAGTCTTATATATTTTCAACTAAAAATGTACACTTTTTGTTTCCAACCCAGCTGTCCAGGAATCCCTTCTATTTCAGAAACTGTGTAGTTGAAAGATTACATTTGAGTTGCATGTCACTTTACCACTTTTCTCTGGTTTTTTTTCTCTTTTCAGGGACAATGGATCTGCATACTTTGCCGAATAAATAAATATTAGACCAAAACTCATGTTCTGAGATGTCCATTTTCCACCTCTTTTAGAATGAACACTAACAAAGCATTCTACAAATACATTACACTGAGGTTACATGCTTTTCACTATTTCAATAGCCATCCCTGGACAAATAGGTGATCTTGCTAGAAAAAATGCAAAAAGACATACAGGTTGGTGGGACTAAATTAAATGAGTTTACTTTTAAATGGAGAGTTTATCTACTGAATTCACAAATAAATAGCTAATGAAGAAGGGATTGTATTTACATTTGTAGGTGAATTTTCATTGTGAATGAAGGACATAATTTGTTTGGTTATTCAATACAGGTATGCCCCATTACGGCATGTGCATATTTTGTCGAGTTTCTGTAGTTTGTTCTTCATCTTGCACAGGTGAAGTGAAAAACACTCATCCACCTGCATGCCTGAGTAAATTAGTCTCCATAATTATGTTTGTGTCTTGCACATGGACACCACTGGATGGATTTATCTTGGAGCTTCCACTAAACAGCTGCTTAGAGTGAATAGGAAAAATCTTTTTTATTTCATTAATGTACAGCTTATCTCACAAATACTGCACTTCTGTATTTTCCTACTGTAACATACGACATAAATATTTTCCTAGAGAAGTCTAGGTACCATGTGTCCAGACAGCTTTTGCTGCAAAGTTTAATTAAATTCATAATTAAAGGTTTCAGTGAGTTAAACACATCCCGAATTAATAGCATTTGTGAACTCAGGCTGTCATGTATAAAACTGAACTTGAAAAACTTTGGAAGTTGACTGTGTGGGGTGCTCTGTTACCTTACAGTAAAAACTGTCATTATTAAAATGACAGCTAAAAGTATAAAGAAAATGAGTGCTGCATTAGCTGAATCTTTACAGCGCAGTGTACAATGAATTCAATAAATATTCAAAGAATTTTTTAATAAACATTTTTCAAAAGAGTGTTCTTAGAAGTGTAAGTCCTGATGAGAATAGTTTAAAAAAAGTCAAGCTTTCACTGTATCAGTGATTCTAGACAGACTAACACATTGCTTTCATGTACTATTTACTGTCTTTTTTTTCTTTATTTATGACACTTACAGAGGTTTTAGAGCTATTAGTATAGTATTTTACTATTTGGTTTCAGGAGTTCTCATTAAGGCAGGTCCTGACTTCAAGCAGTTTTTCTGTTTAATCAAAACCAAGCTATTGCCATGTCAGGTAGTAGGCATTCTTGTAAGAAATGGATTCCAGTCATTGATCATTCTTTTAGTTTCATACATTAAATCATCTCTTTCAAGTGTCATTAGTACAAATAATCTTTCCAAAGGCTTCTAAAGATTTCTTTTGATCTATGTTTGTACTTGTTCTTTCCCTTTTACAGCTGGTGTACCCTCACACACACTTGTCACTCATTTTACTAAGCCACAAAAATTGTAATACACGTCACTGACACACAAAAGCATTAGTGGCTTTGTCATACTGATTAAGCCATAGCCCTGGAGTTCACTATACAATAAAGTGACAAAAAGAAATGTAATAAACATATGTATCTGAAACCTGGCTTGGACAATCCAGAATATACAATACCAAGCCAGGAGGTATCAGTGGTGGTGTAACATTTATAATTCAAATTGCCTCACACAAAATTAAAGAGAATTCCAGATATTACAATAAGTTTTCAAGTGAAATCCTGACATAGTGGCTGAACCTTTCACAACCTTCTGGTTGTATTTCACATCATAAGTTCAAATGGATATTTTTGCTGTCTGCACCATTAAAACTTGTGCATCTCTGATTCCAGCAGCTTTAAAGAATCCAACATTAGGTCTAGTGTGATATTTAGCAATGACAAAAAAAAAAAAAAAAAAAAATTACTGATCTTTAATCTCTACCATATTCTAGTAAATTTTTTGGATAGGAAGATAGGGATTATATTCAGAAGGCTTAATGCTCTTTATTATCTATTAGAAAATATATAAAATTATAAGTATAGACAATCACATTTAAAATTAATCATCTTAAGTTTGACATTGATAGAAAAGTCATAAACAGAAAAAATATCCAACGTAATAGAAAAACAACCTATCTTTTTTTGTGAAATAAACTCAGAAAGTTTAAAACAGTGTAATATTTATTGTATTTTTAAAATTCTCTTTTGCTATTAAGCTTGTGTTTAGATGAGGCACAGCAAATCAGAATACTCTTAATGACATCCAGAAAACAATGAGACCATGCCTAGGAATACAAACTTAAATTCATATACATTTTTGGCAATTAGCTTAAAATGTTATATAGCTAAATGAAAAGAGAACAGCAAAACCTTGTATGCATTTACAACTCCCACAATGCTCAGTCATCTGTTTGGTCTCAAGCTTTACCTTTGCTGTCCTAGCAGTGAATTTACATTAGTTTTGTTCAAAGATGTGATAGTCTCAGAAAGACATATGACACAGACTTATCACTTTATCACAGGACAAAATGCTGGGCTGTCTTTTCTGTTTATTAAGTAATGGTTCTTTCCAGGTAAGCACAGGAACTAGAAATAGTTATTGATTTTGTTTCTGTTTTCTCACAGGAAATTAAAGACTTTATCTAAAGCACATAAATCTCAGGTAGATAAGATAATTAATGTATCCTAAGAACACTTTAGAAATGCATGAATACTAAGGGAAAGAGGTCAAATCTGTTTGAAATTCTTGCCAAATTTATACATTTTAATGTCCTGCTGGCAGCTATAGAAACCTGGCATATCACAGCCACATATAAGTACTTTTTAAACTATAAAAATCAAATAAGGTGCATCTGTTCCAGAAAAGAAAAGGTTGCAATTTGTGCATATATCAGTAAAATTAATGAGTACCTTCAAGCATTCAGTCACAAAGTTATCAGATGTCATAAAACAGAGATGATATTAACATACAGGAGTTGTTTCAGCAATAATGTAGTTTACAATTCAGCAATCACAAATTGGTTTGGGTTGAAGCATCACTCTTTTACTCCCTGATAGGGAGTGAAACATGATAGGATTAGTTTAGATGTCTCCAAACAAATCTGAAAAGAATAACAATTTACCTAGACCTTAAATCTCTGGGGATGGTGAAACTGCACTTTTTCCTCGGAATGATTTTCAGTTGCCATACTTGATCGAAAGTTTTATTTACTGCAGTTACGCCTTCTATAAATTAGGTCCATTTTTATTTTTACCTTTCCATGTTGACTAGAGAGATAATTGATCCCAGTTCACTTCATTATATCTCCTTATACAACCATAGACAATTCTGTCTCCCTTCATCCATTCTTTTAACAGACCAAACAGTCCTGTTTTATACGTCATAGTTTGAGAGGATTTGGTAATTGTTATTTTTCTCATCCAGCTCTTCTGCTGTCTGGCAATGTCTGATTTAAAATGTGGCTTTCGTGATGAATATAGAAAAGAAATATGGCAGAATGCCAAAGCAAGTTTCTACATAAGACACTCTGCAGCTAAAATATTTATTGAGATTAACTACCATTTCAGCTTACAGGCTGTGCACAGACAAGGTGATTATATAATATTTTGTTGTTATGAATTTTTCTGGCATATTTAACTCAAGAAATGAAATAATTTTTTCTTAATATTCACTTTAATAATAGCATGATTATGCTTTTCCCTTTTTTTTCCATTTTTGTTTTCTTTAGCAAGTAATATCTGATCTCTAAATGGAGATCAGCTATTTACATGTGCAACAGGGCAATGGTGTACTGATATTCAAGCATCTACCCATTAAAAATTTTATACTTAAAAATCTGAAATATTCGTAATAAAATTCTCGGACAGAATGAACTGCGTTCTTATGAACAGCATCTTGACCTCTTATTGTCAGATGATCAGTTTAAATATCAGGCAATCTTTCAATCTACACACTGTATATATTATTGCAAAAGTGTCAGTTTGTTTACTGGGCTAGATGCTCTGAAGTGTTGTCTCTTTTCACGTCAAAGGTCAGTTTGAAATTTCTTTCATTTTCTGCCAAAAAAAATCTATGAACATTTCATAAAGTTGTGATCTTGTTTCTATCTTTCCTTCTCAGATCAACAGAAAATGGTATCTGTAACGCCACCTGAGACACATCAATCTATATCCATGGCAGATATATCATCTGTGAAACTAGTTCAAGAAAACTGTCAGGTCTCATTGGGAAAATTAAGCTTTCTATTAGGGGAATGAATCATATATGACAAATACTGAATGATAGGTTGGAAGCAGTTATTGTTCATGAACTGCATTTCAGCTTCAAGAACCTTCTCACTTCACAGCTATAGTAGTCAGTTCTTATCACTACTTCAATTTACAAATACATATTTGCTCATAAAAATCTGTTGCATCATTCTACAGATTTAGGACATACCATAAAATAATTATTCAAGATATTACTATTATTCAGATAACTGGAGAATAAATTATAATTCTCAAACCTTCATTTAGCAGAAACATAGAAGTCTTATAAATGACCATTTTTCTGATTAGGTTCTACTGTTTTTCTTCTGTCATTTCTTCTGTGAGAAAATGCTTCTTTTCACAGATTGAGATCCAGAAAATGAAAATGTGCAATATCAGACATAGGTTTTCAAATAGAATCCTTGAATTTAGTACTCATATGCTGTTGCAAGTATTATTAAAGAATTGAGAGCTTTGTGTGTGAGCCCCAAGACTGCCTAAAGACCTCTCTTGACATACCTGGAAAAGGCATTTTCATAGTTTCAAAATTGTTTGTTCACCTGTACACCACTTGACTGTATGCATACTCATGCAGTGCATTAATCTGAACTCTGACACTACACAGCATGCTGCTACAAACAGCTGACTCTGAATCTACTGTAAAAACATAACACTAATTACATCTTGATTTTGAGAAATGGTGACTTCTACTGACAGGGACTTTGATTCTTCTGCTCTTTTGCAGCTAAAGGAAAGCATTGTTTATCCCGTTGTACCACAGATGTACCAGTGAAAATGAGGTAAATCAGCCCCTGTCCTCTTAAGAAGAAATTTTATTCCAGTCTAGTTAAAAAAAACCAAAACCACCAAAACACTCAGATCAAGAGTGAGAAAAAAATGGGAACTTGGAGCTAAATGACAGTGTGGAGAAAGAGGTAATGATGGCTAGCTGCAAGGTACCCAGTGTAGCTGGGAGAAGTGCCTAGAGTGACAGTCACTTCAGAACTGATTGGTCAAAGTGTTAACATTAATTACTGCAGAAAGACTCCTTTTGCCGAAGACTGAGATTAGAAGAGTAGCCTCTGAAGTGCTAGGCCTGAATTTCTGAAGCATTCTTACTGCAAGTATTTCTTGACGGCTCAGAGTCATACTTAGCTAATCACCTTCAAACAGATAAATTCTGCTCCAATATACAGACACAGCAGTAACATGGTGAAGCTATCTCTGAGAATCAAAGACATGTTAAATTACATTTGACATTCTCATTAGCTGTCTGCAGGACTTGCATTTACATTCCAAATATCTGAAATGTTGTAAACAGCTAGAGCTCTCTTTTAATAATTATGCTGTCAAAGAAGCATTTGTTCCGTTACAGAAGTGGAGAATTTACTGCAAAAATCCTCTAATACCTTTGTTCTGGCATAGTAGTAAATTAAGGATGTGAATAACACATAAATGTTTAAGAATAACAGCATTATGAACAGATATCTTAGTAAACATATATATATATATATATATACGTATGTACATAGAGAGTATACATGTAGTAAGAGAGCAAGATGATTATAAGATATCCTAAAAAATATGCTGAAACCACCTGTATTTTAAAAATGTTACAGGCAAGAATGATGACTGTTTGCACAATTTTAATACCATCCTTTTGTATTTGCCCAAAATCACAATCTTAATCTATCTGTTTGCATAGTAATTTCTCACCACTGAATCTTACCTCACTGAGTTGGTAGGTAACAATTAATCATTTTCTTCATCTTTCCGACTGAAACATCCTTCAGCTTCATTTAGTAATAGGGCCAGATGATTACCCAGCCACTTGTTCAATTCCCTCCTCAGAAGGACAGGGGGCAGATAGTAAGATGAAAAAGCTCATGGGCTGAGAAAGACAGGGAGATAACTTGCCAGTGAGCATTATGGGCAAAACAAGCTTGACTTGGGGAAAATTAGCTTAATTTACTTGCAAGTAAAAAATATATAGATAGAGAGAAACAAAGACAAAAATTAAAATAAATCCTTTCTGGTCCACCGTCCCCTTGCTCAGGAGGAAGTTTGGTGCCTCACTTCTGACTCCTCTATGTCCCCATGGCAAGCAGCACAAGGGAATGGGCAACAGGGGCTGTGGACAGACCACAACAGCTCCTCTTTGCTGCCCCTTCCTCCTCACATTTTGCCCCTGCTCTGGTCTAGGTCCTTCACACAGGCTGTAGACCATGAAATGCTGTGGCCTGGGTCCCCTTCACAGGCTGCAGGGGAATCTCTGCACCTGAAGCACCTCCTCCCCTCCCTCTACTATCACGCTGTTTAACATCATTCCTCTCTATCAGGAAGTGTTTTGCCATCTCTTATGGAGCTCAGCTGTGTTCTGCTGCAGAGTCCACAGGAGTGGGTTGGATATATCTCCATGTGAACAATACAAACCTCTGCACATTTCCACTGCAGGCTACAGATTTGGCACAATGGTAAGAATTTCTACTAGATGAGACCATGGCTTGAGTGCAGACTGTGCTGGATCTCTGTGTTACGTGGAGATCTCACTGGAGGGTGAGGAAGCACACTTTCTCCACTGGATCCACAGAACTTGCAGACAGCAGAGAGAGAGCAGCAACATCTTTAAACAACACTTTTTGAGGTCCAGTCAGGTTTTTGAGACTTATCTGACTAGGCTTGTTTTGTCCATCACTTCCCTCATTATGCATCCTATACCTCCTGATTTTGGAAGTGAAGTGAAACATTAAAAACCTCAGTTTTTAATACAAAACTCTGGCAGCGATCCTGCATCTGGCTCTTCTGAAAGACTGTAGATGGCAACTATGCCAGCTATTCAGTTCAGCTTTGATCTGCAATATACATAAATATAAACATATACATCTACACATATATATAAAAGATAATTTGATGAATATATGTACAGGTAGAAATTGTCCCTAGCAGAAAAAATTCTTCCACAACTGCCAAATAGAGTAAAGTGAGTCTGGAGAAATTACACAGGGAATAGAATAGCTATAAAAATCCTTAAGATTATTAAGAGCAGATATAAAAAGGTCTGGACTGCTTTTAGCTGGTCTTAAAAAAAATCGTTGAAAGTATAGGATGATTTTTAATATCCATAATAATGAAAAATGCACCCAAGAGTTAGGTTCAGTTACCAGCTTTGTAGATGTAATTAGATTCAGAAAAGGTTATGTTTTTGCAATGTCCAGAAATGACTAAACATAGAAAGATTATATTGCTATCAGAGCAGGGTAGAATGTTTAATTAAAAATTCTCTTTTACTGCTAATATGAAATTCCTTTTGTTAAAATTTCTTCCAAGGGAAGTCACGAAAGTGTTTACACAAAAGAAAGTTTAGCAAATAAATTAGGAGCTTTTTAAGAAGTACCACCTTTTGCAGGGCACTTCAACCAACAGTGGCATGGGAGTCTCAAATTTAAAGTGGTCTAAAAAGAGTTCTAGTGAGGTTTTGTTATGTGCAAGTGATACAATTCAGTCCTAGGGATTCATTTTTATAGCAGGTCAAGCGGTCCCATTCCCTCTCTTCTACACAATAGTTCAGTGGATAAAGCAGTCACTGGTAGGTAAAGAACTGCTTTTATTTCTGAGGAGAAATAAAGCTCCAGCCTCCTGACTCGAGGCACATATTGCAAACAGAACCCTCGGAGTAAAAGAGCCGCGCATATTCCTGATGCAGCAATTCACCCCTGGCCAAGGAATGAACATGGAAAGCAGGATGAGCTCTACTCCTGACTCAGTAAACATTTCTCTCTAATATTATAGTCTATGTGATTGGATGTAATGCTATTAGGCAGATATTTGTGACTGGCCTTTTCAAGAAAGTGCACAAAATGCTTCATTTACCTCTCTTGGTCTCCTTCTGGCCAAAATATTCTTCAGGCTCTGATGGGAAATATTGAATGGGATGGACAAGCCTATGACATTGACAGAGGCTGGAATTTTGATGTGAACATTAATGTTTCAGAGCTTTGTCTGTACATATGGTTGCTGGGAATTAAGGTGAGCTCTCAAAGGCTCTGATAGCAGAATTTGTACCAAGGCCAAGTTCCAACCTCTTACAATGGGCTCATAAGGCTTGAGAGTAGATATAATTTTAAGATGGTTAAAATGAAAGGTGTTTAAGATATATTGATAATAAAAGGGGTTTTTAAATGACTGACATAGAAAGTACTGGAAATTAAGTCTCAGTACCACGGATGACTGTCTTGTTCAACTGATGCTTCAAATGATGAGAATCCATTGCTACTATTAAAAAGCAGAACACAGATAAAAAGGCTATAAACTCACTCATTTTCTACTCCCTTCTTGTATCATTTTTAACAGCCTGAGTAAGCACAGGAAAACTTGAAGAAGGAGTTCGCTTAGTCTGGTTTAAGCCACTAATGCCAATGTAAGTCTCCTATATCTTCCATCTGAAACCCAACACATCTGATTAATCTGTTTAAATGGTCTATACCCATCCACCCAGCAGGTGCTCTTGGTTTAGCCCTCTTAGAAGTGAGTTGATGTGATTTGGAGAATAATCTCCGAATTTGAATTTATGAGAGAAATGAAAAATTAAAAGATACCACCACTGGAAGCTTTATACCCCCCTCAAGAGGAACCCCTTGGAACTCTGTAACTGACTTTCAAAAGTTTTGGAAAAGTTCCACAAAAATAAAAGAAAAGCAAAATTTTCACAGCATTCAAAAGTGAAGGAAAATATTACCATGCTAATTGTAAACTGTGTTGGCATGACATTGAGTCTAGGCTGAGCTGGGGTTTGATTAATTAGGATTCAGAGTAAGATAATGAAATAAACACTGATTAACAGGAGAATAACAAAATATAAGTGTTATACTGAAAAAACCCCTTCCAATTATTTACAAGTTGGCTGAAAATAAATAATAGGGTTGCTGAATTTGTCTTACTCTTCTGCAAGGCAGGTAGCAATATCTACCTTGAGATGTGCTTCATATAGAGAATGGGCCCAGAAGAATGAGCTCTTGGTTAGTTTACCCTTTATTTTTTTGTCAGTGGACTGGAAGAATGGATTTGAACTACTTAATAAGCTTGAGGCAAAACCCCTTTTGGATAAAAAGGAAGAAACATTCTGAGCAAATATCAAGTGAGTGTATTTCATATTGAGATAGGAGTGATTTCTGCTGTAATACTGTGGTACTTACAGTACAGGAAGGATGTTGAAATTGGAGCAGGTTCAGAGAAGAACCCTGAGAATGACGAAGGGATGGAAAAACATGTTTCTCACTAAAACATATAGCTCAAACACTTTGTCCAATAAAAGACAAGTCTGTGAGGGTGACCCCAGCATAATCGATAAATAATTTCCTGTGAATAGAAATCTGTTAACAGAGAACTAGCAAAGAGGGAAAGTAATTGTCTGTAGTAAGCATCCAGCTAATGGATTCTCCATCTCTGGAGAATATTCATAAATCTATACTGGATATCTTATTAAACAATATGCTTAACCTAAAATAGGAATTAATTCAAGGGTTTCTGTAGCCTGTGTTTTGTTGGAGACCAGACTAGATGATCATGGCCTGTAACAGAATCCAATAATGTGAATTTTTCCATTGACTAGATGAAGTCACAAAATCAGTGAAATTCTATTAAGGTGCTGAATTCTTTCTCAAATAACCACCTGTTAAAAATACTGTTTTTTGATTTTTTTCTTATCGTTGTGGGAAATAATTTTGCAAGAGTATTGCTAACGAAAGAAGTAAATTTTACATTTCTTGTGTTCTTTCTTTTGTTCTTCTGCTACAGAATCTATTGGTGAATGATTAGTAAGATTTTACTGGCAGCAGCAGGAGAAGTACAGATCAGAATCGCAGCAAAGTTTTGGTCTATATGAGGAAATCAAAGTGTTGAGATTGATTATCGGCTACACAGCATTTTTATTTTTGTTTGTAACAGGTGTCATTGTCAGTTTTAGGGAATTAGAATACAACTTAATTGTAATTCAGAAAGCATCTATTGCAAAGGTGTATAGAATCAACAAATCATAAATCATAGAATGCCTTGAATTCAAAATAAAGAAATGTTATTTACAGAAGATGTAGAGAAAGTTTCTAAAGCAGAGGAAATAGATCTAGAAGGTATCTGCAGGGAAAAGTCTAATTTTTAAGTTTTTCTAAAGAAAGTAAGATTAAAGATTTTTAATTATTTAAATTTTAAGAGGTTTTTCTAATGTTGTAAAATCACATCCTTTAATAACATAGTAGGGTTTACCATCATCATTGTGTCATGTGGAGTGACTGACACTTTTAGTCGTTAGCTGTTTTCCCCATTTTGCTTTCTAGAAGCTCTTCCTTTTATCACTGAACTAATGATAAAAGGAAGATGATAATGATAATGTATACCACTGTATACTGTGAAGATTTTGTATGGCTATTCTGACTGTAGTCTGTGTTTCAACCTTTTTTCTGTCTAGGTAGCACTTCATTCAAGAATTAGGGGTAGTATTCTATTTGAGTGGATACTTGTATTCATGGAGCAATTAACATGATGTGAATGAAGCTGTGCCTATGTGCAAAGATTCAGTCTGTGCAGATTTGTTCATAGATACATTTTGTGTACCTTAATTGCAGATATTTGTGGTTTAAACTACAATCTCATCGGTAGCGTGAGCCTGCAGGTTATGGTTTCTGTAGCTTTTTTTCTCCTTACTGTAGCTATTGGATGTATCTTTTTGTGTTTTCCTTCATCAGTAATAATAATACCTAAGAGTTCATTTGAAGGAGTGGATGTCTCTTCAGTATTGTATGCAGGAAGTAAATATAAGAAGTGAATCTTGGTTCTGGATCACATTCTTGTAACAAATCAATACTCTTGAACACAAAAGTGTTAATTTCTTTTCAAATCACAGGATATTTTTAAGACACACTATTTTTAGATTTCTATGGTAAATGGAAAAATATAAAACGGATTAATTTTTTTTCATATGTATTATTTAAAATAATTTTTTCTCTTTTGTTGATGATGTAAATTTTGTTATTTGGGTGGGAGGATTTGCCATCACATTTTTTTTCCTTAGGAAGTATTATGTGTTTCAGTCAGTAATGCATATATTATACCTACTTTATAGTTTGAAAGCAGTAAAGGAAAAATCTTCAGATGTCTTCTACATTTATTTGTTATGAGAAATGTGGTATGTGTGATTGCTTGTGCTCAAATAAATCCTCATTTTATGGATAAACTGGCAATGCATAGTGGACTGGGTAGAAAAGTGCTGAAGTCCATTTTGTATCTTTGTTCAGCCTTGGAAACTGGGAAATGCACTTTACGGCAGCAATACTAAGAAGAGAGGGCAGTCAGTGTACAATGCATCAAAATGCAGCAAAGTGGTTGCATTGCACTACCAGGCTGTAGTCCCAGAGCCTCAGAAGACTCAGAAGTAACCAAATCTCTCCTCAGTGTCGTCCTAAGTTTCAGAAGCCTAATATATACCAAAGGACTCCTGGAAAGATTATTGACCAGAGAGAGAAAAACTCAGACAGTATAATGCTGCTTACCAAGCTAAAATGATTCTTCTGAATAAGATTATTTTATGGCAAAATTGGCTGAAAGGCTGAAGAACCTCTTTCTTTCCATGGTCAGAGACTTCAGAATTAATTCAGAAATATTCTTTAAAATATTAAATAATAATGACAGGAGACTTCTCAAACAGTTTTGTCCAAAATCTGGAATTATTTTTGCATTAGAGTGCTTCCAAGTATAGAGAACCAAAGAAAGACACAATTCCAGGAATGTAGAGGGAAAAGAGAAGAAAATATGAGATATTTATGCAGGTGAAATTTCATACTGTGGATGCAGGAGCAGCAGGAGGAGCTGGGGACTGGTACTGGTACTCTTCCATGGGGCTGCATGCTTCTGGAAAAAGACAATTGTCTTGAGGTTCTCCCTTATGTCAGCTGGCTCAGATCTAAATGGCACTCAGCTTTCTGAGGAGGAGATGCTGCTCTATCAAATGGAAGATGTTGAAAAATGCTGAAGTGAGTAGGATTCCTTTGGAAGACTGTATTTTTTTTTCTTCCTACTGGGAAATTCTTTGATAATTTTACATGAAATAATGATTTTTGAGATCTGGTTAGTCACTCTGGTTTCCATAAATCACTGAAAGCATGCTCTATTGATATGTTGTAGTGTTCATTTTTAAAAATGAAATGTAATTTGCTAGCAAGTCATACTGCTTAACACAAATCAGACTGTAAACATTTACAGTGGTTTTTTTCCCCAACCACACTGAATAATAATATTAAATGAAATTGAATTAGTTAGACTAGCTGTGCTTCCATAAAAAGGTTGTCACAATTAAAATTCACAATTAGCCTTCCTCATTTTTCTGTAGCACTGCTTGAAAGCATGTCAAATCATTGAATATTTTCAGTTCGAAATCCTTAACTCTGTGACATTTTTTCATAGTTTTTTTCTTCTGTTTGCAATAACATTTTGAAATTTTAACAACCGGAGTGGAACAGAGCATGGCTTACAACTAAACTGGAGTGAGGAATTAATAAACCATCTGCTCTTTCATTGAAGATATTGGTGAAATTCATATATTGTAGTTCCCAGATCAAGGATAGGTATACATTGAATATATCGTACAATTGTAGTTGGATTAATTTTTTTAATGTGATATAGTTACACTTACACAGTCTACCTATACAGCTAGTTCAGGGAAACAGAATTCAATCCAGTTAACCAACTTAAAAAACAAATTTTTCTCATAAGTCTTTCAAATTAGATATATATAGATACATGACTAGGACACGTTGTATTAGAAATATATTGAGGTTATACAAGGGGAAAAAGGAAAAAGTAGAACTCACAAGTGTGACGAAAATGGATTATTATGCATTATTTTGTATATTGAGTTTGATCTCTTTTATACATTAGTTACAGAAACAAAGAAGTATAGAATTAGAAAGCAGAAGATAAAACTGCAGAATAGGAAAATAGAATGATTATAATGTGTTTATCTTCACAGCATCTGTGAAAATCTTTGTTGCATTTTGTTGCACATTTATATACTACAGTGACATTTGATGTGCTCAAAGCATTCATTTTGTGGTGATATCCAGTCTGGGTACAGTAAATATCCTACCACATAAAGAAAAGTGTGATAAGGCATTTAAAGGCAGAGCTATTACATAGTAACAGCTGCTTTGCCTTCTGGTGATAAAATTTATAAAAGAGTTCTGCTGGTTTCCTCTGTTTCTATTGTGCCAACATTAGTCCTTCCACTTTTGGTATATGACTTGAAAATGAACAAAAACGGTGCAATTTCCCAGTAATGCATGTTGACAATTCTACTAAATTATATGTGTACCTGGATGCTCTGGAACATGGTGGTAACGGACACTTTTCCCTTAAAAAAAGGGAGGAAAAAGTGAATTGAAACTTATATACTAGAAAAATGGAATTATCTACTCATATATTTAATATACTGCGGTTGAACAGTACAGTTATACATATAATATAAAATATTACTCGTTTATAGCTCCAGACACTAATTAACAAATGTTCTATCCTTTTCAGTAGGCCACAGATCCCAAACAGCTTTGAAATTTTGGGCATTAATGTTTTTTACTTACCTGTCAGGGCTGCAAGCGAGATACCAAAAGCAATTCTCAGTATTAATGATCCAAAATCTGTCTTCATCAAACCTAACATCAAGATGTAACTCTCTGATGATAGTATCTGATATAGAATTTAGTCAAATATATTAAAATGCAGCTTCATTTTTCATACCACATTCTTTCCATGTACACTAAGACAGTTAGAAAGACTTAAACACAATAAGCAGAATATTCAATTCTGGAGCTGCATGTACAGCTGAAGAAGTAGGCTGGCTCTTACTATCTGCTGCATAACTGGGCTCTTTTTGACTCTTCCCAAGAAAATGTGTTGGAGTCGCTGAGACACTTTTATGTTCCATTTAACCTATAAAATTTTATAACCCTAATAATAAACAATAACAACATTTTATGTTTGAGATTGGATACATTTAATGCTAGTCTTTAACAAAGACAGCATGTTGGTCTTTGTTGGAGTCAAGGTAGGAAAACAAAGCCATAAGTTTTACACGTTTCTTTATTACACACATATTTTTGATACATGTGTATTTTTGCTTTGTGCAGAACAAAACAAAACAAAACTACAAAACAGCAGCTTTGAAATGGATTGACTTTTCACTCTTGATGAGCTGGAAATATGTTTTGTTTTGAAATTGTTTCCTGTGTGTTATCTTGCAAAGTGCAGTACTTTCTTCCAAGGTCAAAAAGCTCTGCTAAATTTAATAAATGCTATCCACTGTGGATGTTTCTGGTGTAAGTGGCACACTTATTTGTGCTTCCATAAGAGTAAAATGACAGCCATTTGTTTTCTAATACATGTCCAAAGTAACAGAGAGAAGTTAAAAAACATAATTCATGTACTATACAAAGTGATCATTTTGGTCACTAAGGAAAAGGCTTTCATTTAGCAAGTCAGAGCAAAATGAAGGGATCAGCAGAAGGCAAAATAGATTTGTTGAAGTGTTGAGGAATCCTGTTGACACCAAAAAGAATCCTGAATTATTGCTTCTGCACTTTCAGTTGGTAAGATCAATGCATTTTCCAACAGCTGTCCCCTTACTGCACTTAGACCATGAAGTGAATCTATATGAAACATATGAAACAATGATCTATCACAGAAATATAGGTGTGTTGTGTATGTACAGATTTGAACAAGATTTTGCAGTATATGGATTTTTTTTGACTGAAATAAAATCCATTTTGCAAGTGTGTTTAAAAAAACCCCAACAACTAAGTAGAAAAATTATTGCTTCTATAAAAGCATGAACACTATCAAGAATTAGACCTATTTTCCTGCTCAGGTAAATTTTTTTCTGCAAAAAGGCAATTTCTAAGTCTATCTGCTTTGATTTTGACTCTCCAGCATATTTCAGTTCATTGTAAACATATGTAAGTTGGGAGGCAGCCTGGGTTTTGGTCTGTCAGGTATTCCCAGCACCAATATGCCCCTGCTTCTAAGAGAACAATGTGACTCCAAGACAAGAAAGTGTCAGTCCATTGGGGACATTAAATAAGAAAACAATGTCTCATATTTCTTTTAAATTCTGTTTAACGCAGTAGCTCAGACTGAACCTGTGAGCTGTTTGTTGACACTCTACTGCAATGTTTCATCTGGACATACGGAAAGAATATTCCCAGGTATAGTTTGGTTATAATTGTTCCACTTCACTGCTGCCTTACTTCAGTATGCCTTACATTTCCCTTCCTCGCTTCATAGCACAGATCCAGAGCAACATCGGAAAAAAACAAATAAAAATAAAAATAAAAAGGTTAATTGATTTTGGAATTATTTAAAAGACTATGCCCAGAGAAAGGTAAACTTAATCTGAAAATAGTGGTGTCTGTAAAAACGACTTCAAGTGACAAACCTGCAAATACTATCTATGAAGCAGCAATTTTTATTACTTGTTTATACATTAGGGTTTTTTTTCTTTCTTACTTTTTTAAATTAATGATCATTTACTATTAGAAACTGAGTAGCCTAACTAATCAGCAATAGTATCCTATGAGTCAGATAGCAACTATAAAGTTACTGGAGTTGCATTAAGAAGAAAGAACTACAATGGCCTTGGCTGATATAATTATTTTTTTCTAGAGATTACAAATGTACTCAGCAATCAACACTATAAAAAAAACCTTTTCTAATGCCAAATTTTAACTAAAGAAAATACAAGTATATGGATACCATTCAAGTAGCCACGATGACCCCTTTGTCTGTCTGCTGCCACTCAGATTTCTTAATAGAAGCAATGATGGACTTGAAGGTAACAGATTCTGTAATTCTTTCCTGTCAAGTCCTCATCATATAAGATTTTAAAAAATAATAAAAGCATGTATATCCCTTAATGTTTGGAGTTTTTTTTTAATACTAAGTCCATGCAAGCCAAAGAATGCAAAACAGTTCTATTGGATATCTGCATTAAAATGAACTGAAATGCTTCAGTGATGTTTGCTTAGGATTTTGTTAATTCAAATTTGATTAGTAAGAGTTTAGTATTTCCAGGGCAAATTTGATTAAATATCACACCTTTTCTAATAAATTACAAACATTTTGGAGGGAAACACTGAAATTCCCAGGGCAGGGGATGTATGTACTTAAATTAACCTTGTTAAAGCATAAAGATCATTCAAGAGGGCCCTAGATTGACCACTTGACTGTTTCCTGTGGCTGTCTTCATGAAATGAAAAAGTAAATATTTTCCAGGAATGAATCAATATATTATATAAAAAAAATCCACTCTCTGAACAAAATCAGAATGTACTTACTTGCTCTCTACGTTCACTGGGATTGCTACAGTAGATTTTAGTCTGGGTAAGACCCTACAGCAGCATTACATCCTATCAAACATTTTTGAAGATGCTTAATTTTTGATTTACAGTTCAAGTCTGTATCATCTTTTTCTGTAGTCTACTTGATAGCAAGTTTAACAAGCTTATTCAATTCTGACAGTACCTTCAGGTGCTTTAGAAATTGAATCTCTGTTCAGCATGATACCTTAAAGCAGATGAAAACAGCAACAACTGAGAATAACTAGAACAATGCATAGAATGTCAAGATAATATTCATTTGTTGCTACAGGCTGAACTGACAAAAAAGATCAGTATTAGACAGGTTTTGTTCACAAGACGGTTATTAGGTCTTGTTCGCAAAAAATGGCGAAAGCAAAAATCTTCTGCAATGTCTTCTGTAAAGTCTCTGTTAGTACTACCTGAGGTTAACCTTATCAGGTTCACTTATGTTTGCCATGGGGTTTTACCCTAGTGCAAAAATACAGATCCTGTTTGTCCTACAAAGGCAAGAAGGAGAATAAATGCAATTGTTTTTTTCATCAGGCATGAGTACGAATAAATAAAACTTGGGAATTAAGGGGGGGAAATTTAAGTGGTGAGAAAGCTGGGAAGAAATTCAGTTTGCTTTATAGACTTCCTTCCCACCCCCAATAAGCAATATTTAAGCATTACTTGTTCTTTCTTACTCTGAGCAGAAATTAAAATGAAAGGAACTGTGGTGAGCATTCCCACTATCTGAATTTAGATGTAATTTGGGTACTTAAGCTTACTGTGTTGCTAAATCCAAGGAAGTTCTAGTGACTGTGTTGCTTAGGATTTCTAAATCCCCTCTGGAGACTAATGCTGTCACGTTTAAGTATTAGAGGAGAGGGGAACCCATCTTGGAAACTTTACCTTGGTGTTAAAATTATCGCCATGAAAGTCCTCCTTCATCTGTCTCATTGCACTTCAGGCTTGCCTGGTCCTTGGTTTAAGTTCAGAGCACATTGAGGATTGACAGCACTTCAGTCAGACTACAAAGGTTTGCCTCCAAGCTGATCCTTAGCCAAGTGCTGTGCTGTGCAATTCAGATGTGCTTCCAGTTTCTGGCATATCTCTGGCTTGTCATCGTGTTTTTAGCAACACTTTTGTGTCAAAACAATTCCCTAACTTAGGTCAACTGTCTCAAGGCAATTTTCAGAAACTTCATGTACATTGAAACAAGTGCTGTGTGAAATGCAGCCAAAAGGTCTCTGTAGATCATGGATGAGTAGGTCTTGTAGGCAGATGAAACTTGACATTTCAGACAATATTTGTGGCTGTATCATGATAAAGTGTTAAAATATTTTATATGGGTGATTTGAGGTGCATTTAACATCAATATTGATTTCTCTTAGAACATCTGGTATGTTCTAGGATCAAAACTCCTGTCTAACATCTGTGTTATGGTCTTAAATCCACTCTCTGCTACTAAAGGTGCTTATAATGTAAGTGGGGTGTTAGGTATCCTTTGCAAGTAATAGTTTTATTGTCTTGATTACAGCCTTTTTATCTGCCAACTCTTTTGGGGACTTACATTGGAGGTTTCATCATAATTGGCTACAAAGGAAGAAACCAAAAATCTTACATCAAAATGCCAATCCCACCAGGCATTGTTCATTGCAAGAATGGGGCAGAGAGCCCCAAATATTTTTGCATTTATTGGACTGACCAGATGTAATTTTTTAAAAAAAATCCTCAGCCATGATGACAATGATAAAATATCAGTGATGGTCATTGCTTCGTATTTCAGAATAAATTGGATTACCAAAAGAAAAAATGTTAGTCAGTTGTGGTTAGTAATCTACTTCTTTCTCCATCTATTCCCTGTGAGGCACAGAAAACAGCTTTTGTCATTCATCCAGAGGGATTGGGGCCATAATTTATTGATGTGTGGAAGGATCTTATTATTTCTGGTTCATATTTTATGGTTGTTATCGATACACTGTAAATAAAAATTTGTATCCTGGAAAATGAAACAGAAGGGATTTCTGGAGTGCTTGTAAGGTAGCAGAAGCATAGATCCCACTGCAAAAATTTGTGTTGTTTGCACAGATTTATCCTGTAAAGAGCAACAGAAACTCGTGTCGCATATCACAAAACAAATGAGATAAGGAGGAAAGCAAGCTTCACAAGGGCAGGGGCACCAGTCCTACCCAAAATATGACCTTATTGTGACTCAGAAGCAGAGTCAAAATGGCTGAATCCCTTGTAATTCCATATACAATTATGGTGGGACATGACTTCCTTAAAAACCCTTAAGAGGATTTCATGGACCTGAATGCAAGACCATTTTTTTCCAGCTACATTCAGTGGTCTAACAAATAATTTTGCCTTTCAGTTTGACTCCTGATGTACAGTCAAATGTAATTCTGTAGGATATGCATTGTGAGTGTTACAAAATATTGCAGCAGATCCTCCTGTCATGCAAATCAGGACGACAGTTGTAGCACAGCACATTTTATCTGTTGTCATGGCCACAAAACTTTTTTAAAACAGGCAACTAATTTTTCTTCTGCCTCCTGCAATAATCTACAGCTTCTGTGGTTATAAATTACTTATATTCCCTTTTTTCTTTCACTATAAAGTCTGTGCTACACATTTAAATACCCTGTGGTCGTCTCATAACATCTTATTTTATTTAACTTTGAGTTTCCTCATTCTTATTGATGTTCGTGTTTTATTTATTCACTTGAGTTCAATATTCTCAGTAAGGTGCTGGATCTTCAAAAGAAATCTTCAGTCACAACAGAGTTCAATCAAATCACATTTCTGCAAGTTGTCTGTCAGGTTAAAATTAAAACATTATACTTATCATCTTTGGATGTGAAATGGAAATGGGATGATTATGAAACTCCTTATGGAAGTTGAAAGCAGAAAGCTGATGATTTTTTAATTAATATTGTTCCTTTAAAATTATGATAACTTACAACTACCTGCTAGCCATGCACCTAAATTAATTTCCTGCACTTCACTTTTCTTCATTCCACATATACTTCAGAACACCCCCAACAGAAAGCTCAAGTGAGACAATATTGGGAAGCTGCTAAGAGATCACATTACCCTTTTTCTGGTAAAGCTGACAGATGAAGTGTTCCACTTTTTTCTGTGAATCCTCACGGATTTATTTAAAAGATTATGATCTCTTACTTTACTGCCTATGGAGTTTCAGTGCTGGAAATGTAAGAACACTGGAAATGTAAGAAGTTTTAGCACTTCTGTGCTGCATATCTGCTAAATTCATCAGTGACTCCAGGCCATAGCCTGTGACAGTTCGCATCCCTGTTAGTGAAATCTCATGAAAACTGGCACCTGCTCCTGAGCGTGAAAGACCAGTTTTTTCTTGGTCTAGTTTAATTTTCAAGAGGTAGCAGAGGTGAGACTCAGAACTTAAAAAGTGAGTGGACAGGGTCCTGGATAATATCATCTAGACTCCCTTTCCCATGAAAGGGTGGACTAGATGCTCTTTGAGGTGCTTTCCAAACTGAGCTATAGGATGATTCCATGATGAACTCTGGAAATGAGCTGATTGAATGTTGTTTTAAGAGTACTTGCTTCCACAGGCAATTATTTGAGTGAGTGCAATGGTTGGAATGTTTCATTTCTCATCCTTTTATGGGTGAAGAATTTTATCTTCCAATGTTTGCTGCATGCTATGGTCTTCCTGGTGCAAGAAAACCTGGAGAGGGACAACCACAGTGACTATAGAACTGGTGTGCAGAAGGGGAGAAGAGACTGAAAGAGCTGGGTTCGTGCAACTTAAAAATAGGCTGAGGGGGAATCTAATTGCTGTCTGCAAGTACATAACAATTTTAGAGACAGCAGACTCTTCCTGGAAAGGGACAGAGAATAGATTGCTGTGGCAAGGGAAATTCTGATTTAATTTCAGAAGAGCACTTTTCACACTGCGCCAGGATACCCAGAGAGTCTGTGAAACTTTTACCTTGGAATATATTCAGCACTTGACTGAATGGAGCCCTTGGCAACCTGATGTATCTTTGAAGTTTGTTTTGAGCAATGGGTTCAGTGACAGAGGCTCTTTCCCGCCTAGAAAAAAGTAAAGTATCTAGGGGTCCATGACCTTTTGGGTGTGAATGATCAGGTAATAAGTGTTTAATGTGTACTTTCAATATTTTCTGGTCTGGGACAACTTGCTAAGTGGTCACAACCCTGCATGGAGAAGACTATGCCATTCTAAATCAGAGAAACTCAGATACAGAATAACTATTTAGGTTCTAGATTGTTTTATTATGATAGAAAATTTTGACTTTTGCCAATATCATGCAGCTCTAAACAGATAATTAAGCAAACACAGGCCAATCCCCATGATCAGGTACTGCTATTGAAGTCAACAGAAATTAACAGGGTACAAAATTCTGGTTTAAAGAGCCCATTAAGTTCCAAATTTCATTACCTGAAGATAATGATTGCAAAGGGAAAACTAATCCTGATTGATTACATTCCCCAGAATACTTTGACAGTTTTACAGACGAGCTTTTATAGTTTCTAGGCTTTCAATGGCACATACCTTTAATTATGGATGTTTTGAAGTTATTTACCACAACTTAGTTGCTACTATTTTTATTATTAGTAGTAATTTTTCGTTTTCAGAATTCAGCAAGCATACAGGAAGCCTCAAAACTGGAGAAGATACAGGCACAGCAAAGAAGTCTATTTTCTGATTAGGTTTTTTTGCGGGGGGGTTGGTTGTTTTTGATGTGAATACCAAGAGATTGTTGTGAGTGAAATTTATTGTTCTCTGATGGCACTCTCCAGACAATAAAGGGAATAGCTTCTATTCTGAAATCAATGTTTGCAATTTTCTGCTTCTACTTCAAATACAAAGAAGACAGTCTTTTAATTCACAAAACCAATTAACAGACATTTCTTCAATTTTGTTCATTCGCTTGTACTTGCAAATAGCACTTTATTTTTGTTTGTTAGATTAATTTAAATAAGAGTAGCTGTTTAATTTGAAGATTTTAAGTGTAGGTTGTCTTTCTTAGGATAAAAGAAAAACTTTCAAAAGTGTCATGATAAAATACTTTTTATAAATCTTTCTGCTGATCACAGGCCATGTATTAGAATTGCACTAGTTCTCAGATACATTTTTTTAACAGATACTTAGGCAGCATAAAATGGTTTAAATGGATCTGTCTATGATGAAGCTGAGTGTTTACAGAACACAGCTAAAACTAGAATACACTTTTCACAATTTTTCCAATGATCTATGCCCTTAATAATGTTGTTTCCACATTTCAGCTTTTCTTAAAAAAAAAATCAACCACAAATCAAGACTACACACCCTCATTAGTCTTTGAATCTTCAGCCTAACAGAGATAAAACTAGAAATTTATTGTTTTTGGTAGAGAACAATGAATCTGTTTTTTAATACAGTGATGGGTCAAGGCAACTAAGTAAGTTGCTGGACTAAAAGATATTTGGAATAGCTGAAGAAGTCTTCTTCAGAGACAGCATATTTTGATATTTACCAAATCTATGAGGCCTGTCTGTTTTGATATGAAAGATTTCTATAAAGTATTTCTAAGGTAATGACAACACCAATAAAGCTTTCATGGGCAGTGAGGTAAATGAAATTATTTATTGAGAGGTGTATATATATGTATATATACACATGTTTATATATTGATAGTCTTAAATAAAGAGGTGGATAAAGTCTTTTGCATTATAGAAGGACATATTTAAAGACAATTTCCTTAGGGCTTTCCCTAGAATAGGACCTCCAATGATTTCTAGGTCTGCAGTTGCGTGAGCAGCTGACCTAATCAGATTGTTTGCTTTGTTGAAGGATGAAGGTCTCATCCTTCTTTCCTCCATACATCTCATCTCTCCCACTCTTCCCATAAGGGAGCAAGAAGAGTTATGAGAAGGATCTATTAGTTTTGATTACAGCAAGGTGATAAAGCAGTTGATGGTGTCTAGTAGAATTACGTACTTAAGATGCATGTTTGTTCTTGACTTTAACCATTTATTTCTACTTAAGAATGTCCTGACCTTTTGAAGGAATTTTGGTATAGATGGCAGACAGGTCTAGGAGAAGTAACTGGAAGTCAGTCCTTACTATCCCAATCCAGTGTTATATTTGGCACTACATTATTCTGCTGAATAGAGCTTGAAAGGACAGGGATAAGTTTGGGCCCTCTCACTTTTGGACCATTATAAACTAGGGGAACATGGCCAGGATTGAAAACCTGTCTTCATTGAATCCAGCAGCAAAACACTCCCTCAAGCTGAGGTGCTGCAAGCTCTGCTCAGTGATAGAACAAAACACACAGGTCTAGGTTTAATACTCTGTTAATCTCAGTGCACTGCTCCAGACTTGGCCAGGCAGAATCTCATCTCCCTGCATTTGGTAGTGCAGAAGCAAATGCCTAGAAAGGCTTAGAAGGGAAAACTGTGACCAGACATAAAAAAGGCTAGTATATATTGATATAACCTCCTGGCACTCAAAGCATGAGACAGCAAATGGGATGAGGAGGTCTGAGAGCAAGAAGGCTTCAGACTGTCCATAAGGGTATTGTTGAATTCCTTTTTGGAGCACGCCATATAATGACACAGTAGAGTATCATAAATGTTGAGATCAATGTGCTAAGTGTTTGTTGAAAAGTCTGCATTTCTGTCAGAATCACTGAAGCTGTTCATATGCTTTTCAACATACTGCTTTAGACTTCGATATCACAGTTATCAGAATGGCTTCTAACTTTTAAATGTTATTCCCTTGAATTCTCAACTAGGAGGCTAGCTGGTAGTAAGCAAAGGAGGAATTCTGTGCAGTGCTGGTTTTTCCATGTTGAGTTCTTTCTGTAGTTTTACACCTCCATTGAAAGAATTTATAGGTGAAAGAATTGTTTGTTTACCTTTCTTGCAGCACAACATTTTTCAAAACTCTAGTTTAATTCCTGGTTTTATAAAGCAAGAATCTTTGCAGATAAGAATAATTAACAAAGAGAATCACAAAATAAAATCTAATACATGCGAACACTTCTCTTGAACCCCAGTGACAGACATTATGCTTTATCCCTTTTCACTCGACACACTGTAGAACCATCTAGGATATAGTTGTGTCAGGAACAAGACTAAATGACTTGACATATGTTATGACATGGTTTGTTTCACTTCCTGCATGTCATGGAAATTTTGTAATGGTCTCCCCACCTCATGCTGAGATACTGTTCGGGACACTGCATAAGGGAAATGCAGCTGAGGGTAAAGCCATGGAATAACTGAATATAACTCTGATCTGGAGCCTGGAAGATGTGGCTTTATAAATATTTTTCTCCTAAATGTTTATAAACTGTTTATAAACTGTTTATAAAAGTAGACTGCCTAGCTTGGTAAAGCAGGAAGTATTATATTTTTATATATTTATGTTTAAAATTCAAAGGCTAATAGAGGTTTGTTACTACAGGAAACTTAATTGTTCTAAATTCTAGATACTGTAAAATTTTAATCATCCCTTAGTTAATGTGAACTTGAAGCTTTAAAATAATAAAACTTTCTGTTTGATTTCGCATCATTGCTATTGATGATAATAGTTTTATTTTGTTTTTCTTGGAACTTTAAAAGCAATGATGGACAATACCAGGCACATAAGTTGCCCCTCCACTTTCAATAATAAAGTGAATTTGCTGATGATCATTAGTTATCATTATCTTCAGTACCTACCGGTGCAGCAAAGAGCTGACTTGAATTTCAGCACGAGTAAAGAATGATAGATCTTCTCCATTAAAGACAAGCTAGAAAGAAAGAAAGTAGAGACTTTCTCAGTCTCTTTCTTGTCCCAGGGAGAGAAGAGTCTGTGCAAACCTTGTAATAAATACAAATCGCCTCTTTTGCAGTGCTGCTTCACCTGTGCCAGCCAAGGCCTCTGCCAATGCAGGGAAGCTGCAGTCAGGGAAACTTTTCTTTCTCATCCCTGCAAAATAATTACTTTGGGAGGCAACACAAGCACACTGTGGACATGCTATCTGGGACTTACAGTCCTTCTGCCACAGGTAGATTTATAAGCCCATAGAGACTTTCCTGTAAGGTCTTAAGGGTCGTAAATCCTGTGTGAATTCTCCAATCAGTTACAATCATGCTACTGGACACAGGACTTAGCTGCTGTTGTGGTACTCTGTGCTACATGTTTGAGAAGTGCAGCGTGAACCTGTCTGGGAAATGTTTTGCACCCCTTTAGTCCAGGAGTGTTTCTTCACACTCTGTAGTAAAAAAGCCAGGGTGTCTGCTGAACCAACAGCAGCTTCTAGGCATGCCTTGGACCTTACGTGAAGCTGCCATGTTAGAGGGTGTGACTTGGTCCTTGTATTATTATCTCATCTCTGTTGCTTACTTGTGTAGGGGGTCTCATTTACCACACCAGAACACTACCCCCAGCCACTGCTCTGGCTTATACAGCTGCTTTCAGCCCTGCAGCACTTGAACTCAGTATTTAGGAGCAAAGACAAAGCAGAGGACACAACTATATGTATTTGATTGCATCAAATAAGAGAAAAGTCTTCTAATTCTTGGTGGTAATAGTGACTGAAAGGACCTATTTGGAAGTATATTTATGTGTTAGTATCATTATGTTTCTACCCTTAAAAAAATATTAATCTATTATACTAACTGCAGTTGTCAGCAAATTTGTAAGGTGACAAAACCCTACTATCTAGTGAGATAGAAGGGAAAAAGTGAGGTGAAGGATAAGGAAACCAGACAGAATTCTTCTGAAACCATATATTGAGAGAGTATTCCTACATATAACAACATAGCTTCTGGAAGACAAGCTTGCAGTTCATACAAATATGTAATTCCAAATGGGTAACCATAATCTAATGATACTTCAGCATGAGCTGAAGGTAACAGATCACATAAAGGCTGTGTAGTTCATGCTGTAAGGATGTGCATTTGATGGTATATATGCTGTCCAGGACTTGTAGGTGGTCAGAGCTTGAAGATGAAGAAGAGAAAGAAGAGATGAGTTCTTGTCCTGACATGAAGAAAGGACATAGTTTTAAAGGCAGGACATGCTCTTACAAAACATGAGACTATACTTACCTCAAACTTGAGTAGAACATGCAGGCCAGGAGTTTAGTTGCTGTAAATATAATTTCAAGATTTTAAAAGAGTAATACACATTTACTGTGGCTGTTCCTTTGATAAAGCAAAGCAGTGTCAGCAACAGCTGGAAGTAACCAGAGGAACTGATTTGTCCATTGCCAGAGCAAAGCTGTATATCTGACAACTGTTGATTCTTATGCTGTCTCACACGTAAAGAATGTGGGTGAGGACAAACCCCCAGAGAAGCAAGTGTTCTCTGACACAGTTTCCCCAGTCCCCAGCCATGGCATGGTTGCTCCCATACCCAATCAACTCCTCCAAATGTGTGAGTCAACATACACGGGCAGTGGGAACGACCACAAACTCACGGCTAGAAGTCAAAGAGTAAATTTGTTCCTATTAGCTTTCTAACCAAGGTAACTCAGTCCAAGCTAGACCACTGGCCTACTGTTCACACAGACTTATCAAGAATTATTCCCAGCTGCAAGGCCACTTCAGTGTTCTACATTCCAAATTGCCATTGTTCTGCTTTTAAGCCATTCCTCCCAACATCCTCCCATCCCTTCTGGAAAATTACAAGAAACAGCAACAGAGAACATCTTTGTTAATAGGGAGAGAAAGTTCCCGTAAAAAGTATGTTTCATAATCTGTTCCTTATAAAAACATAAAAAAGAAGAATATTTACCTAAAGGAAAATAAACAAAAGACTTTTCAGAGTTTCATTTGTTCATGCTTTACGAGTTTTCTCCACTCTCTAAAATACTGAAAATAAACTTAAGTCTATCAAGTCTACACTTACCTTGTTCTCCTGGCTTTGTAAACATGTACATTGGTACCTTTTGGTTTGGCTATAAAAGAGCAGTAACAACAATCTGTTAATTCTATAAATCTTGTAAGTTTTATCTAACACAGTCTATTTTAAATATTATTAATCAGATGCAAATAGTTTGTTTTCAGTTGAAAAGTATGTCTTTAATTAGTCTCTAAATCTTCAATTTTCTTTCTTCAATTTCTTGTTAACTTCCTTTCTTTCTCTGGAGCTGGTTTGATTTTTGACATCAAAAGATTCAAGCTTCAAAGAGTCAGTGGGTCAGATTGTTTTACACACACACAGCTGTCCCTAAGGTCAGTTTCATCTTTTAGACTTCTGCCTTCTACTACAAAGCACAGATACTTGGAGACAGTAGTCTAATCTCCATTTTGCATAATGCATTACTGATAAGACTGAAAATGAGTTATTTGTGTTTTATACACTAATCTCTTCATCACAGAGCAGTGAAATGCTTGAGATAAAAAGGTTGTGGAACACAAGTACAGAGCTGCCCAGGGAAAAAAAGTGTGAACAATTCTGCAAAAGGAAAAAAAGTGATGCATAAGCTGAAGATCACCCTTCAATCACCAACAAAGAGAAAGTCTCCTAATATGAAAAAAGCATAATTAATTCATCAACCAGCACCAGAATTTGGAGACTGTTGTGAAATATGCAAAGAACTCAGAAAGGACAAAGTGACTTCTCAGAACTGTACAATAAGTATATCAATCGACAAAAGACATAGCAATTAAAAATAAAAAAAGAGAATATTAAAGAAAGAAAATGTTACAGTGCTATTTAATATATTTTGAGAACAGGAATCTGGCTGCTTCTAATGAGATGGCAAGAGAAGAAAATGCATAAGTAATTTGAAAGGATGAAAAAAATGACACAAATATCAGACTTCCCAAATAATATCAAATATAGTGTGACTGTGTTTTTAGCAATGGATTTATTAGATGTGCTATAGAAATTTTTAACTATTCAAAAAATATAGTTTTACAAAATGTAAAAAAAAAAAAAGGAAATATTATCAAAATTAGATTGCAATGGGTAACTCTGGAGATTTGGGGCTTTCTCCATGAACAGTATCACACAGCATATGGCAGAATACCTGCCAAGTTTCTCATGCAGCTGAATTGCTGAGAATGTAGAGAATTGCTTTCCCAGTTCCTTCTGTTCCTCTTATCTGAGGAAGAAAATTTTTTATTTCCTGGTTTTCAAGCACAGCTCCATAATGGTCCACCTGCCAAATATAGCCAGAATCTGATGCTGGGGTCCTTGGTAGCACATCAGTCGGGACACTGAGGAACAAATTTCCAGCAGAGCAGGGCTTCTCAGCATCACATTAGGCAGCAGCTGGACAGTTAACCAGCCAAAACCCTTCCTGGCAGAGAAAGCTTCTCAGACCACTGCTGACACTGTCTCTTTCTCACAGAACACTTTGGTGTTGATGGACTGATATATTCTGTGAAAAAGCCATTATATCAGAAAATTTTCTGCCAATACAAATTCCCAGTCAATATTCTGAGTGGCATAAACATGGGTTTAAACAGGTGTGATGGACAATGTTACCCATAAAAACACTTGGAAAGAGAGAAGAAACAATGAGAGTAATACTTTATAAAAGAAAACAAGTCAAATACGTATTCCCCAAATATCAAGACTACAACAACCGGCTGGGAAAAAACAGGCAAAACATTTATTGAAATGATCAGCTGTGCATTGTGCTACCAATGGAGACAACATTTGAAAAGGGACAAACTAGTGTTAACCGATACAATGAGCTCCAGAAAATTCTTACAAACATTGTTGATCTCCTGTTAAAGGAGAAAAATTTATTCTATATAACAGGGACAAGAATGACACGTGACCAAATATTTCACTACCTTATTTCCATTCTAATTCTCTGTTTGCTATAGTTGATTCTGGTATCAAAAACCCAGAGCGCAATAGAAGAATTGTGGCTGATATTTTATTATGATGAATTTGCATTGAAAGAACAATATTAGTTTTAAGAGCTTTGTTCCTTTTTAACAAGGTGGTTGCCTGCTTTGAGTCACTTCTTTGTAGCTGAAATATCTGTAGTAAATGAAAAAAATTTAACTTCATAATTCACATTCAGTTAAAAATTTTCTCTATCACTTTAAACTGAAGAAATAGACACAGTATAAAAAATTTTTTAAAAACATTACATAAACAATCCTTGTCTGTTATATTTCATGTGAGAGGAACAAATTAAAAATAGTTTGGAAAATATTTTTTTTGGCAACAGAAAACTTGCTTCTTATTTGCATTCACCATATATTTTAAAATAACTAAATCCTGTAGAAAGTCATGATTTTCATGATTTTGTGGAGTTTCCAGACCTTTGCATGCTATTTTTTTTTTTTTTTTTAAACAGTCCTCTACTTAACTGGCATGGTCTCCCTCATCATCAAAACTACTTACAGGAATGTGACTGAGAAATAATTTACAAGGTCAAATGGAATTAAAATTAATCTGGCTAGATTAGAAATCTTTTTAATTTTTTCCTATGAGGAATTTAGAGCTTTGGCGGTTTTTGGGGTATCTGCATGAATATTTTCCACTTCTCAAATCTTTGACATTTTTAAAAATTGCTTTGTTCCCTATGCATAGTATGTTATAATTTCAACTATAAATGAGATTCTGTTTCAGTAAAAGTCCAGATTTATTTGTTAGCAGATAAATAAAAGTAACTTAAACATGGTTTTGTAATATCAGCAACAAAATATTGTGAGTTTGAGTGCTAAAACACAACAGTTTTTAAATTCAGCCAAAAGAGACACAGGGTATTCAAAATCAAACAAGGAGGGTGCCTAATTCCTCACTAGGTTTTTCTTCAGGGTAAAATGCATGGTGCCTCTATTAGAAGACATAAACTAGATATTATGAAAAACAATGAAAATGTGTGTTATCTGTTCAGTTCTAAAATTTACTTCATCAGCTGACACAAGTTACTCAAATGAACTTTTAATTGTTTTCCCTAATAAGGATTTCACTTAGAAAATCTGGAAAAGCTTTATTGTTCCAGAAAGTAATGAAAGATGATCTGATGAGACATGAAAAAAGACATAGTGTAAATTAATATTTTTGTATTACAGCCTAAAATATATTTCATCAGTCAAAGCAGTCCTAGCAGATGGATATAACCATAAAACAGGGCAAATTTCTGTTATTAAACAATTTGGTAATTGGCTTGCTATTTTTCCCCTGCCAGAAGAGTCATAAAAATACAAGATTCTTATTATAAAAGATAGAAAATGGCAATACTAAAAATACACTCACCCTTGGTATTCCAGATAATCTGCCCTTCACTGGACTTTATCTCTGCTCCTTTCCCTAGGACCTCAGGAGTTTAGTGATGGTTTCTCCCAAAGAATTGTTAACCTCTACACCCTGTGTTAGGAATTGGAGGAACAGAGACCTGGGACCTGAGTTATCTGCTCACCTACTTCAATTCCTGACATATTACACAATAGAAAAATGGTATTTTCCTCTCATCAGACTGAGTTTTCCAGTACACCATGGTAAAAGCATCACATCTTACCAATACAGTTGCAGTTTCTGGTCTCTGGGATGTTACACAACTGAAAGTCTCCTGGCCTTGTTTTTGTTTTGCCCAAGAGCAGACTGCACTTGAATTACCCTGTGACTGATGATCCAAGCAGAGTGAGGACACAGCTCTGTGTGACATGCCCAAGGACACGTGCAATGAAGGGACAGTGTCCTTCACCAGACAGTGGGGTCTGTCCCCATCAACCTGTTACAAATTTCCAACCTTTTTTCAGTCTTGCCTCTGCCCCATGTTATGGGCAGCCAGTGTGCATGTAGTGAGTTGCCCAGCACTGTACCACACTAAGCACAGAGCACTTGCTGGGAGGGAAGGCACCTCACTCCTGCATGGCATCACTTAGGAGGTCACCAATGAGAAGCCAAATATCAAGCTGCCACTGTCACAATACAAACACTACAGAATAAATAAAAATTAATTTAATGGATACTTCATCTCTGCAGCCTTTCCCTAGTCAGGACCTAGTACAGTGAAAAAGAAAGGAGGATGTGTAGAGAACAATTCTGTTCAGCCATCCAGCTCAGGTTCAGATTTGGAAAGGGAGAATATCTGCAGATCTTAGGTCCATCACATGCTATATACGACAGCTCTTGTAACAAAAGATTCTCAGGGCAATATCATTAACTGTCCAGGAGCATCTTAAGTGAACTTCAGTGCCCTTTAATCTCTCTTGCTCTCTTAATTTTGCTTGATAGCATAGCATATAACAGCATACTTCTCTTCAATGTGAAGTTTACAGAAGTTTTGCATTGTACTATATTAGGACAATTTATTCGAGCCACCCCAATAGGGAAACAGTCTTTCAAAATGTTAATATATAATAGATTGGCATTCAGATTTAACTTTTTTCCAAACTTCAAGTTGAAGTATATATATATATTTCTTATTGAAGTGTCAAATTATTCAACAGGCACCCATCACTTAACAGGACAAGGATTAGCACAAAGTGATAGTTTGGCAAACAAGTGTTTGGAATCTTACACTGAGTTTTCAAATCTAAATTGGGTCACACCACAATCATTTCCACTCCTCAGTAAATGAAGAGCAGAGGGAAATATTTTAATGAGATTACAATTATGATCTTGCATAAAAACTAAATCCTTGTCTCCTGCTTGCAGTTCCATGAACCAGAAGCATGAATTAATTGAACTATACTTGCACATTTGCAATTAGTTTTGATTACTGGAAGAACCAAAACCAGATTCATGTTCTTAACTTGGAATCTGGGGGAAACAATGTTCTAATAAAATACCACTAATCCTTTTTAATGAAGGTTGAGAGGTTCAAGGCCTTGTTTTCAGAGTTAATATCAAGATTGAAGTAACACATTATAATTAAATTTTAAATTCCTACTGGAGAGTGAGGGGTTAGTATTTTCACAGTGTCATCTTTATTGTTATGAAACAAAGGTAGAAGAAAATATTTTTATTAGTAAAACAATATATACTGAGATTAGTGAGTCATCTGAAAGCTCATAAAATTAGTTGCCATAAACCAGATTAAATTTAATGCAGATTGTGTGTGTTTCTTGTTTTTATAGCTATCTGATTTACATTTTCTTTTCTTCTTTTATATTCCTTCAAAGTAATGTTTTTTGCAAGGTTCTGAGTTAAAAGCTGTAGTCATTTTTATTATCTTTTTCTATGAAGAAGGGACAGATGCCTTAATAAGGAATGGACAGCTGGTTTATATACAAAAACGCACAATCAATTTAGGCTACCATTTAAAAGTACATAAAACAGCTGTATCCTACTAATGAGTTTTAATAGTTTTGTATCTTGAGCATCATACTATTTGAAATATTGATAATTAAATGTGCATTTTGTTAATGAAATCTTTTGCTTGAATCATTAAAACAAGCAACTTGCACTTTTTTGTAAAATCTTCTCAGACATGTTTGGAGAGTTGTTTTGTTTTGGCTTGGGTTGGCAGTTTTTATATATCTTTTAAAGTTATTTTAGCTTTCAAAATATTATTATTCAGTATTGATTTGTCAACATTTGTTTTTTTTCAATTCTGTCACCATGTAGCAGTTGTTAGCTGTTTTCCATTCTAATGTTGCCCTTGATTCCCAGAGATGAACTCAAAAAGCACAAGAAAGGTAATATAGCCATTGAAATACATGGAGAACATACTGGGGAGATGGGCTGCTAAAAAGCTTATTTTTTTTATTTCCCTAATAAAAATGTGATTATATGAATAACAAAATCTTTAAGTTAATCAAACAGAGGGATATAGATTGGGTACTAAATCAAAAAGAATTTTTATTCTCTACATTGGAAGCTCTTCTGTAGTGAACTCAGGTTCCAAAATTTTGTATTACAGACAGAATGAGTGAGTCTGGCACCATCAGAGAGAAACACATCCAGACTATATCTTGGCAGTCTGTCACATATATGGTTGCAGCAGGGGTAAGAGGTAGACTACTTTGGCACTGGACAGAAATTCTTGTGAGCTGGTAGCCCCTGCCTTTTGGCAGAGACATTGCATGTTGTCACAGTAGCCTGAATTTTTGCTTGAAGGCTGAAAGAACCAATATACCCATCATGGGTGTCACTGATAGACAAATTGAAGCAGGTTCAGGTAGCCTGAGCACCCATACTCAGCACTGAGCAGAAATAAATATAGAAGTGGTCTTTAACCACATCATCCCATCTGTATGAAAAGCTGGAAAGTACTGGTGTTCAGACCAACTGTATTTCCTGACAGCCATTCCTTAATCCACTAGCAGAGACAAGCTGATAATGAATGCCCACTACTCTTTTAGTGCCTCAAGTATGGCAAGAAATTTGCTTGCAGACCTGAGCTATCCCTCAGCTGTTTCTACCCTTAGTGTCCCTGGCTCTCCATAGAGTCCATATCTTTTCCTTACACACATATCAATGTCCACATATGTCAACCCCCTCTTGCAGTGAGTTAAGAACCACTTCCTTTTTCTTTAAGCTCAAGAGCTTCTTTCACCTTTCTACCCCTTCCCCTCTTTACAGAGGTCTTCTCACAGCATATTCTCTCACCTAGGGACATCCAGCATTTGGATCTCTACTTACCTTAGTTATGGCAGTGTGACAAACAGCACAAGAGAATTTTGTTAGCTCTAGCAATGACAGCTTTAAAGTCCTTTCAAAAATAAATAACTTCCAGTTTTTATACTGTTTATTTCTACTGGATTTAAGATACCATATTTTCAAAATTAATCTGAAAATGCATGTAATTAGTTAATTTAATTTCAAAATTAAGGAGGATGGATGATTTAAAATAAGTTTGCTATATTAGAAAATGAAATTTCATAATTGGGCCACTTCTTGGATCAAACAGGGTAAGTATATAATTATTTTTATAGTTCCTCATTAGCTAGGAAACGAATGACTCCCAAATCACTAAAATTACTGTCTCATGGCAGAGTGTGACCTTCAGTATCACCATAAATTCAATTTTCTCTTCATTATCACCTGTTTACTCTTCTAACTCAAGTTAGCTAGAGTGGAATATTTACATAATATTTTTACCTCTCTTACTGTTCCAGATAAGGTCATAATTACACTTCAGATATAAATCTCCAATCATTCTTATAGATCATGCTTTGCTTCACACCAATATCAGAGAATGCAAATTTGACTTCCTTGAAATTAAACTGAGGCATATAGACAGCAAACCTAATGAATTCCAGCCAACTGGCTTTCAATAAATAGGGTCAAAATATTTTTAGAGAGAGTCTTCCTAAAATACACACATTAAGGATACATGGTCACACCATTTTGCTTTACAGCACCATTTCTGCTGTACTGCATTGAGTGTTGGTGTGGATGTAGGTGAACTCAATCCAAATCAAAACTATGGCCTGGGGCATGGGTGTGAGCATACTGAGGAATATGTTGAAGGGGAAAGTTTGGACCTATGCTTAGAGGATTCAAGTGGCTGGACTAAGTATGAATATGGACTATGTTTATTCAGTCAAAACCTGTCCCTACTTACCTCAGCATGTGGGCATAAAGTTTTCATTGCTAAGCTCTTCTGAGCTGTTCTTGACAGGAAAGGATACCTTCATCCTTCCCAGGCTAATACCTAAACAGCTTTATGCACATAAAATGAAAGTCCCAGAGAATGTCTTTGCTGATACAGAACACCTTATGGTAATCACTACTTGAAAGACAGAAATCATCACTGTAAACCACACACCGATACATGAATTGCATCTATATTATACATTAAGTAAAATTAGGTAGTGCATTCAGTATAGAGTATGAAAAAAGATCCCACTAGTTTTAGACAGCCCTACCATGGCATCTCTCTTTGTAGGAATATAGATTTAACTAGCAAAACAGAATAAAAATGACTGTATCCTACCTGAACAAGGCAGTGAGGGACAGGAACGTCCAAGGAAATAGGTTTCTAGGGAAATGAAAGAGTGAAGTTCCTTAGGCAAAAGAGTGAATTGATTCAGGGAGAGAAAACAGTGCTGAGTATCTAAGATTAGCTACACAGTACTGGATGCAAAATCAATGCCTTTATGACATGCTATAGTTTTCTCTGCCTTCCAGGTTAGCCCCTTCTAGTCCCACAAGCAATAAATTACCTTTTTATTTTCTTTGTCACAAAGGACCACCTCATCAACTATCCCTCAGCTAATATTCTCTCAAATAACACCCAACTTTTATTCCAGGCAGTTTGGACTCAATGTTTTCAGCCTGTATTTAGTTTGGGAAGACGTTCATTTTGCTTATGCCTGAATAAGGGTTTGTGCTTCAGACAACTTGTCTGCATTTTTCTCAACAACATCAGAGGGTCTATTGCCTGAATATGTATTATTCCTCCACACAGGTCTTGCCTTACTTCAAAGGAAACAGCAGAAGTGCCTTATGTTGACACAGGTGGTATTAATGCTTGATATTGATGGTTAGCTTTGATGAATTGTTAAATTTCACAAACTTCATTACTACCTTGTAATTACTACATTTCTTCATGACTCATAAAGGATCAAGTAATTCTCTGGTGCTAGTTGTAATGGAAACAGACACAACTGAGCTATTAACAAGAATTTAATTCTCTTCAGCTTAAAAAGTTTTAAATACACCAGATGGATGAGGAAGGAAGAGGGATCAGCACCTGACTTATAAAATTTCAATTTTTTTTTTTCCTACTGACACATGCCCATGATTATCAAGAAACTAAACTAGTCTGGTTTTGAAAGAATCCCTTTAGTATCCAACAGATACTAAATTTTGGGTAAAAATTTACCCAAATTTTCAGGTAGTTCCACTAATGACATCCTGTATAAAAGATTCATTCCATTAGATGTAAATTTTAGTGAGAGAAGAAAGAAAAATTTTTTAATAAATCATCAACTGTACCTTATCATCCGAGAAAAAAGCCAGAAGAAGAGTAGGAAAGGTTCATATAATATTTTCCTATTTCCTTCCATCCTCTTAAGGTTTCTTACAATTAAGATTTTGGAGGTAAAGTTCCTTTTTGTCAGATAAACTTGGTCATTGAATGTATGATTTGACAAGGTGTGAAGCATGCCAGTTAACACATGCTAGCTGATAAAATTTTTTTTTAATATCCATTGAATGACAGCTCCTCAGGAGGAACTTGTAGGCTGTATATCCATTATAACTGAAATTGTCTGTATGTAGTTTCAAACCTTGATGAATAAGCTTGAAGACTTTATTACTTTCTTGGCCAGCTGTGCAAAGCTCCTTAACTGATGTCAGTTCAGAGTATCAGGGAGCTTATTTTTTGGAGGTACCCGACTCTTTCCAGGCATTGAACTGGGCCAATGAATTGTCCTTCAGTGATACTTGACTGTATGTTTTGTTAGTATTCTCCTTCTACTCTGCATGGAATACTTTGGCTTGAGATGTCCAGTGCAGCATTCCACTTGCTGCCTTGGGAAATGAAGCCTTTTATCTGTGTACCATAGCTAAGACTCCTGTGCTGAAGCCAAAAGTAATCCACTGGATATAGTTTAAAACACCTATACATTGGAAATGTGAATTAGAAAGTTGATTTGAATGGTGTTTAATGAATTTCTTAATGTATATTACGTTAAACACTGCAGTTAATATGTGAGTTGATTTTATAGCTGGCTTCTAATGAAGAGAAGAAAGCATAGATTTGTCATCAGTGGAATGAAAACTTATCTTGACTACTGAAATAACAACTAAATATAGGCTTGCTGACTTTATTGAAACACATCTGTTTGCTTTGGGTCTGAGAACAGTTAAAAATTATGAAAAAGAAGTGCCTGCTGAGAAATGGGTGAAAGCTATGCCTTTTCACAACTAGATCACCATATTCTTTCTAACACCAATGAACTGAGAAAACTGCATTACACAACTTTAATCTCCAAGAGATGCAACCTCTGAATCCATCTTAATAAAAGCCTATTAACACAAAATGTCATATTACATTATGCAACCAATGTGGGAAGGTATTAACATAGGGACACCTTATAGAGATTCTTGCAGAAGCCGTAAGCAAAATTGCTGCATCTAATTGGCTACTCAAATGGAATGTTAAAAAGATTCAATTTGCTTTTAAAATTAACACTGTTAGATGAAAGAACATTGAATAGGCTGCAAGCATGTCAATAACACAAGGTAAAGCAATATAGCTAGGGGATATCTTCAATTACATTTTCTTTATGACATCCCTGAGAATTTATCTACTATAAATTACAAAATATCAGCCCTGTGTGTGCCAGCTCAAACTCACATAAGAGTCTTCTAGGAGGAGAAAACCCAGTTTTCCCATTACAATTCTGGCAAATAAATGTTAAGCATTGGGTAATGATATTTAGAGACAAGAATATCAATAGTACACAGGTATTCCATAATAAATAGGGTTTCATAAAAAATTGTGTGTCTGAGTTTCAACTTTATAGAAACATTTTTATTTGTTTAGTTTTGAACAGGCTGAGTCTTTGTCTCTTCGTCTACATAATCAACCTGTGATGGCAAGGTTATACAATGCAAGAATATTAAACTTGTTTGCTCTAGTTGTTTAAGTGAGAGGGTAGTGACTTGCAGACCTGAGCATTCTTCCTTTCATTTCTAGCCTTCCTAAGAAACAAGGCAGTATCTTCTTGTGGTAATTACCTTGTTTGTAAATTAGAAGAAAGAGATGCAGCTGCAGAGAACTCCACAGGGTCTCTTATCTTTCAGTCAAATGTAATGTGGAACACAATTGCATTTGTGGGTATTGTAGACTATTTAAAAAGATATTGTGAAAATAAGAGCTGCAGTGAGTTTAGGCCATAAGACATACTTAAAAAAAGATAGGAGGGAGTCTCAAGATACAGAAAACAAAACAGCTGGAAGCAACAGGAATATGTTTAAGTCCTCAAAGTAAATCAAGTACTCAGTTTTTATTCCCATAGTCATATGAAGATCTAGGCAAAACTGACTTCTCTATAGATCAGAAAGCAACGGGTAAGTAAGTTTTCTTTCTTTCCATCTGCATTTTAGAAAGATTAGGAGATTAGCTGTGTACTGAGAAAGTGAATGTGCAGCTGCTGACATGATAGAAGCACTATTATCTGCTGATTTACCTGTAATATGCCCATCAGTGGGCCTATCATTGTGTGTTAGAGCATATGCTCCCTGGTTTATGGGTATATTTATGGCTTAATGTGGTTTCTCTTTTGTGTTCACAATGTCTGCAATGGTGCCTTGATCCAGGACTGGATAAAATTGCCAGAGTGCCCCTCAAGTAAATTGGGCCTGTTGAAGTTTAAAGGAGACTGCTCTTTCTGAGGAAGTCTAGAGTGTGGAGTTCAGCCTGTGGAGGCTTCAGTGAACCCCGAACTTACACTGGAAAAGTGACTTGAGTTGTCTTTGGCTGTTTTGAGCTTTTCTCAGCATTAATTTCAAGTGAGAGGATACTTAGGTCTGCTTGATGCAGGCAGAAAGAGTTTCGATAACTCTGAAGGGCAAAGAGGTGAGGGAATCCCACCCCCACCATTTTTCTGTCCCACATTAATGATGCACATCATTCCCCCGAAAAAGTGGAGCATTAGGTACCAGCACTGTGATGTCTAGTCCATACAGAAGGCTAACTTTATTGATATTAGCTGACCACTCCACAGAACTCAGAGTTCAATGACTGACCACTTACTGTAAGTTCTTTTTACCTCAGTTTCTTCATAGTAAACTTGTCTTATCTAATCTTTTGATCTCTTTGCACAGCTAAATGTTTTGTGCCTTTCATTTATATCTAATCCAGAGATGACTTTGAACATCAGTAAAGAACACCTTACATTCTGAAAAATTAAACTGAAAATTCTCTTCTCAAACCTTTACAGAGAAATGGTCTGAAGAGATTTCTCATTTACTTTATAGAGCTGTGAACTCAATCAGAATAAAAGCTCCAGTGAGCTTCCTTCTAAAACTATTTTAAACTATTATCTCCGGTGTCAATGAGAATGACTGGGAGATGGGCTGTTAAAAACAAAGAATTGCCAAAGAATTTTAGAATCAGTGTACTTTCATCATAAAAACTTCTAGACAATATAAATATTTTTATCAATGTCTATTCATTACATTTTAAATTATGCAGAACAAAATTTGCTTTAATTTTTATAGATACTATTAAACATTTTGCAATTATACATATTGATTTTTCTTAGCAGATTAATCCAAGTTGTGTTTCACATTTATATTAATGATTTAACATAATATGAAAAGCCTTGGCCGTACATACAATGTGTTATCTGTTGTTCAATTATATTCCACATAACTTGTAGTATGCACTTATGGAGACGTGATTACAGATTCATGGCTTTCTGAATGCATATGAATGTATGTTTAATAGAAAAAATGCTAGTAATATTGAATTGAATAGTTAAATTTTAACTTATTTTCATAGCATAGGATTTAATTTGCCTTCTATGCAATATTTCATTTAGCTCTGCTAATTACAATACCATATGTAGCATTTAGTAAGAAATATTATAATTTCAACATCAGATTGAAACCCCTATTGCCACTTATTCTTGGGAGAAATAATGAAATGCAAATAGTCTCAGAGAAAGATCAAATGAACAAAATCCTCAACTATTGGTTATTTCAGAAAAGGAAAATTTTATATTTATATTTCCAATCAAATGTATGACTCCTTAAGACCATTTTCAATGTTTTTCTTGTTTTTATGCAAGAAAATGATCTTTAATTAAAAATTTTATTATTTTCTTCTGTTCTAATTTTTTTTTTTTACTTAGCATTTGGACAACTTTAATTCCCAAATGTGTCTGGCTGTATGTCTGCAATATTTGACAGGCATAGATGTCTATCTTTGAACCAGCTAGTTCTCCTTTGCATTTTTAGGAATACGCAAAAGGTGTTCAGAGGCATTAACTTAAGTTATTTTGGAAAGCCCTAAGTCTGCAATATCTGCGAACTTGTTCAGAGTTATATTTTCAACAAAAGAGGCTCAGTGACACTTTGGACATATTCCATTATCCTTTTAATGTCTGGCTAATATTAGAAACAGAAATGCATTTGCCAAATGTCTTTCTAGTTGCATTTTGCCTTTATCTCTTTTCCTAGGAAGCATTTTTGCAACAGTAAAACTATTTTTTTCCCCTCCAGTAAATCACTCCTAACAGCAGAAAAGGGGTGTAGAAAGAGATTATAACAAGGAAAATGAGCTGAAAACTCAGGTACATTTTCTCTAAAGGCTTTTTCCATCTGATTTTATCAGCCACAAGAAGCAGCCAAAGAGATGGGAATTCTCTCTTCTTCCTTGAAGTAGGACCAGAGTTAATACATGGGTCCACGGTCTGGAAGATCTGAGAGTGAAAATATTTTCATCTAAGATGAAACCTCTATTTCTGTTATACAAATTTCATTCTATTGATTTTAGAAACATAATTGTGTGCCTCTTAAAAATAATTACTGCTTTATAATAATAACATCCCTGTGTGTTTTTAGGCTTTTTTCTTTACCTTTCACTTAGGAAAACACATTGCTGTTTCATTTATGGCTGAACCATGTTAGTGGGACTGTTAACCTTGGTGGTCAATGATTGCCATGATGTATGCAATACGCATATATCTTAAGATATATTTGCATTTTTAAGGCTGTTATCTGTTCTCTGAACTAATTTGTCATCCTTGCTTGTACTTATTATCATTACTTACATGGAGGTGTCACCCACACAATATCTGAGGTAATGTTACAGTCTGAAGAGCATGAGTCATTTAAGTTAAAATCTGAAAGATGTCTGCCAGGGAGCAATGACAGCAGAAGTTATGAGTATGTAGCTCTGTTGTGACCACAACTTTAATAAGTCTGTAAAATTCCACTCTCCTTGTCAAAAAGATATCTTTTTTATTTTCTGAAGGCTTCCCTGGGCGTCTGTAATTTGCTGAAAATTTTGTCTGTTCCCACTACTGAGGTGTTCTGGGGACATAATTTCTCTACAGCTGGAAACATGTGCTTTCTTTAGTTATAACTAATGGCTGATGGCTTACCAGGAAAAGTGTTGTTTCTAAGATCATTAACCTTCCAAAAGGTGAGCATGAGGAGGAAATTCAGTTCACTGTTATTTTTATAGATTGTGGGAATGAGCACTCGGGGTATGGTTGTCAGCAGTCAGATCAGACAGTCTTGTTGCTCATGACAGTGGCATTTAATAGCTCTCCATCAAGCTCTGAATCTTATCTGGGCACCTGAAGGATGTAGGAATCAACTTAGAGCAGGGTGACAAAATGTACACTAAGCAGTGATGGTGAGACAACGCAAGTTTATGTTAATGGGGGAAGTGAATTGAAAACGTTCAAACTTGCTCTAGTCCTGCCTTTATTCTGCCATGAAATTCTGAACTTCAGAATTAAACTGTCTAATCAGCTAATCCTAAAGTAAAAGTCCTGCTGTCAGTGACAAACATTACTGTCAGGTCATCAAAGGTGTAGGGACAGCTCTATATTCTTGTTCCCCGTGTTAGCTAAAAAAGATTAATCTTGTTAATTTCATTTTCTGAAATAAAATTTGTTGCCAGAACAAAAATCTTTGTTCTGTGGCTAGAACAGTTTAAATGGACACTGTAGAAATAGTGCCAAGACTTTTTAATAAGAGGTAAATGTATGAAATGAATATCCATCTTCTTACAGAGATGGACAAAAGAGGCAAAGCTGATAGTCCTGAAGGATCATTACTTTATCTAATATAAGCAGAAGGAGCTTTCTGAGGATTAAGAAACCTCAAAGCCTCTGAGAGTCTCAATTGAAATGAGAGTAAGTACTTTGTCACCTAAATTTCTGACACAGTAAGTGATAGCTAGAGTGAACTGATGGGCTGTGAACACAGGTGCTCTGTAGCCTTATAGATGATGGTGGATTGTTTATCAAGTAAAAATTTAAATTCTGGCATTTAGATTCAAGAATTCAGTTGTTTCCAGTCAGAAAGCTAATCTATCCAAAATTCACACCAGGGGTAAAACTGCCATTAGGAGAACCATATTGTATTTTAAGAGCACCATTAGACTTTATGCAATTTTGACTGAACTTTTATCACAGATCATCTGTTTTCTTGCCATGCAGACATCATGCATAATTTCAATTTATGCTGAAGAGTGCAAGGATCTTTCCTAGATGTTCATAGTCTATAATCTATTTAGGATTAATATAAGCAATATTTTTCATCAAGCAATTTCCTGAAAACTGTCACACAGAACTGGTCTTTGTATTTCCAGGCCATTGCATCAGTGTTCAAAACATTTATGGTGAGAACATTGCCAGAAGTTGTATTAGTGACAATTCAACTTGCATTTCAATGTTTTGTCACTTAGAAAAATCATTGTAATTTAGCTTCTTAAAAGGACTTTTTCTGAGTTATTGCAAAAAGAAAATTATAGAGAGGTTAAACTCTGAACAAACAAAAGGACGGTCTGCCTAACAGCTAATTTCTCCTCCAAAATTGCAGATGTTGATGTTTCTGCTTTATAGTAGCTAATTAAATATCAGTATTTGCATCTGAGGGGTAAGCAAGAATTCTTAGATGTATTTATAACAGAAGCATCTTTCCTGAAATAATAAATTATTGCTGTTTTTTCTTCTGTGTCGATTCTCCTAAACAACATTCTGCCAGGCATCCTGGTCACCACAAACGCTGAGGACATCCAGAAGAGGTTTGTATCCTGTCCCGACCCCGAAGATTGTGTATTGCAGCTGTGCTTACACTTTTTTCTGATCTCATGAAGTTTTCTCATGACACTGAGAAGTTACTAAGGGGTCACCTGGGCTGCCTTTTGCTATAGGTGTTGATAGGAAGTTGAACAAATTATGAAGGAAAATGAGCTGTAATTTAAGTGCACGTAGCTTATGCTAAGTGATCATGATTTATTTTCTGAATTGTCTTTATGGAATCTATGTCCCTTTTAAGCACAAGTATAGATAATATAGATAGACAGTCTCAATTCACAGTATATTGAAGTCTAAGGAATAAATTAAAATTGAAAAGCTGACTAGAATAAACTAAAAAAATTGAACTAAAATTAAATTAAAGAATTTAATCACATGATTAGATTTTTCTGTAACCAAATAGAATTTCTTCAATTTCAAATACTTCAAAGTTTTATTCCAAAATAACTTCAGACTTTCAGAAGAAAAGATAAATTCTATTAAAATAAGTGATTGTTGTAAAAAATCTGGAACAGAAAAATAATTCAGTGGGATCTCACAAGAGCAGAGGGGCAGAATCACCTTCCTCAACCAGGAAATTATCAAATTATTTTGTAAATACAATTGCTTTTTAAAAAAAATTTCTCTATATAAAAAACTAAAAATACTCAATTATAAAACTCCAGATGATTGCAAAAATTGGTTCTGTTTCTTATGTGTGTGCTAAAGTCTACTTAATAGTTTTTGAAAAATGGAATCCAGTTTCAATTTGCTTAAACTTGTTGCATAATAGGAAGACATGAACAGATGTGTAAGTGCCATGCTAAATATACTTGATCTTGCATCACTATAGATAACTGGGTAGATGACTGAATTATGTTGCTTGTAATACACATTTCTATAAAATAATCACTTTACTGCTTCAGAAATAGTATATGTATAGTGAAAATACATAGTTGAAACATATGTGCATATATATTATCTACAGATGAAGCCATTACCAAAATATCATAGCACAGATAAATCTTTCAAAATGTTTATTTTTACACACTTAACATAACAAAAAATTTATATCTTTTTAAAAGAGTATATTAGCTGTATGTGAAATGCAAACTGCTCATAGTCTAAATATAGCATGAGTTCTTATAGACAGTGAAAATTATTACACAAATTGCCTGTAAATTAAAGAACTCTATAAAAGTGCTACTTCCAATGATATTTTTTCTTCCTTTTAATTTAAACTCAGACAATTAGGAGTAGAAATCAGACAGTTCTGGAGGTAAAATGTATGCCTTAGAAAGCTTGAAAAATAAGTGACTGTGCTCTCTCAAACCACTCATAGCCCAAGGCCAGCTACATATGATGCCAAAATGCACTCGTGATAAAATCACATTATCATAACGTGATCTCTGATTTTATTTTTGTGTTCTTTAATAATAATTTGAATAGCTGACAATGAGGATGCACACATTTTAATCAGGATTTCAAATTTGTTTTACATTAAGATGAACCAAGGAATCATTTCTCTCAAGGTCTTTGCTAGACTGTAATGAAAAAGCTGAATCATTCTATGGGTAATTTTTTTTTTTTTTTTTTTTTTGGCACCATAAGGATCTGAAGTGTAAATAATTTCCCATGAATCTTGAACCTTCAGGAGTGATTCACCTGGCCAGATGAATCAGACTTGCCTCCTCTGTTCCCGTGGGACAACCACATGTGTACAAAAAAAGTTAATACTCAGATTTCAGTTGGGGAACACTTGCCTCACTTTTGTAAGAAAATAGCAACTAAAAAGTTTTGCAGAAGTCTCAAAACTAGACCAAGTAAGTACTGTTACTCTTATTATTGCTGTACTTTGACATTTAAGCTGTTTTGGTACAGTGGTGGAGACATAGGCTTCAGCTCCTGTTGTAAAGATTATTGTAACATTCAGTCCACATTTATTTTATATTTCTTCCTGTATAAATTTGTTAATTTATATCATGATGCCCGTGTTGATTTCCTGGCACTGCTATTCCTTCATTCATTAAGACAAAGTGCAACATATTCCACTGAACAGAATCAGGAAGCTACCACTTCATCCTTTATGACAATCAGAATATCCCTGAGCTTGAAACACATAACCTTGGAGCATGTATAACAAAATGCTAACTGTATCTGACAGATTACAGAAAAGGCTCTAAATCTAAGCCAAGTTTTTGTTTACTGTTGGCCAAGATGATCTAAGCGGCATACCTCTTTTAATGTGAAAGCTGAAACTAAGGATATCCAATCTGGGGGGGAAAAAAAAGCAACCACCCTGTAAAAATTGTATTAGATCATTGCTTTATTTTTAGGTATAAGACCCACAGCAGAGGTTTTTTTATTTTACCTGTCAGTGTACGGTAGGAAAACATCTGTAGAGAGTAAACCATAAGCAGTAAGCTGTAGAAACTTTTCAGGCTCTTCAGTCTGAAGGACCACAAAAGAAACTTGAATGCCATATAACCTTTCTGTTTTCCAAAGTATCGAACATTTCATAAAAGGATGACTGCCCTTAAGGAAAAAGGATTACAAAACCAGTGAGGTGCTGTTACAAAAATCTATACAATATACTTGTGAAAGTGCACCTCATTATGGACTATGACAGATAATTCTTCAGTAAAAAGGCACTGCTGTATAAACTGTAAAGATATATGGATTTCATGGACCAAATTTAATGTGAGATGAATCCTTCCAACAAATAAAGTCAGTGCTTACTCTTTCTTCCATGAAAGGCTCTGTAACAAGGAAGTATTAATGCAAGTTATTTGCACGGGTGTGGTTTTAAATGCTAAAGTTTGTACATTACATGAAACATTTAAATCCCTCCCAATCTTGATTTCTTGAAGAAAACATCTACCAGCCTTTCTAGAAAATGGCTTATTAGGTTATTTAAAAGCACATTATATATCTCCATGTTTGAGAGGCATTTATGAAAGAATGAGAAAAGTGATGTAAGAAGAAATTTGAGAATGGCAGAAATAGAGATCAGGAAGTGCGTGGCTTATTATATGAAACATACAAATAATGTCACTGTTTTCCATTTGTTTTTTTTATTATTATTATTTATTCTTGAGATATATATATTCTATATACGCAGAACTTAGGCTTGAACCATAAACTACAGTTTATATAAACTAGGCTGAAGTGCAAATGCTCAATTTTACTGAAATTTGTCAACTAAATATTTTAAAGTGCACACTATTTAGTGTAGTACACTTAGGAAGCTAAAGAATTTATACAGGATTAATGAACTCCATTAACTATAACTGAATTAGCTGTAGCTATTTCAGTGGTAAATATAATTGAGTTTCTTGTGAAATAGAACTCATAAAAAAGTAGCTCAATAGAACATTTGGCCAGGTTCTCACATAAACAAATAGAAAAATCTAAGAAAAGTAATGAAATTATGTTTTATGACTCTTCTGGAATAAGCAGAAAAACAAACAGAGGTTAATCAGTCTAGAAATGCCATAAGTAGATTCCTGCTGTTTGGAGGCTTCGGGTTTTTCTCACATTCCAGTTACAGGAACAAAACTACTTTTTGTGGCTTTCTGCAAGTCTAATCTACCAATGTAAAAATGTATCTATATCAGTTTCATCAATTATTGTGCAACACAAGACAATACCATTTAAACTATAAAACAGCATGCTGCAAAAACTTTTTCATTAGAAAGGGAAACAATTTCTTGAAATATTTCTCCTGGATACAAGATTGTAAATTAACCAGACATGTAGTCATACTGTCTGCTGGTTAATCATAAAGTTCATTCCCTAATTTTTGGCAATTATAATTTATTCTGTAGCGTAAAAAGTTTCTTCTGGAGTGTTTCAGACTTTCAGGAGAACATCTGTTTTACTGTGAATGCACATAAAATTGAAGTGTAAAGAATATATTAAATAAATATAATGAATCTGAAATATAAAAGACAAGAAAATATAGGAAAACTGTCATTTGTAAATTTTCATTTTACCTGCCAGGACAAAAGTGACACTCTCAAGAACATTTGTGAAAATACATAAAAGAACAGCATAACTTCACCCATTTCCCAGGAATGTATTTTTAGAATATTCACTTTTCAATCTCTGAAAAAAAAATCATAATAACTGTCAGATTTACTCAGGGAATAGTATCTTTTTTTTTTCTCTTTGTTTTCTTTTTTCAATTTACACCAAATTTCCCACTCCTCTCTCCTGTGGACATTTCCCACACAGGAGTCTTACTGACATCTATGAAGTTCAATACATTGAATGAATAACATAGGCTGACACGGACTGACCACAAAGTCCCATTCCTCACCCATCCTGCCAGTCATGGGGCAGGCAGAAAGTAGAAAAGTCAGGCATAAAGGAGTGAAGTTGAGCCTGAGAAGAAGGGAGGGGTGGAGTGAAGGTGTTTTTCTGTTTCTCACCATCCTACTTTGGTTTAGTTTGGCAATAAGCTACACTAATTTCCCCCAGCTGAGTCTGCTTTTCCCTTGACAGTAATTGGTAGGTGATCTCCCTGTCTTTATCTTGACCCAGAGGATTCTTCGTCTTATGTTTTCCCTTTGTTCTGTTGAGAAAGAGTGAGGGAGCAGCTGGGTGGGAATCTGGCAGCCAACCAAGCTTAACCCAGCACTAAAACAAAGGAGAATTCTCAGGTAAAGATGGTGCAGAGGTGCAAGAGAATGGGTGGAAGAGGATGTGCTAGTAGGGAGAAGGTTCCCAGACAGCCAAAGAGCACATCAGGGCAAAATACGAATGGCCTTAATGACATAGCCAATGCAAATGCAATGGGAGACATCTGGATTTATGCTTTGAGGCCGGCTGGAAGAACAAACTGAAAGTGGTGTTGCTGTTGAAGGAAATAACCCAACACTTAAGGCAGGGTCCTTTTTTTCCTTGTCATCTGTGTTCCCAGTTTCCCCATTAGCTTCATCTTGGAAATTTGTGTGGCTCCCCCAGCCTTACTGCTTCCCTGAATTCCACTATCCTCAGTCTCAAACTGATCTCAGATTCCTTCTAACCTCTCTTCCCTCATCTTCTTTCATGAGTTATTCTCCTACTGCAAAATTTCTTGTCATCTACTCCAGAGATACTATACTCCAGCTTGAGCTATTTTGATCTCATACCTTGAAGCAGGGAGGGTTAATTAAATTTTGAATTGCTGCTGCCAACCTTTAATTTCTTAGTAGTGTGGTATATATAGCTCATGCTGAGATTCCTTAAAACAGTGTTGTAGTTGTAAAGCTTACTGAACTTGCAGAAAATATTAATAGGCTACAATAACCCATGCTCTATACTTAATTGCTGCAGAGCAGCCTTGTCCACACTTCCTGATAAAATGTGACTATGTTACTGCAAAAAACACAGTTGCTGGAGTTGTGTGGTTTAAATCAGTGAATCATGAGCATAAATGTCTCCTGTATCCTACAGGTGGAATTTTTCAGTCTGTAATGTGAGATGTTCTACTATTCCTTCACAGTCCTGTGAATGATTTATGCCATTCTGCAGAACCATAAGAGATCAGAAGTTCCTTGGCACCCTCCTGTCTCAGTAGACATCATCCTGTACATACCGATGTTAGTAACGCAGCAAACAGATTTTTACTGATGGGTCTGGAATTCAGAAATCTATTAGGGGAAAATAATCTGGGTTATAAAGTCAACTTGTACTTCAGATGAAACTACTACAGTGTACTATTTATGGCTTTGTGCTCTTGGTACTATAATCCAAGACAGCAGACAAATATTCCCATTAATTCCCCCTAAGGGAGACGTACACAAAGGAAAATTTAAAATGAAAGGGTGAACTTTCCTGTTTGAATCTGAAAAGCTGTATTTGAGTAATAGTTTTTGAAGGCACATGGAATGTTGGTTTCTTACATAAGGAAGGATTTGCCCTTGTTAAGGAGCCAGTGATACCAGTGAGACAGTATTTTTCTGATGAGCTCATGGAGTTATGTTTTTAACAAAATCCAGATAACCGTCTATATATAAGCATGGGTATGTTGTATACCAAACACAATTAATTAATAGAGATATTAATTAGAGGAATGACTAACATTAATTTCTAGGTCCCTATCAAGCTTAAATGTTGAGAACATTTTCTTACTCATTCTGAACCACTAAACAGGATTTAAAGCCCAGCTTCAGCCATTAGTTTTGGACAATTTCAACCCATTAAAAGTGGTTTTGCATTCACATTAGGGGAACAAATCCTTTAGTCGACAGAAAAAAGGACGAAATAGAAAAAGTAAAAGTTCTCTGATGTCATTTTTTTTTGATTGTTATATGCCAGTCAACAAAATAATAATTCTCATTTGTGTATACATAAAATTACAAACAGTGTAGCAGGAGGTACATTCTTCTCCAGAGGTGCCAGCACACTACTCTCAGACTGTATCTGAAAATGTCTGCTGCAGTTAGAAATCATAAAGAAACAAATACAAAACAGCATATTAACATGTGCTACAGCACATGTTAATAGAAAGCATGTTCATGTCCTATTTATGTTTTAAATTTTTCTCACAACTATCTTTTGACAATATTATTCTTTTTTTTTTTTGCAGGGATCCTAATCACTCTGTGTCTCTTGTACTAATCACTGTTCTGACAGAGGGGAGAGGGAATTAAAGCAGTTTTAAGAAACTTCCTGCCTTATTAATTTTACCAATGGAAGAGCATTCCCTCTGTCAGATTCTCCTCAGTTAATACCCTCTTCTCCTCACCAGTCTAAGCCTGAAGATTCTGACTTCATTATTAATTTTTGATTCCAAAGTTTTCCTGAGAGATGTGGGATCCCATACAGCCAGCCTAAGGCAGCTTTGGTAGTGTGAGTGGTTACTTCCCCTCACACTCAGTACCTTGGTCTCTGCCTCCCTTATGTTCATCCTGGCTCCTTCACACTCAGCTGGGGAAATCCCAGAGGAAAGGTGGGTTAGGACCTAACTCCTTTCACTGGGGTAAGTAATGGGGTCTTTGCACAAGGCAACAGCACCTGGCTTCAGCTGATCTCCTGCAGGCAGACCCAGCTGGGGGTGAATGTGCCTTTGGCTGAGGTCTGTCAGCAGCCAGGCTGCCCCCTTAGCAGCCAACCTGCTCCTTGTAGGAGCCATCTCCAGTGGGCATTGAATTCAGTGCCACTGGTGTGACACTGAAAATCATCTCAAACCTGGGGAAAGGATCAGCAAAACATGCACCTTAAATAGACGGTGAGCTACAGTCTGGACTGATTTTCATAAAAAATCCTTGCCTCGTTCTCAGAGAGAGGCTGCTGCCTTTGTCTCCTGGACCAGGTGGTGGCAATGGTTTCCTCAGATGGCCTCTTTCAGATTCTTGTTATAAATCATGTTGGAGTTTTTTCACATAAACTCTAAAGAAACTAGGCAAATGTTATTACCTTAGTTTTTAAAAACCTTGTATTTCTCCACAGCAAACAGTTTGAGTAGTTTTTCAAAATAGTTTGAGATTTACTCAAGTGAGAGCTTTAATTTAGAGAGGTTGCTTCAGGCACAGGGAATTAATATAATCACTTTTTAGTCCTTTAAGACACACCTTCACAGAAAGCTATCAGTTTTACAAGGCTGAAGAGATTGTGCTATTGTCAGATTAAATTAACTCTACATTTAAATTCACAAAAGTCCCTGATTAAAAAAAAAGAATCCTTAGTAGGGATATATTAAAAAAGCCCCAAGATTGCAATTGTCTGGAAATTGCAGAATTCACATTCTTAAACTTGTACTTTAACAAAACAATTGAAAGGAAAACACTACCCACATTTATTTCTGCAGGTATTTCTTTGGGATTATCAAGTAGAAGTAGTCTTGGAATTGGAATAATCTTAGAAGCAATTCAGCTGTCGCACTTTGCTCTTGTTTCCCACTCAAGAGGATGCTAGGAAAATAAGAAAATAACTTCTTTCTGAGCTGAGGATCATAAGGCCATGTAACAAATGATACTCCTAGCATCTCACAGCAGTAGCTAAGACAGACTCTTGTGTTCTTCGCTTATAATTTTCTCTGATGGTTCAGAACAGTACTTTGGCAAAGTGCTGTTGCCAGCTTTGAATGATAATATCCTTCATCATTTGAGAGGGCAATAACAACAAAAATCGTACAAGTTTGAAGGCTTTGGAAGACAAATACGTAGTTTTTAACCTGCAACATGCTTGAGAGAGATCAGAAATCTGGTTTCTTAGATTTCATTGCCAGCTTGGAACAGAGTAAGAAGAAACTGTATCCAGAGTTATCTCTCAGCATGAAACTGAAAGATGAAGTTTTAAACTGCTTTATATCACTACAATGTAATGTAAAATATAAAGAGTAATATAATGTAAAATATAAAGGAGTGGGAAAAAAAAGCTGTCAAAACCCCCAAACCTGTCCCAAAGATTAATTATTTTGTCTGAAAAGTACCATGAATCTTTTTCTTCAATCTGTCTATATTCCTAACACAGTTGAAAGAAATTAATGAGGGGTAGACCCAAGGAAAATATCATGCATGCGCTTGTTACTGGTAGGGCTCTTGTTGTAGATGGCTCACCTTGGTGGCTTTGAGACCCTCTTAAAGCAATACAGACAATCTGTGGGTTTAGCACTCCTCTACCAGCAAAAATCATGTTACTGTGTTGCGATCTGGTGATTAAAACTGTTAGAGAGATGCCTCTGCCAAAATTAGGGTCCAAACAAGACCATGTGCCAAAGTCAATAGTATGGATTTTATTTAACATTAAATGTTAGGGAGAGGAAGAGAGAGAGAGAGGGAATTAGAAGAGGTGGGGGGAGAGAAAGAGAATAACAGAGAGACAGATTGAGTAGAAAATATTACCACTCCATGGGTCCCAACAGCCTCCCATTGGTCCTCTTCTGATCTTTTTGGTGGTGAGGTCACCCAAAACAGAATTTAATGCATTAATGTACATTTGGGCCAACTGGGAGTGCCCAGGTCCCTCCCTGGGTGGGGGACAAGTTTGACACTGTCTCTTTCAGCAGACTCTGGATCTGTTGCATCACTTTGCATCACATGCAGGACTGGTGCAAGGCCTCAGGAATCAGTTGGGCTGGGGGGGAGCACTTTGGGAGTCTTTGATGGTTTATGAGACTTCTCAGCTGCCTCTCATGTGAATGTCCTGTGTGTATGTGGCCTTCCCAGGGTGGGGGGTTTTACAGCTGAGCCAGTTTGTGCAAGGGAGGGTGGGCGTTCACTCCCTCTGGTCAGAGGTTACACCACACACCCAAAACTCTCTTCCTCTTGCCTTGGCTGTGGGGGATGTGTGCAAACCTGGCCTGTGGGCTATGGCCTCCCCCACCCAAACCCAGCCAGAGCTGATTTTCAGGACTGCTGCTGGGTTTGGCTTTCCTGGTAGATACACTCATCTCCTCAGCCTTGTTTGCTTCTTCCTAGACCTTAAAAATTGATTTAATTCACAGTCCAAAGCTCCAGTCAGGAAGCATATTCAGGGAGGGGTGGGCTTCAGTGGTTGCAGCTTTATATAGCTTTGACATAAAGGGCAAAAAGTAACAATGCTTAAGTCATGAACCATAACATTTCTGTCTCTCACAGACTGAGCCTGGAGTGACTTGTAGTTCCTCATGACTTTGTTCCTTGCATCTGTTTTGTCACTACCATAGCCATAAACAATAGACAAATGCCATTGAAGGCAGGGTGACTGTGGTGGAGTAGGCTGCCTAAATTGAAGTTACATGCTGGCATTGGAACATTAAAAAATGGGCAAAGCAAGGTGGCTGGACTTTACAGATGTGTGGAGAAGGTAGGTAACTAGCAGGGACTTGATAGAATCTCTGTTTCAGAGAGTTGCTGCAATTTCCTAGAGACATCCAAGAAACGTTAGGCAGACAAAAAGATCTAGATAAGAAAAAAAAATGGAAAAACAGTCAAAGAACTCCCTTGACAATTTCATTATGTAAGGGAGGACAGAGTAACATAATGATTTCTCTGCATCAGAGAGACAGGTGTGGTGGGTTGACCCTGGGTGGATGGCAGGTGCCTGCCAAAGCCTTTCTGTCACTTCCCTCCCAGAAGGACAGGAGAGAGAAATTAGAACTAAAATTTTGTGGGTCAAGATGAGAACAGAGAGAGATCACTCACCAGTTACTGTCATGGGAAAACCAGGTTTCATTTGGAGAAATTTTTTAACTTTAATTTATTACCAATCAAATCAAATTGAATTTAAATATAAATTATTAAATATTTCAGTAAAAATCAAAATAATTAATAAATAAAACAATTTGCTTCTTCAATGCCCTTATTCTTTAGGTTTTTTAAATTTTTTGTTTAAAGATGTTTGCAGTCAGTACACTTCATTTTATTCCTTCTGAAATGTCTTTTTAAGGAATATGTTATGAACTGGAAAAATATTAACTTGGCTCTGAATGGTTGTGTTCATATATTATATATGAATTCCTATTAAATTCTGGAGTATGCTTTCAGCCTTACACTATTCAAATTGCAAATAAAAAGGAGTGGAAGTGGCTGTAAGTTCACTTGTTATTTCACAGGTTATCCCATGGTAGCATCTTGAGTCTATTCTGATGAAAGGCTCAAGAATGTATTATCTTCCTCAAAATCTGCTTTTTATGTGGAAGACACCCAATGGCAAAAGCAAAGGGGGAACTCCAGTTTTCTTCAGTGTGTATCTAGTCTTAATCTCCACAGCAGTCAGCAGGCAGGCACGCTGACCTCCAAGAGGTGAGGCGTCCGCCAAAGAAAAGCAAGGACAATCTCAGCTCTCAACTCTAATGCCACAACTAAGAGACTGTCAGTACAGAGGCATTAAAACTTATCGGTTTGTGTACAGTTTCTGAATAATCTGATTACTAATGTAGCAGTGATGTGTGAAATGGGAAAAGCCTCCCTTTGGAAAACATAATTTTTCATCATTCCCTTATTCATTAAATTTCATTTTTCTTTAAAAACATGGTTTAGGTTAAATCATGAATGTACGACTCATCCTCAGCTGAGCAGAGGTTCTGAAGATTTTAACAGGTGCTGTACAGCTAAAGGGAAGATCTCCCTCAGAGATTAAAAAATACTGCCCTAAAAAATATCCACTTTTGTTCAGTGACATAATTCACTCTGCTGAGCCTCAAAGTTGGCAAGTAGGGTAAACACAACCTCTGAGTGTGCAAACAATGACAGTGTGTATGAGCATGAAATAATTCTAACCACTGATGGCCAAGTGAAAATAAGTCAATGAAAATATTTCAGATATTCTGATCACTGTTTTCCTGATTTCTTGTTTCATACTCAGATAGTTTCTCTATATGCAAAGAAAATATCGTAGTTAAACTACTACAGTATTAATTTATATTTTCTTTTTCCTAGGGAACTTAACATAAGTTATACATAAGGGTGAAAAAAGTCAATCTATTAAAAACAGGAAAATGGACAATAAATAGGGGTCACATTTTATTCACAGCAAATAATAAAACTCTTTTAAAATGTTTTTTTTAATATTTGATCCAAGAAAGACTGTTTCTCATCTGATTTGTTTTCATACTGTATCTGAAGTATTCTATGCCAATGAAAACCCTTTCTCAAAAGTTTTTCATTACCTCATTTTTCAGTACACAGAGTTATTTTCATTTGATTGTCAGAGAATTCTGATAAATGTTGTATTTATGGCAATTTCAGAAATAACTAACCTGAAAATTTAAAGACACAACTAATGTGAAGATATAGTTCCTTAAAAATTGTTGAATTGATTTTATAGTATAGAGATTGCAGACTGTTTATTAATTGGAATAATATTTATCTATATTTTATCTCCTTTCAGCACTAGGTAAATTCCATGATTTTTTAATTCTTTTTTTAATTATATTTTTTTATTCAATGGAAGGATTTACTTTTTGGATGTGAGATTTTTTCCATCCTCCTAGGACAAGTATTCTGTAGAGATTAATAGAGATGTCATTTTTTAAACAATCTGTAGTTCTTAAAGGACAATCCAGTATTGTTCCGGATTTTTTTTTTTTAAAGAAAGTTCCCATGTTTGTTTTTAAAACCAAATTTTAGAAACTCCTTGAAACCATGTTTTGCAATCTTTGGAAGCTGTAATAGCAACAATTTTCCCAAAATCATGACCTGAAGAGTCTTCCCACCACCAAAACAGATGCCAACATGCAGATGCAGGATGCTTATGGTATTAATGTTGTCCAAAATCTTGCTTTGATTGATTTAGAGCCATTTACTAAAGGCTAGCCAGGAAGTTAAATGTCTTTTGAAAGGGATGCTAATGATTTTTCCCTGACCTGGACCTGCCATTATCTTAGCAGATATTTTTAAATGAAAAATTTCCAGAAAAATAATTAATCACCACCAATTTACCCAAAATATTTATAATGCCAGAGAAATGAGACACAGTCCTTCAGGCAGAACTCAGTAGATTACTGGCATTGCAAATATTATGGAAAGTGTAATCATGTAAGCTCCTGAGAAGCAGGAAGGCAGTTCTGCATCCAAACACCTATCTACTGGTCTGTCACTAGATGACAAGCAGGTCTGGAGGAAAAGAGGGACAATCTGAACTGGGACAAAACACAGGCCAGAAGAAGAGGCTGCCAACACAACAAGTAGGTAAGAAGGTGGAAAAAGAAATGCCACTTGTTAAAAGATGTGCCTGGGGAAAGGATTTTCTGACAGAGGGAGCAGGAGCAAGAGGAAATAAGCTTGCAGGAGGTGCAGAGAATTATTTTGCTTAACAGGCAGTTTGGGAAAGTTCAATGTTTTTATCAAGTGGCTCTAACTAACTGCACTAACTGCTTGCAGCACAGGTCGGTATCTTTTCATACAGAATAAGAGCTGTAGATTTTTAAGGACAATGTAACTCACCTAGTGTAAGATGCTGCATAACCCATGCCGCATAATTCAGTGATTCCTGTGGTACTGGCAAAACCTGTATTATGATGCATTTTAAAGGATTACAATAGGTATTATTTTGAAGTTTTCAAATGATGGCTTGGAACATAATAGAACACTATAAAGGTTTTTTCTTATATACTTACTTAACTCTTTTTCTATAAAGCAAGGGCCTTCAGTCTTATCTAAATATGTCTAAATTTGGACTTCAGATTTTGCTTCTTAAAAGGTCTCTTTTTTTCTAGGTTGAAAAGGTTTTTTTAGTAGAAAATCTTTTCACTTAGGTATTCATTGTCTGTGATAAAATTTACGCTTGAAATTCTCTTGAATATGTTCAATAGATAGAAAGACCTTAACTCTTCACAAGAAAGATTTTTCCAGACTTTGCATACTGCTGAAGTAGTTTTTATTTTGTCAAAATACTTTTAAAAGTAATTTTTTTTGTATTTAAGATTTTAATGTCAGCCATTTTTATACTTTCACCTATACCACTTGTAAAATTGAGGAACAAAACATGACTAGAATGAAGTCCATGAATCTCTCCAAAACACTTCACAAATTGGTTGTTAATTGCCATTAATTCAGGTTATACTACCGTAAAATCTTTGCTTCTGAATCTATTGTGGTTTCTTTTTGTCTTCTTTCTGTCAAGTTACTTTGACTGAATCAAGTTTTTCACTCTCTTATAAATGCATGCAGTTTCCTTCTATTGTTTAAGGACTTCCCAGTGTCCTGGCAATTAGAAGTCCTCTTAAGCTCTGTCAGTCAGTATTTGGTTCTACACTGTCAAATCATTATTTATATTTAGCATTTGGTCTTTGGCACATTTTGCAACCATGGATGAAACAATTAAAATATAAACCAAAACACCTCTGTAAAACGTGACATTATCCTTCTTGGTTATTTTGCTTTTCTTGCTTTGATTTTTAGTGTGTCTTGTCCACAGCCTCCCACGTGCATTTAGCTATTGATTCCAATAGTCTGAACCATTAAAATACTTTCAGCAACTTGTCCTAATGAGGTATAAAGGGCTACCATTATACCTGGAGACATGGTAGTGATAGGAAGAAGGCCTACAGGAAAGTGTGCCTCAAAAGAAGAGGTGTATTAGACTTCCTGTTCCTTTGGATTCCAAGCTCTACTTGCTGCTGTAGCATCTTAGCCTTCTGTGAAATTGATTGTACTCAAGGGGAAGAAAAAGAAACAAAAAGAGCCCAAACAAAACCAAAACCAAGGCACAAACCCCAGGAGCTTTAAAATTTCTTCAGAAAAAAACCTATTAGGGATGCTCATTTTAATTCAACTTTAGAAAAAATGTTGGAGGATGTTTCTTCAAGGTGCAGAATAGGGCAACCCACATAAGCACAAAATGGGAGAGTTGGGGATTTATGATTCAGATTTTCTAATTCTCCTTGGGCACAGCATAGAAAAGATCCACCAAGGAAGTCTTTCACTGTGCAAAGAAAATATTGGAAACTGGCAAGGGCCACACATGATGGCAAGTAATAATTGCGTCAGTTTATATTTGGTTTTGATACAAGGACATACTTGTGGTGAAAGAGAAATACTGGAAACTTTATACTGCATGAGCAAGTCCTTCCTTTTTTAGTCCTACCAGGTTTGACATATCACAGTCACTGATGTTGTATAATCTGTCATACTGACATAATGAGAACTGATATGTCACCTTAATGATAGCCTTATTCTGAAAAATGTAAAGTGGTTCATGATATCAGAGCTAAGATTACTCTGGCTTTCAGTAACATGGCCTTTCCAATTAAGAGTGTAGTCAAGCTGTGCAAAACATGCATGTGTGTGAATATGGTCATTCATGTCACATGCTTTTATAATTAAAACTACATTATGTAATTTTATGAAGAAATTTTGCAGAGTTTAGAAGTAAAGCAGAGAAGTAGTAAGGAACGTAGAAAGGCATACAGAAATTTTTATAAATACTTAATGGTACATATAATAATATAATAGATTTGCAGTAGCTTTTTAAAACCATCATATGGGCTTCTGTAGCAAAAATACAATATTTTATTAAATTAAAAAAATTTATTGAAATGGCTCACAAGTAATTTCAAATCTATCAAGATCAACCATTCATTCCCAAAGACTCTAAGGTTATGTACAGTCTTTGGTTTATTTACCCACACAGAACATTATTGTCATTCATTGTGGAGAGCACAGACATACTTACAGTAAATGCATGGCCATTTATAGAATGCATTTGTCATTGTTCCTTTGTGCTATGCTGTTATCAACATGGTAGAAATACAGCAAATTATTGCTATTACTATTATGTTACAGCTATGACATTTGAAATGATCACAAATTTTGAAAAGCATTTTATTCATCCCTTTTGCTGAAAGCTTTTAAAAATCTTTTACTGTCAGCCTGTGACCTTGCAGAACATGATTGACTCTCTGAGAAATAAAAGGTGCACATTTTCCCTGTCATACTGCTGAGCCCTTTCAACTCCTATTACTGTCAGGAAAAGGCAAAGCCTTTTGGTACTTTCTATGTAATAGATTTTACATGAAGACCTTTGTAGTTTAAGTTGCGCATTGTAAACCTAGGAAAACTCCTTACTGGGTAAGGGATATGTGATTGTATCCCTGGGATCAATTTTCTGACTGTTTTCCTCTTTGCCATTTTCAATTTACCAGCAATTTATGCATAAGTAAATTTTGCTTTACTCCAGCTAGCAATATTTATAACTGTGCTATACATGTTTCAGGTTTTTTTTAAACTAAAAGCTGGGCTAGGCATTGTAGTTTAGCTGCTTAACCTTCAGTAAGTGGGGAATATTGAGGAATTTTGTTTACTAAACAACTTGCAGCAAAAAAAAATCCCTCTCAGACTGAAATTATAAAGAATGTAAGATTATTATAAAGCTTTAAACATATGAACCCATTGTGACCACCCATCCTTTTGGGGAAGGAAGCACCTAAGATTCATAAGAGGAATGACAACAGAGGGTCAACGGATACTCAGAAGGTTTTAGTAGTAAGTTACACAATTGGCACAGAAATTGGGATATTAGTTCCTGACCTACTATCTAAGCACACAGCAGTGAGTTTGGGATAAAAGGGTGGGGTGAAATGAAGTGATAAATTAGAGACATGAATTAAAGGAAGAAAGGGAGAAAGAAAAAGATAAAAAAAGAGGAAAAGAGGGAGAAAAATAGGTCACCAGTTCTGGTTCCAGCCCTGATCCAGCTGATAAACATCAATCCAGCTGCACTGGTTCAGCCAATGAGATGTCTTGAGGGACATCATCTAGCCTTGGGAGGGGATCTTTATATGTACAGGTTTCTCAACCCCAAAGACAGGCTTGTCATTTTCTTTGTAAATTAGTTGTCATGCACAGTCCATTCTTTCAGGCCTTTCCTCAAATGGCTTTGGGGACCTTTGGTGGTCTTAATCCCACACTGTAACCCATTCCCACTTTTTGGCCTCATTCCTGCACTTGCACTGGACTGTGTTGTGGTTCTTTATCATAGGAAAATGCTGTCCTGCCTTCACTTGGCCTCCCTTCTCCAGCTAAATCTTGCATCTCATGGCATGTTAATACCAATAGTCCCTAGTTATTACCAACAATTCTTGTCTGTTGTTTCTAACAGTCCTTGTTTGACTCCACAGCCATCTGGTTATTGGTGTTTGAGACATACAAACTATCCCCTTATCTTCTGGGATTTGAGAAATCAAAGTGTCTCACTTTGAACTGCTGTTTCTAGGGTTGCAAAAGAGTGGGCTTTAGTTTGAGAAATTTTCCATCCTGGTCACCATTCAAGACTTCCTTTGAAGGTTCAACAACAAATATGCTATTCCACTTGGGTTGCTATTCAGGAAAGAAAAATAAAGTTCCAAGGCTGGTCATTAAAAAACAGGTGCTTGTTAGACACTTGTTGGATCCTGGAAACAATGTTTCTGATAATCACAAAAGGGGCTTACTCCAGGTGCTTTTTCCTCACTGTGGAGACCTAATGAGCATTTCTCAGATCATAATGTGGCCCAGTGGGCAGGGGGATGCACCACCACAATTCACCCTGTGACTAAAACCAATTTCTCTGGGCCTCAACACCTATGAAATTTAAAATAAAAGCTCATAGTCCTCTGGTGGGGAAAAAAACCCTACACATTTACAGAAAAAAGCCCTTTCTGAAAAAAAAAAAAAAAAAAAAAAAAAAAAATTTGTCAAAATTTAGTAAAACCATGCAGCAGATAAAATTGCTGTCTTCAGCTACTAGAAATTCTGGTCTGGAACTATTGCAGAAAAAGGGAAGCTAACAACATTTTCTACTGACCTGCATAACTCTTTCCCTGTGTCACATTCATGCAGGAGAACTGAAGCTTTGTCAGAAAGATTCATTTGCAGAGCAATCCTGCCAGGGATTTGATCATATAGCTTTTTTGTTTCTCAATAATTTTTTTTAATTCTTAATTTTAAATTTGTTTGGAGCATCTGAGTGCCAGTTAAAATATTACAAGAAAATAAGAAGAAAACTATATACATTGGACAGATGTATTTTATTATCTATTGGATGCCCCTGTAAAATACAAATGAGGTGCTTTTAAAAGTGTAGTGCAACAAATAATTTCACAGCTTAGTCTTGCCTGTTTCTTCCACTTAAACATTGGCAGAAATATATTATAGTACACTATTGGAAGGAAAGAATAAAATGTATTTGGAAAAAATCCACATTAATTTTGATTTCTTTTGCAGAATAACTTAATTTCACAGATTTCCAGCAACTCTGAAAGTGCTTGATCAGTACAAAACCAAGCAAAGTTAATTGATGATTTCAATTTCAAAGCACCTTTGATTAACTGAAGTCAGTACATAGAGAGGCAAACTACTTTTCATTAATGACTTTTTTATCGTTTCTATTACAAAATGCCTTTAATTGACAGCACATATTTTCTAAACAGTCTGTATTATTAGATTAGAACTCTTGACGTTGTTCACATCTGGGTACATGAGCAAAAATAATTAAGTTTAATAATAATGGAAAAAACAGAGTAATCCATCATATTACTACTGTAGCATGAGCAATGAAGTCTGAATGGATGCCAAATTAAAAAATGAATCCATAAAAATATGCCAATTACCATAACCATAATAAAATTTCAGCTTCTGTTCAAATGACTATGAACCATAATCCTCTCATTCAATCGTTTTGGGGTCTTCTGATTTTTCAAGTTCACCTAAACACGTATTTAAGGTGACTGGTGTTGCACATTAGCTTTAGAAATCACATAGAACACTGTAACCCTGACTAAAACAAATCTTCAAGACTCTTGAATTTAAAGTTCCTCCATTTTCTCTGCTATTGCTTCAGCTTTATCACAGTGCTTTTTATGACCTGAACTGTTTTTCCAAACTCATTGTTCATATACTGGCAGCTTTCTAAGGTAAGCACAGCACGATTCTCTTTGTTTAGACACTGTTTTTTGCATTCTTATCGTCTTTCTCAAATCAAATGCTCTCATTTTTCAGGCTTTAGAAACACGTTTGAAGAGGAAATAGGGAGCTCTGAACATGCAGAATGTTTGTGTATGTCCTGAGAAAGGTATTGTTCAACAAACAAACATCTCCCTTATCCAAAGTTAAAATAGATTGCTATTGTAACAACCAAGAAAGGCATCACGTAAATGTTGTTTCAGCAGAGCAGATGCATGCATCAATGTCGTGTTTGTTTCATCTTTTTCCATATGGTAGCAGATAACATGCCCTGGTAGACATGCTTTCATTAAAGGCTCATTATGGCTAGTTCATGAGATCATTGTTAATTCATGTCTGAAGGGACCTCAGTAGATCTCCTGTCCAACCTCCCTTCAAAGCAAGGTCAACTAAGGAGTCAGGCTAATTTGCTTAGAAGGTTTTGAAGCCGAGTCTTGAAAACCTCCGAGAGTGGAGACTCAATAACTATTGCGTGTAGCCTGCTCCTCTATGATGCTTTCCTCATGGGGAAAAGGTTTTTCTCTGTGACCAGCTTAAATCTCTCTTAAAGTTATGTTTGCTGTCTCTCAGCTTTCAACATGCACCAAGAACAGTCTAGAACTCTCTGTAATCCTGCAGAACTGACTGGGCTGCTGTTAGATCCCTCTGAAGTCGCACATTTGCCAGGCTGAATAAGCCAGGCTCTGTCAGTCTTTCTTCACCGGGCAGCTATTCCAGGCACTGGGCTCTTGGCGGCTTCTGCTAAACCAGTTCCAGTTTATCAGTGTCCTTCCCATGTTGGGGGACCCAGAACTGTGAATAATCCCTTCCCTCACTCAACTGACCGTGATCTTGTAAGGATACCTTCAAACACTGTTGGCCGTTCAGCTCTCTGATTACCAGAACCCCAGGGCCTTTCCCACAGAGCTGGTCCAGAGCTGTTCAGCCCCAGCACGGATTCTTACAAGGATATCCTCCTTCCCACATGCAGGATTTTACAACTGCCTTCACTGAGTGACATAAGCTAAACCTAGACCCGTTGTTTCAATCTATCTAGATCCTTCTGAATAATTGAAATAAATGAATTGCCCCATCCAGGTCAGTGATGATGTTAAACTATTCACACAGCAGAACCCCTGTGGTTGCTACTGTGGGTTGACCTTGTCTGGACATCAGGAGCCCACCAGGAAGCTCTATGACTCCCCCTTCTCAGCTGGATAGAGAAGAGAAAATAAAACGAAAAACAACTTGAAGGTTGAGGTAAGGCTGTTTACTAAAGCAGAAGCAAAAGGTCGCATGTGCACAAGCAAAGAAAAAACCCAAAAATTTTTGCTCCTACTTCTTATTAGCGTGTGATGTCCAGCTGCTTCCCAAGAAGCAGGGCTTCAGCACGTTTTACAGTTGCTCTGGAAGGCAAATATTGTAAATAAGGAATTCCTCCCCCTTTATCATCCTTTCTTTAGCTTTTATATCTGAGCAGCTGTCACATGGTATGGAATACCCCTTTGGTCAGTTTGGGTCAGCTGTCCTAATCCTGTCCCCTCCCAAGATCTTGCCCACCCCCAGGGTGCTGATGGTGGTGGAAAGATGGAGAGACAGTGCTGATGCTGTGCCAGGACTGCTCAGCAGTGCCCAAAACACCTGTGTGTTACCAACACCTTTCAGCCACCAGTGCTGAGCACTGCACTGTGAGGGCTGCTGTGGGAAAAATAAACTCCCTCTCAGCCAGACTCAATGCAGTGAGATTCTACTCCCATAAATTTTTAGGTCCAGTTACACAAATTAGTGACAATAAAGGCAACAGAAAATAGTGAGAAAAGTGGGATATCCAAACAAGGATGAAAGTTATCCTCTGTAATTACAGTACTCTAATAGCTGTGGCTAGGTTAAAAATTTATTTGCATTCCCTCTACAGTCAATGGGCTGATGTAGACAGTTCCTGAGTATGATTAACATACCTCACTAATCTCTTCCAGGAGGTTTTTCATTCAACCTGTTTTCCACACTGGCAGCAGAGGAAACAAAAATACCAATTTATCTGGGATGCCCAGGTTTTTAAGTGGCCTGTGTGAGAGAGAATTCATATCACATTAACTTTTCAAGATTGTCACAGGATTTCTTGGAAGGCAGGAGGAATGATGGCTGTCTGACCAGGTACTGTAGGTGGCACCACTTATACACAAGAACAGAAATCTGCAGTTGCTTGGTAAATATCTTTGTCAGCAGAAACCAAGATGCTCCCAGGCTGCACGACTTGGCACAGAAAGCATGCTGAAGGTCAAATAAATTTTGGATGTACAGGTCATGAGAGTATGATGAGATGCAGACAGTGGAGCATCAATCATCATGCTGAAGACCAGAATCTGGGTCAAATCCAATTACCTGTGGTGGGTAACAGGGCTACAAGCTCTGAGAAGCTTGAAGAACCTTTATTACACTGGAGTTTCAGGATAAGCAGACATGTTTTCTGTCCAGTTTAAAAGTAATGGACAGATAAGGAGTAGATCCCTGTAGTACCTTGAGATATCCACCTTGCTAGACAGCAAAATCTATATGGAATAGTCACATGCTGACCAACAAATACCACAACCAGAAACAAATTTTATTAATGTCAGAAAAACATGAACAAGAACAAATGGGATAGGACAAAGAAAACTCCAATTTTGATGGAAAGAAGGGCAGAGTATATGTGCTTCTTCTGTAAAAGATGGTACTTCTTAAATATAATGATAAAGGAATTTTTTTCAAAGTAAAATAAGCTGTTATTACTGATATTCATCTTTTTCTGGGAGCAGCAGTAAGCTTTGCCAGCATGAAATCTTTCATCATTCAAATACTATTTCTTGACAAAAACTTCATGTTCCATTGTGAGGAACTCCACTTGCATAATCAAGCATAATTAGACAAGAAATAAAAGCATATCTTACTGGTTCTGAATCTGTTTGGGGTTTTTTTTTCAGTTGTAAAAGAAGTTACTGTCATTTCAGTACAACAGATTCTCAGCGAAAAGAACTAGACAGTCTTGTTTAGTCATGATTATAATTATAGCTGTTTCTTCTGTACTGGAGAAACTTAGGATATTGATAAATTAGGTCAGTTAAGTGCTGAGGAAATAGAGCTTACAGTCTAAGCGGCAAGCTTCTCCTTTTCAGATTTAGTGAAAGACTGGATACTGGCCTTTTTGTGTGGCAAAGGTATTAATTGTGCTGAAGAACAAAAAAATTACATTCTGCACTGTCTCAAGTACACTCAGTTCACAATTTTCAGACTACATTCAAAGCAAATGTATTCTCAGTTCTTATGAGAGCAAGACTCCAGGGACACAAATTTTTGATGGTGGTGCAGAAATCTTGAAGGACGGAGTATACAAAAAGCTGTGCATCCTTCCTTGTAGTCTACAGTTAAGGGAGGCAAGCTGGAACTTTTTATTATGTAGCATGATCACATGGCTGGAATCTTGCACAAGGCTTCAGGAAGAATAAACTCAACTATGCTGACCCAAGCCAGCTGCAGATTCAAAGAGAAGCTTCATGTTAAAGAAATACGTCTTTCTTTATCCCCTTGTTTTATTCAGAAGCTTCCTAAAAGTAACTTAGTGAACCTCTGGACTGTGACAAATGGCTAGAAACCTTTTGAAACCACTCCTCAAGGACTTCAGACACAGGTCCTCTGATACATTTAGGTGCCTAGCTAAATTGGTTCCTCAAGCACTTGGTGGGAAACAGGGACCAAAATAAAGGCGTCCATCCTAAATAGCTTTGCATGTCTGAGCCACATGTACTTACACTCACCAAAGCTAGTCAGCAAAGCTTTGTCATATTAAGAAGGATTACAGATCTGCAGTTATGCAAACAGTTGCAGATGGTCCATTTGCTATTGTGCTTTAATACAAATATGGTGAAACCCTTTGTAGTGACTTCAGATTATGAAAATATTAAGAACAATTATATTCAGTGGTTTCCATGTTATTGTTACTTTTGACGTCTGTCAAGGATAATACCCCTGGACTAGACTTTTGTTAGTCCAATCTTCCCCAAATCTGCATGAATTATTTGCACTAATTCAAAAATGACAACTAGCTGAAAACACTATGTATGAGACAATCTATATGTATAGAAAGGAAGTAAATCTGAAAATACTGAAAAGGAATAGACAAATAAGGATGTATAAAATACTTCAGTGATGAAGGGTTAGACTTTAAAATAAAATATAGGTTGTCATATTTAAGGCTGTTCTGAAGTAAAGTTCTGAGAAATTAATTATATTTTAAGTGCTCAGACTAGCAAAATTTCTTTTCATATGCATGTTTTGCAGTTCAAACTTAGTGTGTCATTGAGTCAAAGTATAATCACCACAGCATTACCACAGTCAGAGCAAAATTTAGGTATTTAAGGTGCTTAGGACCCACTGCAAAGAAAAATTTACTGTTTTTTTAAGTCCCACCATTCGTTTTAAAAGGTGAAATAGCAATTCCATCTCTTTGTTTTCAAAGAAAAGAGTGAAAATGGAACCAAGCACAGTCAACTCACACAAAGCACAGAGTGACTGAAAGCACAGACTAATTCTCCAACCTGTGAACTTCATATGTGTTCATGGGCTGTAAGCTACAAACTTAATTGCAAGAAAAGAAGGAAACCCAACTCACATTGGCCACATTGTCTTTGTTGTGGTTTAACCCCAGCCAGCAACTCAGCCTCATGCAGCTGCCCTCTCACTCCCCCACCAGCAGGAGAAGGGAGAGAATCTGAAGGGAAAAATTAGAAGACTCCTGGGTTAAGAAAAAGACAGTTTCATAGGTAAAGTGAGTCATGCACACAAGCAAATAAAACAAGAATTAATTCATCACTGCCCATGGGCAGGCAGGTGCTCAGCCACCCCCAAGAAAGCAGAGTTCCATCATGTGTCATGGTTAGGTGGGAAGATAAACACCATAACTCTGACTGTTCTTCCTTTCCTCCTTCTTCCCCCCATTTATATACTGAGCATGATGTCAAATGCTATGGAATATCGTATATATGGGCCAGCTCCCAGCTGTGTTTCTTCCCTAAACCAGCACAGTCTTAGACATTTTGCTTTGAAAGTCATCCTGGCACAGACTTGTAGAAAGTGTTAAACAAAACATTCTGAATGCCCACACAGAAATTTACTCTGGTTTCCTTTTTCTTTACCCCAAGGAAGTATTTAGGAAAACAGGTTGTTAGAAAGCAACCCCCCAAATTTTATCTCAGAAAATCAGCTTTGTTGTACTTGTCTTTATGTAAATTACTGAAAAACTCAGATAGTACAATGCTCAAGTTTGAATAGAAGACAAAACAGTGATACTTCATTCTTGTAAAACACCTATTCAATTTTTTTTTAACAAAAGAAGGGAGACCATTGCTTTGATAAGATACTCATAATTGAATACTTCCCAGTATCATACTTAAATGGGGTTTCCAGGCTTCTCTGACCTGCGTGAAGCAGGATTGCCAAGAGCAGAACTACCATTTTCACATTCTGGAGCATCTCGTGTGAATTTTTCATCAGAAATTTCAAAGCTGCTTCAGTTTAAAAGACCTGGCAAAAAAGGAAAAACTGGTGCAGTTCCATTTCTCACACTTGTTATTGTCACTAGTGCTATCTGCAGCAAACTGTGGGGTGGGAAGAGGTGAAAAAGCTGTTTTATCTTTGTCACTTTGTTCTGCCCATGTTTATTTGATTGTTATGGCATCATTTTGTCAGTGACTGCCAAAGACTTGTAACCCAAAAAAATTCAAGTTTGGTCATTCAAATATGTAATTTTGGAAGTAGTCAGCAAAAAAATCCACTTATAGTTTGACATCTGCAATTCCCGCTGTCAGCGCAATGGCCCAAGAAAGGTCTCAATGATAAACTAAAATAAAAACTGCTGATTCTCACAAAAACATCCTAAAACCAGTGACATCTGAGGGAATGAGAGAAATTTGGAATTGCACGTTCTCAGGCTGTGTAGGTTTGAGGATAAGAAAGACCTGCCTGAACCAGAATAAAAAACAATCCCTCCCCCCCAAAACCCCCCAAAACCCACAAACAAACAAACCCAACCAATAACTACAAAAGAAACCAACATACAAAACCCCAAAATCCCAATCAAAACCCAAGAATTTCAGTGCTGCAAAACACATTGTATTTGTTTCTAATCTTTCCATAAACTAGGGTCTCAGAAGAAGTGATCCTTTTTACCTTCTGGTCATAAGCTTCTGGATGCAACTCAAGAACAGCCAGATATGATAGGTCAAATGGAATGAAACTTGACCAACTAATGGGATGTCATGATGCAATTTAACTAAAATATCTCTGTTTGCTTCTCCCTTCTCTTCATTCTCTCCACATTGGGTGTCTTTTCTTTTTGTCAAATATCTCTGTCCTCACAGCCTTTACCTTTAAAACTGAATAGATAGAGCTCAAAACCAAGAATGATAAACCGTGTTTTCCATCACACGAATTATCAGCATTTGACTCTCCTTTTGACTGTGGTGTTAGCTCCAAAGAATTGGCACTGAACACAATCTCATTACAGTTACTGGTGAGCTAAGGAATCTGGGTACATGTTCAAGATCACCTTTATGCTGGTACCAGATATTTTCACTGTAGGCATCCAAGGACTAAACTTGTACACAAAAATTCTTAATGTATCACTACTTTTCAAGAATTTCCCGCATGATGTTGTAGCCAGCTTTCATGCTTAGTTCCTAAAACACTACTTGGCTGCAAGCAGGAGCCAAATAGCACCATTCTGTACGCACTACACTCCTTTCTTCACCAGCAGGAAGAAATAAACATTTGTTTCTGCCTTCAGAGCTAGGTCTAGAGACATGTTATAAAAATTTTTTGTGTACAGTTGTGTTTATCTAAGATGATATCAATGATAAGAGCTTCTGTTCAGTGGGAAACACTTCCAGGTGAGCTACATTTCCTTCACCTCATCTTTACTAATGCTATAAAGCAGCAGGGATCCATATTGAATTTCAGCAGATGTTTAGGGTTTCTTTTTTAGCTTCATAAAATATAAACAATTTCTAGTTTAACCTGCTTGCAAATTCCCAAAGGATTGTTTCTTTGGGGCCAATGAAGAATATATTTAAGTTTATTTCAGCCAGAAAAATTATTATAATGTTTTTATTCTTTGAAAATTCTCACTGTAGCCTCAGAATTCTTTTTATTCTTTACCTTATGGTTTTTTAAGAAATGTAGATATACTCATCTTGTAGTCTTGTGTTTTGAATTATATGTTGAGGTAGACATTTTTACTCAATCTTTTTTTAAGAATTCCTTCTTTTCAGTGGCAAAAAATGTTCAAAAATAAAGATAATGAAAAATTTCCTGAAAAATTCAATGTCAGACCTCTGATTGATATTTTTATATAATTGTCCTTTTACACAAATTACAGGAAAAAAAAATCAAGCAGAAAAAAAACCCCAACAACAGCCGCAAAAAACCAACAACACTTAGAAAGCTGACAGTCTAGAAATCATTATACTGATTAGCACAACCGGAGTATGTCCCTGAGTTTCTTTAGACAGTCATGCTGGTCAAAAAGATGCCAGGAACCATATTAGCACATTTAAAACACAGATAATCACCTGCTTATGATTGGGACACTTACAATTTTGCTGCTACAGAAATAGTCTGTTAATCAGCAGCCTGCTGGTGTGTGGTATCCAAAGCATCTTGTGCTGTGCAGTGCAGATCCTGTTACTTTCAATTAAACCAATTATTTTCATCCTTGAAAAACTGTAGTAACTTATGAGAGATTTCCAAGATTTATGAAGGAGTTTTCATGCAGACTTGAGACCTCTCTGTTTTAAAAGGTGGTAAATTTTCTGTTGACATGTCCTTGTATAGATCCATTTATTTCTTCTTTGTATAGAACAAGACATCTTATGAGGCAGAGCAGCACTTCCTGAAGTTTGGCAGCTCTGATTTCACAGGAGACTTATGATGATTTTGTACAACTGGACACGTAGTATTGAAAATATTGATTTTTTAATTTAAATTTTCCCCCCCTCTCTTTAGTGGTTTCAAGACCCGAACAGCTCAGACTTGTTGCCATCTATGATTGTTATAGAAAACCCTGTCAGGGTAGCATATTTCATTCATCACTGTCAGAGTCAGCCTTCCTAGGAGAAAGCAACATGTTTTAACTCCTTGTTGTCAAATGAAGGTCATTAGAAAAAAAACAAAACAACACAAAATTACAAGAACTATTGTCCTTATTTAGAAAGTCACAAGACATCATGTATCCCCATATTAGGACTTGTACAGAGTGGATTCAAATTTATTCTGGATAAAATCACTTTGTGATTTCCCTTTAAGTCCTTCACTGGTTTTGTTTCTAATGAAATCAACCATGCTTCACACAGTGTTATCTTAAAAATTCAGTGCCACTAACAGCTTCATTATATTAGGTTTTGAAACTCTTAAGCATTTTTCATGCAGTTGTCTTTATATTGGCATCTAACCCTTCTGAAACAACATCTGAAACCAGGTGGGATTTCCAAGACCATCTCTGGGACACCTCAAAACACCTCAATTTATAGAATTAATTTTGTGCCCTTATGAAAAGAGGTTGTTTGGTATTTACAGATTTATTTGCAAATGTCTGCAAGTACACCAGATATTTTGATTCCTGTTATAATCCGTGAAAATATAGTCAATGTAGTCAGGGAATTCAAAATCCCAATTAAATAGATATCCAAGACCTGCTTAACTAAATTCTACTACTGTATGACTATATATTCCATATTCCACTACTGTATGACTGTTATGCTATATAACAATTGTGGCTTCCATACCTAAGGGTATCTGAATTGATTTTTTTATATAGAACTGAATATTCTCCTTAATTAATAAAAAAGCAAAAGGTAACTGTGTGACCCTGGAAACTGCATTTCTGGGGCTGGAACAGCATGTACTGCCCATGCATTCATTACTGAGGCCAAGAGCTAGCAGTCTCCAACTCTCATCATAGTATTTTCTCTGCTGTGTAGATCAGTAAATGTTTAGTGCTCAGCTTAAGCTGAAAAGGGATAATAGCCTGAAAATAGTAACATTTTTACTGCAGCTCCCTTGTATGTAGTACAAGACCAAAAGGAGGTGCCCATACATGTGGCTGCAGAGAAAGCATAGGGCAAAAGCACACAAGAATACATTAAAATGCTATCACAAGTCTAATCACAGTTTCTTCTGACACTCTAATTGCTTTCCTGCCTGTGCATGTAATCAGTCTCTGACTTGCTGTGTTTTTGCCAGGTGTCTCAGCCGTTCCAGAGCTGAGTTGCCCCCAGCAATAGCCACGAACACCTGCCACTTTCACACTCTGGAGAGAAAATACTGCAGATGCTGTAGGGCCTCGAATGGGAAGAGTGATTTTGTAACTCCAAGCCAAACAGCTGTGTTACTCCAGCACTGCCTTTTAGTCAGCATTTAACTTATTTTCCTATATGAAAGCAATGCTTAGTTTCTAAATAGCATTCTTCGTCTTCAAAGAGTTAAACAAACCTTAGGTAATTAATCCATTCATCATCCTGCAAAGGCTGCTCTCCTTTCAAATTCAAAGACTATAACACATCTGCTTAAACCAAAGAAGTGCAAAGTAAACATAAGTGAAAATATTTGTTGTGCTCTGATGATTGGATCACTGGCAACAGCGACAGTTGTATCTCTCTTCTTTTATACGTCTTTTCCAAGGCTTTTCTTTGAATGTCATTTTAAGAAATATTTAGGCTAAAAGACAGATATAATGTAAAATTATGAAAGTTAATAAAATATGGAATTAGTAACAAATATTTTAAAAAAAACCCACCTTGTAATAAAATATACTTGATTTTTCTGTCTTTAAAGGCAAACTTTTAGGATTTTTTAAAATATCTAATAATATATTCCCTGAAATATGCTTCCTGCTTCCACAAATCCCTAATTTAAATTATTGAGAAAGCTGATAGCTCAGTAGAGCAGCTTATTGTGGTGTGTGGTCTGCTGAACTACTCCTGCCCTAAGTTCAGGTCCAGCTTAAAGCATCATGAATGTTACGCAGTGGAACAAGACAAACCTTTTCTCTGAATTTTCAAGAATCTGCTTGACAAGGCAGCTGTCTAACAGCTGTAGGAAAGGTAGAATTACAGATGAAGGATGTTCCCTGCCTTCTTCTCCCAGCAATTCACTACACCGGTAAGCGTTTTGTCATTAAATGCCATTTCTTAAAGGCTGTTTGAGAGTTTTTCTCAGCCTTCAGAAGTTCTTGTGTTTTGGTTAGGGAAAGGTGGAGTTGCCTGTTTGGGTTGGTATACATCTACCTGTGCAGACAAACCTACCCCCTCTTCCAAGTGCTACAGGAGGTAGAATTGTGTCTGGCACTGAAAATTGTCTTATGATGAATCAATATTAAGGTTTAACATGTACAAGTCTCTCATGATACTTACTTTACACAGAAAATCTTAGCAAAGCACAAACATTAGATTTTCTGATTTTTTACATCGGACAGTGTCTGCAGTGGCTGAGATACCGTTTGAGAAACAAATGGCTCAGGACATATGGCATTAAGTGACTTTTGGCAAACCTAGAGAGCAAGACATATGGCTTATGATAACCTTGAAGGAAGAAGTGTCTCCTTGTATCTTGTTAAATGACATGATAAACTGATCTCTGAAGCTATTTCTTGACAGAAACTTGAAAATCCACATTGTTTTGATAGTATAAATTAGAGGGAGTTTGTGCTTATTTTACTACCCAACTGTGATTGCTAATTATGTCTAACTGGCAAACAGAGAAACTATTTCTTTGTGTGTGTGATCTGGTTTTATGGACATGAATATGAACAGCCACTTTGTCAGCTATTGCCGTGTTTTATATAATCCTATCAGATGGGGGTACCAGAGCATCTCACACACTTTAAATAAATCTCACAGAGATGTTACAAAAAAGTTTGTTAAAAGAATCTTTTGGTTTTAGGTAAGTACCCTCAGTATCAAAAGAATGAATACATTAATTTAAGAAAGAAAATGTTATCTTTTATACTAGACTTTTGTTTAAATACTATGTTAACATCATTTTCTGGCACTTAAAATTTTTTTTTCTGTGCAAATTGTATATAAGATACAGGTAATTCCCATGTATAGGGTGCAGAACTGAAATAATTTCATACCCAAGAATCATTAATCAGGATTACAATTTTAACAAAAGAGGACTAGGGGTATGCAGACTGTGTTACCACAAATATTTTATGCTACACAATCTTGCTGCAAATTCCATAGAAAATTAGTTAGCAAGTTGTAAATAAATCTCTTTTCCTAATCAATTTTTTTCACTCAGACAGATTTTCCAAGGCAAGCACATTACTTTGATGTGCAGTGATAAAACAAAAAGGATGTTAAATGACAGTTTCAAGCCACACCTAGTAAGGCTGTTAATTTTATGATGGAATATCCAGTTTTCATTACTTACAGAGCTTGAATAAAAATGGAACCCTGTTTTCCCTAAAAGAAAAATAAATTAGGGATATAGCTTTGATTTTCTCAAATTCAAAGATGGTTTTTGTAGGATCAGGGATGAAGCATCTTGAAGCATATCAACCTAAAACCATCCGGAAATCATGGTGTGTAATTCCTTAATCTGCATCAAAATAATTTCATGGTCTGTCTCAGATTGGCACTGGAAGTATTTTTGTAGTCTAGAGTGACTATTTGCATGGCCAGAATACCCAGTTTGGAGGTAAGCATATTTCTACATCAGTTTTGTAATCAAAAACATTCCTGATGTAAGTCTTTGTGGAATTACAGCTGAGAGCATTTTTTAGAAGAGGTTGGACCCAATTCAACATCCTGAACAGCACTTCCAAATATCATAAGACTATGCCCACCAGTAGATCCAGCCAACTGGCATTCACCAATGTCTACAGAGTAGTGTTCTGCAGCCCACAGGATGTCTGAAGCTGGTTATAGGAAACCTGACAGCACCTGAACTGATAATTATTTTGGAAATTTCAGTTGCCTTCACAGTGAATTTGTTCCTTGTAATCAAGACCATTTATATTAGTCAATTTACTGGTTTTGGCTGGAGCATTTTCTTCATAGTGGCTGGTATGAGGCTGTGTTTTGGGTCTGTGCTGGAAGCAGTGTGGATAATGCCATGATGTTTTAGTTATTACTGAGCAGTGCTCATACAGGGTCAAGGCCTTTCCTACTTCTCACCCCATCCCACTAGCAAGGAGGCTGGGAGTGTACAAGGAGTTGGGAGGGGACACAGTCAGGACAGCTAATCCCCACTAACCAAAGGGACATCCCAAACCATATGGCACTAAATCTAGAGGGAAGGTTGGGGAGGAAGCTACTTCTTGAGGATTGGCTGGCAGTGAATGATTATCTTAATTTCATCAGTTCTTTCCCTTGGGTTGTGTTTCTCTGTCTTTGTTATTTTCCTTTCCATTACTTAATATTGCTTTCTTAAATTATTTAATTTCAATTATTATACTGTTCTTATCTCAACTCAAGAGTTTTCTCATTTTTACCCTTCCAGTTCTCTTCCCCATCTCACGGAGGAGTGGGAGAGTGAGCAAGCAGCTGTGTGGAGCTTAGTTGCCAGCTGGAGTTAAACCATAAAAGTCATATAATCTAAACATTCATTTAAACTTTTCTTTCACTCAGTATATAAAAGGGAAAACCTCCAGGCTTTTTTTGTAAGATAGATACAGCAGTCAAACTTAAAAAAACCCACCTGAAAATTTGGACTAAACACTAAACTTGTAGATGGATAAAACTATGTCAGATGAATCTCTTAAAGCATCATCTATTCATGATCAAAGAACAATTTTCAATAGTTTCAAAAGCTAAATCTGCCTTTGACCTTCAGGGCTAATAGAACATATCAGATCCCATGTCCACAGAACCAACAGGAGCCCTGTGTGTACCTTTAATAGGCTCGTGGACTGAGGCTGTGCCGTGGTACTTGTAAGCGGCTGAGAAAATGCAGAACGCCCTCAGACTCCTCAGAAGCTAATCAGGGGCAGGGGTCATCCTCACCTTTCTGGTCAGAAGAAGATGAAAGAAGCATTTCTTCTCAAAGACCTTCCTAGCTAATTATGCTGTGCATTTCCATGGACAAAGTATTGACCTCCCTACATTACTAGGAATTGTGTCTTCAATTTTAATAGAAATGAAATTACACTTTGGGCATCAAACTGAGCACATTAATGCACATATGATCTGACAGATAATAGGAATAAATCATCAGACTAGTTTGATCCTATTTAGGCTATTTAAAGATAAATTCTGGCTGTAGAACATGTATAGGTATTCCTGCAATGAATATCTAATAAATGGATTTAATAAAAATTAAAATGAAACAATCATAAATTCAAATTTATTTTCATTAGATTGATATAATTTTCAATTATTCATTAAATGTAATTAAAAAAAATAAACTATACTATTCAAACTCCAATTGTATGTCCTTACACTGATGATTTTATAATTACAATGGAAAATCATTCTCACAGAAAGGAAATTGTTTGCAAAAAGGTGTTAAAATTGATTTTTGTTAGGGTAGCACACCAAATACATTTTAATAAAGCAGTCAGACTGGGATTGGACACATGATCTGTAACAAGTTCATTTAAAGACTAGCTCCCATCCTCCAAAAATTACCCCCTTTGTCAATTTTAATTATGAACTGACATCATTAAAAATACATGACCCCCTCACACTCCTGATTCAGAACATACATACGCTATATGAAATTTCATATTACTGTTAATGCATTGCAAATAATTACCTTATTCAACTACTCAGAGCTTAAACACACTTTTTTATACTTAATAAAGAAAAATAAGCATCATCATGTAGACCCAAGCTTTTATAGAAGGAATTCTGATTCCTCTTCTCAATTCTCCCATCAAGCTCATGCCTGTTTAATGGAAATTACTTGCAGCTCTTATGTGGACACAAAGTTTATATAAATAGAATTTGTATATTAAACTGATTCACTTTTTCATTTCTGTTGCAAATCACTTACCCACTTCTATCCTTCACTGATCACACTTTAATTATTTGATGATCCTGACTGTTGGTTGCACCTGAAGACTTCACCACCAGCAGCCGGGTGCACACAGAGCACACAGAAAGACCAAGGAGCAAAAGACATCTCCTTCTTTGAACCCACTGGAATCTGAGCCGCTCTTTTTTTGAGACTGTTCCCAAAATGGCCTGGCATGATGCTAAATCGTGGTGCTGGAGAGCCACAGGAGAGGATGGCTGAACAACAGCCCTGGCAACGTGCTGCCTGTCCTCTGCCCCACAGCCCCAGGTTTGGAGAGTAGCACTGGGAAAGAGATTGCTGCTGCCACCACTTTGCCTCTGCATTCCTGAAATCTCCCTCTGTGTGCACGTCTTCATCACAGCAAAGCTTCACCAAGTCGCCCTGGCAGAGAGGAGAACCTTACACAGCTCCTTTGTTCTGTTGACAGTGTTTGTTCACATTCTGCTTATTTATCCTTTTTTAATGATGCACCCAGCATTACATAAACAGAGTATGCTAACTTCCTAATTATATAATGTTGAGTATTAATTGATACAATAAATTATTTATAATGCCTTCAATGTCTCTGACCTTTGCAATTATGGCATCTGTGAATACACACAGGACTCTATCTACAGCCTGGAATGTCAAATTACAGTACAATCTTATTTTAAAAATGGATTTCTGTGTATAAGGCCATAAATGGGCTGTAAAGCAGGGCAGACAGAGATCTTTTAAGTAAACAGATTTGGAAACAGCAAGGCAACTCAATGTATTTTTCCCCTGACACAAGTTAAAACCATATTTTTAATAGCTTTTTAAATAAAGCTTTCAAATATGCATACTTTATGAAACAAAATAATCTCTTAATGGGACCCTAATTGTTTTATGTCTGTTGCTTACCCTCTGCCTTTCTCTGCAGTCATTCTAAAGTAACTCAGTTAAAATGCAGAAAAAAAGGTAACTATTCGTCTGGACTCCCAGTGTGAATTTCACTGGGTTTAATATACATTTATAGCTATTAGAACTGGAGCTCTATGCAAATTGTATTTATTATTTTCTTATTTTAACTTTATCAAAGGAAAAACCTTCATCACTTAATAAGATGTCTGATATTTTGAAAGATATGAGCTACGTTCTATCATAAATAATACCTTTAGGTCAAGACAATGCTATTCAGATCAAGACAAAGCAAAGGAGTTGGAGAAAAGAAATCACCTCAATTCACCTCACTTTCAAGGGCAAAATAAGAAACAGTTGACTGGAAAAATCTTTCCACAGTTGTGTTAGCAAGAGGGTCTTCTGGGGAAGATTTTTCTGTGCTGGTGGGGATCAAATCACCTGTCAGGTTTCTGAAGGGACACATCAATCAGATTTGACACATTGCTGATTGCTCCATTAAATCACAACGGTGGGCCTGATTTGTCTCATCAGGTCAGATGAATTTTCTTTTGAGGAGGCTTGAAATGGTAAACTGTTTTTCATATTTCTTGATTGAAGACTTTTCTTGTGTAATGGATCATAGAGCTCTATCCAAATAACAAAGTATTTTAGTTTTTGTTCTGTTATGTATGTTGGACCAGCAGATGTATTTGTTTTTCCTTCTTTTCCTTTTTTCTTTTCCTCTTATTTTTTCTTTTCTTATTTTATTTTCCTTTCTTTTTTCTTTTTCTTTTTTCTTTTCTTTCTCTTTTTTTTCTTTTCTATTTCTCTTTTCTGTTTCTCTTCCTTCACTTTCCCTTTTCATCTTTCCCCTTCTCTTTTCCATCTCATCTCTCATTTCTCTCATTTTTTCCTCCATTGAAAGCTGCATAGATTATTCAAAAATCTAAGTACATTTCCTAAAGTTCCCTATTAAATTTCGGTCAAAGAAAAAGAAGGAAAAAAATCAAATAACTCTGGAGAACAATAAAGCTTTTAGAATGCAGAGGTTTTCTCTGACAAAGTAGCTATGAGACATGTATTATATGATTTCATTATGTTCCTATTAGCATTTTGCATGTGCACCCAGAGCTTTGGATGTATGAATATTTAAGCATTCTAAAGAAATGAATAAATTAAATTATCACTACTTTAAATATTTCTCCCCTGACTTTTGCAAATAGGCATGTGGTAGTCTCAAATCCATATTTGAATAGATTATGCTCATACTTGATGTAACACTAGGAAGATGACTTTTTGTAAGCATGACCTTGGCACCTCTTAGATGGAAACTTGAGAACAAACCTGTGACCCAGCACCTGCCTGCTTTGAAGTTCTCTGGAAATAAACCTGCTGCTGACATTTCAACATGGATGCTTCCCTCTTCAGCCAGCATAAAGAAACATCACAGCACATAACACTTCCTGGTTGCCTGCATTTAGCCTATATAATCTGTATTTCAACATCTCCAATAGATAGTTAATTTATAATCCCAGTCTCTGTTAAAAGCCACTTATATTTCTGAATGCACTGATTCACTTTGAGAGAGTTCAGTTAAAATCAAAAGAGAACAAAAATAAAGTAAATAGATAGATAAAGGTTAAAAAATTTGGAAGCTCAACGAGCTGGCTCACGTGTCTTTTTAATCAATGGCCTTCCTGAGGGGCTGTCCTTACATCCAATGTGGGTAAACTGTTCCTGATCAATCAGCAGGCAGTGCAAGCAATCATTATGGATATGGATGGGGGACACTGGCACAGGACTGATTAAAGGTGTGGGTAAAGGACTTAATTATGCAGCAAAACAGCCTGTCAGCCAGTATTTTCCCTGATTTGCTTTTGCCCAAGATAACAACTGGCACTGTGCGTTTCTCATCTGCATGGCTCCCTTCCACTACAGAGTAACATCAAAAAGATATATTCCCCAGAAAGGATATGCACAGGACAGACAGAGGGTCATGTGTAGAGTGCTCTGAACAAGGAAAGTAACTTTCTCCCTAGCATCTTTCCATCTGCCTGTCCCTGCTAGAGGCCTGCAATGAGTTATCAGGGTATGCCTGATGGTATGGGAATCAGCCAGATTGATTTCTCTATAAACATTCTCTGTACTGCTCTTGGTGGGAATGTCCTTGAACCCAACTTATTTTTGCAGCATAGCTATGATGTGTCAAACCTCAGGTGTGCAGACTGGAAGGCAAAGCAAAGGGTCCCTGAGACATCCCTTTTGCACCCACCTTATGAGAAATGAATGTGCCAAAAATGGGGGGTCAGTTAGGGAGGCTGTACACACAGAGGCTAAAGGCAGATCTCTTAATTGAATGATTAATGCATGTAGCAACAAGAGCTGCTTTTCCCCAGGAGGTTTATGTTTCAACAAATGCACCACTTTGCATAAAGGAAAGCATCACTGCAACTTAACTGTGGTGGAATGGCTTTTCATTGTGATAATGGTCATGTCCCATTGCAACTGGTATATAGAATGAAATAGAAAGCTGAAAATTATGCAGATCATTACTGGCAATGGCAAAACAGCTGCTGTCTGACTGCTTTTGTCTGGACCTCTGGTTTAGCACATTCTTACTAAATTTAGTTGGGCATATTTAAGGAAGACTACTTTGCTGGTGAAGTCTCAAGAGTGAATCATAGCACCTGGACAGCTCTGGTTACCAACTCTTAATTTCTGCTTCACCAGAAGCTAAGTAGATTGTTGAGTTGTTAAATCTATGCATGATATATTGAAGAGATTATCTAATATTTGGAAAAGGTCATAGTTGGAGCTTTTCTTAGCTTGAAAAATCAGAAAAAGCAGCAAAGCCACCACATCCTAAAGACAGATATCTGTCAGGGAACTAACAAATGCATGTCCTTGTATCTGCTAAAATTAGTGAAGGTGTTGTATCAGACCTCTGTATAAAAAGTGCTAAGTATAGAGAATGCCAATAAATGCCCAACAAATTTTGTGCCAATGCAATTAAGTTTCAACTCTGTTTCGTGCATGCCTGACATACATGCTTACAAGAAACCAGCTCTTTACAAAATTGACTGAGCACTATTGAAGTCTTAATTCTAGTTTTTAGATAGAATAGCCTTGAGGCTTAATTCAGTATAATGCTTCTGAGAGTCCCCAAAAGACAGAACCTTGCCCTTTGCTTCCTCAAAGAGCTATCCTGAGGTGAGGAAACAGAGAGAGTTACATGTGGTGTTATGCTAGCATTTTCACCTTCTTATTCAATGCAATGTTTGCCCACTCTTGGTCCAGTTTTCTTGTCATGAACTGCAGCCCTACCCCCATTAGAAAAGAACACCTAAACAAAACATCCCAATAAAGACCATATCTGTGCATAGCTTTGCCCTATGTTTGTTCAAAACTTCATAAGAGTGAGCACATTCATGAATCTACTTTCAATAAACAAGTCCCTGAACATTTAAAGAAAGCATGCAAAAATGGTATTATTAGAAAGGTGGTTAAAGACTTTAAGTAGAGATTTAGAACTCTCGGTAGACATTTCATCTACTTCTGTTATAAATCACTGAGATACAGACATGTGGCCCTACATTATCTTGTAGCATATGGATTCTTGAAACTTTATTCTAGGCATGTGCAGGTTTGTGCACTTCCACTGTTTTTATCTCCAGCTTTCATATTTATAAGATGTGTTTGCATTTTAAATGATCTGATTTTTCACTTGACATTTGTTTAGTATTCACTTTGATATTGACACCTTTGTTCTGTAACTTGAGTTATACACACTCCAAGGACTTACGCCATCACTTTGGTATTTTAAGTGTTTAAATGATATGTGAAATATCTCCTTGAAGAAACATTAGCTGTATTTCAATTTGAGTTTCCAGCTGTAGCTGCCAGTGTATATCAGCCCTGCAAAGAGTACAAAATATGGGCAAGTCCAAATAGGTAAAAGTAATTTGTCTGGAACTTAATCAAATGGAAAAGAAAGAAAACACTTTAAGTGTTAGTTATTACAAAAGTATAAACTGAGAGAAGTGGTTTTTATACTTGAAATTGGAGCTTCCAGTTGTGATACACAGTAAATTCACAGCTTTCATCTTCTAAAGGACAGCACTTTAATTACTTTGTGCTTTCAGACTTCATCACAGAGATACAATGTAATAATTACACCATATTCATACACATAATATTATGTATTCTATCTCCTCTTAAAGAGCTATTACTAACAGGAAGCCTCAAATCATGATAATTGTGCAGATTAGACTGATTTGACTGGTATGTCACAGAGAAATTATTTCCTTTATTTCCTTTAACTTTGTGTTAACATTCTCTCTTATGTCCCTGTATAAGACTCTATCTCCTAGCTATTTCCTTTTCCAGCCTTGTCCACTCAGCTCAGCCTTTCACTCAGTAGGAATCCCAGTTCAGTCTCCCTCTTCCTCTCCCTTTCCCAGTCCTCTGTTACATACACATTTATCCCACTAGTGATCACCACCAAAATCATGTGAATTCAGGAGGCTGTAGTGAAATTTTGTGGAACCTGGTAAGGTGATTCATTTTATTAAAAGGAAAACAAGTGAGTGAAAAGAGACAGACAAATGGACAATGTAATTACATAGGCCTGTTTCTTTTGGAAATTAAGACACAAGGCTCATAATTTCAAAGCCTACAACAAGCAGAGTTTTGAAGGAATATAAATTATTTCAGTGTAGCCCATTCCCTATTCCCTTTGGTGAAAGGTTTTCAGTACAAGAAAAGAAGAATGCTGGCAAGACACAAATACTCTTTCAGAAAGATTGCTGATAGCAGGTACACCACTTGTCCAGGACCAGCTGATACAACAGGAGCTGTGCCTCAGGGTGTAAATTCATTTATTTATTAAACCTTAGCAGTTTATCTATCACAACTGATTTGATATTTTATGAACAACATAAATAGCAAATATACTTTCTGACATTTCTGTTTATTGTTCAGTTCCAGGCAATAAAAGCTGAGTAAAGGAAAAATACAGTCTTGTTTCATTAGTGAAAAATTTTATATTTGTATGGCAAATAGATAGAAATAATCAATTTGCTTTCATCATTTTCATTTAACAGAGATCCTGGACCTTGAAGGTGGAAGGTTTCACAGTTTTCACTGTTGATGGCTGCAATTGGGAACCCTCTTAGTTCTGAAAAACCCTCCCAAAAGTCAATCTCTCTTAGCAAGAATGTTGTGTCTTTGGAACTTGGAGATCAACTTTGACACAGAGTAACATGACTGTTGACACAAACATATTAAGAAACTTTTAATTTTTCACACAGCAGTGTCATGGTCCACTAGTTATTTTAAATCTAATGAAAGATCTCAATTAGGGACACAATGTGCAGTTAGGAACTCGTAATATGGATGTGATGGACAGCCATTTTTCTAAACATATAGCTAATCTAAAATTTCTAAATAACTACCATAGTAATACTGTTCTAACTATTTGCATTAAAACCCTGACAAACAGTGTCAGAAATGGTCACTAATTCTTCCCTTTCTAACAGCGTGCCATGTGGGACATCACAAGCAACTTGTCCCTATGGTAGATTAACAGGTGGTGGTTAATCCTGTGGCCGTTGGCGTGGGCCGGCCAATGCCCACCAGGGTCTCGGACGGCAGCCCTACAGCGTTTACAGTCAGCGTCCCCGCGGGTTCCCTGCTGTCAGGGCCCTTGCCCTTTACTGCAGGCTGTGTCCACCCCTTTTGGTGGTCACTGTAACCGAAGAGCCAGAGTAACGCGGGACGGTTCTTTCACCCGAGATAATAGAGACACTCTATCGCGAGCCCTCTGGGCACCCAGGTGAAAAACCTGGGGCACCTTCTGTATCAGACTTTTATTGAGGGATTGCAAACCAATCACTGATGGGCTCGGGGGAGGAACCAGGGAGGGGTCGGGGGACAGGAGCAAACGGGGAAAGGAAGGGGGAGGAGAAGGGGAGGCTGGCAGGGGATAATACAATCAAGTACTGAGTTCTGGAGCCTAAAGGTGATAAGACAGGAGAGTGGCAGCTGGGGACAGGGTAGCCAGCTCCTGGGAAGCCCGGCCCATCTACAGGACAAACCACCCCGGGCTCTGCCCCAGGGGAGTCCCCAGCCCCGGGCTTCCTAGTGGGGGGAAAAGGGTTTTCTAGGGAGTTGGAACCACCACAACATAATTCTATACTGTTCACCTCTGTTCTAGAAAACATGTCTACTCCACTTGACTACAGCTAAGTATTTTATATTTTCTTTGTCAGCTTCTCAAGCAAACATCAGCAGGGTACCCTCAGCTAGTTTGAAGATGACACCAAAGTGGTAGAAGTAAATGACTTGCCGGAGGGTCAACCTACCATCCAGAGGGACCTTGAAAAACTGGAGATAAAGGCCAACATCAACCCCATGATGTTCAACAGGGGAAAGTGTAACATCCTGAACCTCAGGAGGAACAATTCCATGCTCTGATATATGCTGAGGATCAATCAGTTGTGAAGTAGCTTGTCAGAAAAGAGCCTGGGGATACTGATGAACACCAGGTTGAACATAAGTCAGCAATTCACCCTTGCTGGAAAGAAGGCAAATAGTACCCTCAGCTGCAGTAGACAAAAAAATTTCGATTAAGTGAGGCAGGTGTTGCTTCCCTTTTACTCAGCACTGGTGAGGCCACATCTGGAGAACTGTGTCCAGTTGTGGGCTCCCTGTACAAAAGAGACGTGGACATACTGGAGAGCATTCATTGAGAGGCCACTGGAATGATTAAGGGACAGGAGCACCTCTCATGTGAGGGAAATCTGAGAGACCTGGCATTGTTTAGTGTAGAAAATAGAAGGCTTGGAGTGACCTTATCAATGCATGTAAATACCTGAAGGACAGAGCCAGGCTCTTTTCAGTGATGACCAGCGACAGGACCAGAGACAATGGATGCACACTGAAACACAGGAAGTTCTGTCTGAACATCAGAAAACACTATTTCACTGTGAGGGTGACAGAGCACTGGCACAGGTTGCCCAGGGAGGTTGTGAAGTCTCTGTCCTTGAAGATATTCAAAAGCCATTTGGTCAAAATCCTGGGCAACTGGCTCCAGATGGCCCAGTAGAGGGGTTGGATCAGATGATCTCCAGAGAACCCAATCTGCACCAGTCCAACCTCAACCATTCTTTGGTTCAGTGATTCTGGGGAACCCTAAAAAAACAATTCCACTTGTCTGTAGAATCTTTGCATAAACAGAGAAATGAAATCTAATTCCTTTAGAAAGCATGAATTTGTTTTTCTCCATTGCTCTCCTCTTTATTCAAATGGTTGGGGAGATCGCACAAGATCAGCTGAGAGATCAGGAGTCTCAGTAAACATGTGTGCAGATGCTAGCCTTATTCATGAACAGTGAAGAGGGCTGCATTTCCCAAAAAACAGCAGATACTTATAGTATTTTTCCTCTAAGTTGTTAAATCTGCCTTATTTGTTCCTCAGTGGTTTGTGACTCAGCAGATTAAAGAAAACCTGAAAGAATGTTTATATGCAAATGCCCTTATTTTGTGTTAATTTTTCAAAAATATTTACTTTGGCTCTAAGGATCAAACTTTTGTAATTTCTAGAGTCAAAAAAATTATACGAGGCAGCTTCTCTTTCATGTCAACAGAAGGTGGATTTAATTAGATATTTTCCTTATTCTGTTTATGCAAACCACTAGAGACTCCTAAAATTTCTTTATGTCTTAGATTATTTTTGTTTTCTCTTCTTTTCTTATTCTTCTTCAAGGTAAACAGGATTTTCATTTGGTCATGTTTTATTTTTCTGAATATTAAATTTTGATGTGAGGTTTCCTCATTTTACTTTCATAAACCTTCAAACACCCTGCAGTTTTATTTTCCTTTATTTTTATTCCTCATGTTTTTCCACAGTACAGTTATGCCTGTTAATTAGCTATTGTTTTTCACTTTCAAGTTCTGCCTCTATGGTTTAATTGCTGGACTGAGTGGAGAGCAACTAACAGAATTTATGCAGTGTCCAAATTTTTGAGCCTGAGCAGAGACTTACTATGCTAACATTTTCCTTGAATTTTTGTGCATATAAACTTTAACATGATTTAATTTACTCAGCTATTACTCAAAATGTGGTGAATAAACAAAATTTAAATAAATACATATGATTATAAAATACTATCCTGAAAAGCACATGTCTGTTTCCTGAAGCATAGAAATGAGTAGGAATGGCAAATATTGGATTGATACAATTTTTGCCATTCCCAGTGTGATCAGAGGAAATCACAGCTGGCTATTTAAAGATTAAATGGGAAATTTAGGTGAAAATATGATTTAAATGAGAGTACAACAAACAAGTTTAGGAGAAGAAAGCATAATAATGCAGTGAATTAAATGTTCTGTGGGTAACAAGAACATATATCTCAGTTCTCCTAAGTACACTTTCACCTAAGCTTTAGAAAAAGTAGCAGCTAGGAAAGTAATATAGAAATCTAGTTCTTGGCCTTGTTAGGTTAAATCCTGACAAAGAGTGCATTTTTTTTCTCTTGCAAGTTGTTATACTTACAGGTGGAGGGTTCTTTATACATATATTTTACCATCTTCTCTGCAGATAGGGTAAACTGATGGATCAGGGAGGAGTTTCTGTCATCTCACAGAACACAGCTCAGTAGCCCAGCCTGCCCTGCCCCCACCCCCCCAAAAGCAAACAACAAAATACTTGCCATGCAAACCAATACAAGGCTTTAACCAGCTTATTCTCATTCTGACTTTATCTACTTTATTTTTCCTCTTCTTTTACTGCTTCACTTTTCTCCCTAAAATCCTACTTTGGTGTTTCCCTTTAAAGTAAGGCTGCTTTTACTGCTTTTCTCATGGAAGTCAGTTCTTAAGAGACAGAGAGAGGTTGGTGGGTGTAAAAAAACCAATATTAATGAATAAATCAAACGTGTTCTTAAGTTTAAGCTGAATGTAAAGAAAATCTGCTTGTATTCTATGTAGTATTCAGAGAAAACTATAAAGTTAACAACCTGAAAATAAACTATGAAAGCCAACAGATATTATCTGTGAAAGAGTCATCTGAATAACTGACAGACTGAGAACATCAATTGTCTCATGCCTCATAAATAAATAGACACAGGCATTACAGCAGCTATTATTAATGTAAGAATTACTTTTTCAGAGAAAGTTAAATACCAATTTTCTACTCTAGATATTTCTTAGAAAAATGTAGGGAAATATGCAGCTACTTTCATGTTATTATGATTAACAGACCAAAATATTTTCTAACTCAATAAAATGAAAGTATTGTCTGACCCCTGGTGAATCTTATCAATTTCTTACACAGTCCATTAAAATCTTTACATCCCCCTTGAAAGTCTAAAGGCATTTTAAGCATCACTACTCATCCTCTGTGACACAGTCATTTGAGTCCACTAGGCAGTTGGACCACCAGTATCCCATCCAGAAGAGAATTTCTTCACCTGATGTAGAGGTTCAAGTCTTTAATACATTGAATAAAGTTTTTACTTTCATCAAAATAAGTGAGAAAAAGCCATGCAAACCATACATGTGCAATCCAAGTTTGATGAAGGATTTTTAACCGTCAACTAGTCCTTAAATTCTGCACATCCTTATTTTCACTTCACATATGCCCAGAGGTCATTGCTGGCATCTGATGGTTTAATTGGTGAAACTTCAGTAAATTTGTTACAGAGAATTCAAATGCTATTTCTTTTATCAATGTTATACTCATAATGATGTTGTATAAGAACCATTTGTAACTAACGCTTTAATAACACATTTTTTAATATATCACCAAACAACAGACTTGAAATATGTATTTCATATATTCATTCTACATCATTTGTATTATGCATACCCCACGAAATCTCCCAGAAAAACTATGACCACATTTTAACATTGGGCTGCAAATCTCAGATACTAAGCTGGATCTAAATCTAAATCATTGTTTAATCTAGATCAAATCTAGATTAAAGAGTCTGTGTGCTTGCCCATATTGTCTGTCAAACTTATTTTTCTTGTGCCCTTTCCATGAAATTGAGCAATCACAGGACCGCCTCACCGGCGATTACAAATTTGAATGACAAGAGCAATATTTCAAATCTTATTCTCATCCATACCTACACCAAATGACATTCTATCTGCTACTGGTATTTCAGGGTAAAGGTGTTCCAGAACTGGAGACAGACTTTAGCCTTATGAATAAGTAAGAGTTAACAAAAGGATAACTTCATAGTCCTACATATGGGCTCAAATACAAGGTATTTGGGAAAGATCTCCTTTCTTAACCTGTGGTATTATCCACTTGGAAAAGGAACTGATGCACACAGTGCTTGTAATGTCATCATATGCATTTTTGATATTTTACAATTGCTTTTTTTTAAAAGAGACTTTGAAAAAGAACCTGAGTTATTAAACAATTTTAATAACAAAAATCAAACAACATATTCTTTTTCTTACACTGAACCAATGGATTTTATATTGTTGTCAGTAAAAGTACATATTGTACACTGTATCTAAATTCTGTCAATTCCATGGAACTGATGATGTTTTCAGACCACTGAGAAATATGCACATCCCTCTGAAATGTAACAGAGTTAATCCTTTTCCTGTCAAGGGAAGGCTTGGAATTGTATTTAAAAAAAATGAAATCTTGCACATAAACGGCACCTTTCCCAGCTGACCTTCCATGAATTTGAGCATGCATTAGAGATTTCATGGATGTCCTTTAGAAATTGTAAGAATTTGCATGTTCTCTATCTCCTCCTAAAAGTGCAACAATTGGTATCAATTAATGCTGCTGTCAGCTATTCTGGAAAAAAGTTGCAAAATTTATTTTAGCAAACTCCTGCCATGACTCCTGTTCCAACTTGCTCTGCACATAAAAGAACAAGGAATTTGGTAGAAACCTTTGAGGCATTAATGCATCCTGTTGAATAAAAAAAAGTGTGGCTGGACAGCAAAGGCAAAAGGGAATCTGGATATTCAGAAAATGGCTGAATCATCAGCACCCAAAGCTATCCCAGAACTTACAAATACAGATTCATTGTTTCTTGCCAAATCTGTGAACACATTAAATAGACAGCAACTTAACTTCACAGGCATGTACAGGCTACAAACATATTAAAAACTGAAGGCTGAATGCATTTAAAAATTACTCAAATGAAAATTATCCCAATAAAAGTTACCCCAATGAGAATTTGGAGAAAGAAGATGCTAATATCACTGTAAATGGTACTGCTATTGGTAATGATAAGGTGTAATTATTCTGATCTATCCAAGACCCTCAGGACAGAAAAGAAAACAGCCAGTTCTCCAGATCCCTTGACTAGTTCTCTCAAGACACTGAAATCCCTCTTGTTTGTCTGCAGCCTTCTTGTTGGGTCTTCGTTGGTAACCCTGTGGGAAACCAGTAGCTGGTAATAATCAATGGGCCATACCAGGCTGGGAGGTTTCTTGATGATGTCTCTTTCCCAGGCTCTGGGGAGGCAACAAACTTCCCTATGGATTGGGTCTGGTCAATTGCTTCTGCAATGAATAGGGATATCTTCAACTAGATCAGGTTGCTCAGAACCCCATCCAACCTGACCTTGAATGTTTTCTATCACATCTATTAGAAACCTGTTCTAGTGTTTTACCACTTTCATTGTAAAATACTTCTTCCTTCTGTCTAATCTAAATCTACCCTTATCCTGTTGCAACAGGCTCTGCTAAAAATTTCTTCCCCATCTTTCTTACAGGTCCTCTTTAGGTACTGAAAGGCTGAATCTTATGAAAGAGAACACGAAGTAGCAGACGCATGAGGGAAAAGGATATTGGACTGCTCAGGTTTTGTTACAGTAAGACCAAATGAAAAGCTTCTGCTCAGCTAAATATACAAAGCACACTTTCTTGACAGTTTTTGCCACCTCGGATAGAAATTGCTCCCCTTGCCTATTCATTACAGGCAATGTGAGAAAAAGTTAATTTTCTTAAAAAATCCCAAACAAAACAAAGCTGATAAACCCCCCAACCAATAAAATCATAAACTGTCTCATTTTTGTAGTCTCACTAGAATTATCTATGTTACCTATGAATTATATATGTTAATTGTTGACCCCTACTCATTGTAGCATTTTCCCCTACATCCCAGCCACTCATAACACCCAATCCCTACAGTGCCAGCCACCCAAACAAAAGTGTAACTATCCTTAGCATTTTTTCATGAAAAGTCTAGTTTCTGCAGTTTTTGTTTTTGTTTTTGTTTTTGTTTTAGCAGAGAAAGTTCCTGTCTGGCAACTATCTTTTGCTGCAAGTTTTTCAGAGACCTTTTGAATGACTGACAAACCGCAGAGCTTTCCACAGAAGGGGAGAAGAAGAAAAGCTAAAGGTGAGGGTGTTCTAAAGTTACCAGTGCCTCAGCAGATCCAAGGTTTCCCATGCATCTTCAAAGCACAGCCAGAGTCATGTTACTAACCACAGCTGATTGCTGACATCAATAGTTTCCAAAACTTCTATGTTCTTTGAGGATAAACAGAAGAAGAGCTCCATGCCAGAGATATAAGATTTTCTAGAGTTGTTCTCCTTAGCAGGACTGGGGTGAAGGAAACTATAGATAATTTGAGAGTACTTCCAAAAGATACTGCCTTTCTTTTTCAGCCTACCTGTCTCCTCCATCACAGCAATGGACTTTTATCTTGCTCTCCATCATCCTGACTTTACAAAACCCTGGTACAATGAAAACAGCTTTCTACAGGATATGAGTTGTTAGCTAGTCCTTGAACAAATGAAACTATTCCCTAAGAGATCTGTGTTTGTGGGGTTGATCTATTCCATCTTTGTTCATGTAATTCTTTGTCAGTCTTCTTTTTCAGCTTTATTACCTCTTGTCATCTATGCAAAATCGTTTAGTTGCATGACCCTTCTTTTTTGAATTTAGCCTCTCAGTTTATGTATTTGTCATCATCCTAAAGCCTTAAACATCGTTTTCACTAGTAAATATGCAAGAGTGGTGAGAGTGCTTCTGTAATACAGCTTTCCTTTTTTTTTTCTTTTTTGTGGAAGATCACCTACGAATGCTAGTCAGATTTTGCAGAAAGACTGTACATCTCTTCAAGGTAGTAAAGATTCCAAAATGACTGTGTTTTCTGTTTATTTTACAGACTGTCATCAGAAAGAGACTTGTTTGGAAACTTATTGAGCAAGTGTTTTATTGATTTATAAAACAGTCTAGGAAGAAAATAAATTCTGTTTCACCAAATCTGTTTATGTTGCCTGTTGGCTGCTACCATCAATAGCTGTTCTTTCTTAATTTTAAAACTTTAAGTATTGCTTCCTTCTAGTTAAGGTCCAAAGGAAGAATCCCTTGCTGTTATTAAGTAATATTTCCATTCTGGGATTAAAAGTTGAAATTCCTTTAAAAAATGTTCTTTTCTCTCACAGTCATTTCTGTTCTCAAAAAATAACATCTAATCCCATTTACAAAGAGGTACTAATTTATCTGGTGAATTTGAAAGTATGTGATTCATAAGCAATGTATATACCTAAGCGATCTTAACTCTGTGAGAATAGAAGTACAGAATTTACTGATATGAGAAGACTCATAGCATGTGCAATGACATTGGAAAAGCCTCATGGTAACATTAGAAGTAGGAGGAGAGCAAAGGGTACATCCTTAATAAACAGAGGAACACAGAGAGTTGCCACATTAAGCTCCATGAAGTCTCTACACTTTTAAATAGTTTCAGTTTATTCTGTGTCCTTAGTTGGCATATCACTCATGCTGGGGCAACCAGGAGGGTTGAAGGAGAAAATAAAACAAAAATAAGTCCAAAGTCCTCGACAGCTGTTCTGACAAATTTGGTCTGGAAGCCAGCATTGAGAATAGCACAACAGTTTTCTGTATGAAAAAACCCAGATTCTGAAACTACAAAAGCTAATTTTTTCAAGGTCAAGCAAATACTAACATTTCATCTGTTTCCACCAGCAGAGGATGTACCCCACTTAATCAAAAGAAGTGGTGAAGCTGGAAGTGGCAGCCAAAAAAGCAAAGGCAAATGAAAATTTTTCATGACTGAATGACCATCCATAATATGCTGAGTGTATAGGTGAAAGACATTTAACGATAAATTTAACATCCAGAGAAGGTGTTGTCATAGTGTACCATGATATATTTAAAGGAATTGGAGAATCTGAGCATGTTTGCATAGAAATAAATGTTGTATTATGTGTATATATTTGCAGTAAGATAAATTCTGCTGCACTTTGAATACCTAAAATGCAGTTGTTAGGCTGCAAGTGTAGTTTCACTATAATCAACAATATAGTTAGGGCAACAAGCTATGGAATAAAGTATATTTGAAGTGTTTTGAAACATCAAAATTTTGTCCTTAGCCAGTAAAAAAGAGGGCAAGTTGATATCACAAGAGAATGCATCAGCACTTCTATTGGAGCAGAAAAAAGCAAAGAAAAAAAAAAAAAAAAAAAAGACTCAGTATGTTTGACACCAGAAGGTTGAATGGCACCAAGGCTATTACCTCTGCTCAGGACTGACACCAGAAGATTTGCAACATCAATTAAAAATCAAGCAACTTGTTACAATTTCAGATAAGAAACGTGGGGTCTGGCAGGTGAAATTACATGGTAATTTCAGGTACTTCTAAATCTCCAGAAGGACATTATCAGTTTTCTAGATTAACATTTGAGATTAAATGTGTCAGTGAAATATTGTAGAAAGAGAGTTATGAGGCACTTGGCAATACTTCCAGAGAAGACATAATTGCTGATTATATGATTATTGCTTCAACTGATGAAGCATAGCACTACAGGATCCCAAGAGCAGCAATGTTGAAATCAAGAGAGGAAAATAGTTAATATTACAGAGATACAGTAGAAAGAAATAGAGATAAAATACATGCTGGACCACGTATTACTTCAAAGTGGCCCAGAAGCTATTATGATATAATGATGAATTCCAATAAGAAAGATGAGAGATCTTTACAGAGAAATTATGTATGATACATAACACACATCTTAATAATTTAGGAAATACTGAAGTATATTTTTCAATCATACAGAATTCAGTGTTTGCACTTCCATAAGTCTTTGCAACAGAAAATACTATGTTCTCTTAGGGTGTTTATATCATAGTTTAACTTTTGAGTCATTTATGATTTTAAGGTACCTAGATACAGACAAGCACTAATTCTTTGTTCCAACATCTAGAAAAGACTGATTCCTCGTGGTTTGCTCTTGTTCTTCTCCACTGCCTTATTCGACGCTCTCTAAAGCCTCGTATAAAAAAGAATAGAACCATCACTCATCCCACAGGCCCACACAAAATGTGACCTTACTGGAGCAGATTATTCCAGAAAAATGCAGAAGGCTCTTAATCTCATCTTTGAGTCTGAGTGAAAAACACCTTCAGGAAATGCCTACTTCTCTCTCTAAGAAGAACCCAGATGACAGCTGGGTATTTAATGGAGATAAATCACACAGAAAACCTGTGAGGATTTAATGTCCTTTCTTTTCAGTATATACATACAACAGAGACAAAGCCAGTATATTATGGTGTTCTCTTTTATTATAGTGAAATTCCAAGATATCTCTACATTGTATTACCATTCTTTTCCTATGTAAACTCTTACTTAATTCTGTTTTTCTTCTAGGCATGACTCTGAAATTACATAAATTTTCTGCATAGTATTAATATGGTTTTCCTATTAATCTGTGACAAAGCATGAAATTTAATATTTTTCCCCATGACAAACACATGAAAATTTATCAGCCTAGCCTATGGTCTGTACAGTGAACTATTTAAAAGCTATGTTTTTTAAAAGCAAAGTAGGCTAAAATAAATGAATAAACATGCAGAATTTTCTCTCTATGGTAGTTTTATTAATCATTTTTTGGAACATAAGTTTTGCATTATTCACAAAACAGTGTCAAGCTACAACCACAGCCTTTGTCATGGCACTGAATGCTATTAGTATTCAGTTTGGTACTAAGCAGGCAACTAATTCTGAATGAAAATTCAAGAATGAAAGGAAAATATCCTCTTTGATCATTTTAAGTAGCATATATTTAAGATGGGATTCTTTTGCAGCCTCCAGACAGTCCTCAGTTGTCATAGGAACTCACGACATTCCCTGTAAATACCAGTTCTTCCTGCGCTTTTCTCTTTCATACTGTTAGTATCTTCCGTTGCACAGGTAACTGCAAGTACTGAAAAATAGAAAAAATCTCCTAAATTACATGGTTTGCAACTAAGTATTTCAGGATCTGGGTTTTTTGAACAAGGACATCTCTTTAGAGGATTATTCAAAAGCTGGTAGCATATTTTTCAGTCTCTGCTGAGTTTTTTGCTGGGGTGGGTTTTTTTGTTCGTTTGTTTCTTTGTTTGTTTTTGTACAGTAATCATCCACATGCTGATCATCTCAGACCTGTTATTCAACATTTTCATCAGTCCTTCTCTTTCCCAGTTCTTTCAGCAGTTGTAGTCAACCTTTTATTATCTTCTCACCTGATGGAAGTGGGGAGATAGCAAAAAACCTTGCTTGGAAATTTGAGGGATGCAGGAAAACTAAGTGCATGCTCTTGAAGTTATATCTAGGATGTGGCTGTATTAAGCTCTCCCCATCATGACCATAAAAGTAATCAAGGGTAATTAATCTGCTATTGGACAGATAAATCTAAGACATATCACCTGCAATTACGACTCTCACCTTTGTTGCCTATGCCACATTTTGTATCTATCCCTAAGGCTCTGCAGCAATGAGCACCAAAGTGCCTAAGTGTCTTCTAAAAACTCAGCTTTTGTCTACATTCTGTCATTGTATTCAGAATCTTTCAAAATCATTATATTTTGCATGTATACATAGTTTGCATGTGTAATACTCAGTGGAGGCTTCTGATTTGAAGTTCCGCTTTAATCTAATTTTCTGGTTGGGCTGAAGTCAAGTTGCTAATCCAAGGCCCAAGATTGTCCTAGCAGCTTAGGCAATAACTGAAAAAGAAACTTCACTGCATTTCTCATGTTTTCCTAGACTTCAGAATTTGATATACAATAAACTCAGAATAGGAAACTCAGATTTCAAAGGAAAAAAAGGCTAGAATTTTAAACAGCTTTTAAACATTCCTACATTATTAATTTTTTCCTTTCAAAAATAGGATATAAAAAATGCCTTCTGAAATGCATTAGAACACTCCTCATTCATCTTGAGTAATGCATATATGCATGCATAAATCAAATATATTTTTGATAAAGTGTCTAAAATTTATTGCAAACAAAAGCCAGATAGATAGATAGATAGATAGATGAGTGTTGTCTTTAGGATGAAAAATAGCATAGCTTTTTATAAATGTACCATAAAATTATACAATATATTAATCCAAGATTAAAAAAAATTTCCAAGATAATTATTCTTTGGACACTCTTATTATGACCTACACTAAGAAAAATGTATAAAGTTATACAGAACCATTTCATCAGCTAATATCACTCATCACTGCTTCATATTTCAGAGGAGATTCTCTGATTCTCCCCAGAAGATGAATTTTCATTATCATACTTGATACATTCCTGTACTTTGTGAATTTTAAGGAAATAAAAAACAAGCCATGTTTCAAAGTTTTGAGTACAAAGGTCTTCGAGAATAAGTCCTGTTGCAAAGGACTGTAGCTAGGCAATCCTGGGGTGTTACTTTTTTTCCTAGCCATAAACTTGCTGAGAAGGGAGAAGGGAAGGTTGCAGCAAACTTAGTACCCATGAGCTCCCTTTCTTTGCACCTCTAGCATATACACACATTTACACACACACACAGAGCTACTGCCCAGTGCTGCCACTTCTCTCTACCTAACAAAACTGCAACACTGTTCAGCAACCAGGGTTATTTTACAATTCCTCTTCTCTAACAACCCTTCACCAGAACTCTATACTAAAATTAAGTTACCTGTGCTGGGAGCACTCCCCTGGCTAAGGGGCAAACCTGATAAAGGAATAAAGATTAGTCTCCCTCCAATGATGATGATCTTGTGTTCAACCCTAGGTTTTATTTTAAGAAAGAAATCTCTATGGATTAATGTAATTATGAGTAGTGTCTGATAATAAATTTCTTCCATTTTAAATCAAAGTCTAGGGTAAATGTCGTTTTGGTACACAGAGTTGCTTACAATACATACAAACACTGAACACATCAAGTAACCAAATTGTTTCACATAAATTCAGTCTCTCCACAGCTTGCCAAAGACCTGTTTTGAGATGCTCAGACTCACAGACTAGAAGTTAACAAATTCAGATAAGAAAGTAAAATCAAATACTAGAGACCACATTAAAGGCACTGCCTGCAATTTATGGTGCTGAAGCCAAGAACATTACTGAAGAGTTGATGTTTCCAGACCTGCTAGGCAATAAGTAGATTAAATGAATTCATAAATCCTGTGAAAGTATGAAAGATTTTACATAAAGTACAGAAAAATTCAAAACTCATGTTTCTAAAGGAAAAAATTATTGGTATGAAATTTAACCTGAGAAGAAAAATGTACCTCTACAATGTCATTCAAGATGCCTTCCACTCCTACCTGAAAAAGGGGCAGCTTCCAGGGCATTTAAGGAGATCCCCAGTGCCTCTGGTGAAGATGGAAAGAAGATGCAGACAGACTATTCACAGCTGGACATGTCAGGAGATTGAGAGGCAATGACTAAAAATTCAAAAGGGAGTGTCTGACATAAGGACAAAATGATTAAACACTAGAGCAAGCTTCCCAGAACATTTTGCAGCCTTTGCTCTTGGAGATTTTCAAGATTTGACTGAATAAAGCCCTGAACAACTTGGTCTCTATTCTTTTTTGATCCAGCTGTGAGGAAGAGTTTCGATGAAAGACCTCATGAGGTATGTTCCAAACTGAATTATCCTATAATTTTATGATTTTGTTGAGGTCAAAATGTTATTATAATGGAAAACTCTTCAAAATTCTCTCTCTCTCTTTTTTTTTTTTTCTTATGGACTCACTCAATTTAAATTGAAGAGAAAATGCATACTACAAAAAAACCCAACCAAAGAAACAAACAAAAAAAAAAACCCTACAAAACTGTACTTCTGAACAAAACACCAACATGTAAAAGAAGGGTACTCTGGCTGAACTGAGAAACATATTGAATAATTTGTATCCACACAACCCAAATTTTAATGTATATTTGTGTATATCTCTGTATATATATATATATATATATACACATAAATACTTTCTCATGCAATAAGATTGTTTTTCCTTTTTTTAGTCATTTTCCCTACTCATTTCACATAACCAAAATCTTGAATTGTGTGTTCATTTCCAAAAATTATAATCACATGTAAGAACAAGAACTTATGGTAAGTCTTACTATACGAGCCAAGTACATTAATTCACTTGGGTGTTAATGTTAACTGACTTTTTTTTTTAATAAAATGCGCACAGCTTATGTAACAATGTTTGGACTGAAGGATGAAAAGGAATAAAATATGGCCATTATATTAGAAATTATTTTGATGCCTAAAGTGAATAAAAGTGTCATGAGTCAAGAGCTGCATGGGAATAGAGGGAGATCTGTTGATAAAAACAGATGTAAAGAGACACCAGTTAAATTAGGAGCAATATTTGCAGTTTGTCTCTAGCCTAAAATAATGGATTAAGATAAAACTGCAAATTGAAAAGAAATACGGAAGAGAGAGAAGGAAGGGAAACAGTGATGATGTGAGTGATGTGAACTGTTAAATGTTAAGAAGCAAGACAGTAGTCATGCTAGGACTTGAACCTCCCAGCACAAGCTGCAATCACCAGCTTACTATGGTTTCATAAGAACAGATCAAAGCACAAAACCTTTCAGCAGCAATGAGGAATCTGCCTGCATAATGAAGAACCTAAGATCACGTTCCATAATCTTTCTTAAAACACCCTGTTAATACAAAGGATAGTACATTTGGCCAAAACTAATTACAGAGCTCAATTTCCCTGGAAAGTAGATGTCAATCACCAGCTTCCACAAATAATTGACAGTGAACTATCAAAGTGAATATTTTGTAAATATCTCACGAGATGAAATTTATTTGCATGCTAGTAGGCAGACTTCAGTAAAGAGTTTAAAATAAAAAGCCAATCTGCAGAAATCTGTATAGACACATGAAAGATTTTAAGACCTGAATCCTTCATGATCAAACATATTACTCACTGAAAATATAGTCCTTATCCTAGCTGTGATAATGTGTGTCTTAGTGGAAGGCCTGGCTGTTAAAGTAACATGAATGATACTGTTGGTTGGACTTGTAGGAAACCTGCATCTACAGTTTATTTAACTGTGTCTTATACCATTCAGTTTTACCTTCTGAATAAACACAGAAAGCAGAGGAAGCTCTAAGTATTTGAATTGCAACAATCTGAATGAATTTACAGCATATTTCAGAATTGTTTTTGAAAACCCCTTAAAGGAATCAGAAAATATTAGAATCAAAATCATAGAAAGATTCAGGTTAGAAGTTACCTTCAAGGACCATCCAGTCCAACCCCTCTGTGACAGACAGGGATATCTTTTACTAAACCAGATTACTCTAAGGCCCAATCAGCCTGGTCTTGTACACTTTCAGGGTTGGGGCATCCACAGCTTCTCTGAGCAGCCTGTTCCTGTACTTCACCACTCATTGTAAAAAATGCCTTCCTCATGTCCAATCTAAACCTACTCTCCTTCAGCCAAAAACTGCTGGCCTTTGTCCTGCCACTACAGGCCTTGGTAAAAAGTCTCCATCTTTCTCAGAAGTCTTTTTTATGTACTGAAAGCCTGCACTAAGGTCTCCCCAGAGTCTTCCCTTCTCTAAGCTGAACAACCCAAACTCTCATGATTTCATTGTCGAAGAGCTGCTCCAGCCCTCTGATCAGTTTGTGGCCCATGTTTCCACCTACTCTAACAGGTCCAGGTGTTTCTTGTGTTTGCAGATCTCAGAGGTGGATGCAATGCTCCAGCTGGGATCTCACAAGGGCAGAATAGAGGGGCAGAATCCCCTCCCTCACCCCGCTGCTCACGCTGCTTTGGATGCAGCCCGGGATAAGTTTGGTTTTCTGGGCTGCAAGTTGGCATTGCCAGGTCAGCCTCTTGTCCACCAGCACCCCTAAGTCCTTCCCATCAGGGCTGCTCTGGATCTGTTCATCCTCCTGCCTGGATTGATACCACAGGTTGTTCTGATCCAGGTGCAAGACCTTGGATTTGGCCTTGGCCTTGTTGAACTTCATGAGGTTTGCTTGGGCCCAGCTCTCAAGCTGGACAAGGTCCCTCCAGGTGGCATCCCATCCCTCAAGCAAATCAAACACACAACTCAACTTGGTGTCATCTTCAAACTTGCTGAGAGTGCATTCATTGCTCTGCCCATGTCACTGATGAACATATCAAATAGTATTAGTCTCAGTAAAAACCCTTGAGGGACTCCACTAATTAATGACTTTTTTTTGGACTTTGAGACATGGAATTTAGCCAGAGTAAACTGAACCTCAAATATATTTTAAATTCTACTTGCTTTTCCTAGTGGATTTTAGTTAATCTATTTTACCACGACGGGAGATTTAATAATTTGAAATTTTCTCTATTTTAAAAATTCTGTTACTGATTTCATGACACCTAAACAGTCACATCTTGAAAAGCCTGCTTTACCTGTAGGCAAAATATATCAATACTGTCAGGTTCTACACTGCATGGTTTGATAATATATTCAATAATGAGAACAAGCAGCTTGAAAAAAGCTCAAAAAGATAAACAGGAAGGTATACTAGCTTTCATTTGAAAAAGAACTAAACCTGAGTGTCTTTCAGACTCTTATGAATACAAACTACCCATGGAAGAGCTCTCTGTGAGCAAGAAAAGGAGCATCATTAAATACAAAAAGAGGTAAGAGGAAAAAGATGGATAAATTGAGAATCAGAGATGGATAAAGATTTTGACAAAAGAACAGAGAGTGAGGCAACATTGTCTGGAATAGACAAACTAAAATGAAAGAGAAAAAAAGACATGAACACTTATGGATCATTCTTGATGCACCAGTGCTGTGCTGGAGAAATCATGCTGGTATCAGGGGTTATCAAACTGCAAAATAAAGTAACTCTGGACAAACCTGAGTCGGAAAAAAATTTAAGAAAAGAAAAAACAACAGAGTGAAAAGAACATACCAAAGGTGAAGCAGGCATGAGCACTGAAGGGAGGAATAATGAACAGAAGTCCCAACTTGTGTGCCCTATACCCAGCCAGAACTACCCTAAGGGTGAAGTGCTGCAGTGAGGGCAGGAGGGTCCCAGGGAGGCGGAAGAGAAAACACTGTGCTGGGAGAAATACTGAAGATTGAAGTGCACTAAAATATGCTCAAAAGCAGGTAGTAAACAAAGAACAATAGAAAGCTTTCATAAACAAATACTGCTGGCAGATAAATACACTCCGGGTTGCATATTTGTTATTAAGAGTATATGTAATTGTTAATATGCTGTATTTTATTGATTTGCTTAGTTACTAAACAAATTGAATTGCATAAGCTTTCTTTTCCCACACAAAGAAAGTGAAATTTTCATAGTAACATCAAACAGGAGAGTCCTTTATCTTCTACTTTGTGGACATCTATACCTTTGCTCATTAATTCAGGACAACTTTGAAGTCAATGAAAAAGCAATTGAATGAAAATCACTTTTCATGTGTAAGAATTATGATTTATACATGGTGATGTGCCCTGGAAACAATATTTTACAAACTCTTTACCTTGTGTTTTTCCACATTGAGGTGGCATATTCATTGCACACTCAGTAACTGCATTTTGTTGACATTTAAAGTAACTTTTACCAGTAGCCACTGTTTCGAACATGCAATGAGATGTTTATACAGAACTCTATCTCATTAAAAGAATGGTGTGGAAAGAGATTAGAAGAGTGAAGAGTCAAGTAAAACACTTGCATAAAACCTAATGTTCCTTTGACAGGGTGAAATAGACAGATTTAATATTAGTAAGACTGATATTATCCAAATTCCTTCATATTTGTTCCTATTTTATTCCATATAAAGTACTAGGCTGTCTAAAAGATCTTAACTGTCTCAGTTTCTGGGGCTTATCTATCAGTTGAAGGACAGGAAATTCACCTGACTTAATTACTCAACTGTAAAGAAGTTCATCAAGGTTCCAGTTGTATGCTTAAATTTAAGCACCTGCTTAAATTGTCCCTCTATATGACAAGTGACCTAAAAATGGTGATGCTATTTTGATACCTTATGAGGACATTAAGGAAGACTTCGTTATATAAAACAACCTTGCAGGAAGTTATTTATATACAAGCTAATTTTATTCAAAGTACATTGAAGGACAGACAAAAACTGCTGAATTACAAAACAGCAGACTTTTATCAACTATGAAAAATTGTAACAGAAGTGCTCAGGGACTTTGGTCATTCTCATAGGACTTCTTTGCAACTTTTCTCATTCAACCATTCCTTTCCTAAAATGGGGGTCAGGTATGTATTCAAACTGCAAGTACAACCCGGTATATCCTGGGATTTTTCTCTTTTCTTATTTTTAATAATTTTAAACTTGTTTTTTTTTTGTACTGGAACCTGGAAATTGGGACATAGTCTCTGCTCAGAATATAGAAGGATTTTGATCTGCAGAAGATGGTATGATTTAGATGTCAATGCCCTGGCTAACCTAGGAACATTTAGATTTTCTTATGCTCCATCTAGGTGGAGAAATGTCAAACTTAAGTTCTCCTTTTTTGTTCAAGAAGAGTAAGAATTTTTTAAGCCTGAAGACTACTAGGCCCAGCTATAAAAGATGGCCACAAATTTAAGGAAATGTGAATTTTCTTGATGATTTTAATTAATAATTCATTTTTCGTTGAAAATAAAATTTTGCAACAAGGTATTTCGAGATGAACTTTTTTATTGGGAAAGAAATACTGCTTGCCTTCTTTCCCCATCCAGGAACAAGTGATGATCCTCTTCATTATTTTAGAGATGCTACATGCATTAGAAGAATAACAGCTGCCCAAAAGATGATTTGGTTTAAGACTCCATTTTTTCTTAAATCTTATGCATCATATTAAAAGTTTAAAAAATTTCTTCACAGTTAAATGGTTTGTCAAGATTTTACTTAATCTGCATTTTATATAAACTAGTCTCAAATTCATGCTCTAAATGAGGGAGGAAAATATTCCCCATAAATTTTTAGCCTACAGACATATGATTATTTTATGTTTTTAAAGAAAACAGTTCTTAGAAGTCTTTCCACATCCATCTTATTAATCTCCTATTTTCTGTGCATACAATGGCAGCCAAAAGAATTCTGTTTGATATTTTCATTTGTGCCCGCTCTACTTTTTTCTGTAAGTACAGGTATGATAAAATGGAAGTCTTAGTATCATGACTGCTCTCAATCTTCCCTGATAAACAGCTTTCCAGACAATTTTTTTATATAATGAGAAACACTTAAGTAAGTCAATATTTCTATTGTATATAAACATGTGGAATAATAGTATACAATAAACACAGAGCAAGATGAAAGTTTACAGCCCGTTTCAATCTCTGTTCTCAATGTCGTATGCATTGTTCACTTATTAGAAGATGATTCACCTTAATAATATTTATATTTGGCATTACTTGACTGTTCAGTGTCTTGAAATGCAGAATTATCTTCTCTGAAGCACAGCCAAAAAGGTAACTATGATTCCTCATTAATGTCTTTGTCTTCAAATATCTATGCAGTTTGATCATATGAGTGCCAATTCAAGTGCCATTATCTGTTTAGTCACAGTCAAGGACAGGAGAATATGAGCTCTTAAAATCACCACACAATCTGTTTATCCCATTCAATAAGATACAATAACAGAGAACTGGTTATGCTTGAAATCTTAGCACAGTGGAAGGAATAATCGATTACCAAAGCATTATTTCACTTAGATATTGAATATATACACATCTGAATTCTTCCATTTAAAAGAAACAGTGTTTTTGGACAGTGCCTCACTGGAACTTTTCAGATAAGAACAGCCAAGTTTGGCCTTGAAACACAGTTTTAAAAACATGTTGAGCAAATTTTTAGCATGTGAATATCCACAACAAAGTGCCACCATCACGGTATCAGAAACCCAGGACCACTGCCTTTTAGTGGAAGGCCACTAGCTAATCAACTCTCATTCACACGATGTGTAATTGAGTTTCCAAAATTCAGACATTGGTCCTTACAGAAATGCTTTACTTACAAAGGTGTCATCAATAATGAAATCTAGACACAGGATTAAAGCCTCCAAATTAGCAGTGTCACTTAGGACTTTTAACCTACTATCCTTACAGCCTCCCTCCAGGAGCTCTCCTTGCCTTCTGTAATCAGCACCAGAACTATTCACTTGCTCCCTGCTAAGCTTTTATCTCCATGAAGTGAAGGTGACAATGAAACACTCTCCTGGCAAGATCCTCCTGGCAGCACTCCCACAATGCCTGCTGGACTGTTTTGATCCCATTCCATATGTCCACAATTTAAGCAGCACTACAGCTGCCTGTCTCTGAATTGTGTTGCATCCTACTGCCAGGCACAATCCTGTGGTACCTGAGTTCCAGAGTAATCTTCTGAGCCTATTTCAATTTTCACATTAAAGAGCATGCTGCCTGGAACTTGATGATTACAGATTTTTGAGGACAGGATCAAACAGAGGAAGATGCTAGCAGGGAGTCAAGAGTAATAACATTATTCTGCAGACACAGCCAGTTTTTTCTTCTGCTTTGAATGAATTCAGTCACCTACAGCAGCACTGGTGTAAACACGGCCTTGAAGTTATATATTTCTGCAGATACTTTGAATAAATTTCTTACATGTCATGGCACCCTGGAAAGCAATTTATGAGAGAGCTGGTTTTATCATTAGCTAATTGTGGCTCTGGATTATTAAGTGCAGTGACTGAAGAGTCAGGAATATCTTCGTAATATATGGATAGGTATATATATGATAATTGGCTTGAGCAATAAAGCTATCAATTATTCTGCCTGCTGATTAAAAACTATGAACACTGAAGAATCAATTTATTTTTAAGGGCAATTCACTTTCATAAACAGACACTAACTGCTCTTTTTTCCCCTGAAATCTGTCAAATGCTCATAGCTCACATTACATCACCATTTTAGTAAAATTACTGATGTTTAATATCATAAATGATAGTTCTTTGACAGTGAAATGGTCTGTCATGTCATAATTCTAGCTAGTGAAGTTCCACATTCATTTACAAGTTGATTTCCTATTCAGAGATAAAAATACTACTTGGAGATGTCACAGCTGCCCCTCAGAAATTTTAATATCAAGATATTTAAATATCAAGATAAATAAAAAGAGTATACATTAAAATGTTATATTTCATCTGGCAACAACTGACGTGTAAATCTATCAATAGTTTTAAAATCTAGCATAGTAAAGATTCTCCTCTGCCCGCACTGGTACAGACTGAAATATTTTCTATCCCCTTCCTTTTCTTTCAGAGGAGGAGAAAAGCACAGGAAGAATTATGCATGGATAAATTACTGGGGCAAATTATTGTATCACAATTAAGGATCTGGTTCTGGCATTCATCCTAATCCATTCTCCTCTTCTTTACTTCAGCCATAACTGGTACCATAACAGTGCCCAGAATCTGTCTCTGGTGGGTTAAATAATATGATTAACAACTCTTTTCAAGAGCATGAATGGTGGGAGACTGGTGTATTTTACTTGGGGATCTTTTACATTACATGCATCTATATCCATCTATGTATCTACATAGAGCTAGATAGAATATGGAAGGTATAGCTAGGGAAAATAACCAGCATGTCAAAAGTGTCTCAAAAGGTGGGGAGAAATATCTGAAGAATGGGAAGAGGAAGGTGTCTAGGTCTGAGATATGTGGCTGTAATGTGACTCTGCTGAGATCCAGATATTGCAACTACATTAATTAATACCTCATATATGTATGTATTTAAAGTATTACAGCTGTAGTCCAAAACTAGATGGAGTTCTGTTACTGATGGGTTTTGATGTAAAGTATCATTTTAGCCATAAGATAGAGGAGATAAAAAAGTCAAAATCGTAGAAAAGAAAAATAAATGACATTTTTTACAGTATCTTTGATTACTGTAGCTTTGCCATGTACCCTGTGATCAAATAAATCTCTTTTAGGTTATGTAACAAAGTGACAATTATGTAGTTACTTGAAAGCTTATTTGGCCTAATACTTTATCTCTTCCACTTTAACAGCATCTATACATTCTGTCTACCTATGTTTGCACATGGTGTCAATTACTGACACAGAAGTGCTGTTTATAGAGATTATTTCAAAATCCATTCTAAAAAAAATATCAAAATTAGATATTGAGAACTTGAATTTAAGGGAAAAGGGGAAGATGTGGGTTTCTGAGAGCTGAGGCTTTGAGTCAGTAAGGTCAAAATATTCCAAAAAGAGGAATCTAGAAGCACAGAGTAAGCAAATAATGTTAATTAATATATTTATGAATGAACCCACACCCCTATTTGAAAATAAAAATTTATGCAGTTAAACTCCCTGATTATCCATGCATCTATTCGTCTACATTAATGGTGAATCAAATATACTAAAATGTATTAAGAAGTTTGATTAGTCTAGTTCTGCCAATATTTCACTTTCCTTATGTAATCTTGTTTCTTGTTCTACTTAAACCTTAGCAATTCTGCGTACCCAGTTTTTAGGTCAAAGGAGTTTGTACTTTTCCTAAAGATACGAAGATTTTTTCTTAGCGGAGATATTATGGGAAGAAGAAAGAAGACATCAAAGGTTTCAGTGACCCTTCAGATTCCTAACATTGTGGACCAGACAAATCTGAGTGTCTTAAAAATTTGTTCACAATGGCTTTGCAGACGCCTCATAAAATTGAAGGCATGAGTCCTGTTTTAATTTGAAAGGCAAACTAACTCGAAGAAGAGAGCTGCAAGTTTTGTCTGGTCAGATGAACTACTATAGATATTTTTCAAACATTTTTCAAACTTGCTGCTTACAAGAGACATGAAAATGTTATTTTCAATGGCAAAGACACGTAATCTTATTTATCAGAGCACTGCTGACTGTCTTCTTAGTGAGAAGGTAGACTGGACATCATGTCTCGTGCAAGTTGACAGCAATGTGTTATGTGGAACACTTGCAATTTATGGAGCACTTATGGCTTGAAAGCACTGCTGAAAGCTGCAAAACAAATGCCCTACCTGAGCAATATAAATGGATTCATATAAATAAAACTTCAGGCAAAAATTCTGTACAGTTTGCTTTGGAATGAAGCTGCATGTTGCCCATTTTTGCTGGTCTTTGGAAATCTACCCTACTGTTGGGCCTTACATTCCTTCAGGGAATTTTCTCCCCATTTGTTTTCATGGAAATGGCATCTCTATTACAAGACAAAAGATGTAGCCAATGCCTTGGCATACCTTTGGAATGGTTCTAGGGGAGGAGTGTGGGGGCAAAGCTTTTGTGGCTTTTGGCAGTTTCTTACCTGGGGCTGGTTCAGTCTTTGCCCAGATTGGAGGGGAGACAGCTGTAGTGTTTTGTGCTGGACTTGTCCAGCACAGTACTGCTGTATAATTAAGGAATAATAATTGAATGTCACCTTTAGAATTTGAAGAGTAATTTATGAAATTTTACAAATCTATCTCACAAATTTCTGAAACCATGATACGACATTTCCTAAAATTATTTCAGACAGAAAATACCTCCTGCCAACAAAACTACTGCCAGGGACCTAAAGTATTTATTGAGCATCCTTTAGAAATGCTACAAGATCATTCTTCCTTTGATCATTTTGCTATCCAGTCCTTCTACCTTTGGATTTGTGAGACATTATAAGCTTTGTCCTATACAGAAGAGAAGAGATTTTTCCCAGGATGCAACCTGCAGGAATGCTCAGACTCTTCTACAGCTTGCCTTTTCGCTGCAAGAAAAGTGCAAGAAAAGTTTTTTTCTCATAGGAACTCACTTTTTTCTATCTCCACAAGAGAATATGTATAGAACTTGAGTGTGGAGCTAGAGGCATCATAATGTAGTTCAACTTACAGAACAGTGGTTCTCATTTTCATAGAAACCAGCAAAGACCAGAATTTCAAGGCTCCAAAGTAAACTTATGAAACTAAAACCAATGAATTTTAAAGAAATTTATGCTCTTGGGAACACGTGCATATGTATTTTAGAGAGACAAATATGAAGTTTTAGATACATACCAGATGAACTTTCAGGGTCCCTTCCAATCTGAGTGTTCTATATATGCATGCATAGAGAGACGTACAATTATATGTATACATAAAAGTCTGTTAATATGCAATTAACACAATATATGAAAGCGCATAATAAATATTCTATTATTACTATGTTTTGATTATGTGATTAGACAAGAATAATCTTGTTTTCCTTTTATAACTCCTAGTAGAAGAGCTAGTAGATAATCCTGCCTCATTAATGTTCTAAATGCTTTGTGAAATGGGTTTTCAATGCATTCTAAAAATGTTAGTTAGCTTCCTAAATTACCAGGGAGTTTCTGAATTTTTTTAAGCAAAAACAGAAATAAAATACAAATTATTAAATATGATCTGAGAACTAGAATCACTGTATTCTCTTCATTTCCCATTAGCCCTTCAGCACAGAGCTTGTAACAAAACTATTTCTGATGTTGTCATGTTCCCTCCCATGCTGATGAAACTATAAAAAGAATAACTACAGCATGATTCCTCTAATGCATTTTTATTTGGAAATTGGTGAGGCTGCTGAAGAGAAGATTCTCATATGCAGAGTAGGAAAAAATGGAGGGAAGATATTACTTGCCTGTTTAGGACTGAAAATCCCCAAACCTCTGGTTTGTTGCTCCAGCCTCATCCTTTCATTAGAAGCATTTCTTTTCTGTTCAGTCCTTTCCTCTTTTCCTCCTCAGTGCTCAGCTCCTTCCCTTCAGTCCTGTTCTTAGTGCAGCAGGCTAGTCATAGCCTGCTGAGAGCTTAAAAAAAAAAAAAAGAAAGAAAGGAGAAGAACAAAAGACCAGGAGAGAGGTATAAATATTCTTAAAAGAATTTTGTAGGCAGTAATTAGAAGGAAATAATAGGAGTGTTTTTTCTCTTCTTATTGTTGCTCCTGTTCACTGATCAAATACTTATCAAATGCTAATGGTTTAAGGCCAAAATGGCATGAGTGACATACTGTCATTACAAGTATAGAATGTACTGTGGGATGGCTCTTCCATTCATAGGAATTGCATGCCTGCCCTCAGCCTTTGGATTAGTTGCAGTTCATTGTAGTTCAGTGAAATTTTAGCAAGTGGAAGCCATCATGACCAGAGTAAATCTGGCAGATGCTCTTCCACAAGATTTTCTGACTTGCTTTGATGTGGCCTTGATAATGTTGATGAGGCTTACATCACCCAAAGTGGCAATACTCTGAAAGCATTAAATCAACATATGATTGTGTCAATGGAAACCATTGAATCTGGTTTTCCCTAATGAATGTTTCTAATGGAACCAAATTATGTCATGATCTCCAGATCATCACAAGTGTAAGTTTAGAAAGGGCAACGCTGGACTTCTGGGAATGTATTTCTTTCATCATAATTAATCTGCTAATATCAGAAAGTACTTGTGTTATTTTTCTAAAAACCTCATCTGCAGCAATCTGAAGCAATCAGTTTTGAGTGAGGCCAATGCAGTTGCCCGATGTTCCCTTCCAGAACATTCAAAATGAAAACAACAAATCTATGCCTGGCTGCTGGAGGTTGTGGAGAGACCCCCAGGAACAATGAGACTGAGGCAGGCAGACTGAGGCATTGAGAAGAAAGGACGTGGACTTTGGCAGATGTTACTGCAGGATACCTCAGAGTTTGTATGAGATCAAGACAAAAGGTGCTTATGCTGTATGTGCAGACCCATGCTCAGGGAAGGCTCTAATCTTTGTCCTCCAGTTTCCTCTATGCTTCAGGTTTGTCTCTCCACATTTCTGCCAAAGAGGATCCTCATCAGTGTGAGTGCTGAGCTAAGGGCACTTTCAGCCTGCAGAGAACAGCTTTCACTGGGAACAGTGTGGGAGCAAAGGGTGAGAAATGCAGAACTCCCTCAGAACACCAGATTTTTGTGGAAATCAAGCCAGCCTCTTCCCGGTACTTCCTTTGCTACTGAAGAAATGCCAACAAATCTTCCCATTATTTTGACTCCATTCATGTTAGGATAAAACTAACCATACTCCAGAGGTGCCTGTTTCTGTCCTTCACTGGGAAATTAGAGTGACTATCATGTGACTGTCAGATGTACAGTGTCAGGTGAGATGAACACCATCATTAACAATACTGAGACCCTGAAGATAATAAACTGTGGAGAGATAATGGTTTTTGCTACAAACACAAGCAATGTCAGAAGCACTTTATTTTGTAAACACTGATGCTGATGAAAAACTTGAGTGATTTATGTTTGGCAGCCTGTTCCTTCAGGTCTTGCTTCACAGATCCCTTCCTGTGATCTAAGGGAAGTTTTTAATTGCACCCAGTGCAATTAAAAGCCTTCCAAAGAATGTTGGTATTCTCTCACATCTGTTTTCAACTGTTATTTCTATTTCTACATAACTTATTTTTTGCAGAGCTGTGGAACTCTGCAACTCCCTATTCCGAAACTGATCAAACATGGGAAACTTCCCTACAGTTATTACAACTGTGCTCTACCTTTTGCAGAACTCTTTTATAATTAATGTACCCAAGGTCTGGATCTTTCAGCCAGAATTTTTGTCATCTTTTCTCACCTTTCTTGTATCAAAAAGTCCATCTAGTACACTATCAAAGTATAGTTTCACCTTAACTTCCTATTCAAATCTTTTTAACTCTTAGAATTAGAATTCTATATCCTTCCACCAAAATGAATTATGAAGTCCAGGTATTTTATTTGAAAAATATCAGTATGCTACTTTAGTCTTATTACTGAATATAGAGGAACAAGACCTTTGAGTCAAAAAAGAAGAGAAAGAAAAGACCAACATTATCTCAGTTTTATTGACATGAAAGTTAACAACAGAGGATAGAGGTTGTTGTGGCAGTGTGCCATCTTTTAAATTTGAGTTATATTTTATAGGTATACTTGTGTGAACATGTTTTAAAAGCACTCTTTGTCCACAAGTCTCTTTTGTCTGAGACACTGTCTGTGCACACAATATCTAAGCCAGACAATATTGATGCTCTGAGAGATGTTTTGCATGCAGTGAGAAAACACATCAAATTCAGAAAAAGAAGATACTACTATGTTTTCTAACTCCCTGTTTTTACTGTTTGCTGTCTTTTTCTATTTGTTCATCTCCTAAAAATCTGCAGAAAATCCTGGTCCTCTGGCAGATCCAGAAACTACATCTTGAAAACCATTGCTTTAGACTGGACAACTGTTTTACTGAAAGCCCAAGACAAGGAAAACTACAGTTGGAAAAGTACATACACAACCTGCACAATTCACTGATTTTAGCATCAAGATTCAGTCCTGATCCTGAAGGTCAAAAATCAGAAATCAAACTCTGATAGGAAGGGATAGCAAACCTGCAGCTATAATACTTGTGTGGAGGAAAAGATGTAGGAAACATAGAGTCTAGAATTAATGTTGACATCTGTTATCTGCTTAATTTTCAGCTTGCCGATGATTTTTGTTAACTTATTTGATTTTGCAACCTTTTAAATAGGTTAAAAACTAGATGTGTGATTGTGTTAGCCTAATGGACTGTAGCATCACTCCATTCCCATTTTCCCTGAGAAACAAAAAGTGCTCTCCATAAAGCCTAATTCTTTTTTTTTAACCTTATGAATTATTTGCAGAATATTTTTGGCAATGATTTTAAAGGCTGAGAAAGCACAACAGATGAGTCTGTGGTGTTCAGCAAAAAGACCCAAGTCTCTGGACCAACAGCTTTTACACAAGATAGTTCTGTAGTGAGACAAATAGAGCAAGTTTTGAAGAAGACCTGATAAAATTGTTCCTACTGCTGAAGGTATAGAACGTCCCACATGAGTCTGTGTAAACTGGAGGGCTGCATTTTGACCAGTAGCCTCAGACTCCCTGGAGCCGTGAGGCACAAGGTGTTATCAAGAACTTTTCTGAAATTCTACTTTTAGTAGTAACAGTATGAATCCACAGTGAGTTATTATTTTCATAGTGACACAGGTATAAATGGTATTCTACAAAAAAAAATCTGTATGTTCTTTTCACCCTAATTGATACACACAGAAAAGTGTTTCTCTGCTTCTTTTTTTTCAGTAGGGTGCTAATAATATATTATACTAGTAGTGCAGCTTTATTTCCATTTCTGTTTAAAGATCTTGAATGTCTTATTCCAAAATTCAGCATCCCCTCAGCTTTATGATACGTTAGAAAAATTGAATCTCTTTTCTTGCATTTCTCTAAAATTTAAATAAATATGCTTTTTAGCCTAATCCCCACATTTTGGATTTATCCATAATTCATATTAAAAAACACATTGCCACTCCCTAAAAACAATGTGTTGAAATAATAGCCTGGGGGAATCAAAAGAAAGAAACATAAAAAATCACAATTTTTTCTCAATTGCTCATGTTTGTACTAGTAGGAATTTACTCAAGGGGCATATACATTAATCTTGTTTATTAAAGAAAATCACTTCATTATACAACCTGCATTTTCTCTCCTGTCTTTTGGAAGGGTTGCCTCTATGCTTTGTTGTGCACCAGGGTGAAAGTATATATGATATTAAAAATACTAAGTTAGCCTTCTTGTTGTATGCAGGAACAACTTCAGTTATATCATGAGAATTTCACTGGAAATTAATTTTACCCATTGATGGCATATTATGTAAATAATTCATAGTAGTGTGAAATTCTAGAGTGATTTTTAAAGATTTAAAGACTGAACTATGAAGCAAAGGAACCAAGAAACTAGCAGTAAGACAGGAGACAAGGCAAAAGAAGATCAGGAGAGGAAATGTGGAAAAAAGAATTACAGAATAAGAATATGCTGAATTGGAAGGGATCCACAAGGGTCATCAAAGTCCAACCCTCAGCCATGCACAGGACCATCCCAGAGTCCCATCATGTGTCCAAGAGCATTGTCCAAACACTTCTTGAGCTCTGTCAGGCTTGGTGCTGTGACCACTTCCCTGGGGAGCCTGTTCAGTGCCCAACCACCCTTTGCGTGAAGATCCTTTTTCAGATATCCAACCTAAACTTCCCCTGAGACAATTTCAGGCCATTCCCTCAGTTCCTGCCACTGGTCACCACAGAGAAGAGATCAGTGCCTCCCTCTCATCTTCCTCTCACAAGAAGTTGTGACTGCAATGAGGTCTCCCCTTAGTCTCCTCCAGGCTGAACAGACCAAGTGACCACAGCTACTCCTCATACAGCTTCTCCTCAAGGCCCTTCACCGTCTTTGTTGCCCTCCTTTGGAGATTTTCTAAAAGCTTTATATATTACTTGCATTGCAATGCCCACAACCGCCCCGAGCTCTCGAGGTGAGGCTGCCCCAGTGCAGAGCAGAACAGGACAATCCCCTCCCTTGCCTGGCTGACGATGCTGGGCCTGATGTCCCCCAGGACAGGGTTGGCCCTCCTGGGTGCCAGGGCACTGCTGGCTCATGTTCAGCTTGCCATTGACCAGGATCTCCAGATCCTTTTCCATGGCACTTTCCAGCATCTCATTCCCCAGTCTGTAAGTACACCCAGGGCTGTCCCGTCCCAGGTGCAGAATCTGGCCCTTTTCCTAGTTGAATTCTGTATGGATGGTACACATATAAGGGAAATCAGAGTGAGGAAGGTGTGAACAGAATGTTACAGGTTAGAATCGGTGAGATCAAAATCAGTAAAGTATAAAGGAAGACAGCTAAAGAGAGATGTGGGACAGATCTTGAAACACATCAAGGAAAGACGAAAAAAAAGGAAGTCTTTCCCTCTATCTCATCAAAACAGCCATGGCTGTTTGACATCCTATAGTAATGCTACTCAAGTGAATAACTTTGTCCTGACTATACTGGAAGACAAGTTCTTCATGCAGAACAATTTTACTGTTTCATAATAAATATGCATTGGAGTGGTGTCCATCCTTTCAAGTCACCTGGTTTATCTGCTTCTGATCCAAGAAAGTGCAAGACTTCATAGCTCAGAACAAGAGGGTCTAGCTACATCTTCTGTGGCATCACAGTAAGAACACAATAATAAAATAAAATAAAATAAAATAAAATAAAATAAAATAAAATAGTGTGACCTTGCAGAAAGAAAAGGATAAAATTGTGATAACCTGCATACTATCAGTATGGTGAATGGCATTTTTCAACAAATTTTCTACACTCCCTCCAATTTTTAGTCAAAAAATAAAACATCAATCTTCCTTCTGTCTCAGTCCCTAAGACAAATAAATGGGGTCTATCTAAAAATGGGTGACAGTGATGTCTTGTGAAATTTCCTAAGTTTGAAAATACACTACAGAACAAAGTCTACTAGGAAGGTGGTTTTAATATTTTGTGCACTTTCAGAATGAAAGATCAAATAAGTTCTATGAACAAAGTCTCATCTTGAAAGTAGTTTGTAGCAAAGCCAGTTCCAGGACAATAACTGTATAAAACACTAGCTCACAATTTAGATTAATTTACACATGGGTAAAAGGACATGTTTAATACACCTGGTTTTCCTGAATGGCATACCAAGCCTGGAAATTTCTGTTTCAGCTAGGACATATATTTCAGAAAGATGTCTAATCTTTATTTGAACACTTATCAAGCATCAAGGTAACTTATTCAGTTGGTTAGTGATGATTCACTGTAAAAATGCTTCTTTCATTTCTAATCTCAATTGACTTATGCTTTGTGTTCAGGCTCTAGGTCTCCAATGTCTTTGACAGATTAAACTTCCCTCCAGTGCTGGAAGTATCTGCATTTATAGATCATGATCAGGTTTGCTTCTTAACCTTCATTTTGTTAAGCTAAAGGGATTGAACTGGGTAGGTATCTCACTGAAAAGGCTTTTTTCCCCTAGAACTTCTATCATTCTTGTAGCTCCTTTTAAAGCCATCTCCAATATATCAATGCTGCTTTAAAATGAGTTAATAAAAAAGGACACAGTAGAGGTCTCACTAATATAATAGAAAATCAAAAATAGCTCTGTACTTCCATTTTTAAAATCCTCCTTCTATTTATCTAAGATTGAGTTTTCTTTTTTTTTCCTTGGCTATTGCCTCACACTACAGACCCACAAAATCTAGAGCCTTATATTGATTTGTACCTCCTGGGGGGTGCTTTGTGTCAAAGTCCATGTTGGATAGAGCAACATTTCATCATTGTAGAATACTTCAAAATCTTCAGCAATCAACCCAAGTACATAACACTCTAAAATATGAACCTGTTTTACAGATTGCCTACACAAATACAAGTAATATTTACCATATGATTACACTAGTAATTTTTAAAAATTATAAATACATTTAACATATTCAAAACTTGTGTAGGGTATTCAGGGAATATATTTTAAAAATACCACTAAAACCCCACAAAAATCAGAGAGAATAATATTTCTCTTTTTCATTATAAAAGTATTATCTGACTTCTTTGAATCATATTCATGCATAGTAGTTACACAGTGGTATTGAACACTCAGTTAACTGAACTGTGGGTGACTTAATGATCAGATTTATATCACAACAATATTTCATTAAAATATGATTAGTGGCAAATTATGTAAAAAAGAGACAGTCTCATGGTCCCGGTTCTGTGAAATTTAAGACTTTTTCCTTTTATGTTTTTTTTCTTCCTATACCATATACCCTTTTCCTGTAGGATTTCAGTGATCAGGTAAAACATTTATTTATTTCACAAAAAATTGCTTACCAGCTCCCTGTTGCACCACCAGTGCTACCTCATCATTTGCCCCCAGAAAATTACTTTGGTTTTCATTTTTCCATTTGATGTTTTGTTGGTGAATTCACCGGATGCTGTAACGGGATCAATACAATCCCGTTACTCAGGCAGCCAAGCTGGAGCACTGCCTGCCCTATTGCTTTGCACCAAGCAAAGCTCTGGACAGAGCCTCTCTCCTTCATGGGGCACACAGTGACCATCTTCACAAGGTCAGGGCTGAGGAGCTGGCACCCAGTAAGCAGTGCTGTGCTCACCCAATCTAGCCCAAAGTGGGTGAGTTCAAGTGTTAGAGACAATACATGCACATTGCACATGCAAGTCTGGAAGTTGCAATTTGCCACACTGCCTCTGAACTAACTCAAAACTGGAGAAGACACGTCTGTCATGAGCTTCTTTGTAGGCATATCCCAATTAATTGTTTTATTTTTTTGGACCCAGGTAAGATTCACACTGAGGCGGGAGCTGGAAATTTCTAACTTTGGCGTCTGAATTAAATACAATGGAAGAGACAAGCAAGAAGAATCAAATTGCAGTGTACTGCACCGTCATGACAGGCATCTAGAATTTCTTTTAAATGTGGCCTTTCATATATGTCTATAATATCTTTTTCCTCGGCTTGAGTCAATGTTGCTACCCCACGGTGAAAAACATACAAAAATATGTTTGCTCTTCCATCACTGACATCCTCCATTTGTGTCTGAACACAATTCATTAAAGTTCTCATTTTTCTGGTTCCAGGGAAAAATAGTCTTTTTTCATATCAATTCATGCTTTATTAGGTTATTTCACTTGTCTCTTATTTTTAAGTTTCTTTCACAAGGAATAATTTGCAGGCTTCTCCCTACTAGAAGATTGATTTGGTTGTGTACAGAAGCAAAGGCACAAGTAGACTGTTCTAGAAAGAGAAACATCAGCAACACAAAGACAATATTTTGTCAGATTATCTGAAAGTCCAGAAAGTTAGGGCAACAAAGAAATATTCTCTTTCAGATTCTTAACCATGTGAAATAGAAATTAATGCCTTAATGTCTGTAACCATCAAGAGCAATAAAAATGGTAAATCAGGTTTTGTTTTCTTAATATTCAATAAAAATTATAAGACATAGAGGTAACATCAACCAGAGCGACAAGCAGCCAAGAGACTTCTAATACTGTTTTTGCCACTGACAGGGTTGGTATATGGGCTCCCAGTCATAAGGTGGATGACTGCCATACAGTTCCACCACTTCTTCAGCCACGGTTTGACTGCATCTGTCCCTCTCATCATATGTTTGCATGTCTTTTTGCCACTTTCAAGGACAAAGCAGCACCACAGACTGTTGTAATGCATGTTTATCACAGGCATCCCACCTCTCTGATAAGGAAAAGAATCTTAAGGCAAATATTTACATGAAATCCAGAAAAATCATTGTGTCTTACAGATAAACAGGACAGTGATTTAATGCAAATATCATTTTTTATGCCAGATTTGAACTTATCCATTCTCTACTACATTTACGCTGAGAACAGTAGCCCTATAGAGAAAATAGGGAGGGGGCTTTGAGATGCAGAAAATTATTGAAATAGCACTGCAGAACTATGGGTTAAAACTGTTATATTCTTAGTGTTTCACACTGCCAGCTAGCATTACTGTTGAAATATTTACCTTTTACAATAGTTGCAATGGAAGGAACCGACCTGTAATTGTACTAATTACGTAGGAAGATGTTCAAAAGATGGCAATTTATTGTGGGTTATTTAATATTCCTACCCTCAGGATTTATTTTGTCAAGGACACTTAAGGCTGTCAGTGAGCTCATTTTTAGCTGTCATATAAGTCTAAATAAATCAACAACTTCCTGAGGGAATGACTGGATTTTGATGACAAATCCCCATTTTTTTTGGTCTACATGGCAGCATTACAAAAGGTGTCGAGGCCTGCCCAGGTCACAGGTGTTGCAGAATTTGCCTAATTAAAAGTCCATTTGCTAGGAATTGTGAATGAAGAGCACGTTCTACTGCACCAGCTTGACTTGTGTCTAAACAGTATAATGAAATGTCTTTCCATGAAAAACTTCCTCTGCGAGTGGTATGATTGTCTAGACATTAATATTATTTTTGACATCTGTTGCAATGTATACATGACATACATATGTGTGTATGTATATATACATATATATGTATTTAAAGTAACTATGGCAATAAAGTTATTGTTTCTAGAGAATTCAAATGAAAACTAAAATGTTCACTTCAATTGTAGCTGATGCATCACATTTCTCTTTGAAGACTCAAACCAAAAGAATGTATTTTGTAAATACTGTACTCCTGATTCATGATTTAAGGTTCACCTTACAAGTAGTTGGTGTCCCTAGTAATAATCTCATAACAACCCAGGTTGTTATGGTTTATAAAGCTTTACTGAAAAATGATAACATATCCATTACAATAGGACCAAAATGTCATTCTTATCAGAAATTATTTAGAATTTGCTCAGTAGCATCCCAATCCCTTCCAGCTAAGCAGTCAGCCTGAAAAGGAAGCAGTAGGTGACCTCTGGCTGCCTATTATGGGGTGGTGTTATGATCCATAACCTTCAGTGCACATCTGTGGCTAAAGCTGTAACTGTAACACACAATACATGAGTTTTTAAAGTAAAACCACCTCACAGCTCCACACATCTAAAGAGGGCTGAACATTCCTTACCCTCATAACTGGTGGCCCCTCTTGTACTCATTCATATTATCTTTCACTGGCAAAGCCTCCAGAAAACTGTGAGGTTCTTCTCTGGTGATTGTTGTTTTTCAAGTTTCAAGCCCATAAAATCATGGTTTTTGTATTTGTGTCAAAATAATCTATTAGAAAAAGAGTCATAGTTAACACATTTCATATAAAATACTGGCAATCACATGAAGTACAATACAAGCTATAAAATCGAGATTTGTGGAATTACTTCTAATATTTACAAATTTTGACAACAAAAAAAAAAAAGTCAGAATGATCTGTAAGAAAACAGGTTAGCTTATTTAGGTGTTTTTTGCAGGATCTGTTTAAAACAGTGTTTGAATGAATCACAGTTGTTCTGTTGCACAGTAAACTTTGGGCCAGGCCTCTACAAAAGGCAAAGGCAAACTACATCAGGGCGTTTTGGGGTGTACATGCCCTGGCGCTGTTGGTGTTTTCCCCTCAGCCCCCATCACCTCTTGAAAGTCAGAAATGGAGGAGTGAAGCTCAGCCAGAAAATCACAGGGGAAAAGAAGTTGTTGGAGTGGTTTTTTTGTCTTGTTTTCCCCCTCATTACACCAATCTCTTCCAGTTGGCAAAAAATTAAATGATCTTTTTCTAAGTCTCTTTTGCTCATTATAGTAATCGGTAAGGGATCTCCTTGTCTCTATCTCCACAAGCAAGAAAGCATTTTCGTTTTCTCTCTTTCTTTCTGACTCTAATGACAGAAATGAAGAATTTCTTTTAAGAATTTAATCTCCGTTTTACTCATTTCCACTGCTCTGAGTGTTTCTTGTTTTTTCCCTCAGTGTTGCAGCTCCTCCACAGCTTCTCAGGTTTCTGGCACTCCCATCACTTGGATTCATATAATTTCCTCTTCTTTATCCAGCTCCCATCACATCTTTTATGTTGTCCTTTGGGAAAAGAAGGAAAAAGAAAAAAATTGAGGAAAGCCTCACTGTCATGAGTGTTTTAAATGAGGGCAACACACTTTCTTCTGGACGTGCTTTCCAGTCTTAATGATCACATGCTTCTATTTGGCTTTAGTCAACTGCCTGGTTTATTTGGTTTAGGCTGGGGTTGTTTTACTGGCTTCATGGGAGTGACAAGACACATCAATAATTTCCCCTCAGACCTTCTGCACAAGCCCTCTGGCAACTAAGCATGTGGCTATACATATCCCAAAGCCCCAGGAAATGAGAGATCACTGTGCTGGAAGAGTAAAGAGATGAATAAATCAGGCCAGTTTCAGACTTCAGGATAGCACTTTCAAAGATTGACATTCATTGACTCCATACTTGCTGCCAAGGCTTAGTTCTTACTCTTTGTCATTATCACTATGCATCCAAATAATTAGTCCTTGACAGCCTCACTCTACACCCAGTGTCAGTGTATGGTACTGCTGTGGCTGCAGTGAAGGTTACAGCCCTCACAGCCTTAGTCTTAGTCCTGGCCTGGGCTGGCCAGGATGGAATGGCTTTCAGTGGAGTAGGTCAGTACTGAAGTGGGTGACCTCTTTCTTACCCCTTTCATTCTAGATATTTTTCAGTTTCTTTTCCAAAGAAAGTACGAGGATCTGAACTGCTTCCAAGAAACTTGATCATATTTTTCAGATAAGAATTTCTTTTGGTTTGTTTCTTGCTCATTCTGCAAGAGTACTGCAATTACACCAGACTTCTTTCCTAATTACCCTGATCACTCCTTTTTGTTTTTTTCTGTTGCAGACTTTAGTACTTAAAACTTGTTTTAATTTTTACTGTACTCTACTGTTCAGTGGAGACACAAGTCCTCATTTACAACTTTTTGGTTATCTGTCATTCAGTTATTTAGGCCCAGTTTATTCTTGGTAACATTACCGTGCTATAAATTATTATAGTCTGTTTTGTGTTATGCTGCTTATGTGTTTGTCCTGCTTTCAGCTGGGATAGAGTTAATTTTCGTCCCTGCAGTTGGTACAGTGCTGTGTTTTGGATTTAAGGTGAGAATAATATTGACAGTAGACTGTGGTTTTGGTTGTGGTCGACCAGGGCCAAATAAATTTCAGTCCCTCATGCCACTCTGCTAGTGAGGAGGTTGAGGGTGCACAAGAAACTGGGAGGAGACAAAGCTGTGACAGCTGACCCAAGGCATGTTCCATACTATCTGGTGTCATTCTGAACAATAAAACTGGGAACAGTTGGCTGTGGGGTGAGGGCCGACTGCTCAGGGGCCAGCTGGACATTAGTCAGTGGATCTTGACCAATTGCATTACTTGTTCTCTCTTATTTTTTCCCCCTTCCTTTTCTGTCCTATTAATAAACTGTCTCCACCTCAACCCACAAGCTGCACCTTTTTTCCCAGTCCTCTCCCCATCCCACTGGAGGTGAGTGGGCAAACAGCTGTGGGGTTTTTAGCTGCCTGCTGGGATCAAGGTAGATAATGTCCATTATATCTTAGCAAGCTTCTTCTCTGTCTGCAACACCCCCTCATTTGGCTACAAGCTCTCTGTAATCCTACATATCTCTCTTTTCTCCACCTAATTATTCTCTTAGTAATGGCTTACTGATATAGAAGTTTCACATTTCACACATCATTTTTGGCCAATTCATGGTTCTGAATTCAATCTACATGACATTATATAAGGATAAGAAAAGAACAGTCTACAGGACTCACTTCTTATGCCTCCTAAAATCATTACATTTTTGAGTTTAAAAAATGAAAGGATGTCCTGTACAAAATTGTGCTGAAATAGTAAAAGTAAGCCTCAGAATGGATATTATTCGTATATGTATCGTAAGAAAAGCCTAGTCATAATGCATTTTTAAAATTATATCAACCTTAAAAATAGCATTATTTTAATAATACTGGAAATCCATAATTAATAACTTATCATCAGTAATTACATTAATAATGTTGTCATCAGTAAAAATAATAAACTTTGATATTAATATGATTGGAGCAAAGTTCATGAATAAAAAATCTGGTAATGCAATAAACAGAGCTGCTTGAAAATGCTGATATTGCTTCATGTGCCTTAAGGTTTTACTTGCATATTTAATTTTTTCTCATGGGACAGAAGTAGAACAGAAACACGATGAGTTGCACTGTAGTCTAAAAACTCAAGGACAATCATCAAAGGGGTTTTGCTTTGAACCAAAGTTCTGTAATGGTTTGAGATCTTTGTGATATTCTTCAAGCATGGCTGTACGTGTCCCACTTTTCTCCAAAATGCACATTTCATGATTAAGCTGTTTCCAGTAGTAATGAATTTTTTATGACTACATTTTTCTTTAATGAATGTTAATATTCTGCTTCAGAATAGTGCAGCTAATCTTCAGGGCATCAAATTTTAGGTAACAAGACTAGTTAGCATTGTGGCTGAGTTTTGCAGGTATTTCTTTCAATGTGGTGTGCATTGTGATGTGTGGTTCTTGTACACTTCCTTCCTCATCAAAGAACGGAGAGCAAAGAGCAGGGCACACACATGGACAGTGAAGAAGATAATCAGGAAGGAAATTTACATATTTTATAGCTTTGTCATGTTAAACATTCTTGAAACTATTTTCCAGTAACACATGCCTTGAAAGTGGCACATAAAATAAGCACAGGTGAGGATTCCTCACCTCTATGAAGCTAATAGCAACCTCAATAATATTGTAGCTGTGGAGAGGTACCATGATACTTCTTTAGTATGACTTCAAAGAAAGAAGATGCATTGTTAACTACAATATATTGATATTTCAGTCAACTTATCAGCAACCTGTACTAGGAAGAAGAAAAAACTTCTAGATTTATTCTAAATTATGGGCTTACAACATATCTGTATAACTCAACAAAAAGCTGCATCACTGCCAAATCTTCAGTAATAAGAGAGCATAGTAAGGAATATCCCACAGAAGACCATGTTCTTCATAAGAATCTTAAGAAACAGAAAAAACTGGGACAATGTACTTGCCACTTATTAGCTAGTTAAGCTTCCTCATGCTATGGACTATAATTAACTTGTCACACCATGTTCTGATTCTATATCATGATGGATCAGTTCTTCTAGTGATCACTTCTTCTGATCTCATTTTCACGGAACACATTATTTTTTGAAGAAAACATGTCAGTGTAAAAAATCCATGGGAGAACCTGGAAAGGGGTGTCAAAACATATATTTTCCTTCAATTTCTTCTTGCATTTTGTGCAAGATAAGGGGGGAGAGGTGAGTATTTTCCATTTTCTTTTAGTTTATTTTCTTTTAAAATGTAGCTGTTGGGTAGGTCACACATCTTTTATAAAATAGCCCATAGAAGGGTAGCCACAAAAGATGACATGCATTCTGCCGTTTCTTCATCTGAAGGGTAGTCAAGCACTTAGAATCTCTCAAGAACAAACCCTAAATACTAGATTGGTTAATTTTCATCTTTCCTGTTCAAGTTATACCACTGAGGAGCAGAGAACAGATTCATGTCTCAAAGGATTGAAAAAAGCCAAGTGAGAAGAATATCATCTCTACTGTTATCATTGCTACAACTAGTCTGGGAAAGGGGATTCTGCATTCAAGTGTTTGCTCCAGAAACTGAGTGTTATTTTTTATTATCCAGTGATCAATATGCAGAGCTGCTGAGTAAAAATGACTAGAAGAATTTGCCATCTTTCTCACAGACGCTGTCACATTTACATGCTTTGCTGCAAATTTAAGTGATGTAAGCAGGACCAGGACAGAACACACAGCCATCACTGACACTGTTAGCTAGCTGTGTTTTCCAAAAGAGTTGGTGAAACATCTTGAAAGACCTTGATGTGTGCTATGCATATCATGGGCATCTTTACTGCATTATGGGTCTTTGGTGGAAGTATTGATTTTGTGGCTGATAAATAAAAGGTTAAGCCAAATCTTAGTACATATAGCAAAGCCTTCCTGCCTGGGTTCCATTTAATTTTGGGGAAGTCCACATATTGTTGCAGACACCTCTTTTCATAAGCAGAACACTAGTAGGATCCTGTTACAAAATAATGTTGTTGTACTTCATACTTTCATGCATTTTATGCTCTGAGATTTTTGGCCATGTCAGTAACTAGGAACTAACAGGAGTTCCATTTCCATTGTGATCCTATGCCCTTTTTTCTTTTTGTGGAGAAATATAAGCCTATCCATGGTATTCAATATTGTGTGTGTGATCATGATTATGTACATAGTTATCACAGATTCATATTGATACTTTTTAGAGCCAGAAAGATTATTATCTTGTTATACTTCACTCTTGTGAGCTGAATTTGATAAAAAGTTTTTTCTAGAAAGGCAAATATTTGATGTGAAGATAAGAGATGGAGAATTCACTATTTATCTTGGTATTTTTTATGAGCAGCTTTGCATGTTTATTATTCAAAGCATGTTTCTCAGTTTCAAATGTAATTTTTTTGGCTTCAGCTGCTGGAATTTTGTTCTTGTTATGCCTTTTCCTCACAGAGTGCTAAGATATCAGAACTTGACTTTTCCTCCTTGAAAAGGTACATACACCACAAAATCTACCCACCTCCTTCTCCAGTTCTCCTCAGACACACACAGAGTTTTTAAAGTATATGGTTTTTTTCAAAATTTTTAACAAAAGACTGATTCCCTTTTTGAGTTACATCTTCTGGCTTTTGGCATCATTTTAAGAATGGATGCATTTGATTATGTGTGTACTGCTCTAATGCTAGCTGCACTCATATGCAGCAGTAAAATTACTCTATTCTTGAACTCAAGTATTCTATTTTTATTTGAAATCATTGTAAATATCCTTTATTTTTCACAAAGCTTTATGCTGAGAACACATGCTGAGTTATTTGGTCACAGCCTATATATCCTTTGAATTGTTCTTATTAGATCTGTTACTGAATATATGGGAATGCTAAAAAAACCTAAATCTGTTATTACATGATCCATTTCACTCTGTGTATCAGTTCCTTTTCCAATATTATTTATAATCTCTGCATTTTTGTGCCACTCTTTTATGTTTAGCAGAAGTTATTTCATACTTCTCATTATTTTGTATGATTATTGAAAATGTTGGGGAGCAATAAGTCTTTTATCAATGCAAATAGAACTTAAATGGTCTCACTTGAGGGCAAATCCATGTTAATGTGGTTTTTTTCTCAGGCAGCCCTCCCAATAACCTTTTGGTACTGCATGGTTCAGGTTTGCAGCTGTTTTGTCTTTAAATCAGAATGCTATGCAGTACGAAGCTGAACTGAAATAAAAAGTGGAATGCTGCCAAATGGCTTCAACTGTGTGGATGGCTTGGCCAAGGTAGACCTGTAGTGCTGCAAAGGAACAGAATGGCTGTCAGCTGAGCTGCACTGCAAAGGAGGGACTTGAGTGTGATGCTGGGTGGAGATAATTATTCCAACGCAGGCTTAACTGCTACTGTCATGTTCCATTAAATTGTGCAAGATCAGTTTTCTCAGTGTCTGCCTATTATGGAAGGAGCATTCAGGAGAAAATGGTGAGTGTTCAGCTAGGAATAAATGCAAGCTTCTGTGATGTCTTGCAGACACAAGGCCTGAGCTGTGTTAAAATAGTATTTGTATTCCTTTGCCAAAATGATTTTGGAAAACTGAGAGAATCATTCAAAATAGAGAAATGCAGCAACTTGCATCCAAGTTACTAGTCCTTTTGCAGAGGCAAGATGTAAAGCATTAGCAGTCCATGCATAAATTATATAAAAGAAAATAATTCTACACATTAATGATATATAAAACAACAATTCTTTCACTCTAATTTAATATATTCCCTTTGTATTACTTTGGTTAATTTTAGAGCAGCTAGTAGACCTTGTGGTGAAAGTCCAGGTTATCAGACACAAAATGTAAACTGTCAAGGTTCATTTCATATTAAAAGAATTGCAGATACAATATCTTTCTTTAAAATATGTAGATGAATATTTAATATGTTCTAGACATTGCCCAGAACTCCGACAAGTCAATTAGCATGCTGAGAACATTAAACTAAATAGGAAAATTGAACAGAGACCAACATCTCTGTGTAGCAGATAAACAAAGGAACATTATGACACTCTCCCCAGAATATTCACTAAAACATTAGGAATAACTAGGAGCACACTAACCAGTCCTGCTGTTTAAATGCATTTCCACAAAAGTAGCAAAGAACATGGACCTTGAATTGTGTGTCTTCACAGCATCTTGGTATCCTGGTGGGATAGAGGGAGTTGCTGCTTCTGTTTATAAAATGCAGGTCTGAAGTCAACCTGAGGATTTTAGTGGAAGCATAAAAATGTCAGCACTCACAGTGGTCAAATACTAAATTTTGACAGAATGTTCACTATAAATGTCTCTGCAAACACAACAGCACAAAAAACGGCTTTAAGCATTATGCTATATCCACAGACTGAGAAAAGGGCAAATATGATGAGCTGGACCAGAATGGTAACTTTTAGTGCCAAATGGAAGCAATGCAGAATTTAATATCTAAGTGTCTTTTACTCCATTTTGCATTATATTTAGGAGAGTATAACTATTCTTTGAAATAGTTCAAATCTATCTACTTCTTTCTGCAAAACAAAGCAATACTGAAAAAAAATTTAAAGCACTGAGCATTGCACCACAATATGGCAGGACTGTATTATAGAATATTTTCTATTTGCCTCTCTTTATTAGGAATGATTATTGATTCTTTATGAGATCTAAGCAATTGGGAGTCCTACACTGAAGGTCATAAAAAAAATTGTGGAGACATGATGACAGATTGCTAGACAGACTGAGAGAGCATCCATCTATATAACCATCCAAAATTTGGCAACAAAGCAAAACAGAATATGAAGTTTTGTGATAGAAAGGATTAAAATCACAATTTTTGCCCTTATGTGGTAAAACTATTCCGATATCTTGTGATGATACACCTCAGCCAGGTGCAGAGTTGCATCAGGTCAGTAATTTAATAAAGCAGTAAAAATTCAACGACAGAGTAGTTACCTTCTGACCGTTACTCTCAATTACAGCTTTAGCTATCAATTTAAATGACAGCTACTAATGTGTCATTTAAAGCTAACAGCTTAGCCAGTGTTTCTCAATTATTCAGAGATTAATGTTCCCCAAAGGTGCCACTAATAAGAAAAAAAATTATCTTTGGGTACATTACCAGTACTGTTGAAAGAAAAATCCTATTGGAAGAAGTCTGAGAACAAAAGCTTGGTGGATTTTATTGTATCAGTAAGATCATCAGTATTCCTTATCTCAATGTACTTCTGCATTTAAAACAACCACAGGAAAAGGAAGTAAACAAGATAAAAATAAACAAATATCTGCATCTCTGTGTCAGAAGAAACGTCATTAAATCTCATTGTCTCAAGAAGAATATTTGTACATAGGGATTCAGTATAGATTCAAGAGTCAAAGCTACCAGTTAGTATTTTATATCCAGTATCTTGCCCTAATGGTATCTATACATTCTATCATTTCCTGGAAAATTACATCTTACTTAGCACAGGCCAGAAAAAGATAAAGGCAAGAGAACCATTTTAATAAGCTGAGACTTTTTTTATAGATTGCTTCAGTCTTAAGTAGAGATTAATATATTCCCAGACTATGTATTTAAGAAGTGGCTAACTTAAAACTGTTATCACCTGTCATTTCACAGTAGAACTGATATAAAAGTTAAAACTTCACACAGTTTAATAAAATAAAATTCTTTTAGGTCACACATAAGTTGTTCAGGTAAATTACAAGTTTTACGATTGTGTAGACAAATACAAGCACGGGATTTTACGTTGCTGTTTAACAAAAAGAACTGCATAGATCTCAGAAATTTTTACACATACTTATTTTCAGAAAAAGAGAGAGCTTTAAATTGTGGAAATAATGGATTCTTTTGCCATTTACACAAAGTAATTGATATATGGAGACTTATACATTAGAAAAAAAATCCATTGCCTTTTTGCTTATCATAGTAGATTTGTGCTGGTTTCTCTTTAAATAGAGTACAGTATTTTTTCTCTCTGTGCCTTGAAGTGACTCTGGGGTAGCCCTCAACATCCACTGGTTCAGTAATACAATATCTAATTTCTGTCTGGTGAGACTCAGAGTTTCAACAGCAGATAATTAACTGCAGTAGGATTTGGGATCATAGGTCAAGACACATCTCATCTGTCATATTGCCTGTACAACTACCGTTCCTCTTCTGTTCATACCTTGAGCAAACACCATTTCTGAAGATAAGCAGCATTTATCTCACAGTTTCAGAACACAAGCATGAAATCTATTTATCTTTGAACATCTAAATTTTGGTTGTCTAAATCCAGACAGACACTGTACAGATATTCATACGGTTAATAAAGATGACTCTACTTCATTCAACCAGTCTTTTACTCCAGTCCTTGCAGGAAGTTTTTTTCCCTCTAAAGGTACATGTTTTCCTTGTGTGGTCACTATATCCTGAAAATGTCACTAATCAGGGTTGACTTTTTAGGTCTAGACAAATAACTTGCAGATGTCTAAGTTAACTCAGATGAAACCCCCTCCAAACACCCAACAGCATTTGATTTAAAAAAACAAACCCTGTATCATTGTAGTATTTAATGCCTCATTCCTCTTCCTTTTTTTTATGGCCTCTATTTTTATCTATATGTTTCAACAGTGAGCATTTTCATGTCACTTGAATTTTTTTAAGAAATATCAAAGCACTTTACAGAGACCTCTGAGCTATAGAAATTTGTTTTTAAATTACTTAATTATATTTTGTATTACTTAAAAAGTATAAACAGTTTCTCTTCAATAAAAATTAAATTTCATTAAAAGGTCTACTATGAATACAGATGGAATTGAAAATCTGTAAAAATAGAAGGCACAGCAAAATCTTGTCATTTGTCACGTACTATCTGGAAAAATGAATCCTCTTGTTTCCCAGCATTTTCTTCAGGATGGCTGACTGATATCTTTAACTCAATTTGATTAGTCCATTTTGTGCTGCATCTAATTGACAAAGAAGACCTCCTTCCATTATGCAAAATGAAATGAAGATACTGCTTTTATGAAGCATTGGCAGAGCTATTTTACATGTACCAGAATATAATCTTACCCAATGAAATGGTGCTTAACTGAAAACTATAAAATGAAACAGAAAGTTAACCAAGGTTCCTGTTCACGATTATTGGGAAATTTGTTAGACATGGGTCATTAATGTAAACTACCTGAGAAGCACTACAGGGACATTGCAAGGTTGACCCTTCTTCCACTCCAAACGGTATTTTATGTTTTTAAAATACTCCCCAATAAAACAGAACATTTCTTTTCAGATTTGGACTGTCAAGATGTGAGCTGCTTAACCTTGATCATGTTCCTTTAAAGCAGTTCCTAATACTTTTTTGAAGCCTTAGTGTATGTATGTGACTTACTCAGTAGTACTTATAACTTAGCTATTCCCTGCTTAAGTGATACTAGACATGAGAATCAGTGATAGGATAGACTAAAATAGTTCTGAAAGAGTAATAACCAAAGGCTAGAAGGAAATTGGATACCCTACTAAAAAACTGTTGAAAATTGAAATACATCACATTACTTTTCTCTGCATATTGAAGGAGATTATTAAAATGAGGGGTTTTTTGACAGATTTTAACTCAGCGAAGAGACTCACAAGACATGTTTTAAACCTCATGCACACCTTGGAAAACAGCTTGAAAAGATGTGGCTATGTGGCCATGCTTCTGCACACGACAGGAACCAAACTCAAAGGGTACAAGAGGCTTTAAAGCAGCAGACAGTTTAACAGCTGGTCAAATTTTAAATGCAGATTTCCCTCTTGAAGGGAAAATACGTACCAGAGACAACTCTGTTTCAAAATCTGTGAGATGCATAAAACATTTAACTTCTGTAAGTATTTACTAACACAAAAAGTAATCCTTGTCTTTCTCATAAGAATATACCTAAAGTATTATGTGCCTTTGCTGGTTTTTTTTCCCTCAGCATTCAAACCCTAAGTGATAATTATACACTGGTAAAATGAATAAGTATGCCTGAATCTTCCAGGTAGTGATGTATATGCTCCATTCCCAAGTTTACAGACTTAAAGACCCCTTGACACATATTTGTATCATGTCATTAAATATTTGGATCTTTGATTTAGCTGAAAGAATAAAAAGCTCAACGAGCTTTTATACCTTTGCTAGATAGCAGAAAAGGGTCTAATTATTAATGGAAATAAGTTATTGGAATAAATTATGGCTCCAGGTACCTTTATTTTAGATGCAAAACAAAAAAATTGGAACTTTAAGCCAAGCATAGTTCAACAACAACAAGAATAAACCTGTAATCATATTCTTCCTAAAGGCTGGTAAGAATTGCTGTACTCTGTGGATGTTTTTTAGCAGGCAAATCTGTCAAGCCTAGGAATCAGAACTCAAGACATATCCCTTTATTCCCATAACAAAGCTTACAGCTCTAGTCCAACCTACTGTTGCCACAAATGGAGCAGAATTGTCAAGCATCTGCATGATTTAAGCAATAAAAAGATCAGTATTTTTTTTCTTCAAGACATGCTTTATGAATCCAGCAAATAACTTATGAACTCTGGATATCCGTATAGTAGAGCAAAGGGAAAGCCTTGTCATAGATAACAGGATCTCTGCGTGAAACGTCTCCAAACAGTATTAGAGTTCTGCATGAGAAAATACCCTGGTGAGAAAGTTCTCTACAGTAACCCAGCCATACAATACCTGCAGAGATATTGGCAAAATCAGCTTTGATTTCTGTGGCAATCCTCACATCTATGTAAGAGGAGATATTTTCTCTAATCTCACTTTTTGTTTTCTTTTAATTTAAATATAGAAGCAGTAACTTCTAAAAATGCGGCTCTATGAATGTACCTATCTCCTATATAACTTAATCACAACCTTTAATGGGCCAAGTAGACCACCAGGTTCCCACCTTCTCCCCTGTACAACTCCATGTTCTGCATTTAGGATTGCTACCTCACAATCTTATCATGCTGCTTCGATTCCATAGCCAACAGCAGAGTACCACAATGAAACAGACATCCTTGGAAGCAGAGCAGCAGGTCAGAAGAAAAAAGGAGGTTGTGCTGTGAAGGAGAACCATGCACAAGTGGCCTAAAATGGAGGCCCTGGTGTTTAAGGAGGCATACAGGCAGTCAAAGAAGGTAGCTGTAGTAAAGCCAACATACAAAAAGATTACCTGAAGATGTCCTTTTTCTTTTAGTTAAAGCATAACTGATGTATGTAGCCTTATATGTTGTCACTGCAAATATTTCTCACCATTTTAGCTTTCCTTCTTATCTGTTTGCTTGTCCAGTTTAGGCTTTATAGAAACAATAGTTCAATTTAACCAAAGTCATGAGAATCGGTTGTCTGGCAGGAGAAAGGAAAAGAAACCCAACAAACTACATACCATACCACTTTAAATGAACAAATTAAATACAGTAAATGCAAAGCAGTGCAACAGGATGTTAGGAGGGGTGCTATGGGGTTTTTAGCAATTTAATGAACAGAAGACCAGCAATGAAAGAGCCTTCATGTGCCAGATATTCAGCTTCATAGTAGTACAGTGGGAGTTATTATGCCAGTACATGAATATCTATGCTGTCAAACTCCACAGGACAATGTTTCATGTCTAAGATGAAAAGTAGGGTAGAAAGCCCAGGAGAAGCTTCACACATCAAAGACAGCAGCCATCCAGAGCCCACTCCATTGTGGAGCAGGGCTACATAGTCCACATATCCACAGATAGCAGAGGTACATTTTCTGCCACTTAATGCTGCCTAATGCATACCAAAAACATTCACCGATCTCAAGTGACTTGAGCACAACAGGTCACCATTTCTATTATGGGTTCTAAAAGCTACAGAGAAGAGCTGAAATCTAACAGTGTGGAATCTATTTGAATGATGAAATCCTTATTTTCCCTTCATATCTTATTTAAAGTATTCCAAAAGGAGGGAGGAAAAGCCAAATTATAAGTAAATTGAAGTCAGAAGTTCACCTAGGGAGCTGACTGCCTTTTTGACTTGGCAGTTGAATGTGTTTCTTCATGTTGTTTTGAGAGGCAGTAGCAAATCTATGCAGATTGTCTGCACTCTCTTGAGTAATATCAAATATAACATATCTTAATGCTTATCTTAGAAGAAGCTCCAATGCAGCTAACGAGTATTTCCTAATGTTTACATATAATTTGCAAACTCAAATCCTAGTCCAATATGTCGCTGCAAACAGCATGTTTTCTTTCTTTTTTTCTTTTTTTTAGTGGCTTTTGGGAATGGAAATCAAAGTGTATATCAAAGAAAATAACAAAGTGAGTGACTTTAGAAGTCTTTCAGGAAAAATACATAGAGGCTGTTCCAATCATTTTTTGCCTAATCTTACTGACTCTCTTCAGGGGGGTTTAGTTGGAGTTTTAAAATGCTACAGAGAGGAAGGAGTTTGTACTTAGTAACTTGAAAAATTATTCTTTCATCCTTGATGCAAACAAAATGTATTCTGTGTTTTCTGAAAAAACCTATATTAAGATTCCTTTGAGAAGGTAGAAGAAGTAAACTGAATTATATCTCTATATTGATATTTGGATTTTAATGATGTGCCAGAAAATATATATAGCAATATTGATGCTTTTAATGGTTGAAGAAGTTGCACAGTAAGTTAGAGCCTTTCAAATTTGCTTCTTAAGTGTTGATGGTATTTCTTCAGAAGGGAAATTTTTAAACTATATGAAATTTTCTCTAAAGGTTAATTTAAAATAGTACAATAAAATAATTTTTAATTATTGAATTAGTTATTAATGTTATTTTTTATTTTTTGAGGCAGGGTCTCTGCAATCTCTTAGCAGAAAGAAATTATGAAGTTTGAAGAGGTAATTGATAATTTTTTAAGTTATTTTTTCATAGGGGTTAAAACTCACAAACTTCTCTGCCAAGCTACTGATAGGCTAAGGTTTCTGTATGCATTTTATGTAAATTATACTCATTTTTACCTTTTTCATTTTTCAGATTTGAGGCGCCCAGACCAAATGCAGCTACAGAGGATGCCTACTGTTTCAGTCTTTTCTTTAAGTTTTGGTATAGAAGATGAGTGGCATTGAAGCTTCTTAAGTTAAGGCAGACCTTGAGTAAAAATCCTGAGCTTCAGCTGTTCCTGATTTAAGGTTTAATTCAGCTCAGGACATTTTTGTTAAGAAGTTGGTATGATAAAATCAAGTAAGAAAAGAAAAGCAGGAAACAAAATTGTTGAGGTGATGATAAAACAAGATGCAAGAGGAAAAAGACTTTACAGATACAGTATAAAAAACTAATCCAAAAAACCACAGAGCTCAGCAAGATGCAAAGGAGATCAACATTTTCCCATCTGACTTGCAGTTGTTTGATTATCTTATTGAGTGTTTTAGTCAGGATTAGTCTTCCGTATCTACTACGTGAGCCTGTCAATAAATATCCTTCTTTCAGAGTTCCTCTGTAAACATTAAAGGACATTTCGACACAAATGACCAAAAGAAGGGCTACATATCAACCTACCTAATGAATAACTTGTGAACCTGTTAGCACTGTTAACATACCCGATACATGCTGGGAAATCTGCTTAACCTTTGTAAAAATGTACAGCCTGTTATTTATACTGCCAGTTCCAGTGCTTCTGTTTCTGCTCCACTTCTACTGCTCTTCTCATGCATGTGACTGGGAAACCATACCAGTACCTGAGGGCCATTATTGTGTTATCCTCATTCTTTGAGCTGAAACAGACAAAATTAGCCATTCTGAAGCAGGTTCAGATCTTCTGGATATGGGAAGTGTTGACCAGAGCACACAGAATTGCCAAAGTTTTTCATTACATTCTTGAATTTTCCAACATATTGCTCATACAAACAATTCAAGGGCTGGTGTGTGCCATGGGTTCAGTTACAGTGACTTTCTTGGTTGTGAAAGACAAAGCCTTTTTAAATCCTTCAGTTGTCCTCAGCAGCAGGCATAGATTTTGTGTGACCAGTCATAACATTTAGATTCCCCATGGGCACCTTGGCACTAAATATGTCTGGAATTGCCGTACACAGACTGGCACGTGGATCTCATGACTGTGTTGATGGGGAAAGCAGACATGCCACTGCTGTTTCTAAGAATGTGAAGGCATGAGGTGGACTGTACCCATATATGGAACAGCATCACCCTGAAACCAATATTGCTTCTTTTGTCCTATGTGTATGAGATCAATGGTCTCTGCATATCTCTGTGCATAATTATGACATGATGACTGTCAGGGCTATATTTTGGTCATGAGACACACTTACATGTACTTCCTGACCTTCAATGGATATCAGGGAGCCAATTTGTTTAAGTCTTGGGATTTATAGGAGTTTTTCTGTCAAGGGCTATGCTGTCAACAATTCAAGAATGGACCCAAATTCAAACCATTCTCTCAGCTATTATGAAATTTCTTTTTAGAAGGAACTATTTTATTTAATCCAACAGGAAATCTGATTGCAAACTTAGATTCACAAACTGCCACAACACAGTAGGCAAACCAACAGGACAGTGCCCTTCTATATTGTAATTTTGGTACTGATTTTAGACAGCCAAATTTTTCTTCCACTTTTCCTTAAGTGCTCTAACCACTATGTTGCTACTTAAATAGTGGGTTGCATAAACAGAAAATCTCTTCTGACTGCATTTTTTCAGTGAAGTGCATAATTAGTTCTATCTTTAGTGGTGAAATTAGTGCTCTAAGCAAAACTATCTGATAGTTTTTGATGGTTTTTCAGAGGACTTAGACTCAAAGTTTCTGAATCCTGAATCACTATCAGCAAGAGAGCAGAGAAACTCTCATTGCGGTTTCACAAACACTTCTTAAAATAATTAGTTAATAATTAAAATATTATGACAGGAAATTGAAATTTATCTGTTCTCATATATTTCTAACAGCACATTTCTATGGACTCAACTAACCATTTTTTGCAGTGTCTTAAAAAATTACTGGGTTTACCAATGCCTTTTACTAAAGTGTTATTTTGGCCACTAAGGAGCTTATTATGACAGCACTTGTGCTGCAGATACAGTGTTAGGATCCTGTAACACGGTGTCTCACTCGTGAGTTTCCGCTGTAAGTCTGGAGTAATTGTAACAAAAGTATGGCTTAAACAGACAAAAAGTTAAAAGAAGCGCTGCCTGATAGAATTTATTAGATACTTCATAAGTTTATAATTCCTAATGATGGTAGGAGTACTTATACATATCCTCATATACTCTCTACTGCTGCACAGCCGGGTTGTTTGACTTCTATAGTGGTCACAACAAAAATGAAATTTAAGCATGAGAAAATGAAAAAAAACAAATTGGCATTAATGATTTACTTATCTACACACTAGCTATGTGGGAACAAACCAGTATCCAAGCAAGAATTTTTAACAAAAGGCCAGAGATAAATTGACTGTAAAGTGGAGTCAAGTCAGTCTGTTGAGAGTAATAGTAAAAATTTCCATTGTTCTTAATGGGAGCAAAATTTACCTACTGGTTATATGACATTCATTAAAATATTGATAAGTTGTAATATAAGATTAGATAGAAATATCATTTGTATTTCATTAATATGTCAAGGTGAAAATTAATGGAGTATAGATAACACAGGTTTAAGAGCAGCTTTTTTGCTCATGTTTGACATTTCTGTCCTTGACCCCTTTGCACTTTCTGGGTCATGAAGAACAATCATACTATTTAATTTACACCACCTGTCAAAACCCTCTGGCAATACAGCTGAATGGAGGAAGCAGAAAGACATATTCCAAGTTTTGGGGGAATGAAACAAGCAAATGTCACTGATTTAGAAATCCTCCTTCTGTAGAAGTCTGTGCCAGCAGCCACAGTTTCACCATTCATAATGATTGCATCAAGTTGCACATGACCAGCAGCACTCAATACAGCACCGTGACCTGCAGGAAACCATTCCATTTGTAAAAGATCAAACATTCTTTGCCTTAAGCTTTTGAAATGAAGAAGAGAAAACAATTTCAGGGCTATTTACTACCCAGTTCCCTGACAGCTTTTGTCCTAACTTCCTGTAAGAGATATTTGCTTTTATCGTTACAATCCTTTGAGTAAATATGATGCTTGTGGCTACAAAAAAGAAAAAAAGGCAGCATTTGATTGTTTTCTTTGAGTCATAAAGCTTTTATCTTGTTTCTAAATTCAGAAAGTGTGCCTGGAAATACTTTATTTTTTAGACTTAATGACTGATGTTCTTTCTATACATTTTAGGTAATCAGATAAGAATACAGATGATCATAGAATAATGCTATAAATGTAGAAAAAGATTTAAAATATTTTTGCTACTGATGCAAATATGACCACTCTCAAACAAAAATTTTTATTGCCAAGGTCCAATTTTACGTTGCATTTCTAATCCTTTCCTATGCTGCTGACTTTAGGGGAGAACAAGATATAAACTTCCTAGAGCTCTGTTTAAACACAAATATACATACATGGGCAATATAATGTCTAAATAGACAATTGAGTCCAGAAAGAATCTTAAATTATCAGGCATAATAGACCTACAAAACCTACTAAGATAGGCCAACCCCCTAAATGAAAATAAATCATGTCTTTGTCACATTCTTGCACATTTTATTGTCAGATAAATTTATGAGACACCTATGGTGAACCTAAAGATGATTTCCAATGTATTTGAGTCATGGCACAATAGAAAACTATAGGCATAAAACTTTGCTGACAGGAAAGGGAGATATGGAATGACAAGAAGAGTGCATTCCATATAAACAGTAAGTTAGCAAGAAATACTGGCAACACTCAAAATAATATTGCCCAAAATATGCTATATCGCAGGATTTTCATTCGCTTGCTTAGACATCCTGATTCTTCCCTCAAAACAGAAAAAACTTCTGCAGTATCCAGCATCACTTTTCTTTCCAACATTTCCGTTGTTGTTCCTGCTGCTTCCTTTTGGTTCCTAAAGCACCATCAGGTTTATGATTCCATAAATCTGCAAGAAAGAATTACTGTGCAATAATGGTCATCTACCTCTAAATTAAAACTGTATCATAACACTGGGGGCTGGTATCTATAAACTTGTTAAAGCCTACAAATAAAACATTAAAAGGAGGAAAAAATCTTTCCCCAACATGATATATATTATATAATTATGATGTTAGTAAAAGTCTTCAGTATAATCATAAGAGAAAAATAACGAATAAAGAAGTTTGAAGTAAGATGGTTATTTGTAGTTTGCATCTACGTTCATGATACTTGAGAATGTTACTGAAATTAAAGCTAACAACTGCTTTTATCAATTGATGCAAAACAATAACCTGGTTTACTGGTGAGATATCCTCTGCCTAAGTATGCAAATCAGAAAGGAAACAGAACGAATTAATAGGTCTCCATATGTAAGCTTAAAAGAGCTAACCAATAAACCTGGAAAAAATCATAGGAGAGTAGATTTCACTCAGTAATCTCTGTTCACCTTTTCTGCTGCCTTGATGCAGTGCTGGTGTGTAATAATATTTTATATTGAATATATGTTAAAAATTGGTGTATTTCTGATCTTCTTGGTTCAACATTCATATATGTAAGTATTCAATTTCTTCATGCCAGAAATAGAATCTGTTTCATAGAATCTTCATAGAATTTGTTTCATTTAGTTGTTTCCAATAATTTCTGTTATAAAAGGTATTCAGAACTTTAAATATCATCTAGACTAGGGTTTGACTACCCATCCAAGATAGTCACGAACAGTGCATTGTTTTTTGTTGAATCATTACAATATATATATGGATTTTATCCACTGGATTATAAACTTCTTTAGCTTACATTAGGATTTTATGATAAAAGTGAATGAATTATCCCTTTTTCCTGAGCTCACTGTGGGATCAGAGATATAATTAATTTAAACCTAAAAGGATCAGACATTTAAAAGGGCACCTATAGGACACTGATATCTGACTCTACAGGGATTAGTGTTGTACAGGATATTCTGAATTCTTTTCATTATTACTTCATTTCACCATGTTTCATGGCAACTGAAATTCTTTTTCAGCATTATAATGATCTAGAAGTCTGAATTATCTTTGTATCACAATGGTCTATGCCACTCTGAGTGCTGATATTGCCTTTGTTTGTGGCAGAAGCCATCTGAATAGGGCTAACATAGACTTAAAGTTGCTGACTGCAAGACTGTGTTCAGGATTGCCTAAAAAATCATAATGCAGTGGAATTCTCTGTTCCTTGTATGAACAATTCAATCATGCCATGTTGTCATTTTAGTCCCATAGAAAAGTAAAGTTCAAATTATTTCATTTTGGTTTAATATAAAACTATTTATTTTCATTTTAGCATTGTTTGAGATGCCTATTCCTCTTAATTTATGGTATTATATGAATTACATCTAGATATACTAATTAAAGTATCCTCATGCAAATGGTAGGAATGTTGCCATTTCTTCTTTGAGATTTTCCAGTAGCAGCTTTTGGATACAAACACTGAAGTCAAATGAGTTGACTCCTGTTGTTGAAAGATATGGGGACTCCAGTGCATTATAACACAAGTGCATTTCCATAGAAATACAGAATAGTTTGAGTTGGAAGGGATCTTTAAAGGTCTTCTAGTCCATCCCTTCTGCAATAAGCAGAGACACCTCCAACTAGATCAAGTAGTTCAGAGCTCTGTCCGGCTTGACCTTTAATGTTTCCAGGGATGGGGTATCTACCAGCTATCTCAGCAACCTGTTCCTGTGTTCACCACTCTAATTGTGAAGTCTGGCTTGCTTTTATCTTGTCCAAATCTACCCCCTTCTAGTTTAAAACCTCTACCTTTGTCCTATCATTTCAGGCAGTACTAAAAAGTCTGTCTCCATCTTTCTGACAAGCCTTCTTTAAGAACTGAAAGGCCCCAAGTAGGTCTCCATGGAGATTTCTCTTCCCCAGGCTATACAACCCCAACTCTCTCAGCCTTTCTTCATAGATGAGACTGCTCTTACAGGTCCATGTCTTTCTTCTGCTGGGACCCTCAGAGCTGGCCATGGTACTCCATGTGGGATCATATGAGTGGAGTAGAATGGAAAAATCTTCTCCCTTGACCTGCTGGCCATACGTCTTGTTATGGAGCCCAGAATGTGATTGACTTTTTGGATAGTCAGTGCACATAGCCAGCTCATGTCCAGCTTTTCTTCCACCAGCTACCCCCAAGTGCTCCTCCACAGGGCTGCTTTAAGTCCCTCATTCCCCAGTCTGTATTGATACTGGGGCTTGCCCCAACCCAGGTGATGCAGCTTGCACTTGGTCTTATTGAACCTCTTGAGGCTGCCATGGGCCCACTTCTTGAACTTGTCCAGATCCCTGTGAATGACATCCTGTCCTTCAAATGTGTGTACCATACCATTCAGCTTGGTGTCATCTACAAATTTGTTGAGGGTGCACTCAATCCCACTGGCTGTGTCTTCGATGGAGACAGTGAACAGTACTGGCCCCGGTATGGTTCCCTTCCTTACTGATTTCAGAACAGGTCAGACAGAAACTTTATTATCTGTGATCATAATGAGAGAATATTGTGGCTACATTTGCCCCTCTGCTTTCCTGTTCTCTTCCAAGTGATTACAGAGACCCAGACTATAAAGTGCTTCAGAGAAAATAAAAAGAAAAAGTGATAAAAAGTAATCATTAGAATTAAAAAGTCAGGCATTCATGCCTGGAACAGATGACTTAAGCAGCTTGTTTACTGCCTCTATTCTAAGAAGGAATAAAACAGTAAATAATAAGACAATATGGAGAGATGATTCCTGGTGGAGCCTGTAGGAGTGGCACACCCAGTGTCACATTAGCTTAGAAATGGTCACTGACAGCTTTTAGGCAAAAAAAGTGATTTTTTTAGTTAGGATAAACTTAAACATTTCTCTCATATCTTGTATATTAATAATTTTACCACTGCACTATCCTTGATGATAGTTATTTTTTGTTAAGGAAGTGAGGAAAAAAAAAGAAAAAACAGTGAAGTCCTCCTTTGTCATCCATTCCCTAAACCCAAGACATCTACACAGGAATAAGCAATAAATATTTAATTTACAAACCCAATGAAATGCCTTTTTGCAGAGGCCAGATATAGAATTTGAGGATTGCAGTGATATGTAATCAAGTAGAAGCAGGACACCTTACCCTACACCATTAGGTAGCCATTACCATGAACTTACTCTGATTTGCTCTTCGCTCCACAGCTTTATTTACTCATCTCTTCCATATTTATTTTCTTTGTATTTTTTGCTCTTCTCCTGTCTTGTCTTTTCATATAAAGTAGCAAATGTTTCATTTTTTAGTCTCTCACTTGGATTAACCTCTTTGTGTATAATTGATTTTCCAACTTTTTAAAGGGATGTCTTTCAAGATTTCTGATTTTTTTCTTCCGCTTGCCTGACTCCCTCCTAACTTTTCTGAATAAAATAAAAATTCTCCTGAACTTCTGAATTTTCTTGTGTTCAAACATTACCTTCATAACCTGTCAAATTTTACTGCTATCTTTGTAAACTTATTGTGTTCTTCTTTCACAGAGAACATCAACATATAAAGCACTATGTTATATCATTTTGTTGTATCATCATGAAGTAGCTGGTGATAGTCTGTTTTTCTCAATCAAAATTCAAGTTCAACATTTCCAGTAAGAGAAACTGAAAGATTACATTGCTTTATATCACTTGCTAATGCAAATGAAGGGCACCAAATTCTTAAGGAAAATTGTTATTTGTCAAGATGATCTAGTAGAAGGAAATATAATCAAAGGTTTTGTACAATATTTCCTTCCATGGTGAGAGCTTCTGCAAGGCTCTTCAATATTCTGTATAAAATAAAGTAAGGAAATATGAGGAGTTATTGTTTTCTTCCTTGGAGTTTTGGGAGTCTTGTTCTGTCCCTTCATGCATTCTGAATATATCAGCCCAGGCAGAAAACTCCCACTCTGTATTTTATGGATGTAATTCTTAGGTATTATTTTGTACATTATGTTCCTGTATATCATAAGTATATATGCATACATAGTGAGGATTGTTTTTAACTACCAGCACAGTAAAAGTGCTTCAGCACTTGTCCCTACAACAACATTATGAGAAAATAAAAGGTTTATTTATCATGAACATTTTAACAACTTTTATTGCATGACTGGCTTTAGCATCCTGATATCCAAATTACTGGTTACAAGGGATTTGTCTTACATATTTTTCTATTGGACTGGTACAAGCTGAGTAAACAAGTTAAAATCTAAAATTCATTAGAAAGTGACTAAGGATCTGTCTGTGTCCTCTAAGCACCTTTTGTGAATACATCTGAAAAATAATCTTCATTCTCTTTATTGTGCACTGAAAACAAAACAGACCTGTGATTTAATGTGAGAGATACAAATCCTCAAGTTACAAAATTCAGATCCAGATAGCAAATATCAAGAAATCAATGTTACGTATTAAACTCAAATTATCCAACAAAAAGCAAAACAATCACATAGCATGGAAAACTGGACTGGTAAATCTGACATACTAAATTTGGCCATAAGTGGATGAATTTGTAATTAATTAAAAATAAATAGCATATAATTCCAAATCATAACTATTTTGTCTTTATTTTTTATTTGTTTGATCCTTTTTCAATGCTTTCTTTGTAGTTGGAAATAATAGAATTGTTAGGAAATCTGGCATAAAGAACACTGGGTTTTCCCCCATTTCTTGCAGGTGTTACCTTTCAAGATCACTGAAAGATACTTAATGTCACAAAGTGGGATCTAAATATTTTTCCTTGCTACAGAACCATTTTTAACATTCCTTCAAATCAGGTTTGCTATTCTGCTTCATTGCTTAATGAGGCCTCAGATTAATCTACAAAGTGTCAATAAATCATAAACTCTTTTATTCATGCTCAAAATGCATTCAATCAATTTTACCCACTGCTGAGCTTCCAGTATCATCAAATGTCTGATCTATCTTTGTGCATTTACTAAATAATTTAAGAATATTATATTGACTGATTATACATTATTTTGAAGCACATAGAATCTATAGTTAGATTACAATTTCTCAAGCATGCAAAAACTTCATTTGTTGTAGGGAAGATATGAGTAACATGATTATTAACAGAGCACACGAGGCAGCTTTTACACAAAAAAACCCTTTACCTATAGAAAAAGACTTTTCTAACATATTTCTGTGTTATACCAAGGCTCTAATGTACATCTCATTTTTCTGCTCTAAGATTTGAGACGAGCCTGTAGTACTCAGGCAGAAGAGGCAGAAGAACCTTATGTAGCCTTATTGCTTTTATTCTTAGTTTTTGGCAGAGTGATAAGGAAGTGCACAATTAGCAGATAAAAAGGATAATGGGCATGAGATTTGGCTGAAGTGCATTGGCACAGTTCAGGAAGAGGATGGCCCTACACCCCCTGAGGAGTCTATCTAGTCTATACATATTTCTATGCAGCCTTTTGTATTGGTTGTATCACAGGCATTCTCAATAGAATGAGATTTTTCATTTTTTGTTATCCTACTAATAGCATAACCACTCAGTGGTATTGATAGGGAATACTTTTATGATCATATGAGAGAAAAAGAGGTTGAGAAAATGGTCTTATATGGTGGAAAGTGCTCAATATTCTTCTTGCAGGACTTCACAGTGCAAGATAGTATTTCCTACCAACTGGTGACTAGTATAGCCAACTCACACAGTATTACCATAGTTCACAGCAGACTTTCAGCATTGTGAAAGTCTAGGTATTGTCTTACCTCTTACCTCAATTATTTGTTTGCTTTAAAGAATTGAATGATGTCTGACCTTGTCCTCCAAAAAATAGGTATAGGTAATTACCCTAAGGTCATGGATCTTGATGAAAAAAGGGATCTAAGGTGTGCTAAAGGGAAGCAGAACACTCTCTGGTTAATCCTCGCTGTTTTCTGAATTTGGCTGCTCCACATTTGTATCAAAGTTTTTTAGGGTGCACCCTAAAGAGCTTCTTTTTCTTAAGAATTGATTATTTAATTCTTCCAAGACTATATCCAAGCATCCAGTAAATAGTTAAAAAATTAAGACAGTGCTCTGAGGCAGGGCAGCCCAGCATAAATCCTGACTTAACATTCAAATTAAAGAATTGCTGGCATAATGCATTTGAAATACATTTGACATTACAAATTGAAATCGAATATGAAATTAGATTCATTATGCCTATACAAAGTTAATTCTAACTCCATACTCCTCTGTGTAACTATTTGTGTCTATGCTACTTTTTTCTTTCATTGATAAGTTAAAAAAATGTATAGTGGAACTGGAAGACATAGCAGGCATAAAGAAGGGACAGAGGAAGTCAATTTCAAGGTATTATAAATTCTTCTTTTCATCTTCAGTTCAAGAGATTTTGATAGGCACAGCAAAAAGGAAGGTGCAAATTTCCTTTGGAATAAGGGAAATATAATACAGTTAAAACTCAGAAAAGTCAGAAACAATACTTATAAAGAATTGAGATAGACAAATACCATAGAAGCGATATGAGAAACATATTGCTCATAAAAAAAGATTATGTTTTCCTTTTGTCAACACAGAATTAATAGCTGAATATTTTAATGAGGTTTTATTTTACTAAGACTTCATTACATTTTCAAGACATGCTACTACAGAACATTTATTAGCAAATTATGAAGTGTTATAAATAATTGAAACTAAGCTGCCATTGCCAGTTGAATAAGTGCTTGCAATTCATTATTATTTCATTTTCCCTCCACTCAATAGTTCACAAAATTCAAGAATTTTCAGTAAATGTGTAGCTCACTACACCAATACGGCCGTGTCCTGACACTCCCTCACTGAGCTGGCAGTCCTGGCTCTGCCAGCTTGGCTCAGGGACTGGTGGTAACTTGCAAGATGGGCTCCCTCCTGGGTACACTCTTTCCTTGGAACCTCCTCTGTACTTGCCTGCAGAGTGACAGAGTAACTCAAAGAGAGAGATTATATGGTGCAGCATAACATTTGAGCAATGCAGTTCTTCTTGGCACAGTAGCCTCCACTTTGGGAGTCCTGAAGGCAGGAAGGAGAATTGAAGGGATGTCCTGAGATGTCCCTTAGGAGGGGAGCCCCTCAGCAAGTTTTGATCACTGCGAGTGAAACAAAAAGGCTCTGATGACTGTGAAAATAGCAAAAATACTACCCCAGATGTTCTCCCTTATGACACAATCTCACCCCACACTAATTATTAAACGGCAGATTTTTTTTGTATTTTGATGCTCAGCATGTATTCTTTACTAGAAAGGCAGTAGCTTGTGTATCATCCTGATTGATTCAGCCATTCCTTAATTTAGTTCAGAGAGTCAATCAATATTTTGTATAATGTGGTGTGTGCTTTGATAAGCAAAGAATTGCCTCCTGAAACACTTAGGCACTGAATATGAAACCACCATATCGCTTATTATTCCAGTTTGATAAGCAACTGTGCTTGAATTAGTCATTGATGAAGCAGAGCTTTTGGTCAGGTTACAATAGAAACTTGGTTTTAAGCCCTTTGAAACAGTAGCTGCAACAATCTAACCAGTTCTTTCATTCCTGTAAATTCCATTATTATTCAGTATCCAAGACAAACACAACCATGACGATATTTTTTAGTGTTTTAAGTAAGTACATTTTAGTTATTGTGTATGCTGTGAAAACACCTAATTCTGTGGTATTTCAGAACCATGTAGCAGGAAGAAGTTCTATGTTCTCAAGGGTTACACCTGGAAAAGCCACTTGAAATCTGTAGTTCCAGTAGTGAAAATGTACCATAAATGCATGATATGTCCAAAGACATACATACCAACATGTTTCCCATACTTGAAAATGTATGTACAGTGTAAGTGCATAAGATTAAAAATTTCTACAGCCACCAGTGTATAAATTACTCATGTTATTTTTGTTATATATAACTATACTTTTATTTTTAAAAACACTTATGGAAGGTTTTAATTAATGCTATTAGAAATAAATTAATTCTCATGAGAATTTAAATTTCTACAAAAATTTGCTTACATAAAATGGAACGCTAGCTTTTGATTGATGTGTAAACTGAAAAACTCATTGATGCTGAAAGATAGTTCAGAGTAATACATCCCATTTTATGTTAAGATAGAAACCTTTCATTTATAAATTTTTTATTAGTGAGGTATTTACACGTAAGCAAGTTCTCTCTTTCAATTTTTGTAAATTCAACTGTTTCTGATACTTTTTCTCTAACCTAAATCATTATGTGCTTTTTTGTGGTGAAAATTATCATCCTATCAAAAAACAAGACTATACCCTCAGGTGAGGAATAATGAGGAGGAGTAGATGAAATCTTCTGGCTATGAGATACCATCAGATGGAAACAAGATTGGAAAAAAAATAGCCGTTATATGCTTTTAAGATGATAATGTTTAATTGAAGATCCATTGACCTGTTTATCTTCTCATGTACCACACACACAGTGTATAAACACCCAGGAGGAGGGTAGCTTGAACAAAAAGATTTTAAGAGACAGAGAGAAGAAATTATACTTTTTGTCCAAAATCACTCTATGAGGAAATTTTTATACAAAGTAAATCAATTACTGTTATTTTTTTACAAAAGGTTTAACAGTTTTGTGTATCTGTAAGCTAAATCAGGCACCCAAAGGACAGCTGCAGTGGCCAAGACTTTGGTTGAATTACTAACACTCACTGAAGAATCCTGGATCAGTGCAGACTCCAAAGACAGAAATATATTTCATTCTGCAAGAAATGCCGTAACTTTGGAATACAGACTATTACATGAGAGAAAATAAAATTTTTATTCTCTTCCTAGACTGCTGAAATTTCACTATTCAAGTACTATTTATGTTTGTCTGTGCAATCACTCTCAGGCACTCAAGAGCCCAGAACATTTAAACTGCTTACAGTGTTTGCTTCTCTCAATGACATATTGAGAATCTTTCAAATTGCCAGCTAAAGTAATTAATTGTGACAGGACTAAAAATGATGCAGTAATGAATCCTGAAGAAGAGTTGGGAATGGAGGAATGATGCTAAGCCTGGGAAGGAGAGTGGGAGGAAGGTGTTTTGGAGGAGTTTTTTCTTTGTTTCTCACTATCCCACTCCACTTTAGTTTTTAAAATCAACAACAAATTTAATTAATTTTCCCCAAGTCAAGGCTATTTTGAACATGACAGTAACTGGTAAGGGAGTTTTCCTAGCTTGTTTTCTCCCCCTTTCCTATTGAAAAGGGGAGTGATAGAGGAGCTGGGTGGGTATTTGGCAGCCAGTCAAAATCAACCCACATCATTCAGATAGTTGTCCTGCAAAAAACAGATACTGCATGACTCCTGCATGGGTCACAGACTAACATAACTGATTTTCCTCACCTTTGACTCATTTAGACAACACAAGTGAGGTTCAACAATGACTGCATACTGCCAAATCTGAAACCATTTGTCTCCACTGACACAGAAAAGGAAGAAGGTGAGAGCGGAGAAAGGGAAAATTCAAGAGAGGAAGAGAGAAAGAAAGGGATGTCTGTGCCTCCCTTTGCTGTGCAGACTGGGAGTGACATTCTCTTGTCTAAACCTCAACATCTGGTGCTGTTCAAGGCCACTTCATTACTCCTGCATTAGGGCATCTGACCTCTGATCACCGCTCTAGAAAGGGCCTCATTTCTGCCACCCCTGTCTGGCTATCCTGAATATCTCATATAATCTCAAATTGCCCTGAGCACACCCATGTATTCAACCAGACCATGACCCCAATCTTTATTGAATCTAATGGAATGTAGGCACCTAGCACAAATTTATGTATCTTAAACTTCAACTCAGTACCACTCCTATGCTTTTCTATGTTAGTTTCAAACTGAATTCTGCATTCATAAATCTAGTTATAGGTTTCTGGAAAATACTCAGATTTAAGCAGTCTAGACACTGCTTAGCTGTATTACCAGGGGAGGTGGATTATTTCTCTACTATGGCTTTTGCCCTTTTCCTCCTTTTCTGCTGCATGGCTATAGAAATTGATGCAAATATCTGTCTTGGCTTAGAGTCAGGAAAACATGGAAAATCAGATTCACATATCTGGACCTCTCACTGTGTGGACAGAATAAAAGTGTGACTTGATGCTCTTATGAACATACATGGGCTCATTATCAAAATCAAAATAGAAATGTTTTGGTTCTAACACTGAGGTGTAATGGAACAAAAATCCGGGCCTCCCTTATTACACTTTCAGAACTAAAGTCTGTTTTCAGCAGACTGCTATTTGTGTTGGGCCATTTTTTGCCAAAAACAACAAGAGTTAAGCAATGGAAATAATCTCTCAGAATATACACTGAAATGTTGATTTGTACTTATAATATTAGACTTGGAACAATCTGTTTTTAACAAGAAAGTTCAACAAAATAGTTATTAATTTTTTTTTTTAAATGAAACTAAATGCTCCATCTCCTAATAAATCTACTCTGTATCTTTTGAAGAAAGAAGGAGGAATATACATTAAAAAATACATCTATTATTAAATGGAAAATAATTATGTTTCTAAAAAAATGTAGCATGCAGATTCATCCAATTTAATCTATATATGTGGAGAGCCATGATATGGCAGGTGTTTTTATTCTTCTTCCTCATCTGTTTGGGTTTGTATTAAAATTTACATCTACCTTTGGTGAGAAAAAAAATGACTTCTTTTTTTTCTCCACCCTTGTTTTTTTATCACTGGTAACTCACATTCAGAAAGGATTTAGTTAAGTCCTATTTCTTCTGGTACCTGTATCTTCAGTAGAATTGTACCCAAATTGTAAGTCATGAAGCCATTCAGTTAAACAGCAAGTTCAGAGAACTTGATTAATGCACCTGATAAACAAATCAAAACACTTTTTGAATTATCAAAGTTTATCTTTAAAATTTGTCTAAGAACAGAGAAGGTATCCCTGGCCGGCCAAAAAAAAATCTGAATCTAAATGGGTAAAAAAGACATCTTGAGGAGTTCTGGATAAATCCATGTACTTCAAATGTCTTGAAGTATTAAAACTATGAGAAAATATTTCAGAAAATGTTAATGAAGAGACAGAAAAAAAGGAGTAGACTTCTCTAGATCATGACAAATGAGTCTGTATTCTTTTACATGAAGGGAAGAGGAAGTAAATTTTATGTAGAGAGAAACGGAAGTATTTGACTGATTTCGATGCTGTGCTATATAGCATCACTGAAAAAGGTGCTGAACTTTTCCCTGGAAATTCTGAAAACAAATTAAATTGTCTTTGCTGGGGGTATCTCAGGTAAGTGAATCCTGTCTCATTGCAGTATCTGGACAGGATGATTTCTGAGGGCTTGATGAGCCCTGCAGTTCTTGGTTTGCACTCTACGATCAGCTATTCTTCACACAGTATTGTGTGAAAAAGGAGTAATAGTGGAATTTTGGCAATAAGTATGATTGCTTTTGCACATTGAGTAAGGCTACTTTGTCCCCATATTTCTGGAATCTACAGGGTACTGCAATCTAAAGAAGATGCCTATGATATATATAAATTTGTTTGTAAATAAGCTTGGATCCTGCTCACCAGCTTGCTCAAGTGGAATTGAACTCAGTGTACACTAAATACTGAATTCAGGATATTGGGAAGTTTGGAAGCCAGTTTTGAATATTTTTTTCCAGTATCTAACACCTAATATAAACTTGATTTATCCACTGCATTGCATATAAATGAAGCTGACTTTAATAAAATGTGTAGAACTCATATATTTAGTACAGAGTAAATGTCTCAAAAAAACTTAACCCCCTGATAAGTGCAACATTCACAAATATTCACAAATTGCTCACAATAATTGTTTCTACACCTTTTTTTTTAATGGAAGTGCAGGTTTTTTCTTAGACACTTTGTCTAAGTTTGCAAACATAGCAAATTACTTTAGTTTTAAAATCTGACCTACAGAAAAACATTCACCATAAAAATACAGATTTAGATGAAACAGTGAAGTAATCAAACCTGCAGGTGAGTAGAAGCAAGTGGAATAAAGCACCAGACATAATAAATCCCCAGACTTTTAAAAGTAAGTCTACTGAATGAAAATTATTCAACTTGCATTACTTTGCTCCAATCACAGCAACAATTTATGTACAGTGCCAGAGACAGCTCTTATTATTTTTGCTCTGGTAAAGATATCAGAACCTGATATCCTATAATACAAAAGTTCAAAGATGTATGATTTATCTTAGATGCTTTGGACCTTGAGTTTTGAATGTCTGATGAAGACAGCAATGATGTCTGGACATGAATTAATGGAAATACTGATTAAGGAAACAGCTAGCTTAACAATGTATTTAATATCTTTACTTTGAGGAGAGAAAAAGCTTTGCCTATCTTTACAAGCACACTGAAGTAAGTATTAAGTTTAATGCATTTCAAATACGAATGAAACAAATACTATCTTACTGATCTGTGTAGCATCTAATGTTTCAGAAGTTGTGTGCCTTTCTTCAATATTACCTTTTATAATGCTTTTCTGATCAACAGGAAAAAATTAAGTTGGTATCCTTTATATTTAAAGACTGCTCTCCTTGATGTATATAAAACTCATTTTATGAGAATGTGGTCATTGTCTGCTTTGTTTTAAATAATTTTATGATTTGGAACATTACTGAGTCAAATTCAGGTAACTTCCTTGTATCCCTGAATTAATCTTAATTGATCAATAAACTTTATAGCTGATAAGAATACGGATTTTGTATCATGCTTTTGTTTACGTGTGAGTATGAAGGCAAATTAAGGCCACATATGTGAGGCAGTCACAGTAATGGAGGCCCTATCAAGATTTTGACATTAGAACAGAATTGTCTTCTGATTAAAATGAACCAGCTTTTGTTCTGTAGCTCAAGACAGCACAGAGAAATAAAAATTCTCCTTCATCCTTCAAATTATTACTTTATGTTTGTTTTCTTCTCTTTGTTTCAAGCAACTGACGCAAGCTGGGAAACAATTTATAGTATAATTATCTCTTTTTAATTATTCAAGCAGTCTGAAGCCTCCAATTTTCCAGCCAAATTCTTAGTCTCTGCATGAGGCAAATTTTATTTGCAAACATACAGAAACTAAAGTAAATCTTTGGCCCTTCTCAATTATCTTACAAGGGGAATGTTTTGGAAAGGCTGAATAGTAGAAGGCAAAAAAATTGTAATGTGTAATTTGTCATAGAAAACATAATTTGGGAGAACTTTGCACAAACTTTTTCTAGATATAATTGGTTTGAATTGGCTGAGTCATTATTACTGTGTTCTGGTATTCCTTTTTCCTTTGTTTTTTTTTCCTGTTAGTTACACTCTACTTACTGTTTTTTTGCTTTTATTGAAACAAATGGGTTTGCCATTCGGCAGAGGAGGACTGATATTTAAGTAGATGAGTGTTTTGTATCTAAATGAACAGTTAAACTACTGAGCATTAATTTCCCATATAATATTAGAGTTTACAGTGTGTATTTTTTCTCAGGTTTCTGCACAACTATATTAGTCATGTAATAACTACTTCCAATAGCTTTGGAATGTTACATTAAACACTTTTTAATTTTAATGAATTTCAATTGATTATTTTGAGGTATAGTCTAGCTTTTAGAAACCCTGGATATTTAAAATAAAAGTCTTCTTTTATTCAGACTTTTGAATTTCAGGAATGGCACCTGTCACAGCAAGTTATAGCCAGGGCCAACTGTGCATTTTGCACGTACATGTGGCTGACTGACTAGGAACATACTGGTATAAACAGGTTAAGGCAAACTATTTTAACTGGCGAAACATATGTGGAAATAACCTCTGACAATAAGATAGGAGAATGCAGTGCCAAAAAGTTGGAGCTACCAAGTTCTTAACCCGAACCAAAGCACTTATATATCTATCTTCCCTTGAGACACATATTCATAATTATTAAAGAAATTCTGTCTGAAATCTGTCCCATGAAAATCTTTCCTTTCTCATTTTGCAGCAAACTTTTGCTCGTAAGACAAGTTATGTTCCTGAAAATTTGAGTTGAAATGGTCTGGGTTAGCCTCTGACTCTCAGAGATCTCAGATTTCAGAATTAAGCAGACAGTTCTTGCAGTGACTGCAAAAGGTCAGTAGAATAAATTTGTAATGCTTGAATATCTTAAGACCCTGGAAGTGACACAAAATTCCTTACTTGCTGTGTTGATTTTGCATGGTCTGGTTTCTGGTAGTAGGGGGACCACAGAGGTGGCTTCTCTGAGAAGCTGCTGGAAGCTTCCACCGTGTCCAGCAGAGCCAATCCCTGATGGCTCTGAAGATGAACATGCTGCTGGCCAGGCCTGGGCCAGTGAGAGATGTTAACACCTCTTGGATAACATATTTAAGAAGAAAATCTAAACAAAGTGGGGCACAGATTTTTCTAGCCAGAGAAGAGGAGAAGGTAAGAACATGTGAGGGAAACAACATGGGGACACCAAGGTCAGTGGAGAAGGAGGGGCAGGAGGTGTTCCAGGTGCCAGAGCTGAGATTCCTCTGCAGCCCTTGGTGCAGCCCATAGTGAAGCAGCTGTGCCCCTGCAGCCCATGGGTATTCATGGGGGATTTAGAGATCCACTCACAGCCCATGGGATGGGGCCCGTGCTGGAGCAGGTGGATGCCTGGAGGAGGCTGTGATCCAGTGGGAGACCCGGTGGAGAGAGAGGGCCCTTGTTTCCAGGCTGGAGCAGCCTGTACTTGGAGGACCGCAACCCGTGGAGAAAGAGAACCATGTCACAGCAGTCTTGGGAGGACTGTGTGCCCATGGGAAGCATCCATGTTGCAGTAGTTTTGGGAGAACTGCTGCTCGTGAGAGTGGACCCATGCCAGAGAAGTTTACAGAGAACAGTCTCCCATGGGAGGAACCCCACAGCCTCACAGGGGAAGAATTCCTCTCCTGGAGCAGTGGAAGATCTTGGGTGACGAACTGACCAAACAAACCCCCGTGCCCTATCTTCCCGCACTGTCCGTGGGAAGGAGGGAAGGATTGGGGGGAAAAAAGATGGTTTTAAGAGCTTATTTTGCTTCTCATTATCCTCCTCTGACTTTGTTAGTAATAAATTCATTTTGTATCTGTAAGTTGAGCCTGTTTTGCCCTTGAAGTGTTTTCTCTTGGTCCTTATCTCAATTCATGAACCCTTTGTTGAATTTTTTTCTGTCCTCTGCCCAGCTGTAGCAGGGGAGGGCAAGTGAGTGGTTGTTGTGAGTACCTGGCATTTTGCCAGTGTCAAACCATGACACTTGTTTTATTTATTTTTTTGGCCTAATCAATTTCTCACATGATTTATTACTGGAGTTTATTAACACAGGAGTTGTGCTAACACAGCTTTATTGTTGCCAGTGTCAGCGGAGTATTTCTACAAGGCACAGCATTGCTGGTAACTATAACTGTCCTCCCTCTGTATGCACCAAACCTCACACAGTCCTGTTGTTATCCCCAGTGCATCTCAGATGACCTAAGTACACATGAACACTTTGACCAGTGACTGCTCATTTCCTATGGACCACACTGCACATATTTCATATTGTACCTTACCATGGGGTATACAGACATCTTAAAAGAGTTCACAAAGTGCCAACCCATGGATCAAGAAGCTACTGAAAATCATGAAGCTCTGCACTGCTGTACCTACAGCTAGTGAACAAAAGGAGTACACTCCTAGGGAGCACTGGGTAATTCTATGCAGAAAGTTTAAGGTTGTCTTATGTTCTGACTCACATCTAAAAGACATAATTTTGTTCATCAACTTTAATGCTCTAGAACTAAATGTAGTGAAGTCTGGGATTTCTGGTACTTCTATTTATGCCACATAAATGGAAAGAGAACTGACTCCAGCTGTAACCTAGAGTTCTGCAGAGAATTCCACCCAAACTGTTCTCAGATCACACCCTTTGTCCTGCAATGAGTTAAACATGAACAGAAGTACCTTTAAAATATTTTTTCTTCATGTTTCTTACCACATAAACACTCTTGGATTGCTTTTAATTTTGCCCTGAAACCACCCATAAACTTTCAAGCAAGTTAGAGAAGAGCCTTTAGAAAACAATTTCTCTCAGGTTTTATTGCTTATCATAGGTTGATTGCAGTACTGCTTCACCTATGAAAACTGTTTAGCCTGCACTAACATGCCAAAAATAGTGCAAATTTTTAAAAATATTCTGTGAGCCAGATGGAGACCAAAATCAAAATTAGTTGATGATGTAGGGGGTTGAGGTCTTCTTGTTTGGGCTTTTTTAGGGTTGTTGTTGTTGTTGGGTGTTTTTGGGTTTGGTCTTGTTTTGGTTTTTGTTTTTTTGGGTTTTTTTGGGTTTTTTTGGTTTTTTTTGTTTTTTTTGTTGGTTGGTTTTGGTTTTGTGGGCTTGGAGGTTTTGTTTCATAGAATAGAATATGCTGAACTGGAAGGGACCCATCAGGGTCACAGAGTTGGCCCTGCTCAGGTGCTGTGATCACTTCCCTGGGGAGCCCATTCCTGCGCCCAGCCTCTGGGTGAAAAACCTTTTTCTAATATCCTGCCTAAACCTCCCCTGGCTCAGCTTCATTCCATTTCCTCAAGTCCTGTCACTGGTCCTGAGAGTGAAGAGATCGGTACCTGCCCCTCCGCTGTCCCTCATGAGGATGTTCAAGACTACTGTGAGGTCTCCCCTCAGTCTCCTCTTCTGAAGAAACCAAGTGACCTCAGTCCCTCCTCATGAGGCTGAGGCTCCCCCTCCAGAGCCTTCACCAGTGACCTCCCCCCAGTACTCGAGGTGAGGCCACAGCAGTGCAGAGCAGAGCAGGGCAATCCCCTCTCTTACCTGGCTGGTGATGCTGTGCCAGATGCACCCCAGGACATGGTGCCCTCCTGATTGCCTTTTGTTTGGGTTTGCTTTTTTTTCGGTGAAGATCTAAGGTTATCTTTCTCAGGGCTACTGTAATCATGCTAACTTGAAAAGCTAACTTCAAATGTATGCAAAAGACATGCTTTTCTTTTTAAGCGTAGAAAAAAGAGGTAGCAGCACTCCAGTCCTCCTTTTGTGATCCTGGTATGAACACACTAAACTATGAATAGTCTACTGATATGTGACCTACACCCCAGCAGGACAATGATCTGGGGAATGTGGCTGCAATGAAGAAAAAAGGAAAGAAATAATTCTGTAGGCAAATGGTTACACAATTGTCTCACAGCTCCTGTCTCTGCTCCCAAAATATGGTACAGTCACTGACTGGTATTAACAGATGAAACAATGTATCATTGGAAATCTCTGAAAATTTATCACTGCAAACTAAAGTTCTCAAAAAACTGATATGAGCTGGGCAAGGGTCTTGGGGATTTTATTCTTGGACTGATGTACCTTCCTTCTTCAGCTGTTCAAGCCTGACATTGTGTCTGGCTTCTGTTTATTTCCATCTTCTTGCAGGTGCTTATGAAACAATCCTGCTGCATTCAAGCGAACCACAGGGAGAAGAATTTATTAAAGGACATATTATGTGAAAATTATTTTTTTCTGCGAATACATATTGGCCAAAATGTATGCATTTAGAAGATTGAGATTTTATTGCCAGTGTTTTACTTCTTTCTTCCACAGTCAGTATATGAATGTGTTCTCACTGAGTCATTACCAAATTTCATTTATTTCTTGGCATACTCTCAGGCAATCTCTTCCTCTTTCCTACCCAGCCACCTTTGACTGCAGCCAGCCAGGTGGTTCACTAACTGACTTAATAACTTATAAATTCAGCTTGCTTTACAGTTTCTGCTGAACACATTCTCTCACTAACAACAGTTTTCCCAGCTAGAGTAATAAATGGGGTTACATCAGGGTTTAAACAAATGTGAAGTGTGTCCTTAATGCAACCAATGTAATCAAACACATCACTGAGTTCTTCTAGTATATTATTTTCATTTAGCTCACATGAGACCTCCATTATACGTTTGATCAGTTTTAATTCCTTAGAAATTCTAATCCCTGGCACAGGCTAAGCCTCTGCATTTACAATGAGAAAATAGAATAATTCCTGAGAATTCCATACAGAGAAGGGTGGACCTTTAACACATGAATGCTTTGTGCCTTCATTTACTATGACATCCACAGCATTTTTTAACTTCCTTGTGCTTCCAGTGAAGAGCCAAATTTGAATATTGTCATTATTTACTTATATAAGAAAAATGTCGTTAGAAACTTGCAGCTGTAATAATCTGAATTTGTGACAATTTTTCTGCATATTGAATATTTTAGTTACATCTATTATTCATATAGTCAAGTACATTTCTGGCAGTACAAAGGATATCATGGTGTGCTTAACTGACAGGTTCACCATTTGCTTTCAAAATATTTGACAGCATTTAAAAGTGAAGATCTAAACTTCTACTGAAATTTGTTTATGAAGAAGTAACAGGTCTTATTCTGCTTGCAACTAGGTATAAATTGTGAGAGTGAATCAATAGAAAATAGACCGGTTCATATGTGCTTGGAGTTTTTTTATTGTGATACTTCATATTCAGTTAATCAAGGGGTCAGGGAATCACATGGGCCACACAGCAACTGATTTATTCAAAACCTAGTAATAAATGAGGCCAGATGTTAAAAACAAAAATCAGTTGTAGAAATGTGTTTGCATTTCAACATAGAGCAAAGATCATTAGATTGTTCCTACTAAATGACAGACATTTTGTTACTGGATAAAGCAAACCTGAAAATTATATATATTACATGCCACTACAGCTATTGACATAGTTTGGCTGACTTATTAATTTTTTAATTTATTACATATCTTTAAATTCTTAAATGTCCTGTCTATTTCTTGTGTTGTGAAAAACATTGCTTCAAGTCTATGTATTGGCTTTCCAATTCCTGTTGCTGGTGACACAGGAATTTTGCATCTCTTTTCATCTGTGTTCTGAAGGTCAAAAAATTCCATCACATCCTGACTGCTCAGACTGCCACATCATGCCTAGACCTACCTTTGTTGCCACTTCTGTATAAATCATAGTTTAAGACAAAATGCATATGTATATGTATCATATGAAATATGTATCAAGTGAGAAAACATGGTCAAATTTAGAGGGAACTCCTCCTGTCTTTATATGTATCTGATCATTTGCTCCATATAAATGATGCAAATTTTGAAATCCAAAACCTTAATGGTGGCATTTTTCAAGACAGAGTAAGTAACTTAGACTTTTACAAAGCAGACAGAGAAGTGTGGGCCAAATAAGTGTACAGAGAGGTAGATTAACAACTGGCTTAAATGGAAGGCTTAAAGGGTTTTTATTAGTGACAAAGTCCTGCTGGAGGCAAATCACTAGCAGAGCTTCTTCCAAAGCTCACTGTAGCAGGCATCCAATAAGATATCCTGCTGAGCATCAGATCTTTAGTCTTCAGCAATTCAACTCTTGAGTCTCTCTTGAATTAAAGTGTTTTTCAGTGCATCCAAATACTACCTGAGCTGAATGAGTCTTCAAAAATCAGGCTTCTGAGAGAACAGGTGTCTAGAGTGCCAAAAGAGCCTTGAAGTAAAATATGAGAGGTTTCATGTAAACAATGAAAGAAACAAATCAATCCCAGAGATGGACAATATTTAGAAGATAAAATGGCCTTATGAAGAATTGAGGGATGATATTACAGATAGAGAACAAGAGGTAAGGATGAAGAGGGAGACTGAAAGGAAGAAATTCCAGGTAACATGGGAAGAAAATCTGACAAAGTTTTTATGGATTAGAAATACTAGATGAATAATAAAACCAAGAGAAAGAAGTGATAATAAACCCAGAAAGTCATCTTCTGAGTAAATCAAAAACAGTCTTCTGGTTTCAAAGGTCTATAATATAATAAATATGGTATTCTCTAATATACCATATGGGTTTTGAGATAATTAAATTCACATTTCAGTCCTTTCCAGCTGGACACATACTTCTAAAAAATAAAAATTAATAACTTTCACATAGAAATAAGAATAATAACATTCTTTTTAAAAGTATTGAGAAAGTATGTGGAAAAAAAAGATAATAACTTCACAAGGAGAGGGATAATGTATAAAGAGGAGGTTAGAAAGGTATGATGCTACTTCTGCAAAGAAAATACCAAATCCCAAATGAAAAGCTGCCCCCCAAAATGAATTTTTTTCCTGGCTTTTTTCAGTTACTCTTTATATTACTCTCCTGTCAATCTTCTCAATTTATCTGATCATTTTAAGATTTGTTGAATATTAAAAATAATTATTTCTAAAATATCTCTGCCTGTGTGGGAAGGAGAAAACACAAAGAAGATATAAAACTGCTGCAGGAAACATGAAAAAAAAAGGATTCAGATGGATGAGAGAGAAGGGGAACAAGGAATGCAGATTGCCTGCAGACTAGGTGCAGGCAACAGTGGAAAAAAAGTTTCAGTACTAATAGTACTTACGTTTTTGTTAGAATGCATGTGTGATTGTTTCTTTACTGTCTTGTTGCTATTTTGGATTGTTCTGGAATTTAATCTATTAAAATTTTCAGAAAATAAAAGGACAAAATTCTGCTATGATATTACACCTGAAATCACCTGTACTTAAACAGATTAACTGTTTCTGTGTGGCATTTAGATGAACAGTGCTTCAGGATGCAAAAATAATCTATTCTACTGAAAAATATGAGACAGGTGAAAGCTGCAACAGCAACTGAACTTATCACACACAATTACCTGTCAAAGGGCAACTGTCTCATATTAAGTGAAATTGTCTGCTTGCAGTCTTTGGGCAAAGTGAGTAGAGGGAATGTGTATAACCCCTTTATTTGTAGCTCAATTGAATTCAGCTATTAGAGATACCCTGTAAAAGGTAAATAACAGCACTTAAGCCAAATGTGAAAATGATGGCATTTTCACATTTCAGGTCTATAGCCATTATACAAGGATGCTTTGAGAGACATTTCTAGACTTTCAAAGAGGAAAAAAAGTAACATCACACCCTGTGGCTACATGAAATGCAGACCATTTGAACATCTCTCAGAAATTTACCATTTCTCAGTCACGTGTAAATAGGGAGAACTGCAAAGACACATCTGTTATGTTTCTATACTACTGTATCCTGCTGTAGTTTCAGGCTCCTTTCAGCCTGAATTTTAGTCCTTTCTTGTTAAATGGTGCAGGAGAATCTATCATAGCAACAACTCCAATGGGTTTGTGAGGTGAATCCATAGAGAAAATTTCCTGCATGTTCCCTAATGGATCTCTGATTTCTTTCAGTAATTATTTTGCCTGTCAGTCACTGTATGATTAAATAGCCAGCTGACTGTGGCTGCTTGAACCTATGAATCTGACAAGAGGTGACTGGGGAAGTTACCTTGGAAAAGAGTTTAAAAGGAACCACTCCAAATACCACATCAGTCATCAGTGGTTCTGCACAGTCTTCACTAAAAGGACAGCAGGAGATCAGGTATTTTAAGACTATCAGAAAGTTATGGGGGTTATTTTTAATGCTATTTTATTTTAAGAATAAGAAATTCAAATTGCACTGTCTGGGAAGAAAAAGATAAGGTAATTCAATAGAGCTTGCAATTAGGAAGACAAACCTAGCTTAAAAAATTAACATATCCAAGAATCTTTGGATATCAAAAGACAAACCCTCCCTAAAAGTTTAAGCAGTATTTTGCTTTCATTCTTCAAGCAACCAAAATAGGAGTCAAATAATTCAGGGGAGAATGGGAAAGGGAACATTCCTGGAAAATATTTCTGGAAAAATGTTTATGCTCGTGGACATTCAGTTATCTCCAGTAGAACTGGAGGAAAAGCAATCCAGGCTGGAGTTCTCCTTTTGAATGAAAGTGCTGTCAATAATGGTACTGGTTTGGTCCTTGACTCTTATAACCAAAAAGTGCATTAAGTAATGCCTAATAAACAACTAAAACTATAATATACCTGATGTCAACTGCATTGAATGCTCAATATTCATCTTCTTGCTTTTATGGTTCTACTTTATGACTGGCTTCTAATTTTATCACAAAGGATTTACTCTAGTTTTGCTACAGTAGAGTTATTCTTCTGGTGGCCAAAATATGATAAGGTCAGGTATAATTAAAAATCTTTCCAATACAGACACAGATTAGTCTGAACATTTCATGTGTGCACTCTCTTTCAAAGTACAGCCTCAGTTAACTCAGTGCCTGCATTCTTGCTTCCACTTTCTTGTGCTTTTCATTTTCCCCAGTAACAAACCTTTTCAAGCTGGTATGAATTATGGCTCTAAGCAGCCTTGGGCTATGTATACTTCACAGATGACAGACTGAAGCTGAGGCTGATGTATCCTGTATCACAGAAACACAGAATCAATAGGTTGGAAAAGACCTCTGAGATCATTAAGTCCTACCTATGACTGAACACCATCACGTCAACTTGACCAAGGCACTAAAGGCTGTGTCTGGTGATGCCAGCACCTCCCTAGGCAGATCATTTCAGTATCTACTCACCCTTTGTGTGAACAATTCCTTTCTGATGTCCAGCATAAACCTCTCTGATATAGCTTAAGACTGAGTCTCCTTGTTGTCAGTTCCCTGGGAGAAGACACTGAACCCTACCTGGCTGCAACCTCCTTTCAGTTGTAGAGAGCAACATGGTCTCCCCTGAGCCTCATCTTCTTCAGACTAAACAACCCCAGTTCCCTCAGCTGCTGCTCACAGACCCTTCACCAGCTCCATTGCACTTCTCTGGACCCACTCAAGCACCAAAATGTCCTTCCTGAATTGAGAGGCCCAGAACCGGACACAGGATTTGAGGTTTGGCCTCAGCAGTGCCAAGTACAGGGGACAATAGTATGTTCTTCTATTACCCTGTCCTAGAGCAGTACAGCAACTTTTTCCACAATATCACGTCAAATAACTCACTAAAGCTGACCAAAATCCTCCTGGGTTATATTTGGTCTGGAATCATGATTATGTGACTAGATCTTGTTTGTGCCTCAGTTTTCCTTTTGGTGTCTGTTCTGGCATGTAGTTCTTACTTACCTCAAATGGATGGGTTTGATAGTAAGAGTTTAATTATTTTCCAGTAGCAGACATAGACATGACACTCCAATATGGACTGTACAAAGTCTATCAAAGTGACCAAAATCCAGATCTTCTAAATCTTAACCCTTTTTTTAGAAACAAAACCCAGAACTTTTCACTAGCAGGCACCAGCTCCTGCTCAGATGCATTTGCAAAGAGATGACCCTTACAGCCTAATCCATTAAAGCAGGAGCTGCTGTATTAGAAATTTAACAATTGGTAGGATTCTTTTATTACTGTTTGTTGATTGAAGTTAGTATTATAGTTCCAACAAAAAAGCTTTAAATTGAATTCCAGGATATTTAGATGACATTGGAGAGCCTCAAATTCTTATTATCCTTGCTACAAAGCAAGGGAACATCTGCTAAAAAGAAACCTTCAATTATAGATTTCACTACCACCCACACAAAAGTAAACATTTTAAAAACTGCAATTACTAAGCAGTGTGAGGAGGCAGTACATGCAGCAGTGATCCAGCTCCATGGGGAATGTGTAAATAAAGGTCTTCAGAAACACTCTAGAAGAAAGATAAAAGGTCACCACAAAATGTAGACAACTTCAGAGGCATGTTATTAAATAAATCTCAAGACTAAGATGACCAGGTAATTGAATTTTATTTAAGAGGCCATTACAAGTTCCACAATGCTCAGCATTACCTTCTAAGACTTGCAAATTCTATAGGTTTCATTGAACTTTCACCTATTTCTGATGTTGAAAATATAATTCTAAACGCATTTGTGATTCCCAAATATCTCAATTTAAGATGCCATTTGTTATCGTTTCTATTGTATGCTAAAATACACATTTTGGTACATATCTAACCAGAACACCTATAGTACCTGCTAGGCCAGTAAAAACAGTAAATTTTTATTTTATGTACAGTTAATATCAGACAATGAAACAGCATGAGAGAATGCTGAAATCTTAGCCTCTTATTCCTCCAGTCTGCTTATTATGCAGCTGTAGCAGATTCCATTATTCTAAAATGTGAATTACAATGCCAAATATTTCCCTGGTACTCTAGTACCAAGTTCTAAGGTCTTGGCTATCTTAGAGGGATTTTCTTCTTTGGAATCTTACAGGGATTTTCTTTTTCTTCCTTTTCTGTTTCATCTGATTACATAGATCTTCCATGAAAAATCCAAGATAATTCTCTTATTTTTGAAGACCTTCTTAGCCATGCCTGGCTAACCTCCTTATTGAACTGTTGGCACAGTAGTCTTACAGAAGAGATGTTTAAAAAATACACAAAGGACATTTGAAAAGTCAAACTGGAATTTTCACACTAGATTATTAGATATTAAAAATTACATGGAAAAACAAATTCCAAGAACAGTAATCTAGATTTTAAAAATCCCAGTCCCTTATAACTTGTGTGCAAAATTTCGTGAGCTGCACATCAAGAGAGATGATTCTGTTACCTGCGACACTGGTTATTCTAATACCTTCAAAACATTACTTGTGGAAGTGGCTGTGGCACCTACAGTTAAGATTGCTTACTGCTTTGAGGGTGTAAGATTACACAGCTGAAGTTAGGAGCCCAGGCCACTAATGGGCCCCAGCAGGAGCTTGCATCCTGCTTTCTTTTCTGGCTATACACAGAATCCAGGGTGTTACTTGAGGTCCCAATAAACTATGTGGTGTGACTATTCCCTGCTTACCTTAACTTGCTTTAAACTCCTGCTATTAGTAGAGGTTTGTCATAAATTAATTATAGGACTTGTGGTTTTGATACTCAGCTTCCTCTTATCTCAGGCTGAGAGCCTTTGGAAGACTGGGCACCTTAAACTACCAACATATTTTACTCAGGAAAAAGAGTGAGTGAAAGAGGACCAGGAATTTTATTCACAGTATTTAAAAATCATTTGTTTGATGAAATACAGAAAGATCTAGTGGTTCCTGAATATCCCATTTAAACAAACTGTCTAAAGTAGTCATTTAGACAATTATCAAACTGAAATAACAATTGGCCATGGTCAATAAGATTTCTATTATTTCAGTCTAGCCTTCTTCCTCTTCCAAAAACTGAGTTAAAGCCCAAAGATACTAATGGAAAAAGTATTGTTTATTGCATCAACATGTGCTTATGTGGTGCTTACATTTTCTGGTATATTTTGCTTGCCTGTGACTGTAGTTGATTGTGTTTCACCTTCCATCAAAAGGACATTACTAATGTCAGTGAAGTAAAACAAAACTGTTTTAATAGTCTTATGCATTCCAATGTTTCTAGTGAAGGTTTCATATTAACTAGAGAAGCCTTTGGGGTCAGCTAAACAGAAAATAGTTGAACCTCTGTCAGCAACAGCCTTGGGTTTCCTTCTGACTTTTTAAGAATCTGTTCAGTATTTCTTAAACACTATTGATTTGTTTGCCTAATGAGAGTTTCACAGGATTAACAAATTCTTTATAAGGATTAAGTATGAGTTTGCCAAGGAAAATAAGGTGATAATCATACCAATAAAATACCTCTACAACAGAGTGTCACTTACAGAAAATTCTGTAAAGTTCAAGAAGCATCTTAGCCTGTTTATTCCCCTTCTAAAGCTTGATAGAGTGAATCTTAATTGAATTGCATCAATAAAAATGTCTTGATAAAACAAAAATTGGAGACAATTTAAAAACACAGATAATGGTCATGTAGAATATAAGAAACTTATTACAACTATCAGAATGTCATACATGTTTTTTGCATAAAAAAGGAAATAAAGAGGTAAATAAGTAATTACAACATGGATACTGTCATTTACATAGAAGTGATTGTCTTTTTGTGAACAGTGCAACAGTACCTTTGACAGATGGGTACCAGAAAAATTATTCACAATTTTCTCCACCGGGAATTGCTTTATTTGAATTCAGTCCAAAACTGGAGCTTAACTGCATGTTTCATGGCTATTATTGCAGCTCTAAGTCTGTTGCCAACTTTCTATTGCAACTACCATGCACTAATAACCCCCATCATAGGACATTCTCTTTGGCCATAATAACCCTGTATAAATGAACACAGGCTAAAATAAGACTGTGCAAGGGGCACCTTGTTCACTACAATATTTCTGAGTATACCAATCTTTACACGTCTGCCCATTATTTTTATTTTTTAATGTTAGCATGTGATTAGCTGCTTTGCTGAATATGGTCCTTGGGTAGACTAAGATTATTCTCTTTTTAGTATTTCGGTTTTTTCACTATTTCCAAATCAAAGCATACTGCAGAAAATTATACTTCTGACAGAGAAAAGCAATCCACTCTTATCAAAGTAATTTCAGTAGAAAAATCTGAGTGAACAAAACCAAAGTCTGAATTTTTTTTTCTCTCAGTGAAGTTTTGCATTTAAATGTGGAATTATATATTTGTAAGGAACATGTGGTATGTATGGAACAGTCATTTCGTATCTTTATAAAATGTATAGCAGATGGATAAGATACTTTACTGGCAGAATTAAGCAACACTGCTTCTCTGAAACTTGAAACCCATTATATACTTAGTGCTAAAACGGTGTTAGTCTTATCTAGGTAAACGAGACATGGCTTAGCATGGGGGTAGTTGACATTATGCAGATTTCCAAAAACATTTCCAAAGTCTCATGAAGTTGCTTATTTTTCCTTTGCATGCATTACAGATGATTCCAGTGTAGTCACTGAAAATAATGGCAAATCTTCCATTGACTTTAATGGGATGGAATTTCAGTTTCATGTTTTTGTCACTTGAAAGTAAGTTCAGATAGAAAGATATGTCAGGGTGCCAGAGATTGGAAAATGCATAATTTGAAAGGAATTTTAAAGAAAAGAAAAAACTTCAAAGAATTCAGGCAGGATTAAGATATTATTCCGCTAAAAATAGGAAGCTTGGAAAAAGTGTGATGTAGGTTGGTCATAGAAAGTAGAATTAGGATCTTCAGGCAGGGAAAGATGAGATTCTTAGTGCATGTATAAGCAATGCAAAGCTGAGATGTTAAAACTATATTATCCAAACTATTTCTAATCTTATGGTTGTTTTTATCACATTCAGAAATTTTAGCTGAAGTAACTTACTATGGTTCCAGGCCACACTTTCAGATTTTATATTTACCAGGGACCTCTATGAACTAAAAAACTGCTATGCAAAAAAACAATTTAAAGAAAATTTATAGCAGTTTTGCAATTCTAATGTCTAGTCGGTAGAAAACTCAGAAATTAGGAAATGCTAGAACAGAAATAGCTGTTGCAATTGATAGCTTTAATAATTTATTGTGAGAGTCTTAATAAAACATACTCCATAATTACATTATCATCGTCACTGTTTAGGACAGGAGCAAGATTATGTTCTGGGGATGGGTCAGGCAGTTTCAACGTGAATGTTTCATAGTTACACGAAACAAAAGCCAAGTTATTATAAGAAAAATAAGATAACAAATACATTTGTTTTTTCCTATTAGCTCTGCCTTCTATATATTGAGTAGCTGTAAAGTTATACGACAGGACAATTGACAACAAATCAATATATAACATAAAGAATTTATTTTTAGGCATATGTATACGCATGCATTTAATGTCAATAAAGAATATCTGGTTTCTTTTGGAAACTGAGGGACCTGTTCCATCTTGCTCTTTAAACTCTTTTCAAGCAAAATTTTTTTTTCCTTAAACAGCTTTCCTCTAAAATGTAATTTCTCTCCTGTGAGTGACACATTTGAAGATAAAATTAAGTCATTTCGCAGTACTCAGAGTAAATAAGCATCTCAACATTTTTTCTAAAGAATGAAACTATCTTTTTTCCCATTCAGACAGTTCTAAACCAGAAACATTTAATTTTATCAAATCTTTTCTCAGTGAAGGAAAAGAAATAACTTTGGCATTGAAAACATGCCTCAAAAAGGTCATCCAAGCGAGTAATAATTTTTCATTTATAAAAGCATCAAAAAAGTGGCTTAAGAGGAAAAGAGCCCTTAACTATTCTGATGATCATTGTAAGTGCATTATACATGTTATTTTCAAAATAGTATAAGGCAATCTTACTCAAAATCTGACTGGAGGCAAATAATGTAAAATTGTGTCTCAGGATGAAATCAATAGAAAGCTTTTTCCTTATATTTCCCATCAAAACTTTACTGATCTTGGGATTGTGCACTTGGAACAGACAACACCATTTTGTTTTCTGTCTTACCTGGTTTCCAGACCCCTGAATCACTCAGTGTTGGGACAACTGATGAGTAGCACTACAGCAGGGGGAAACAAACAAAATATTCTTTCAGTTGTTGATACCTCTCTTAAGGATTCAATAGAAGAATGGGAATTACATGAGCTAACTAACTTCCACAGCAGGTATATGTAATTAAAAAAGGGAACCTGTAGATTACTCATTCCACACACTCCTGATCTCAACATATTCTCAACATCTCATGTTAAAGTGAAGAGCCTTGAAAGATTGAAAACCACTATAATGAAGTGAAGAAACAGAGAAATCAGCAGTATGACTGATGTCCCACTGCTGCAAATTAGAGAAGACTTTGGGTAAACCAGTAGGACAGCAATGATTTTCTATCCTGTTTCAATAAATTCACTGCTTTTCTTGAGTCTCAAACAGGTTGTGGTGACCCTCTTCATGCCCTACACTCACAGTCTGGGTACAATCTCGAGCTGGAACCAAAATGCTCTGGAGAGAGAAAGAATTCATATCTAAATGTGGGGTTTTAGTGGATCATCTTCCGTGCTATGTTATTTCCATTCACAGCCCAAAGTAAACCTGCCTCTGATCCTTATGAGTCAGTGAAAATGTTTTAGGAATACATATAAATGGAGATTGCTTTCAAGCAAGTTCCGTTTCAGCCAGAGGGGTTGCTAATGGCATCTAAATTTTTTTGCCCAGGACAGCAAATGGAAAGAGATAGCCTTCTCTGAGGACAGTCAGAATTTAGGCTGAATAAAATGAAAATGAGCACCATATAATAAAAAAATGATCTGCTGACTTGTAACAGTGGCAACAGTTCTTTGGAGAGACCATAATTTTCTCAGGCCCTGAAGCTCTACTAAGTAATGGAAAAACGGTGTTGTAAAGCCATGGGTGTTGTTTTATTTGAATAAAAACCACAGCAAACCAGTCTAGTTCAAGAGACATTGGGATTGAAATAAACTGCTGGAACTCTACTGTAAAGAAGTAAAGTGAGGTGTTTGAATTATTATTTCTTAGGCTCCTCACAAATAATGCAAGTTGTTGGTTGAGCTTTATATTGAGGGTGGGCTTTATATTGAGGGTGGGCTTTAAGGGCTCAGCAGCTGCGGCTGCGGGGGCTCTGTGAGGGGAGGCCGGGATTACCCTGGCCTAACACAGCTGGTTCCAGCCCAACACAGCCGGTTCCAGCCGGACACAGCCGGTTCCAGCCAGACACAGCCGGTTCCAACCAGACACATCCGGTTCCAGACAGACACAGCCGGTTCCAGCCGGACACAGCCGGTTCCAGCCCAACACAGCCGGTGCCAGCCAGACACAGCTGCTTCCAGCCGGATCCAACCGCCCACCGCAGGGCAAGACTGAGCTGTGAAAAGCGTCAGCGTGAACACCAAGGTCAGTGGAGCAGGAGGGGCAGGAGGTGCTCCAGACTCTGGAGCAAATATTCCCCTACAGGCTGCGGTGAAGACCACAGTGGAGCAGATATCCACACCGCCCATGGAGGATCCCATCCAAGCTGGCCTTGAATACTTTCAGCAAGGGGGCATCCACAACTTCTCTGGGCAACCTGTTCCAGTGTTGCAGCACCCTTACAGAAAAGAATTTCCTCCTAAAGGACTATTCAAATGGTAGGTTTTGAGCTGCTGTATAAAAAGCAGTGGAGACTTATCCACACAGCCCATGGAGGATCCCATCCAAGCTGGCCTTGAATACTTTCAGCAAGGGGGCACCCACAACTTCTCTGGGCAACCTGTTCCAGTGTTGCAGCACCCTTACAGAAAAGAATTTCCTCCTAAAGGACTATTCAAATGGTAGGTTTTGAGCTGCTATATAAAAAGCAAGTAATGACTTCTCCCAATTAATGAGCTCAAAGGTCCTCTGAATACTCAGAGTTCCTCTGTAAAGACTTATGACTGACAAAATGTTTTTTAGATTAGCAAAATGCTACTCTAGTCTTCATATGTAGATTATATTGCACACTCAAATAACAGTATTTTGGATTATAGATTGGACATGAGTTCACACAATCACAAATTTCTGTCCTCTAAGTCCATGCTGGCTAGAACAATATACAGGTAGGTTCTAAGAGAGCATTTTAAAGACCTATTGTTAAAGTAAGTTCAGTTTTCACTCCCCACAGGTAGGTCATACTACCAAAAATATCTTCTATTCCAATAGCTGCACTTAAAAGGAAGCCTAAAATAATTTATTGTAAGATTGTCAATTGTGTGTTTATTTATTGTAAAATATAGTTGGAACACATGCTGTGGCAATTGGTAAATCTATATAATGCCTTTTCATAGAGCGAAGTGAAAAAATATATTTTTCTTTTTGAAAATAAGGTTTCAGCCAAATGTACATGAGCTTACTGTTTTGTGTATATAACCCACATTTTGAGTGTTCAGTGTGATGAATACCCCAAATTTTTTGCTGTTCAGTTTAATAAAACACTTCATATAACCTCTTCAGAATGATAATCTGTTTTCTGTGATTGACTGAACTGTTTAACAGAACTAGGTTAGTCACAAAAACTGTCAGGTGTATAGTTAGGAAACTGTCACTTCCCTCACGCCACTGAACTAGTGTAATATTCATTCACATCACTGGAAAAGAATGTAGGTGCAGATATTACCTTCAGATTTTCTCAGTGCAGTCCAAGCACAGATATATAAATGTCCATGTGGAGGATAAACCTCACAATTTAAAAAAAAAGAGCATTCTTGACTACATGGATATCATATGTATATATATATAAATGCAAATATGAAAACATGAATATAAACCAAATATTAATATCTTGTAACCAAAACCTTTCTAAAAGTGCAGTTCTGGTGTTTTTTTTTCTTTTTTTGAGACATAGACATGGGAAAGATTCTGACCTTATCTTTCATTATAATGGCTGATTGAGTAATGTCAATACTTTTTGTATCACTTTCATTTTAAAGGTATTTTTTGCATAGTTCTAACCCAAATTACTATGTAATTTAACATAATTTAGTTAAACAAAATCTTTAACTTAATTTAGTGTCACAACAAAAAGGATAAACCAGAAATATTAACGTACTGGGAAGATTTCTAGGCAGATTCCTTCACAGCATGGTGACATTTGAGTTGGAGATATTCTAATGATGGATTATTCAACAAGTGCTGAACAATTTTTTGTAACAAGTTTCTTTTAACAAATGAGTCATTTTCAGTGTACCTTATTCTGAATTAAAGAGTTGGTTAAAGAGAGTGATATATTATTACAAGTCATTTCAGGCAGGAAAAACAGTGAAAGCTGTGTGATATAAGAGTTTATGAGTTTTGTTTGCAGAGCCCATGCTGGAGTCACATCATACCTGCAGCAAGGCTGGTAGAAACCTTTTGCTTTCTTATATGGAAATGGAAGATGGACACAGTTACTGAAACCAGCATTACCAGTTGCTCTGGGACCTGAAGGGAATCCTGGTTCAGCCCTGCATGAGCACTTACAGGAGATTAGTCTGTGTGAATGGCTCCTGACACCCTGCTTTCTTCAGCTGTCTCAAGGAGGTGACATATTTCTGGGCCTGCTGACCAATGCACAGTCTGTTGGGACAAGGAAAGGGAACATTCTTGCCATTTGAGATACAATAGTTATAAAATCAGATCCACCATATTTTGTCACATGCCACCTAAAAAAAAAGGCAGATCATGGGAGAAAAATTGGACTTTAATAATTTACTTTATTTGAAAATAGCCTGTATGTAAGAAATGGATGAGAGCAAAATGTGGTTACAGGATTTTTTTCTATACCACAATGAGATATGATTGTGCTCCAGTATTGTTTATATTAGTTTATGTTCCAGTTCCCTTCATTTATTGTATTAAATTTCAGAAAAATTTCTCCACAGTTTTTTGCAGGGCAGGGCAACTTGGTTCCTGTTTATAGGTTTGATGAAATTGGCCTTTTCTTGCAAACTGTTATATTCATACTTTGTAATTGATGTTCTCTGGGGAAGTTTTCATCCAGCTTAACTGAAAGTTCTCTAGAACCACCCTTTTTCTTAAAAAGTGTTAGGTATGAAACAGGACTGGGAGTAAAGTGATTAGAGGTTTTTACTATTCGGGGTTGACCAGTTGAGACCTTAATATCAGCTTTCTTCATGACACTTACCTGCATGTACAAATGGTAAATAAATGTGCTTCTGCAAAACACATCTTGAAGTATTTGCAGGGCAACCAGATATGAGGAACAGTTGATGGCCAGCTATGAAACATTCAGTTTGAGGGAGAGTTCATCACGTAGGAAGTCTGAAGCAGTTAGGGGATAGAATTTTACAAGTTTGTTTTATTTTCTTTCAAAACCTTGCATCTTGTATAATCAACCTCTGCTCCTGATGCAATGTTTCCCCACTGAGGAGCTTTGTTCACTGCAGAATCCTAGCAATACCCCAAGAGCCATATTGAATGGATTTGAGATACTACCCAGGCCCCACTCCTCCTTGAAAAGCACCCTATGGATCACATAATTAAATATTGTATTGAAAACATGTAAACCACAGGATACTGCCTACAGGCAATATGTCCAGTAAAATTATTCACATCTTGTCTGTAGGACAACACATGAACAGTCCAAATGCAGACAGTTGCCTTTTGACACAATCTACCTTCAGTAGGGATATAATCATTGGGTAATTTAACAAGTGTTCTCAGTTGAGTCTAGATAAGTTGTGTGAAGAATCTCGTTTTTTACAGAGAAATTAATTTTGCCATAAAAGGGTGACTGTCACTTAAAGAATAAGATATCAAGATAGCAGAGTCAAAATCAAAGTTTCTGATGAAAAATCTGAAAGAATTATAAGGTCTTAAGTAAAATTATTGCTGAAAAATTTTACTCTCAGTAAAATTTTAACAGTAGAAACTGTTAAATCTCTTTTTTCCTAAAACTTTTAATTTTGAGACACATATCCAGCACAGGAAATTTCAGTCTGAGCAGCTGAAGATTAGCAAAATAAGTAAAAATGAAAGCAGGATGCTAGGATAGGAGGAACTAAGCAACTGAAAAATAAGTAGCATTGCATAAACAGATAATAACATGTCATACTTCAGTTCTACAGATGAAAGCGAGGAGTTCTGTTTGTGCAGCTTTCTGCTGTGTCGATTTATGAGGAGAGAAAAAGGATAATCACAGTGTGACCAGGGCCATGGGATTGAAGAAGGGACTTGGAATTGCAGGGTTTGCTGGTCTGCAGGAAGTCTGAATATCTGCTGAAGATGAGAACCTGCAGAATGGAGCCCCAAAATCTGATATCTTATAGAAAAAGCATTTGAACATCCTGTCACCCCACTGTGCTAATTCAGAGGTTTCTCCTCTGCATATATAATTTTTCAGTATATGCATTTGATACAAATATTAGATAGGAAACATTTCTGACAAAACTTGTCCAAAATAGTGTCTGTCAGGGTCATCTTTTGAGTTACCTTTTGTGACTCATCCTTTATAATCAGACAAATATATTCTTCACATTATTTCCAGCCTGAAAGTTGATGAGAGAATCTTTATGTATCACAGTTTCTAGGGAATTGGATCTGTACTCTGAAGCCAAAACAAAGTACTATGGATTGACACAAAAATAAAATCTCTCACTTACACAGACTAGTGATTGGATGAAAAATGACACTCTGTTTTTAAAGTGCAGATGTGTTGACTTCAGCTGAGGCCATGTCTGCACACAAAGCACTGCCAAAATAAAGAGTATAGTCTGCTGAAATTTCTGCTGACCTTACCATGTGCAAAGATCTGCCAGCTTTTGAGCTTCAGCCTTCCCTCTTTTTAAAGGGCAGCATCTGGACTAGCCAAACTGAAGAGGAAGTTTTTGTATAAAGAAGGATAAATGTTCTTTTCCCTAAGTTTTCTAATTATTTTAATGAAATGAAATGAAATTACTTTCTGTTGGAACTCATACTTCTTCAGTAGAATTTTGGAGGAGGCTGAAACTCAAAAAAGCTAATAAAAATATAAGAGGAAGAAACATAAATATATATGTCATTTGGATTTAAAATGAATGCATAGTTTGAGTTGAAGGTGTTTGAACAGGAAAAAGGTTTCATGTAGTAAATAATACCTTTTTCAGTGGAAAAAAAAATAGGCATGTGATATAAAGGGGTTTTTCCTATTTTTAATGTATTTAAAAGATATGTTTATAATGCTGTACATCCAGTTGGCTCTTGATTCACTGATTGAAAACTCTGTTTTAAAATTTTGAAAGTCTCCAGCAGAATTAGGTAGTACAATACTAAGGCAGCAATTAGAAATGCCACTCTGACCTGACAGTTGTGTAATCAGAATAAGAAGGGAGGAATGTGATACATGGAATGCCTGGGACTGTTGCAGTCATTACAAAAAAACCTTGTCACAGGATGTGGTCCAGTGATAAACAAGGTCAGGCTAGCATACCATCTGCCCATGGAATATTGTGCCGATGTGTGATTCTGGGTCTTTTACTGCTACATGGTTTTCAGACATTCAAAAACAGACGAAATTCCACCAGAAAAAAAAAACCAAAAAACATATTTAGCAGGTAATTAAATGCAGAGCAAAGGAGACAAAAACAGAAACACAAAAATAACTTTGCATGATAGTGATAGCTGGGGCTGAAAATATTGCCATCTCACACCACGCATCAGTTCTGAGTGCTTTAAAAGGGAAGGAATCTGGGTTCAGCTGTCCTCCTTTGGATGCCATCTTTCTGGGAGCTGCTGCTTATTGGCATGGGGCTGCATATTCTGGGCTCCTGTGGGGGAAAAGTATTATCATCATTCTTCAGCTGACTGTCTCATGCTCTGTGCACAGTGTGACTGAATTGGCTGAAGCAAAGCAAACCTTCCAGAACGGATGTTTGAAAACACAACACTGCAGAGTCAAAACGATGCCTTTCATTTTCATTACACAGAAGGATTACACACAGTTCTACAGATGTAAGGTGCTATGAAAGTGAATGCAGAGTGGATATAAAGCCCTTTCTCTGTTTTTTCTTTCTTTGTAAAAAGTGAAATTATCTTGCGTTTGATTCTTTGAAAGCAAAAAATACATTCACTAAATAAATACATATCCTTCTATTTCTCAAATACTGTATATTTTTGCATGGCTTATTCCCCTTGAAGAGAAAGTACCTACTGAAAAAAGTTCACTTGCAAGCATTCGTGAATCAATCAAGGAGCAGTTGGTGCCTTGTGTTCTTTGGAATTGTGAGCAGTAACTGACTTACTATTCAGGATGCCATCCAGTTACAACACTCTATAAATTCCTCTGTAAAAACCTTTTAATTCAATTAAAAACACAGTGGCAAAAATAGAAATGTCAAAACCAAAACAAAACCATGTATATTTTGTTACGGTCTGTATTTAAGATCGCTATATGAATGCATTACACAGACCTTCATCCTCATTCCCATCTTGCAGTATGGGAGACTTCTTCTTCCCCTAAGCCAGGGAGAGGTTCTGCCTGTCCCTGTTTGAACACACACCAGGTACTGGGAATGGCCTTTGTAAGTCTCCAGCAAATTGCAGCTCTTGCATTGCAGGCTTCCCAGAGGTTCGTCTTTTTAATTCTTTCTTGAGAAACACGAATATCAAAGGATTGTGAAATGATGGGCAGGTGGTGATCAGTGGCCTCGTACAATAGTCTGCAGAACTGGCCAGCTTTATCAAGGGGTAAAGAAAAGGATTTCTATAAGTGCAAAAAAAGCCACCCAAGCTTCACTGCACTCCCAGGCCTATATCTCAAAGGTGACTCTCCAACTCTTTACAGGTTTCACACAAATACAGTCAAGTGCAAAATCATATGTGTAGAATAACTTTATGATGCATGTCCTTCAAAAGATCATAGAGTACCTTTGTTTGCTTTTACTTTTCACTTTGTATACGTGGACATAATTTTCAGTATTTTCAAATTTTTATTTCCATTCTCATTCTAGTTTTATTTCATATATTTATATTTTGAAAATCAATTAAGTATTTCTATTGATTTATCGAGTATATAAAATATATTGGATAAAAATATTGTCTAAGGACACTTGTTATTTTCTGAGGAAGTTAATACCAGTACTTTTAAGAAGACATTCCAGTGGTTTTAGTTCTTTCTTTATTTGAGGATTGATCTTGCTGAGAACCAGAGTGTTGTTCAGTAAATCATTCGCATATATACTTATGGTCATTGAAATTATTTTTAAGGTCTCCTGAATATCTGAGTATTCAAAGGTATACATAAACCTTGGTCTCTTGAGAAGCAAGATCTGATTTGAGAAGATCCCTATAAAATCAAATATTGTGTGTCAAGGCTAAAAATAATGGAGAGAGGATCCATCACTGTGGTCTACCAGAATGCAGAGGATGACTGATGTAATGTGGCTTGGAGGTCTCTGAGAGGTACCCAAGATCAGAACCTCATGGTTCTACTCTCAGAATCCGTGGTGACTTCAGGACATGAATGGACAAAAGAAGCAGCATCTTTTTACTTGCTAAGGCTCACAATGACTTTAAGGGCAGAACTGTTGCTTAAATCTTCCTGTGAAACAGGGCTTAAGACTTTCTTCACCTTCTGCTATTTCAGTGGACACAATTGAAGAAGAAAGTAATGATATTTCTCCAACTTTGAAAATACTAGGAAACTGTATGACTTCTACACTGTCTTCATGTTAAATGAAAGAGATATTCACTTCCAATTTTTCTGCGTAATTAGTACAGAGACAGATCTATTTGCTTCCATTGCACAAAATATATGTGTTAAACTGAAATTAAGTATTTGGCTTTATGTTTCTCAGATACTGTTCATAAATTCAATTTACAACAGAAAAGAAGGGAAGGGTTACTTAATTTTCCACATGAGCGTTGATTTAAATTCCATTGAAGTATACTCTTAAATTACGTTTAAACGTGTGACCCTGGAAATTTAAAACCTTTATTCATGTATGCTGGGTTTTAGAACCTATTCTCCTACAAAGAGTTTCTAAAGGAAAACAAGACTTTATGTTTAATTTCATTCTTTATATATGTTGTTATTTTGCTACTAACTCATACAGCTACTCTTTCACCACTGAATTTCAAGTGCTTCTTGTTCAATTCTGTTCCACTTCAGGACTCCGATTTTGCCTTGAATCCTGTACTTCAGGATTTTCCTTCCTTTAATTTTTATGTGTGACACTCATATCCACTCTGGGAAATTATTCATGCCTGTTTTCATTCATTTTACTTCTCATAAACTTATTTTGAGTTTATTCTACTGCTAGCCACCATTATTTCTTTGACTTCAGTAAAGTTTAAATTGCCCTAAGAGGAGCTTTGCTGAACCCCAGAAGTTTGTCACAAGATGAGCTACACTAATTTTCAAAGCAGGAAAGAAAGCATATTAGCCCTCTCAATAATCTGTTTTGTGACTGAGTGGACAAGACAGTTCCTTCCAAAGCCTTTAGAGTCTGCACACAGACCAGGTTCCTCTTAGAAAGGAGCTGGATTTTTGTAGCCATCACTGCAGGAGGAGGCGTGGTCACTTTCCAGTAGCACAGACCAACATTTGGTAAAGACACTCACAAAGAAGCACTGTAATAGTAACAATGGTAGTAAAGGTCCTGTTAAAAAGAAAAATACTTTGCCACAGTGCTTCCTCAGTAACTGATTGAAGAGAAGGCAGAGAGGAAAACATACACCTGTGCAAGGTGGGAATGGTTGAAACAGATCTGTGACCTGTAACATTCTTAGAGGCAGTTTTTGCGGCAAGTAAGTCTGGGCATTACCAGTAATAACAGCGGCAGACTAGACCAGAAAGCAGAGATGGACTCTTTATAAGGACATCAATATGAAAAGCCTTGGAGAATGGAAGAGACAAAAGCTCTTGTTTCCTGTCCAAATGCACTTGAAATCATAAAAATCTGTTAACATAAAGACTGATTTTATTGCCATTAATTGGGAGCAGTGTTCGGTTCTTCGAAAGCAGAGAAAAATTGAGAAAAAAATTAAGAAAACCATGGGAAGAGAAAGAAAAGATATCCCTAATCCATCTGCCTGGCAGTATGGCTTAGCATCTCTCATAATGAGTATCAACTCTGTGAAAGCTCACACACCTGCCTCTGATTATATTTTTCATAATGAGTATCAACTCATGTGAAAGCTCACACACCTGCCTCTGATTATATTTTTCATGGTATAAGAAAGAAGTTTAGTATAACCACATATTACAAAAGCTTCATTTTCCTAATATTATAAGGTGAATGCAGGTTTTATTTTCTGTAAGAAATTTTTTTCTGTCTCTTATGCTATATATTTGAGTGGAGCTGTATGAAGCATTTATGCATCCATGAAATTTCTCAAAACAGAACATGAAATTCAATTAACACACCACAGTGCTGGTGATTTTAGGGAGGCATTGTGGAAGAATTTATTTTTTTTTAAATAAAATACCTCCCAGGGCACACATACCCCAAAGTCACTTAAACATTTAAAGTGATTCCTACCCATGTCCAGTATATGGTAGGTGAGAACAACCCCACAGAAATGCTAATGAAATGTTTCCCCCATTCTCTCGCCCAGAAATGAAAGGAAAATAAAATCCCGTGGTGGTTCTTTGACAGCAAGAGTAACCTTGGTATGGTTTGAACACGAGTTATCCTAAAGATAGGTACACAGTGAAAAATCAGAGCAGGTAAAAATCAGAGCAACAGTAGTTTTAGCAGTCTTACACATAACACTATTAAAAGAAGAGAGAAAATTGGTATACAATGACTGCCTTTTTTTTCAAGTGGCAAACTAAGCCCATGAAACATCTTTTTTGGTAGCCTCAATTGTATTGGCAATGCATACATAGAGCCAACAGGAATATTATGGAAAATCCACTGATAATACAAAGATAACAGTTTGGTGGAGAACAGTCAAAGGAAATAGACCCCTATAAAACACAGGTATCTGGGTTCCTGAATATATCAGCATTTTTACATTGTCACCATACAGAAATGAAGGATAACTTCAGATTGCAAACTTCAAAATGTAGGCACAGCAACAAATTTTTGTCCTGCTATTAAATATTACAATGTGTATTTTTGATGCTTTCCTATTTCTATTTCTTGTATACCAGCCTTTGTTTTCTATACACTTTTTCAATTTTAATTATTCATTTATAATGACTCTTGACTTTTTCTTTCTTTTGGTTCTTTAATCATCTCTAGCCACTGCTCATGATTTTATTCTCAATGGTTTTAAATCTTCTGTTCAAGTTCCTTCCTTGTGCTTTTTCAGAAATGCTTTTCATTTCTGCTGAAAGTCCACTCTCAATCTGTGGATTGGTTTGGATGTTTTAATGTGATAGTAATTTCTTATGCTCTTTACATCCCACATTTCTTTAAACTTTTCGCTTTGTGATCTTCATTTAGTTCTTGTGCTTATCATGCTGGTCTTAAAATCGTATACTTGCTGTACCTTTGTTTAGCAAGAATTTATCTTATCTTTCCCTTGGCATTTATTCCTTCAGCCTGAGCAATTCAAAACAGATTCCCTACTGTTTTCTTAATCTGAGAGGGAGTGCTCTAGGGCTCATTCTCCACTAACAAGACCCTCTACCTGGCATTTCCCTTTAGGCTTTTAATATTTTACTCCAATTTTACAGAAATATAAAACTTGGGAGATTTACCAGTACATTAAAATGTTTCAGGTTTTTTTATTATTTTGAAACACTATCCTGCATTTCTTCTCTAGAACATTTTGTGAATCAAGTCTACTGCTATTTACGTGTTTATATTATCAGCTTAGATGGATGTTTAAAACATTATTCTGTTCTACATATCCTTATAATACCTGCAAAAAATAGTTTACTGTAATTTTACAGCATCACTAAAGAGCCCAATACACAGAACACATGTAAATAATCCACTCAGCACCTACAAAATTTAGTGTCTGCTGCACGCCGTACTATACTAAAGTATCAGTGATCCATGTATGGATCCATAATAGATGGATTTCAGCGCTTACTGTTGTTGTTTGTGGTTTATGCTGAAAACAATGAGATACAAAGGGGAAACTCATACTAGGAGCTGCAGGTTCAGATATGCATTTTGGATGATTTTCCCCACTGTTGATCTGGCTGTTGATAAACACTTCCTTAAGACATTTAACTTTAATTGCTTCATCTTCTAACTGTCTCTTTTACACTACATTTAGCCTAAGTGTCTTTCACACTTGAAAACGTGTTGGTTGTCACTTATTTAAAAGGACTTCAATACTGGACCTTCGTTCTTCCTTTTTGTAGCTGTGTAGAATATTTAAGATCCAGTGACAGTAGATACCCATCTGAAGTTCGCAGCAAGTAGACCGACTATGTGGCAAAGAATTAATTTGTGATTACATTGCAGGATTGGTGAATTCCTGCTTCATTCACAGCTGAGGGAACTGGGGTCTCCAGAGAAAAGAGGGATTAAGGAGACGATTCAGAAACAGCACTCTAAACCAAAACTCCTACTTCTGCATCGATACATCAGCAAAACTCATTATAAACCACACATAAAACAGAGACTTAAGAACCATCGCAGGAAACAAATTAGCAATGAAAAATTTCTTATGTATTTTTTGAGAGCTGAAACAGTACTGAAAATACCATGACCAGAAGGAAAAGTATTCAGGCTTGAAGGACTGTGTTTAGGAAAACTGTAGTAAGCATAGGAAATTTTGCTGAGAGGGGAATGCTCTGACTGAATGTGCTTTATAATATGGAAGCTAGCACCTGAGAAAAGGGAGGAGGAAAATTCAGACTACCAACAGCTGTATTTATTTCCAGTACAAAAATATAATTTCCTAATAAGTTATTTAAAAAAAAGGTTTTTTGAAGAAAGATCAAAAATGAGGAGTTCATATTCAATTTAGATGTAACCAAAACCAAATACACACACCCCACACACACCCAGTTTCCATGAGTAATCAATGAGGCAAATAGCAAGATGGTAAGGAGATATGTTTTTAAACTTTTCTCTCAGCTCATACTTTGAAATGTAGCATGTAGGAGCAGAAACATCATTGAACATTTTTTCTGCCTCCTATGGTCAAAGAAAAGATAGAAAATAGTATATTTCTGAAAACAGCAGAATTGGCACCCTGTGCAATTCGCTTGCTCTTTGTGCCCTGTTGCGGTGCCCCACTTTGGTAAAGAATGCAAAAAAAAATTCTTAAAGGGTCTCCTTTATAAAAAGGAAAGACACAACTTCAGTTGAACTGCTTCCTCTTGCTCTGCTGGTGTTTTTAACTCAGAAGGATGTCCCTGACAGATATGGCTCTGAGAACTGTGGCTGCTCATTACAACTCATCTCTTGCAAATTAGGCACATGGTGGAACTTTGTATCAACTCTTCATTTATATCACCTAGAGGTCCAACTGCTCTTTTGTCTCCAAAAGGTGTTTCTATACATGCATCACACTATTTTCAGTTCCTAATCAATAACTCAGTCTTTTGTTTTTGACAGCACAGAACTAGTGTTGTATTTGCTTTGAGGCAGTAAGTGCAGATAAAACAGTTTTGCGAAGAAGTGGAGTGGTTGCAACTAAAAATGGGCCTGGTAATTCAAGACTTGATGTTCATTTGTCAAAAACGCTTGAGGTTTCATTTAAGGATGTTGTTATCAGGTGCAGAATACTGACAAAATTCTGATAATGGTTATCTGGTAACCTATGGGACTTTTAGGTAATCTATATCCTATGGAATTGCTATCATTAAAGCTAAACTTTGAATGTGCTGACATGTTTTTGTATCTGAGTGATAATTTGTGCTTTCTTTCAGAGAGATAATGTCTCCTCTGTTCAAACAGCAATTCAATGATCCACAGGGTAGCTGAGATCCATTTTAACAGCATGGTGGATAATGGTGTACAAAGTAAACACAGAGAAAGGGAGAATTACAGAATGAGGCTATCTATTAAATTATGCAAGTGATCAAATTTCCTCTGCCTCTGAGATGTTTGCAAATCTTTGTTTTAAAACTCCCATTTTAATCAACCAACCTAACTAGAAAATCTGTAGTCAATCAGGTATAAAAATGAGCACTGCTGATAAGAAAATACAAAAATGGCCACAATGTAGCTGTCAAAACAAGATGTTTTAATCTGCTGAGGTGCCCAAGAATGGTGGCACTGTCCAACCACAGTTTATTGTCAGCAGTTTATTCAAAGCCATACGCTGTCCTTGTTCTACATTAGCAGGTCATTTCAACAGCCCTGTGTGCAGGTTAGAATCAGCACACGGTTCAGTGAATCAGTATCAATGCTTTGAGAAATTGCCTTCTCTCCTGTGATTTAAAAAAAAATATAAATCCAATTCTGTTCGCTGTCACTCAGTAACCAGATTTGTAAACAATTTGCATTTTGCCTGAAGTCAGACAATCCTATCATTATTTAATCTCTTTAAGCACAGTCAAATATCTAGATCTGGATATGTGTATGGGTAAGGGTTGTGCAAAGAACAAGGAAAAAAATAACAAAGAAAAGAAATCCACAAAATCCAACTTGAAATATAAAACAGTTACAAATACTTAGTGTTCTGTAAAGTACATTATTTTTCAGTTCCTTCCAAATTTGTGGAGTTGTTTATTCATCCTTGCAAAATCAAGCACAAGGAAAGAATATGAACTTTATATTGCAAATTGAACTTTATATTCCTCATATGCAAAAGGAAAAATAGATTGGAATTTCTCAGTTGCCTCTGCACTGAATTTTTTTCAGGACCATTTTTCCCTCATTCTTCATATCATAAAATCCTACCCACTGAAATATGAATTTGTAAAGCTGTCACATTTTTAATCCATCAATCATTTTCCTTTATTTGATTAGCATCATATCCATTCACTTATTGAGACCATATCACTTAAGTTTGGAGAGCAAACATGCCTGAGCTGCTTCTTTTGTGCAGATCCAAGTGTTTTCAAAATGTTCTATCATCATCTTCTTGGCTTTGGAGGTTGTTAAGCAGAAGTGAACCTGTTCTCTTGACTACTTGGGGTTGTTGAACGTCAGCTCAAGCACTAGCCATTAAAGCAGGAAATCCTCAGCTCTCCCTTACATGTAATGGTCCAGGTTAGATCAGAGAGGGGACTTGAATCACTCCTCCTTACTCCAGCTATCCAAAACGTGGATATGAATAAACTGTAGTGTGAAAGGAAGTGATACATCAATAAACACTTTGGAAGAATGTCATCAATTTATTCTTTGCCTTCTTGTGTCAGTGTAGCTCTATGTCACCTTTCACAGTAGAGTGTCACTTTATGAGCTAAGATGTTGGTTACAGCTTGATTGAGGTTTAAAGTTGTAGAGATGTCTCTGAGAGCAGAATTTGGCCTATTTTTACTATATTGCTAAGGATCATAGACAAGACACACAGCATCCATTTTGATTATGAAAGGATGGATTAGAAGCAATAACAGAAGGAAAACCCAACTTTTTACTTGTGTATTTTTTAATGTACTATGGATTCCATTAGTATGAAAATCCTGAGACTCCATAGAGCTACACCTACTGTATAATTTTTCAGAGATAAATCATACTTTAATAATTTCTGCATTAGCATATGAGTTTTCATCTTTCTAAAAAAATTATTTCTTTATATTTCAAGCTGATTAATGTGCAAGTTCTTACCTTCTGCAGCTCAGATCTGGTCAATGATTTAACAATCAATTTAACAATTTAACAATAGACTCTTGATCAAAGTGCCATCAAGCTATTTTCAAACAATTTTCTTAAGCTGAATTCTGTGAAAAAATGGTCAGAGAGAGTTATCTGATAATTCATCATACATCTTTGATCCAGGAAGCACTTGAGTTCCTATTTCAAAAACTTTCTGTGCTGTTAGAAATTATTTTCTGCCCTTCATTGAATAGAAGTGACTGACACTATAAAGAGTTTAGAATTCAAATCTCCCTTTACTGAGAGGAACACACTCAATTTCTTGTTTTCCACACATCTCAGGAATTCAATTTTAGCCATTTTGATGAAGCACACATGATATAATCAAAGGCAGGAGGTCTGTGTCCTTGCAGATTTACATTGGTTGATTTATACATAAAAATTCTGTGAGATAATCTGTCTGCAGCCTGCTGTCAAAGATGTGACCTTCTCTTTCTTCTCCTCTGATCATGTGTTCCCAGCCCTTCATTATACTGGATGGTTTGGACTAGCTCACTGATATGGTGTGGCCTCACCTTGAATATTGTGTGCAGTTTTGGTCCCCACAATATGAGAAAGATGCTAAACTATTAGAGAGTGTCCAAAGGAAGGCAACAAATATGGTGAAGGGCCTTGAGGGGAAGCTGTATGAGGAGTGGCTGAGGTCACTTGGGCCTTTCAGCTGGGAGGACATTGAGGGGAGACCTCATTGTGGCTGCAACTTCCTCGAGAGGGTAAGATGAGGGGCAGGCACTGATCTCTTCTGTGTGGTGAGCAGTGACAGGACCTGAGGGAATGGCCTGAAGTTGTGCTAAGGAAGATTTGGGTTGGATACTGAGACAGGTTCTCTCTCCACCAGAGGATGGTTGGGCACTGGTACGGGCTCCCCAGGGAAGCACCAAGCCTGACAGAGTACAAGAAACACAGGGACAATGCTCTTGGACACATGGTGTGACTCTTTGGGATGGTGCTCTGCAGGGCCAGGAGTTGGACACAATGACCCTTGTGGGTCCCTTCCAACTCAGCACATTCTGTGATTCTGTGATATAGTCAGAAAATTAATCTTTCATTTTGTGGTGTAGTTGCCCATCAGGTTAAGAAGCTGATCATGGAGTTGCATATGATTTTGTGTGTCATGCATGTGCATCATGCTCTCTGTATTTCTTTAAGGTGTATTTGTCTGTGGGAAGCAAAGAGTAGATGTTTGGAACAAAATAGGCCATCTTATGCTTTTTCTATTTCTATTTCCTGCAAAAGACTTGCAGTATCCAAAAGATTGGAGAAGTCCTTTTGGGAAACATCTTTCAAAATTTTTGAGGAAGCAACTCACATGTATTGCACTGATGATGGCCTGCTTGCAAAAACCTGCTTGTTATCAAGCACATCTTCTTTTATATCTGTCTGAAAGAATTTTGAGATTATTCAAAAATTATAATTCCAATATGATGGTATTTTGTTTAGAATCATAGAATCATATAAAGGTTTGTGTTAGAAGGGACCGTAAAGGTTGTATATTTCCAACCTCCTTGCTATGGGCAGAGGCATCATTCACTAGACCAGGTTTCTCAGGGCCCATCCAACCTGGCCTTGAACGCTTCAAGGGATGGGGCATTCACAGCTTCTCTGACCTGTTCAGATGACTCAGCACAAAAACAGTAGCAAATTTCTTCCCAACATCTAATCTAAACCTTCCCCTTTCGGTCTGGAACCATTGCCCCTTGTCCTGTCACTACTTGCCTGTATAAAAATTCCCTCTCCCTCCCTTACGTAAGTCCCCTTAAGATGCTGGAAAGCTGCTGTAAGATCTCTGAAGCCTTCTCTTCTCCAGGATGAACAACCCCCACTCCCTCAACCTCTCTTTGTAGGAGAGGTGCTCCAGCTCTATGGTCATCTTTTTGACCTCTTCTGGACCCGTTTCACAGATCCATGTATTTCTTGTATTGAGGACCCCAGAGCTGGACACATGTGGGGTCTCACAGGGGCAGAGAAGGGGGAAAGAACCTTCTCCCTTGCCCTGCAGGCCAAGCTCCTTTTGATGCAGTCCAGGATACAGTTGGCTTTCTGGGCTGCAAGTGCACACTGTTGGCTCACATCCAGCTTTTCATCCACAAGGACATATCTTCACCTAGGCAGAGATCCATTGGCCACAACATCCTGGCAGCATCAATCCAGCCAATTTCTTATCCACTGAATAATCCATGCATAAATCCATGCCTCTCCATGTTCAGGTGTAGGGAAGATCAGCTGAGAAGAATGAGCCAGGCATGCAACTTTTGGCATTTCCTTTTGGACTGCTGCCATCATCAGTCTCCTTTTTGAAAACACTGAGCATAAATAGTATATGATCAGCTGTTACACCTGGTGTTCTGACAAGAATGTATGTGCTCTGAGTTTCTGTTGGGAAAGCTGATGTTTGTTAAAATGTTAAGTTACTGAGGTGAAATATAAACATAAAATGAGACATGACCCTCTGCTTGATATTAAAGAATAGAAGAAACAGACCTGGAGATATTTTCATGTTAGCAGAGGTTGCAGCTGTGCACAGCAGCCTGAAGGAGCAGGAGTCGGCAGTTAAAATTATTTTATGGCCAATCCTTAATTTTTCCTGACAGGTTCATCTAAGCATTAATACACCATCATATCAATAACTGACTAATTCTTATTTTTCAAATTTCCCTGCAGTATATAATCAGTAAAAAATCAATGGCACCCACAATCACGGTGGATATGAGTCTTGACAATTTTGTTGTGTTTTTTTTTTATTTAGAAGCTTAGAAACAGAATTGCATTTTAAATTATTGCAACCATCTGTCAAGCTTAAAAAAAGTTATGCACAAAATCTTCCACAGAACAAAAAGAAATGGGAAAAAGTGCCAAGTAATCTCATTGCTATTTAGCATTTCAAGATGGAAAAGATTTCTAATCTGTCATGCTGCTAAAATGAAATGGTAACTTATTTCTTCAGTATACAAATAGGCAAATATTCAACTATTATTTTCAGTGAACACAAAAGTAATTTGATACGTTACTTGAACTGCTTGTTATTTAAAATGCGGAATACTGTATATATTATATAATAAAACATATAGAATTTTAAAACATCTGATAACTAAAAAATGTATCTGAGAGTGTAAAAATGGTGAAAATTTTTATGAGATACCAAATAAGAGAAACTGTTAACTATTAGTAGAAGAGCACATTTTAGCAAAGTGGCTTTATTTAGCCATGTAAATAAATTATCAGATAATAGCTACACAGTAGAAAAAGTCAGAGGACATCATTTTGGAAGCTACAAAATTGGACACTTGACATTGATATTCAACATTGACAATTTCATGAATCCATTACATAATCATTGCTGGCAGATGATTTTGAGAAGAAAATAAAAAACAGGATAAATCTTAAATATTTACTGGCATAATGAAAATACTAAAAATTAGACCTTGAAAACATATCCAAAGCACACAAGCTAGTAAATTCCCGTTGCCCTGCTGGAGGCACCAATAAGCTAGTTGTACTAATGGCAAATTCTAAATACTTGCTAAAGTAGTAGAATGAGGCAGTCAGATATAACTAAGCTTTCATAAATACTGATGATTTCCCAAAAAAATATTATCACAATGTGTTCATGGTCTTCACTAGAAAATACTGATGGCCTTGAAATTTTCCACAAAAAAATGAGATTAAACCATTTTTTTCTGTCTTCACATGTACTCTTCTGAAATGTGATAAAGAGGGGGAGGAGACCAACAAGATTGATTAGAAGGGTATCACCATGTCTGACTCCATCATAGTTTTGAGAGGAGTATACGTAGCTTACAGGTTTCCTTCAACAGTATTTTTGAATATACAGAAACATACTTTTTTCATTACAACTCAGTTGTATAGCTGGATCCTGACTGTCTCAGAATCTTATTTCCCAAATGCCTTTGTAGCTGTTTTTAGAACTTGCTTTCTAACTTGGAAAAAAATGTTGGCAAGGTTTTTGTATAAAGAGAGAGATGATCACACAGGAGGGAAAGCAGAAGACAACCTCTGTCAATACTTTTATATATTTCTCAAAGTTTTAACACTGTGCTGGCACAGCAGAGAGCTTCTCTGCACTCCCCAGATCAGTTTCTGAGTAGTTCAATGAGTGAGCATTGCATTAGGAAGGGACAGATCTTCTAAACCCATGATAAAGCACCCTTATTTCAGAACTTGTGGCATTATTCAGCAATTCCTATTGTGCTATAAGTCTGTGTGCTGCTTAGATACACATGCATTTCAAATGTGAGACTTTAAGCTTCAACAACTGGATGATTTTCTTCCACAGAATCACCTCTCTCCAGCTCTTGCTGTGGGACGCCAGTCCTGATGCCTCCAAGACCACGAGTCCATGATCATCAGCATCAGACCTGTGCATTGCCAGATTGCAGCAGGATATGTCTGATCCCCTTCATCATGTATCTGCTGAGTGAACCAGAACATGTGTCATGGCATTCATTTCAGCTTTATGCCTTTATACCTGCTGGGAGGATAAACAATAACTGATCTGGAATAAAGCAGCAACCCCTGGTCTGGCATGAGGTCTGATGATATAAAATTAACCTAACATCATGCTTTACAAACATATAGAGTGAGCAGAGATTATATCGGATTGGCACTTTAGGTTATGTGATTGCAGTGCTTTCAAACAGGGAGCAGGAGCCTTCAAATGGGGGCAGGGGCTGGGGACCAAACTGATGGGAAGCAGCTCTGCAAGGAAGGACCTGAGGGTCCTCTTGGGCAGCAAGCTGTCCATGAAGCAGCAGTTGCCCTGGGGACAAAGAAACACAGTGATATCCTGGGATGCATTAGGAAGAGCATTGCCAGCAAGTTGAGGGAGGTGATCCTGTCCCTCTACTCAACTCTGGTGAGGCCACATGGAGTGCTGTGTCCAGTTCTGGGCTCCTCAGCATGAGAGAGACATGGAGCTCCTGTGGCAGGTCCAGAAGAGGTTATAAAGATGACTGGGGGACAGGGGCATCTCTTTTGTGAGAAAAGACTGAGGGAGCTGTGCCTGTTGAGCCTCGAGAAGAGATGGCTGAGAGAAAACTTATCAATGTGTATGAGTATCTAAAGGATGGGTGTCAAGGAGAGGGACCAGGACCTTCTTGGCGGTGCCAAGCAATAGGACAAGAGGCAATGGGCAGAAACTGATGCATAGGAACTTCCACCTGAACATGAGGAAGAACTTTTTACTGTGCGGGAACAGATTGCCCAGAGAGGGTGTGGAGTTACCCTCACCTGAGATCTTCAAGAATCCTCTGAACACAGTCCTATGCCCTGTGCTCTAGGATGCCCCTGCTTGAGCAGGGAGGTTGGAACAGATGACCCCCTGTGGTTCCTTCTAGCCTTACCCATTCTGTGATTCTGTGGGAAGGGATTTCCCGTGTTGCTGAAGTGACCTGAGCTAGCTGCTGCTTTTCACAAGGGATCCATTGAAGCAAGCCTGTAAGAAGAGATGGGGAAATTATAGACAGATTTTCTCAACACTGATACAAGGGAAGGTCCTCATCTGGGAACTCCATTAATGTCTGTGACCTTCTGCTATTATTCCTGTGTTCAGCTTTATACAGGATAATCCCATAAAAGGATTCCCATTTGAAGGGAGACACAGGCACTGGCAACCTGATTGTGTCCTTTACTTCTCTTCCTCTTCAACACAGTCATCATTTCTCTCCCATATAAATATGGCATCTTTTGTGGAAACTATCACTGTGAGCAAAGGTATGCTGACTTTTAGCCTCGCATGTAAATAAGTACAAGCTGCTATATTGATGTGCTTTAACAGCTTTAGAAACTCTCAAGCTAAAATTCTGGTTCTTTTTCTAAGGTATTTCATAAAATTTTGTTGGTCACATCAAAGTGATTAGAAACAAGCTATTTAGTTTAGAAACACATGGAAGTTTGCACCACACTAAAGAACTTGAACTCTGCACCTCTCCTCCTGTTCATTCCAGGATCTACCTTGGCTCTGTACCGCTGTGATATGATGTACACAAATTGGCACATGCTTCAGCTGTTAGACATTCACTTGAATAGACCAATATAGACATGCATTATCATAGTGAAAGTGCAGATGTGAGAAATTTCACATAAATAAGACTCCCAGATAACAATTTCACCAGTCTTATTTATTAACTTGCCCTTCTTTTTGTAAATGCAAAGAGGAAAAAAAAGGGAAAAAAAATCCAACAAGCGAATAAATCATGGTACACTTATGGCATTAACATACAGCAGTTATGGAGCTCATACCAGTATTTTCTAGGACAACTTTGATTATTTTTATTAGGAAGGAAAGATACAATTTTACAGGTGACACAAGTTAAGTGAGGTGACCCACGATGTGCAACAAGATCTACTGCTGGGTCTAGTTTCTGAGCTCTGTGGACTTGGAAGTCTGTGACTTGTTGTCTGATGTAGATTTTCAGGTCTCAGCTGAGATCACTAAGCAGGGAGAAAACAAGAAAAGCAGTAGCTGTTCCAAAGCATACATCTCAAGCGTCTACTCAATCTTGGCTTTTTTCTTATCAGTTGATATTCAGACTGTGCAGTTAAACTTTTAGCCCATGATTACAGCAACAGCCATAGTTTCACCTACTGAAAGCTTAGAGTGGAGCCTGCAAAATGCAGTGATTCCCTTCTTTACTTTCAGGGGCTGGAGGCAGCCTGTGCCACGGACTCCAGATGGCAGCCAGGAGAGCTGGCACCTTGACTTGATGTAGCAGGAGCTGTGTCTGCTAAGCTGACCCTAAAACTGGCTAAGGTAAAAGACTTTCCAAACTACTGGAGTTGCAGGCACTGCTTTTAGAAGCTTCTCTGATGTTACAGGTAGGAATAATTTGTACAGAGTTTTCACCATGGATGTATGTGGAAGAAAATCTGGTGGGAAGAGTTTTTGTGCGTTGCTAATTTGGATGTGGTGTGGCAAAGTGCTAATGCCTACTGTTGGCTGTTCAATTCTCCCTGTATGTAATGAAAATTGATTAGCTCAGTGCTTTGATCTGAATGATTTTCTTTCCAGATATATTTAAATGTGACATCAAAGCTGTCCAAAATACCAGAGTTGATATAGTTACCACTAGATTGCTTTAATGAAAGTAATAAAAAATTAAACTATAGGATTTTTTAATTCAGAGTTTGCCTGGAGGCAAGCCATTGAAACACCTGATAAATGCGAAAGAAATCAATAAACAGATACCTACAAACTTAAATAATCCAGAGAAAAAGAATAATGTCCTTTAATCATCCATTAACACTTGCATATCCAATAATTCCAAATCTTTCAATTAAATAACTGCCTGCTAAGTAAGTGTATCTAGACATATGCACTGAAATTATTTGAGTTATGTAAGCCAAGGGAAACATGCTTTTCTGTAAGCACATTATTATTGTATGTGTTGTGATATAACTAGAGAAACATTTTTTAGGAGGTGACAGAGGAAGGATAACATGTTTGTTTCTAGGGTTCTAGTTTGTTTTTATCAGGAGGAAGGCTTATTTTTCTGAAAATGCTTTTTCAGAGAAGTAGAAAGTGTTTGTCAAATTGGTTCTATGCTTAGAAAAAAAAATTTTGAAAAGTCATAACAGTTCCCCAAATCTTACTTTTCAAATCTGGAAAACATAATGAAACCTCTTTTTTAAATGATTTTATTTCAAATTCAAAAACCCCTAATAAAATAAAAAAAAAAAAAATTAAAAATACTTTGGAATTCTTTAACTAAATCATCCTGGGATTGTTAAAGGGGTATTGTAAATGACAATGTTGCCATTCATATCACGAAACTTCCACTGGAGTAGGCTGTAATGGAAAAGGCACCTGTAATGTAGATGTCTACACCTGAGGTTTCTGCCCTAGGCTGTCATTGGAGTAACAGACATTGTGTGTGAATCTCACTGTAAATTACATTTAAAATTTGATTAAGCGGGTAACTTTTTTGAATGGCCTTATCTCCCCACTGGTTAAAAGGAGAAGAGAGGGAACACTTAGGGGAGGTGAGCTGAATCCCACCTGAACCACTTACAGTGGCAGTACCACTCACTTAACAGATCATTCCCAACAGAAATGTGTGACAATAAAATGTTAATCTGTGACTTTTTTCTTCAGTTAAGTTACACCCGGCTGACCCTTGCATATATGGATACAATATTTCACTTTGGCCCTTGCAAACTTAACGCTGGATTGACCGTGTTGTCAAAACCAGAATCGAAGGCATTAATGGAGTTTCGGGTTAGATCCTCAGAACTGGAAATGCAAGAACTACAGGGAAATAATGTGTCTTCTCTGTAGACACAACTGCAGCCCCTTAGCTGGTCTCCCTGTCCTGTAGCTGTTTTACTCTTTCATAGCTTTGGGCAGGTGAATCAGACTAGATCTGTGGCTTGTGTCACGCAGCCATACCAAACTTTATTTGCATGATCAAGCTGAAAGTAAGTTTGTAGTTTCACAATACATTTTATCTGTGGGAAAAGCCTATACTGGTTCTCATTCCCATCAATGTTCTGCACTTCACTCATCGTGGGTGGGTGAAGGGTGTGCTTTGGTATGGTAGAGGGTGAAAATCAGGACTGGAACATTCACTGTTGTGACGGATGGAAACTTATTGAGCCAGCTTTTCTACTCAGGAAAACAGAGTGTGTAACCACATTCTTCACGAGTGATTCAGATGGCACACTGCCTGTTGTCTGGAAAGGTATTGCTGCTTTCATTTTGGTACATTTTTTTCCTAGAAGCCTAAAATCTTTGTTGTTTGCCAATTTTAGCACAGTATCCTTCATATTCAACATTGCAGTACCTAGAATAAAAATTTACAGCAACATTTACTTATTTTTCTTAACTCAGAAAACCATGTGTTTTAGAGGAAAGTCAAAAGATTTAAATTTCTTTAGCTTGTTTTTCCCTCAGTTCATGCCTGTGTGTAGGTTTATGTAAAAATATGCTCCTCAGTTAACACAATCCTAGAACAACGCAGTCTTCATACAAATGCTAGAAAAAATCTCAATTAAATATTATGCAGGAATAACTGTTCCTTCTGAGTGTTACTTGAGCCATATAGTTAATTATATGAATGTAGGATTCTTTCATAAGAACAAATACCAAGAGCATGACTGGTTATACAACTTTAATAAATATTTGATATATGTTTAAGCTTGACAGTTCTCTGTCTCTAATATCTACAGACAATAAAATCAGTGATGAATGCATATGAAAATAAAACTCTTACTGATTTTGTATACAGAGCAATATCAAACAAAAACAAACAGGGCATTCAGGCTTCCTTAAGAACACCACACTGAATAAAAAATAGGCTAATGCAGTAAAGACCACAGTTCATCTCTTCTCCCACAGACTGATCATGCATAGTAGCATGCTGACAGTTCTGGTTGATGATGGCCATGAGCTATAGCCCAGTATCCATAAACAAATAAGAAATATATTAATATTCATGATGGATCAGCTCATTCCTAAATCCCAGTATTAAAGAGCAACAAGCCACATAGCACTTTTATTTTTTTTTCAATTTTTAAAATTTGTGTTGGAATATAGAAAGGGAAATGTAAAGGATCAAATGCTTGATAGGCAACATTCTGCAGCAGCCCCCTCAGACCAGTGATGCACACCTTTGCTTCCAGGCTGATGGAACAGACATAGGGCAGAGCATCAGGAGAAACAATGAGCCAGTTTACTGTCCCAAGCATTTCCAGAGACTGAGAGAGTGAGAGCACAGCAGCCCTCTGCATCTATTTGACCACAACAGCACATATGTATTTATCCAAACATGGATGATAATTAGTAATTAACCCTTTTGTTACTAGAGTTAAATCCTTTTGTTACTATAGATAACACATCTTGCAGCAGTCCATTTTCTTTCCCAATCTCTTGTGACTGTTGCCTGCTCTCAAAACTGGCAAGAAAAACGTACACTGTCATTAAGTTATTGTTTTGTCTTTTCTCAAGTAGCTCAGAAGGGCAGTTTATTGAGGACTTAGCTTCAGAAATACTTGGCAATGGTCAAAGCTAAGGGGAATCAGATAGATGTTTACTGTTCAAGTATAAAAGCCTTCCTTCGTGTTATTGAACCCTAACACATTCATATTTAGTGATGTTTTCCTGTCAGAGAATTGGTATTTTATTTGTTAATATCATGCAATAACTTTCCTTTTGTGTGTTTTGCTTTGGGTTTTCTTTCATATCTTTATCTTTCTAGAGCAGTTCAAAAAGGAGGAAAATGTGGTTCTATTGTTCTCTGTACCATGGTTACCATGATTCAGCATAAACAGGTAAAATGCATTCAGTTAATACAATGTTCTGCTATTCGTCATTATTGTTGTAGTGATTATGCCTGTCCTTAGAGAACATTGTACAACACCAATTTGTATCACACCACCTCTTGTTGTTTTCTCTGGTCAAATACATCACAACAAATTGCCATATAGTTGCAACCTGCCCAGCACAGGTCAGAATAATAACTTTTAACTACACATCGTTAACACAAACAGAGGTTGTTGAATTTCGGGGCCACACAACTGAGTGAGTAAAAGTTCAGATGCCTATTTTTGGAATATATATACTAAAAAAATAGCATGCTACATGATTATATGTCTTTCTTATGCCTGTGCTGTCAAACATAATTTATAATTTTTTCAACATTTCACAATCTTGAGAATTTTGTAGGTTAAGGAGAAATTCTTCAAGTAAGACAAAAATATTTCTCAAAGTATGTTTCCTGCTCATAAACATCACTGACAACTGTCATCTTGTATCAATAAGAGAACTAGGTTAGGCTCAGATTTTAAGTTTGGTCATGAAAAGTTTAATTTTTTAAATAGAAAAGTTTCATTTTTAATCCTAACCAAATTAGGAAGACATAGACCTGCTTTCATCAGCAGTTGATTTGTTCTCTATGTATTGGAGCTATCTCAAAAATTATGAAATTGTTAATTATTTTTTTATTCAGCTTCAATATACTTGTGCAATTTGACAGTATAATGGATATTTCTAGCTGGTCTCTATTAGGATGCAATTTTTGATCCACCAACCAAAGAGTAAGGACTTGTTCATGTTTATGTTTTTGTTAGGAGTAGATCCTATGGGAAATATTCCTTTCTGCATCTGTTTTTGCGATTAAGGTGAACAAGGTCTCAGCTCACAAGCTATGATCTCAAAGGAACATAACATACAGAGTGCAGGTTGCAGTGGAACCACAGGAAAAAAATTACCTTAACATTTTTCCTTCTTTTTCAGCAACCATTTCTACCATTAGGAAAAAATGCATAACACAGCATGTTACTTTCTTGTGCATGAAGTAATTTTGGACACTCCTGTGCCCATTTTAATTTTCAATTTTAAATTTATTTTCATTTTTAATTTTAATTTTAAATTTTAGTTTTAAAATTGCACCATATGCAGCTGCATATGGTGCAAAAGGTCATTTGTGGAGAATCCATGGCAAAATTATAATTTTATCATCAGCATTACATTCCCAAGAACACAGGTAGAATCTTCACTCTTTTAAAGTGAAATCAGAGGAAAGGGAGAAGGAAAAATTTAGTTCTTGTAAATTTAGACTTGCCTAGATTCAGACTTCATGGAAAGCCCACCAATGTGAAAAGAGAAGCACAGCAAAATTCTGCAGAGTTCATGCCTGTTGTTCATGCTGTGCACATCTCTGAGGTTACAACATAATCCAAAGATATCTCAAGAGTAATTATTACTAAATACAAAAAAGAAAAAAATAATTAAATGCCAATTCATTTTGTCCAGAATTAAATGCATAGGAAGAAAAAAATCTGTTTTGAGCTTTGAGATTTTATCTTTTTGATTTTTTGCATGTACTGTTTCTTTCTTCTTTTCTCACAGACTATCATTTCTTCATCCTTAATCAGAGTAGACACATCTATAGAAAATAAATGAGTTTTTAAATTTTTTCCATAGATTCTTACCCATATGGAGAGTCTATTTATTCGATTGTTACAAAACATTCAGTCTTTCTAAATGTAAATTTTCATTTTGACATACACTATGCATAAATTTTCAGTAAATTGACTTCAAGGAGAGCGATGTGTTAATCAATGGCTGTAAATCTAAGATCTTTACAGCAGTTTAAACTTATTAATGAAATTTATTTTCTTCAAATTATTGAATAGTTTCCAAGCACTTTCTAAACAGTGACAGTAAATTTTTTGTGCTTTGCAAGTCAGTGCCTTCCGTGCAATCAGCAGTGAGTCTTGTCCTATTGTCATTGATTCTTACTACTCTGTTGATGTCATCAAGTTACATCAGTGTTATACACCATTCTGTTGTTAATATGGTGTCTGTACATTGAGCCCTTGAAATTTTATTATGCTTTTGTCCAGAGTTACTGAAAAACAGAGAATTGACTAGGAAGAATTGAATTATTCTGAAAGCTCCATAGCTAAGGTAGATGTTTCCCCAATCTGTCAAAAGAATGATGAAAAATTGGCTGTCAGACATTACTCTATTTCCACCTAATCATGTACTACAGCAAAAAGATGCTCCAGGGTGTGCATTGCTCTTCCCTGTGTGCACTCACAGGTAAACTGGGAGATCTGAGACTGAAGGCCAAGTGCTTTCATCCATGCAGGAAGTGCAAATCAGTGCACACTATCTGGAATTCAGCTTTTGTAGCACTAGAATATATAACATCCTCATCCTACAACTAAATCATATGCTGGCAAAAGCTTTTTAAAATTCCAATGTCAGTGTTCTCCCAGCAGGGGTTATGATGGGGTCAAAACTGTGGGAGACAGTACTGTAATCGTATGAGAATAATTCACCAAAAGATGGGCAAATTGCAATATTGACTTCCTTGTTCAATTCACTAATGAGCTGTAATGGCACAGTTTTCTATTGTGTGTCCTGGGTACATGGCAAATAATCTGTGCATTCAAGCAAACAGGAGATGTGTTGCCTCAGTGGGCAAATAAGTTGTCCTTGATCTTCACTCCCCATATTTTAGAGATTCTTAACAAGAAATTTTATGTATAGTGATTTAGGACTGTGATGGGGTTTTTTCACCCTTCAAGTGCCAGTAATATTTCAGTAGTAGGCCAAGTATAGTTGTCATTTATTTAAAAAAAATGAAACACTACCAAGGGAATTAGCAAACTCTGCAAAGTGCTTGCTCTTTTTTAATTTTCTGATAGAGACAGATATAGTGGTTTGCCAGCCATCAGCTCTGCTTTTCCAAACCACAGTCTCACAAATTTCAATGTGACATAAGAGAGGAAAAGTTTCTTATGGTTTGTTTGCATTGCTAGTTTCACAGAAAATCTAGCTGACGCTTCTCACAACCTGAGCTGGCTGGCTGGGAGCAGGCAGAGCTTCAGACACTGTTTGCATGCATTAATGGAGAATGGTGATTCGGCTAAGGAAGTCTAGTTCTCAGCAGAGATTTTTAGTTCAGCGTTGTGTCACACCAAAACAGATAAATAGCTCTGTTTTCAAAGCTACTCTGCAGCAAATTACGTTGTAGGACAAAATTTCCCTTTTTAGCCTTTCAATGAGCACCTAAAAATATTCCTGGCTTAGGAAATTCTTAAAAGGCTGTCTGAATAGTCTTCCCTGTCTCCAGGATTTTACTTTTAAATACAATCATACTTCTATGTGCATATCATTACCTAATGATATCAAGAGACATTTGGTCCAACCAATGTCAGACAGAATGGACTTTCCCCAGATGTCATATATAAGGCATCAACTGAACAACATGAGTGATAACACAGTTTCTTTATGCAGGGAGTGTATTCATGTTCTTGGATCTCTGTTCTGGAAGGCACATAGAAACAGTGATAGTTTGCTCTAAATATTTAAATATTTTTAACTTTATAAAATCATCTGCATCTCTCCGAAATCATGCCTATGATAAAATGAGGGAGAAAAAAAGCAGCAGTTTTCAAAAAAGGTTGCTTCTTTTTAATTGAGTTGCAAAATTTTTGCTCTAACTTTATCATAAATGATAAAAAAATACTATGAGAACATGAAAGAATTTTCCAGCATCATGAATATCAACCTTAATTTCCTATTCCTCATTATTAACTGAGCCATTTGGAGGTTGATATTCCAGAAAACTAACTTGGAGTTGTTACAGTGGTTTCCAGGTTTGAACACCAAGGGACATTTTCTAGAAGCTGTATCTACTTGTGGGAACCTCTGGGCTAGTGCTGCTGGTGAGGATACCTTCTTGGAGGTTGAAAATTTTGATCAGACACCTTGAATTTTTTTTTTTTTTTTTTGCTATGAGGTTAGATAAACTCTGAAAAAGGTTGTCCAGACTGATAAAGATGTTTCCACCTTTGGAAACATTCAATGTTTTAACAGACAAGACCCTACGGTGGAGATTTCATTAGGTAACCTCAAAAAAGTCCTTTCAATGTTTTTTCTCTGAGTTAACATCCCTTTCTTTGGGACATGTTGTACCTTTAAAGAGAGACAATTGCTTTGTGTGAAGCTACAGGTCTCAGCTAAAATCCTGACTCTCCTGAAATCAGTGGATAATACCTACTGAATGTTCAAGACCTTACATATCATCAACATGGACAATGATGTTGGTGCTCTGTGGCTGAACACTGCAACTTTAACCCAAGATTGTGTGATGCTGCTCTTTCCTGTGACTGGTTGCATTTCTGTTGGATTGCTGTGCAATCATTTCAGAGCAGGATGGAATTCCTCACTGCCAGAATCAACATCGAATAGTAAACAACCCCTTGTTAACATAATCAGTCCCTCTTAGAAATTTTCTTGATTTGGCACAGCAAACTGGAAATTTGTGTCTTTGGTGTCTGCAGTTGGCTTGCAGTAGCAAGAAAAGATGATACTTTGAGTCTGTGCGACTGCTGATGACAGCATCCTCCAGCATATATGAGGGTTATGGCTCTGCCCAATTTGCAGAACAGCTGGAACACTGATTTTTCTCTCGTTTTCTGATTCTTCATAGATATGAAAGGAGAAAATGTCATCTTCCTTCCACTTCATCCACTTCCTCTTATCTAAGTTGAGAATGTACCCTGAGCAACAAAAGTATGTGCATGGAGGAATGACACCTTTCAAAAGGTGTCATATATTCTGGAAACTATAGTTTTACACCATGGAGCATTCAAAGACCATGACATTTTTTTTAATAGAGTTCAACTTCATATATTTTCAAGAGTGTAGGTACTAGTTCCAAAAGTTTCACTGAATCAACATTCATTATTGCTTTTCTTTTCATATGAGCTACATAGACAGCTGTGAAATGATTTAAGACTCACTGTAGTGTGGAATACTCTTTCTGAAGCTGGTAGGACTGAACTTTGATAACTTTCAGCCCCATTGTAGTCTTTGAGTCCAAAATGTGTCTGTTCTTTCTGCCCAAACACCTTCTCACTTCAGCTATTTTCTCATAACGATCTTTAGTATGCTTAGTAAAGCTTTTAAATATTTGTCTCCCCCTCTGAAATCTGTCTGCGAGACAAGAGATGCAACATGGTGAGCTGTAAAACAGTGGAGGAATAAACTTCTTTAATATATTTGAAAGAACTTGTTAACTTGTTTCTGTTTCAGTCTTCTGGAATATATTGTCTTCATCTAGTAGATCAGAATAGACAGTGCTGTCAAAACATAATCTTAGCAGAGCTCACTTTCCTTTTTATTTTTTTGAGGCCTAATTAGGGAAATGCAAATACAACTGATACTAGCTTGTTAATTGGCACGCTGTTTTCATTAAGGTGTGAAATGTTTTTATGGAAAAAAAAATATGGAATATGTAAAAGATCTGCTTGACATTCACAGACAGATTCACAGCTGTGAGAAGTGCTGGAGAATTAACTTGGACTGACTCCAAGTATGAGACACTTCAGTTTTAAGAAATTTTGAAGGCTTCTAGCCCTCAGTGCCCACAAGAAATATTTTTCACTTCTTAAACACATCAGGTAAGGAGAAATTTGAATTCCTGTACAGTAAAGTTTGAATTACAGTACTGTTATTATTTTATTAATATTGTTATTTTTTTACTGAAATATTAGCCACAATGGTATATTCAATTAGCCATTGGTATATTCCTGGGGAAATGTCGTTTATCCAGAATTCATCAGAGAGGAGATAATGCTACAAATTTATTCTAAACAATGCTTTATTATATGACTGTAAGTTATGACCAGGCTCTGTGGAATTCATATTATAAGGATATTTTTAAGGTATGCTCCAGATATGATAATAGGTGAAGAAACATCTGTGAATTTGTGAATCCAAAAGAGTTGAGGCATAAAGCAGTAGCAACACAACTGAACTGACTGTAGAGCAAATTTTAAGCAGGTCTTGGTTAACTGATGGCTAAGAAACTTAGGCATTTAAGTTTTAGACACAGAAGCTTGTGTTCAGATCTCTTTTCCTGATTCAACGATAGCTGAAAAGTACAGAATACCTTGACAAGGCATTAATCAAGGCCCTGTCCTGCTAAAGATATTCAAGCCTGTACTGGAGACACCATCTCTGAACTTTGTATAACAACACAAAACTCTGACATTCAATTATCATTTTCCAGTTTCCGTCTGTGGTTATATATAGGCTTGTACTGTGAAGAAGCAGACCAATATTTCACCATGGTTAGGCTTCATTTGCCTTGAGTTGTTTTGACAAGTTGAGCAGCAATCCATAACTACCAGTGTTTTTTCAGGATCATAACTTACTCTAAAGTCATGGTTTTATAAAGGACACAAAAGGGTCAAAATAAATCTCGGGCTACAAGGTTGTGAATGGGTGAGGGAACATGGGGCTCAACACCCAGGCATGCTAATGTTGCAAACCACTGCTCTGCCACTGCTCTTCATTTGTAATGCATCAGCACTATTCAAGTTACAGAGTCCATTAATTAGATTATAATTAGCTTATTACTGCAGAAGAAAAAAATCTAAAATAACACTGCTGTCCTGTGAGAATTTTGTGCTTGTAAATATTAGGCATTCATGGACTGCTTAGGGATTTGTGGCAAACGCTGGAATTATTTGACATTTACCAATTGCATCTAATTTTTTTTTCTTTTTCATTACTAATTTCAAAAGACAAAACAAATCTTCATTGTTCTTATATAATAATGATTTTTCATTATTTACCCTGTAAAAAATGCTAAGCTATTTTCACTTTTTACATCAACTCATCATCCAATTTCTACCCTATTTGTAGTAGGGAAGTAATTTAAATCAGGCAAGCCTGGCAAGATCAGAAAAGAAACAGACCTACCAAGACAAACAGAGTTACTTCAGCAGAGTATGTGTCAGAAAAAGATAAAATAAGAGTGACTTAAAAATTAAAATAAGTCTAGAAATATAAGTGTAAATTCAGAAGACAGGACGAGATTGCAATAGCATTACTAGTTAGCACATAGCTAACAGACTTTTTTTCGAACAAAGAAGAAACAAAGATTACAATAGTTTGAGGCTATGTGTGGAAAGAAAATATTACTCCATGCAAAAAAGCAAAAAAATCTAAAAGTTTGTATGAGGAAAGGTTTTTAAAAAGTTGCATTTTTAGTATTTCAAAGAGACTAATTTAAGGGACATACCAATTATTGCAATGGAAAAGAAACCAAATCAACCAAACAAAAAAAAAGAAACCAATGACAGTCCCTGGAATGGAAAAAGCAGAACATAAACTATAAAAAAGCTAAGAGTACAGCAATGCAAAACAGCAAGAGAAAAAAATTTCAATGATATTTCAGCATCTTTATTTCAAAGCAAGTAGTCAGTTCAAGGTTTTTTGCAAAATCTCTAGTTACTTCTGTCGAAATTTTTGCAAGGTGCATTTAAGCTTCCTGCCAGCACAGACATAAAATGCCTTTTACTTCAGTTTTAATGAAATTAAACTTGGACATCTTCCTTCAATTCTAACTAAACTTCACCTTTATATAATAATATTTATTTATAGATAGATAGATAGATAGATAGATAGATATAAATATTGTTATAATATGAGAGAACTTTGGAGAAAAGTCATAAGAAAGGCCAGAGAACGTAATAAATTAAAATGTGTTAATTCCTGCCTAACAGAAATTCTGCAGCTTTATAAAAATTACCAAATCTTTAATTTAGCAAATACCTCACTATATACTTGCTTTTAAACCTTATATATCTAGAAACTGCTCATGTCCCAAAACACAGAGATTGAAACCACATGCACAAAAGACCAGTTATTTAAAAGTGTAATATTTGGCTGAATGTGATGAAAGAACATACAATGGGGCCAATATTATTTCAGTGATATCAATAGATACAAGAAAAATAACAGGACTGTGTAAAAAGCTGGGTAGTAAAATTGTAAAAGGAACTTCAAAATAAGATATGTTAGGTCTTCTCTTGCATTACCAGCTGTGCAAGTTTCCCAAAGAAAATGTAAAAACCATATAATTTAGGATAGAAGTCTTCAATTAATAGATGCCTGTACTGAGGGAAATAACACTACCCTGGTATGGAAATCACTGTGTTGGCTCTGCACCTCTCACAGTTTCTCTCAGTCATTAAAGAGGTGCCTTAGTATTGTCAACCTTTTAGTCTTACAAGAACAAATCTACTATTTATTGCTGTTGTTAATATTCTTATCTAATTTTTTATATAAAAATTAGATCAATGTGTAAATATAGAAGTGTATATTATTAAATACTCCACTTTTTTGGCAGTAGTAATTGAGTTTTCAACTCCATAGATGGAAAATTATTAAGTAATAACTAAGAGTGCATTTCAGATAATTAACTAAATTTTAATAAATTGCCTAAATGCAGATTCATCCCCGTGTTCACTACCGAGATACTTTTCTGCAATGAACAAGCTTATCTGGTTGATGACATGTAGGGATTTAGTCAACCGTTCAGGGGATGTTGCATGTTTCCTCTTTTCTGTTTTCATCATCAGTGCTCTGCAATGTTTAGAAATTGATTGAAAATAGGTGGAAAGTATATCAGCTCACACAAAGAGACTGGACTATTTTCATTGATCCCTCTTGCTAGGCAGGATTGTGTAGGGCTGCTGAGAAAGATACTAAATTCCTTTTGTAAATATCTCTGGTTCATTGCATTAAACAAAAGGGGAAAAAACTGAGAAAATTCAAGGTAGGCTCGGTAGTCAGGCTACAAAAAGAATTTAGGTTATGGCTCATGATGGAATGACTGTGTCATTTACAGATACACAGGTTGGAACTTGGGTCACAGACACAGCCATCATTGGGAGCACTCCTTTTAAGGCACAGTCACACAGCTTAATTTGCCAACCATAAACCCAAATGCATATGCTGTTCTTAAATTCAGAATACCATTGACCAATGTTTCCAGAAGAGACAATTTTTACTGATTTAGAGGCTGGATTTCAACTAAACATAACCTTAATTTGCCAGCCTTGCCAGCTAAATACATAGAGGAAATCTGTTTTAAATCCTTCCTTTTCATTTTCTAGGGTTTCAGAGATTTATAAAATGCTCTGAGCAGGTAATTTTCTCCACTCAGGATTTAAAGATCTTAATCCTCTCTTCAAGGCATTTCTTTCAAAATGTGTGGGTGACTGGTAGGCTAAAATAGTGACTGTGTGACTTTTACTGGTTTTATATTTTTGCACTTTGCATGAGTGTAGGATACAGAGTTTATGGTGCTGGAATAGACCAAGCACTAAATCTTGTGATCAAGGGCTAAAACTTTTGATTTGCTCTGAAGCCAGAGAAAAATCTTGACCTGCAAGACTGTAATTTTTTCTCTTTGAGCTCTCATTCAATCTGTATATGGAAGTGAAAGGAACCCCACAAAAATCTTGCAGTGGTAGGACTGTCTGGGAAGTCTGCTGTACAGTTCATACCCCTTGATCACATGAAGTGCCCACAACAGGGGCTCCTGCTCCAGGTCCTTTCTCACCACACAACCAAAGGTGTGCAGATCGGCTCCATCTCATTCTCCAGGTATTTTAAAGAGAAGCAGCAGTCAATGTTTTGATGACTCTAAAGTTGCTTTGTTAAGTCCCTCATTCAGTATGCACTGAGGAGCTCAGGTTTCCTCGTCCTGGTGGAGCTCAGGCTTGAGACAGACCCTGAGATCCCAGTCTTGTCAGGCTGGCCCACTCTCCCTGCTAAAGCATGCCACAAACAGGCAGTTCTTGGTGGCTGGGAAATACGACTGTCTTGAAGGCAAATTTATGACGACATGATCCTTACTGGAAAATTGCTAAGGCAATTGTTTTTGAATTCTTGTTGTCCCTTTGAGACTGCAAAGTAGTCCTGACTTTGTGACAGTTTGCAGCTGGTGACAGCTGTTGCTGCTCACCCAGTGACTTTGAAAGATCTTGCTGCTGCTTGATGTTTAAAGGTTCTGTGCAACACCAACAGTCTCTACTTTGACAAATATCTATGTTTGTAACACAAAACCAGTAGCTGCCAACGGGTGGAACTGGGAGCTAACCAAGACCTTTCAAAATGCCTTTTTCTGGCTTAAACTCCTGGCCTTGTTTCACCAGCTAGTGGCAACAGTCCATGCACATGATGTTCTGAGCCCGGTTAGGCACTGACTGATATTAATTCACCCACTCTCAGTGCTGGGTGACAGAAGGGATTGAATTTTTTGAGTTGCAAGGTTTTCTGACCCACATCCTACATAATATTTTACATTGTTGGGCATATACCCACAGAAAGACACATTAATTTCAATAGTAAGATATACTTCCCTAAATTAAATTTCTACTTAAGTTTCTTTTTCTCAAATGTGCCTTCTCCTTCATGATAAAGCTAAAAATCCAAGATGTAAAAGGCAACACTCTTACCATAAATATGTAAATTGACTTGTTTAGACAATGAAAAATAAAACACATAGCCCAAATGATATGCCTTTCAGTGTTGCATTTTAATTTTGTGCAATGTCCCACAAGGAGCTACTTCAGTGCAATAGCCTATTATATCCAAAGGTCTCAAGGTGATGGAGAAATATATTATCCCTCACAAGATCCCACTAGACTTACCTCAGAGGTGGGAAAACTAAAATACAGTTAAATTACCTGCCTAGCATTATATAGTAAATCAAATGCAGGGACAGAAATCCTTGCTTTTAGTCCTACAGTTAATGCAATGATGGCCTCTGCTTTTGCTGCAATGACCTCATGGATTTCAATTTTCTTTTTTTGTCCCCTTCCCCTTTTTAGTTGTATTTGGCTTTTTTTAAGATTCAGTTTAAAGCTAGCACCTGAAAATTAATGAAAGATAAGCAAATTTCAACAAGAAAAAATACATTCAAAATTATTATTATTATTATTATTATTATTATTATTATTATTATTATTATTATTATTATTTCTTTTCCTTAAGGCCCCTTCCAAACAAGGCCATTTTAAGAATCATCTCCAATTCTTAGCCAAAGGAAGTCTAGGGGGAAAGAGTGTCTCCAGTACACAATAATATCCCTTTGTTGATTTGTATCTCAAGTTTATGGAAGTATGTTTTCAATTTTCCCTTTAAGAACCAGACCCAGAAATTTTGCCACATCTATTCCTCTCTGTCAAACATTTCACTTGGCTTTGTGGGCAGCTTGTGAGTTGTGTCTATTGCCAGTGCCTCTGCAGTGAATGTGCCTTTGATCACCACACTGAGCTTGGCATTGCTCCAGCACAACACCTCATCATGTGTACTTTGCCTTCTCAGCAGTAGTGTCTACAGCCAGGATACATCCCATGGGGCACATGGACAAACACAGGACCCATGAGGACGGCAGGAATTTGACATTTTCATTAACATCCTTCTCATCTTCTCTTTATAATAGTATCTGCTTTGTACCAAGAGAGCTAGGATTAAAAATACATAAAATTGAGCCAAAACAATTAAATGGAACAAAAGTATAACCAGAGTTGCAAGGAGAAAAAATTGCAAGGAGAGATCCAAATGTTTTCTGGAACTCTTTTTTTCAAATTAATGCTGCCAGTAGTGGAAATGGCAAGCCTTCCTTTCCTGTAATAGGTAAGAATTGCTGAACATGCTAGGGCAATGAAAAGAGAGTTCAGATGGAGACTGTTGCATTACTGACAATGTTTGCAGTACCACTTTGGTAAGAGAAAAGGATTTCAAAGACCTTGAGGACTGGCATGAAGGGAGAAAGAAAGGCAGGGCAATTTGTCCCATTGACAAGACACTGTGAAATGGCACAAGCAGAATCAAAAGAGGGATTTTCTTTCTCTGTGAGCAGGACAGAAGAAAAGCAATTTGTTCCTTGAGAGTGAAGAGCTGTAAAGAGGGTATATAAAAGAATATCTGCTCTTAGAAAGCACTTGACAAAATAACCTTGCACTTGTGTGAAGGAATACCTCTGTAGCCAGCAGGCTGCACACAGCTCAGCCTGGAAAGACACTGGACTTTCACAGAATGTCTGAGGTTGGAAAGTGCCTCTGGAGATCACCCTGTCCAACCCCTTTGCTCAAGGAGTGCTGCCCAGAGCCTGCTGCCCAGTACAATTTGTGAATATTCAATTAAGAAAAATAAGAATACATGGGATCTCATGGTCAGATCTCCTATTCTAATAACAGCAGTTTAGTGATGGGTAGACAAAATCCCTAAAGAAGAATTATCCTGTGTACTTGCATGAAGCCAGGAATTGAAAAATCATTCAAAAGAGATGCATTTAACAAACAGAATTTTTCTTGCCTGTTTTGATAATTTGTGTTCTGAAATTTCTTGGGTTTATTTATTTATTTACAGCAGATGGCCTATCCAACTGAAGGAAATGCACCTTTCATACCTGTGGCTGCAGGTGGTAAGAAGTGAGTTTAGAGATGCATCTGGTGATAATATTTGCCCTGGTGTATGTGTGTGCTGCAGAGTGATGTATCTCATCTTCATCCCAACTATTACATGTTCCACAGCTATTGACCATTATTTGTTGATATTTGAGAGGAGTGTTTAACTCCCAGCAGGACAATTTCAACACAAAGTGAAGTAACAATACGACACTGTAAACCCTCTTAATGGTCATACACAATGTATTTTGTAGTAATCCTGTGTGTTTTCTATTAAATGGCTTGACCTTTTGCCAAGATTTGGATATTTTGGGGATTGAAGATGGTGAGAAAGAGAATGCAAAGCAGGAAAGGATCGTGATACTTGTCTCCACCTGTATTCTCAGTGGAATAACCAGATTTATACTAACCTTGTTGCTGGCTTTTTTGGACTTTGTAGTTTAAAGCATCTTGTTCCTGATGGCAAACCAAGATATGATTAGACTGTTTTACTCAACTGCATACTTTTTAACTCTTCTTTTGAGGGAAAACACACAAGTCAAAAAAATTAAACATAAAATTTTTAAAAAGTCCATGACCTAAGGTGTAGTAGAAATTATTTATTAGGTTAAATCATTGCAATTATGACATATTTCCTCTTATTTCAGTTTTTGCTGAACATTTAAATACATTATTTTTCAATGTAAACAATGAAAATAAATAATGTAGACCACGTGAACAACGTAAACATGTAAGAAAGGACTGGATGAGTCTTTTTGTTGATATCTATTCATAATGATTTAAGCCCAGCCAGCAACTCAGCACCATACATCCTCACTCTCTCTACATTGGGATGGGAGACAGAATCAGAAGGATGGAAGCAGGAAAACTCATGGCTGAAGGTAAAGTTTAACAGCTCAACTGGTAAAGCAGAAGTGATGGATGCAAGTAAAACAAAGCTAACTAAGGAATTCCTTCACCACTTCCCATGGGCAGGCATTCCCAGGAGAGCAGGCCCCCATCACACACAATGGTGACTTGGGAAGACAAACATCATGACTCCAAGTATCCCCTTCTTCCTCCTTCATGCCCCCTCTTTATATACTGAGCATGATGCTGTATGGTCTGGGATATCTCTTTGGTATTTGGAGTCAGCTGTCCCAGCTGTGTCCCCTCCCAGCCCCTTTTGCATCCCCAGCCTGAATTATCAACATTGTTTCTTGTACAGATCCAAAACACAGCCTCATAAAAGCTGTTGTGAAGAAAATCAACTCTCCCTGTGAAAACCACTATTTCAACCCAGTAAACTGCTTCTCTGCGCCTTGAGCTTTCTCGATCTCAACCAAGATGACTTGTGGAATTTACAGCTTACAAAATTCTGTCACTTATCTGCCTAATAAAAAACATTTTCTTCAATAAAACAATTTTCTTCTGCTACAAAACAATAAAACAGCTGCTGAGACATGGTCTAAACTTTGAGCAAATAATCTTACTAGCAAGAAACCTTTGCTAGTTTCCAGAGGTGTATCTGAAGAAAGTCAAGAGTTAGAAAGCAGGATTGGTTGGAAAAAATAAGAGTCATTCACACAGCTAGTAGCATATTATGAAAACATCCTTCCCCTATTCTGATATTGTATTGTCCCCACAGCCTGGCTGAAGCTGAGTGAAGCTGCAGAATTGTGGATGCTCATTGAAGTACTACTCCTCCTCAAGAAACCACATGTGGAGTATTTAAGTTTTGTCTCTGTTGCTTCTTTCATCTCTTTATTGCTTAGTTGTACTGTGTCCAAGACATATTCATGTGACTCTTATGAGACCTTTTGAACAATGTGTGGGACTTGAGAACACTGACCTCAGCTTGTGCATTTCATTTTCTGGCTTTGTCAAAGATCAGTTCAGTAACTCAGGTGACTTGTCAGAACTAGGTCACCACAGGAACTTGTTAGATCTTAAATAAAAAGCATTTTCTGAGCTGTACCGTGATGTTCTGCTAGGGGGGAAAACAGAGTGCTTGAAATAGCACTCTGATGTGACTTGTGATGATACTGAAGTGCACTTAGCTGTTGAATGTGATATGTGTAAGTCAGTATCCATATGGACTACTCATCTTTTCCAGTACTTTAAACTGTAGTACTTATATATCCAGTGTGTACTTTAAAAAATACATATGGTGGAAGTTATGCATTCATGAAAAGGATTTAAAGTCTTTATTTGACTCAAAGGTTGCATAGACTGGCTTATTAATTACATTGATGTATGAGAAAATAACAAGACAGACATTTGTAGCAAATCATAGCCATCACTTATCTGTGGTTTCAAATTCTAGATTCAAAGACAGTGAAGCCTGTGTTTAAACTGTAGTGTAGTTCTTTCAAAAAATTTGATATTGGAGATTGTTTGCAAGATGGATCATGATACTTCATATACCAATAGTTGTCATTGTTATTTATAGTTTCCATCGCCTTGTTCGCATTCTCATAAACAGGAAAAATGAAGTAGGTCTATTTTGGGACAAAGATCTATAAAAGACTGAAATGCAGAAAAATTTAAAAATAATGTGTTCTACAGTTTATGTTAGACTGAGTTTATCATTCAGTTTGATTTGAGTAGTTAGTCCACTGAAATGATAAGTCAGAGAAATTGTGAGTCAGTAAGGAAATCCAGATTCATTTCCTTATAATAATGACCATCACATAATCCTTATACCATTTTTCTCTTCCCTGCCCTCTTCTATGATGAAAGATACAAATAAAAATATAATATATGTTGAATGATAAAACACAGATCTAGATTCTATCTTAATATTCTCCAGCCATCTTAAATTTAACAGGAAAGGGTGTTTGAAATGCAGGAGCTTTAAGTGAACAGATCTCACGCAAAGAAGAATACAGAATGTGTCTGTCATTGTTTTCATTTGTGAACTGGGTTTTTATGGCCAGATTTTGGCATTGGGGGTGGGGGCTACAGGAGTGCCTTCTGTCAGAAGCTGCCAGAAACTTCCCCAATGTGTGATAGAGTCAATGCCAGATGGCTCCAAGAGACCCACTGCTGGCCAAAGCTGAGCCCATCAGTGATATTGGTAGTGTCTCTGGGATAACATAGTGAAGAAGGGGAAAGAATTTACAGCACAGGAGCAAATTGCAGCCAAAGATTAGAGGAGTGAGAATATGTGAGAGCAACAACTCTGCAGAGCAGTCAAGGAGGGGCAGGAGGTGCTCCGGAATCCGGGGCAGAGATTCCCCTGCAGACCATGGTGCAGACCACAGTGAGATAGCTGTGCTCCTGCAGCCCTCAGAGGTTCATGGTGACCAGAGATCCACCTGCAGCCTATGAAGGACCCCATGCCAGAGCAGAGGGATGCCCAAAGGAGTCCGTGATGCCGTGCTAAGCCCACGCCAAACCAGGCTTTTGGCAGGACCTGCAGCCTCATGGAGTGGGGAGCCCACGCTGTCGGGGCTTGTGATCCTGTGGTGGACCCACACTGGAGCAGTCTGTCACTGAAAAGCTACACCCTGTGGAAGGGACACATGCTGGATCAGTTCATGAGGAACCACAGCCTATAGGAAGGGCTAACATAGAAGGAAAGGTTCATGGAGGACTGTCTCCCATGGGAGGGACCCCACAGTGGAACAGGAGAAGTGTGAGGAGTCCTCCCCCTGAGAAAGAAGGAGCAACAGAGACAACATGTGGTGAACTGACCCTAACGTCCATTCCCCATCCTCCTGTGTAGCTTGAGAGGAGGAGGCAGAGAACTTGGGAATGAAGTTGAGGCCACGTCACAATCCACCAAAGGGTGATTTATTTATCAATTTATTAATCCCATCATGGAAGCAGCACAGCCCATAAGCAACAAGCTATTGGCTTTAGAACATGATTCGTTCAACCAATACCAATGAGGAGTCTTGTCATAAAATTTTGCAGTCTGTGTTCATCTGCTTTTAAAGCTAAACTTTGACCATAATCTTATGATGTGTAATTTGAGAATAATGGAACATGAGTTACAATAACTCAGCAAAATATGTGCCAGCGGGGTTCTAAGCTAGGCCAGCAAAAGTATTTATTTGTGTGAAACAGAATAAAAGAGGTTTACATAATCCTATAGCAAACATCTAAAATAGAATATAGGAAAAAAAGAAATGCTAAGTTACTTGTCAGCTCTGACAATGCATGGTTGAGCAAATGTATTTCTAAGGCTGCAAATCTTGCCTAGTATTTGACAGGTTTGTGAAGGGTAGTTAAAGACTAAGTCCATCTGAAAGCAAGGAGTTAAGTCAAAAGCATCGGATTTTTTGCACTCTAACTTCTTTCAGCTAAGGCAGCTCAAAAAACTGATTCAGGTAGCAAACAGAAATTCTCTGGCATGCAGTTACTGGTGTAATCATAATCCAACAAAAATAACAAATCAATCCTAAATTGTACCTCCAGTTATTGAGAAGGTCTAGCAAACGCATCATAAAGCATATATTTATGAAAACCAATTTTAACCATATTCTTGACATCAAAAATTGTTTCTGTTTAAGATAATATTCCAAGGTACAGCCTACTGAAACATGGAACTGAGAAAAGCTGTTACCTTAGCTATAGGTAATTGTATGGGACCCTGGGTGTTATTAGAGCAAGGAAGAAAAATGCAGACCTTGCAAAATGCTTTTCTTTTACATAGCCATATCTCAGCCTACTACTCTTTAAGGGCAGTGATGGTAAAGTTTTAAGATCAGCTGCTTTTGCATGCCTTGTATTATCTGTTATAAGTGAAGCTTGCAAACATGGTCTCTGACTTGTATTGAAATGACCTTAAGAGAATGACAAAAGCAGTTGCACGCTTGCACTTGATTAAATGTGAAATACCAATTTCTGCTGCTGTTTCTTTCTTTGAAGGACAGTAATTGCCCCTCATTAATCTTTCATTAAAATAATAATCCTTCATTAGAAGGGTAATACTCTTCAATTCAGATGAAGAACAATGGCTTTTGACAAAAAAGGGTTCTTACCTGGTTTATTAAAACACACTAAGTAGTGCACTTAGCAACTCCTCAACCATTATGGATCTTTTAATGTTGTTAATTTTGATGTTGGCTTGTTTTAGGCATCAGAGGAGATCAGCAGCTCAGTGAAATTTAAAAATTCTGACTAACTTCATGGTGGCACAGAAAAAAGTCTGGTTAACTCTTGCCATGATAAAACTAATTCATACTCTGCAATTTCATCCAACTACTGGTGCTAATTATGTATAAAAATAACATCTACTTTATTGCATAAAACCAGTTTTTCAAGTCTATCTTGCACATTTTATATAACTTAATTTTGATGCATGTGGGTGAACTTTGCCTTCTGATCTGAAATCAGTGCCAGTGACTGATTCATCAAAACTCAGGCAAATATTGCAAGCCTCTTCTCCTGAGCAACTGTAGGGTGGAAAGATGATATAAGGCACAGATGTTCTGAATATTTCTGGTTTCTGCTGATCTGTTTTTCTGTGATTTTTTTCCCAGTCTTTCTGTCGTCATTAGGTGAAGTGTTTGTTATCCCCTGCAACCAGAATGACTGTCTGACTCTGCAACCTGCCTGGAGGTTTGTGACCTCATGTTCCTCTCTCTTCCCACATACCTAGCACAGCAAGTTTCTTGCTTCTTTGATTAAGGGATGAACAATTTATTCTCTATGCATGCCTCTCATACTTCACTTTTCTTTCTTAGTCATCTTTCATGGATCCCTAAGAGATAGCCCAAGAAACTTCAGTCACACACTGAATAAAGAGTACAAGATGTTCTTTGGAAAAAAAAAAAAAAAAGACAGAAAAAAGAAGATTACAGAGTTTCAGTTTGCTTTCCTTCTGCTTGATGTGGAATTAACATGAGTTACATGCTTCCTATTATTATTATTTATTGATTCAGGCAACTCCTGCACAATCAAAAGAAAATACAGGGAAGCCAAGCCATCCTAGATCTTGGTATCTTACCCATTTATTGCTAAGGGAAATAAATTACATTTTTAAATTTCACCGAAAGGAAAGATTTTGCAACACACCTGACCTATGGTATTGCTATGTAATATTTGGGGTTTGGTTTTAAAATTTTGAAGCACATATTTAACTAAAATATATATCATGTTGTCATGTTTGTCAGTGGCAATTGAATTGTTATGCATGAGATAATTACATTTCTGGTCACAATGGATATTGTGCATGTCTCCTAAGATTTTTAGAAATAAACCCATCAATTAAAATTGTCAGATTTCCAAAATAATTTTTTTAATTTATGTCTTCTTTAACAGGCATGGATTTCTATCCAGCATCATTTTGATATGGAAATGAGTACAGATTTGCACAATGTTTTTGCATTAGAAACAGCAATGCAGAGCATTGGAAGCATCCAAAGTTTTTTCATAGATGATAGCACTCCCTAAGCTTTGTCTTCCATTTGAAAGTACAGGAATAGAACAGTAAATGAACTTTTCAAACAGATTATCATTTTTTCTACCCATATAAATTTTTCATTTTTAAAAGCAGCAAACATTGCTCCTTTTCCGGCAACAAATAACAGAAATTTTTGCCATACTTCACATTTAATTGATACCGAGATTTCAGACGTGTTTGGGTAGTTTCCATTAGTTCTGTTGTTACTAAGGGACTGAAAAGTAAGCCACACACTTCTTTTGAGACAGTGTTTTATTAAAACAGCTCTGTTAACTGACAGATGTGAAAGTCATAGCTATCTCTGACAAGATATTACATTTTGGAGCTCTGGTCTCATTGAGGTGGTTATTCTCAAAAATAATATGAGTATTAAGCAGCAATAATGGCACTGGTGCTGGTAAGTGAATGCAGCACATGTCCCACCCTTTTCTTTGGCTGACTATCCTCATTAAATAATAGGATCACTATTTTATATTTCAATTACTAAGTGAAAAAATACTTTTTTAATTGGCACAGAAGCACTAAACCTGTGATACTCTCCTGTCAAGGAACTATGAGTAAGCAGTAAGACTGATTTTTTTATTGCTTTCACAGAAATTACATTGAAAGGCAAAATGTATTTGTAGAACATTACTCATGTATTAACTATGAGAGTCTGACCTTGACAAATGATGTATTGCATACAACATCTACCTTGAGTGTGTGTTTCTAGCTCTTTAAACACCAATTTTTCAATTTTTAAGTGTTAGGTTTCTAGCAAAGTGCAGGAAAGTTGTGTTGCTTTGGCAAGCCAAGTCCATTATGTCATCACTCATTGTTTCAGCAGAAGTTTTGTAATACTTGTGACAAATCTTAAACATATTGTTGTAAATTCCTCTGTGTTCTTAGTGCCACACCACTGAAATAAACAAATATAAACTATAAGAAGGTCAGTCAAACTGGTGCAAAACTTAAAACCTCCAAATCAAAGCTGTATTCTTGCATACTAGTGTGAACTTGTGCATTTCCAAAGAAATGGCAAAGAAATAGTGAACATGAAAAATTTTACAAAGTAGGACAGCATAATGCATATGCCTGAAAGAATTAAAGGCAAATATCTGCTTTGTTCTGATCTCCTAGAGCCCTGGCACTACCTAGCAGGTGGCAGTATATGAATTTATTTAGCATTGCTCTTTCTTCCCACATTAATATTTCCACTACAGTACTTTGTCCCAAAATAACAGGAAAATTTTGCACATGTACAACAATGAATGAGAAAATGGAATATATTATTTGACTGTTGTAATGGTAGGAATATACATTAATTGGACAAGGTTGTGGTATAACAGCGAATCCTGAGGTGGCTGATACAAGAGGGCCATACCTGCTGTACTAAGCTAAAGTGTATTCACAGTACCTCACTCAAAATATCCAGAAAAATAAAAAAGCTGTATTCTAAAAGTTTGTAAAGGCAGATTATTCTGCTGCTACAATGTTAAATCGATTAAAACATTAACTTTTATCTACAGTTGGTCTAAACTTGCAATAAAGCAATGTACACAGACTTCTGAAACCTTTTCTTGTCATGTACACTTCCCTATGAAAATTAGTCTAAATTAAATAGCTTGACCTTTGTTAAGGATTTCATCTACAATATTTATTAAAATAATGTTTACAAAAAATTATAGACTCAAATATTTTGGAGGGATCAGTGCACTTGCTGCAGAATTATCTTGTTAATGTCATCTTGCAATTGATTACCTGAAATTATCTTGCAAGAACTGATTTGAATTCAGGAAAGTAAATTCAGGTTAGCACATCTAAACAGGAATAGTTAATTATGTGCATTCATGATGGGTCCCAACAGGTTCTTAAGCAATTCATGCTGCAAAGGAAGCAATACTCATTGCATTTATGTATAATCTATAAGATGTGTGAAACAAACTCTCTGTGCTGTTGATAAGGCCTTAGCTATATTGAAAATGAACATATATAAAAATGCATCAGGAAATTTGAGATTTCTTTGACTGCATTGTTCCGAGGTCTGAAAAATTTAAAACAATTTTAAAACAAGACTTTACTAAACTGACATTTCATTAACAATGTCAACAGTTCATTTAATTTATTAAATTATTAGTAGCAATATTAATTAATATTAACAGGTAGTTCTTTTATGCTATTGCTACTTATCTCTGCCTATATAAAACTGTTAATCTTTAACCCCTGTATCACACGTGAGCTGCAAGTGTACAGCACTGGGCTGCTGATGCTGCATTTTTAGCAGTGATAGGCCATGGATCTGAGGGGTTCTTGGTCTCCAGGCTTATTCTCAGAGTCTGCTTCTTTTATTTTTATTTGTTGTTTTGCAAAATTCACTGCTTAGGTCACTGCATACATATTTTCCAATGCCAGCTATGTGAACAGCACAGATCTCTGTTTGAGGGTTTAGTGGTCAAATTGCTCACACTCTTCAGTAAAATGAACATACTTTGTGTTTAGCTATGCTAGCACAATGTCACAAAATATTTACATTATTTTAGTACATGTAAATTTCAATTCAAGACAAGCTAATATTGTTGTATCCTAATTAATATTATTTTGTAATTTACGTCACAAGCTTTTTCTTTGATCACAGCCAGAAATACCTGTCTGGTTTGGGGCTTGAAATTTAAAAAGAGATATGAATATATTACAGAAAATCCAGAAAATAACAATGAAAATAATTGGAGGTTTAGAAAACTTAGTTTAGGAAAAACTTGGGCAAAACTGGGATTGTTCAGCCTATGATTTTATCTTTTTTCCTTCGTACAGCCTCTCTGAGTGTTATTAAGCATGGACAGAGCACTTGCTAGTACCAAAACTGGCACTGCAGCACCTGGATGCCATCAGTACTGCTGCAGAAAGTACCCTGTACAGGACTTATAGCAGACATAAGGTTTATAGGCCAAAGTCTGTTTGTCACACAAACACACAAATCTCTGTGTGACAATTGGGCCAGAGGACAAAATCAGGAAAGTTAGGAGAATGTTGGAAAATCCTTAAATCCCAGCTGCTTTGAGATTGCCCTTGCGGTTTGACTGACATCACTGCAACCATGTGCTTGGACTCTCCTTTCCATGGTGAAGTTGAAACAGACATTGAAAATTAGAAGTTGAAAATAAACTTTCTGTAAAAAAAATCATTTTCAGTAAACAAGTTATGGAACTCTTGTGCACTTTCACAGGAGCCCTCAGTGTGAATATTGCTGACTGTTCTCTTGCTTGGAGGGGCAGAGATGTTTCAAGAGAATCTCAGCAGACTGAAGGCCACATGGGAGATACTAACTGGGCCTTTGAAAGCTTACGGATATTTATTTCATATTTTCTCAGGTATAAAATCAAGTATTCTTTTCTTGTTAATATTACCTTAAGAATAAATAACTTGCTCTGCTCTTGCCTGGTAGGATATTGTAGTTATAACCCTCTGCTGTGTTCCATGCATGTACCCATGCACACAGACACCTGGTGTGATGGGTTTTTGCTTAAAAAACCACAAGCATGAAAATTTGCAATTTTTCTACCAATTAGAGGGATGTTAAATGTCTGGGCTGAAGAACCTTCCTCACTGGGGTGTATGACCCTGGATTTTCTAGCTGTCTGTAAGGACAGGGGAAGAAATCTCTAGCATAAAAATCAATACCATTGTTTATGATGACCAAGTATTTCTATGTCTGTCATCTTACAACTCTATCTTTATAATCCACAGAGTTTCAGTGAAACTTCCACACTCTTACGTGAGGATAAAACTTAATTTACAATCTTTAAGCTATGATATTAATTATTTTCTGGTAGCTTTTTTCCCATGCTTTCTTCTGTAGGAAGTGGCTTAGTTGTTTTCTAAAGAAGACAATTTGAGAATATTGTCTTTCTGCACATCACCTGGCCACCTTTTTTTTTGGTAAATTTAAAAACTTTTTTTTGGATGCCACTAAATCAAACAAGCCTTCTCTTTTTGGAAATGTGTCCTATCCCAAAGATACCCTGGAGCTGATAGATTATAGTCCTACATAGACCTAATATCATTTTTCAAGAGATTGAAATAAAAAAATGCCATTTATAGTCTATCCTCACATAGAATAGATATAGGCTCCTCATATAGGATAAGCACATTAGAAGGAAAAGTCTAGACCTTGGCCTGTATATTTTATGTCTGTTATAAACTACTTACAGATCTTTGTTGAGTGTATATGAATGCCAGCAGCTGTTGGACTGCCCTGTACTCTACTTCTACCAAAGCAATGTGGAGCACTGAGAATTTATTTAGTTTTAATCATGGAATCATGGAATGGTTTGGATTGGAAGGGACCTTAAGTTCCAACCCCCTACAATGGACAGGGAAACCCTCCAGCAGACCATGTTGCTCACAGCTCCATCCTGCCTGGCCTTCAACACATTTACACAATTTGCAATATCAATCTAGAGTTTTCATCTCACAAATCATTGCAGTAAATGGAAGTGCAACTGTCAAAATAACAAAACCTGTGTAACTAATACATATATTCTGACCTTGCTTTCTAAGAGAGGGCTTTAAAAGCCTTTGCCATGTAAGAATATGTAAAAAAAAAGTCACTTATGAGGAATATAAATATTTATCATTCTTCCACTCTGTGCTAGAAAATCTGACACTAAGAGGTGAAATGCTGTTATTACTTAAAAAGCAATTATCCTACACTGATTTTAAGTAAGAACATTTCTGCAGATTTTGTTCCTTTGTCCATTGTGGTTTTTCTTCTCTGTCAGGTATCTGTTGCTGATTTTTCCCCTTTTATTCATCAGTGGATTTCATCTCAGCAATATTGCAACTCTTTCTGGTCTTCATCCTCTGTTGAGCAGAGGGAATTTTTATTTATTTGTTTGTTTTTCTCTTGTGGCTATTTTATATTCTATGTTTTTAAAATTATTTTAAGAAAGTCTCATGTTAAAAAGCAAGGTCTACACAAAGTGTACTAAGTACATTTTTATATACTATCTTATACCCTCTCTTGGCAGTAAAAGTCAATTCTGAATTGCTTTAGCAAGAACTATAAAAATGTAAATTGCTAAGATCTGATTTGGTCTTATTGCCTCAGCTGAGTTCTAACAGCTAAATCTAGAATATATAGCTGCTCAAGCTTATTAATACAGAATAATTTACATATTCAGAAGGATCCTGTTGTAGTCTCTTTCTCAGTTAATATAAGATGAATGACAAAATGCTCCAGAGGACATCTAAATGAGGTTCTGAATTTGAAATTTTTGCCTTCATTTAAAATTTGAATTCCTTTAGAATTACATCAGTTTATTGTGTGTCTTTCCCCCTTTTTTATTTTTGAAGTGGGTTTCAACGAATTATTTATATTATTTTATTTCATAAGGGTTGTAATTTTAGAAAAAATATTATATAAAGAAACTTAAAGCTATTGTTTTGTCTTTGATCCTTAATGATCCAAATAAAATGTAATAAAATTTTCCAATCATATCTCTGTGATGTCACAAGGGAAAGGTATATAAAATTAATACTCTATTTTTATGGGACTTTTGCAAATTATTCCAGTTTGTACTGCAAAACAGCAAAGTGGAGGAAATTATGGCTTTTTTCCTGCATTAACTGTTTGATATTAGGTCCTGATCCAGCCAGTCATGTGTACTCTGCACACAAATAACCTTCAGCAAAAGGAATTTGCCAATAAACATAAAGAAGATTAGAATGTTTATATATTTCACATGTTGCATATAGTAGTTTTGCAAGTAGTAATTTACTTCATAAGTGGACATTCTTTTAATTTAAATAGGCTACTTAAACCCTGTCAATTTTTCAGCAGAAGCAGCTTGTCTTGTCAGTAATAATCTGATTGATTTCAACATGAGAAGATAGACTCTGCAAAAAGCTCAAGATGTTAGACAAATTTCATGGTCCAATAAACATAAATTTGACAGATGGAAGTTGCTGGCATGGGATCTTTTCAATCTTATGATTCAAAATAGACCAGACATTTGTGTAGATGTTATCTTCAGACCAGCTATCTAGAATGGGATTGACAAACACAGTGAAATCCCATAAACTGTTTACCAGCTGCAGTCAATTATATTGTTTTGGTATTGTGGGATATTTGTGGGTAGTAGAGCCAGCAGGCAGAACTGCATGGGGCTAATCTGGTACTACCCAGCTCACAGATCACATCAAATTATTCCAGTATCAGGCTCACAGCTTTGGCAGAGCTGCCCTACATCTTTCAGAGATATCACTTCTAAAGACTTTGGTGATAAAGAACACATCAGACCTCAAGGCATCCTCAAGAGGAGAGAAACAGATTTATAGTAGGCAGAAAGTACTTCCATTTCAACCATTTGGTGATTTTCCCACTATTTTCTCCAGATAAACCTAACTTTCACCATAATAATTGTTCAGTGAACTTCAAATTAAGTGAATGACTGCAGATCCAACAGGTATGATAAAGCTGCAGTTTACAATCGAAATTCTGTGACTACTTCTGTGGTTACTGAAATTTTTGAGCAAGGAGAGAATATATGGTGGGACTTCATCCTGAGGAAATGTGTTGCCAGTGCACAAAGATGTACAGAATTTAAGCTAAGCCATCAGTACATGTGTTATTAAACAAATGAGAGAGATGTGAAGTCTAGTAAAGCCATATACATTTAGATTTGCCATGATTTACAGAAGTTCTTGCAAAACACTGTAGAATGAGTAGCTCTAATATTATTGGCATAATTTATCATTCTCATAATATTAACATTGAAGAGAATTCTGGCTAATACATCCTGAAATTTTTCTAGAAAGCAAATATAATCTCTTCCAGATTGACACTGAAACTGCACAAATAATTCACACTGAGAACAGCAGGGATCCACATTAAAATATTTGGCAAATTTACATAAAATTTTAATTACTTTAAGGAGGGAAAATATAATTTTCATAAAGCCAACTTCAAATAATTAATTATTCTTCCTCTTAATTCACATTTATACCATTTAGTCATTTTATCATCCCTCTACCATGCCATAAAGCTAGCTGTTGACTGCTCAGAAAATTGATATAGCAGTAGCAAAAAGCCAATGGTGATAATGTATAACATTTCTTTTATATATTGCACCCCCACTCTGTGGGTATGTCATCATTTCTACAGATCCATTAGCTGGCACCAGGTAACATATTTTGTCCAGTAACTTGCACCAAAGGAGTCTTTTGTTATGCCCTTAAATTTTTATTTACAGGGAAACAAGCAAGCATAGACTTTATCAGAATCTCAGAAACACTTTGGCACCCCACAAGTCACTCAGAAAACTGCATATTACCTGCAATAAGATGGCAGCAGGTACTTTAACTTGATCGTGCTTATTCACACAAAGAGCCAGAATTTGTGACTGAGATGAAAAAAAAAAACCACACTTCACACAACAGTGTTTAGGTAGAGGAGCATTCTTTGCTACTAGAGTTTATGGTATCTTGGTTATATCTCATTCTGACACTTTAATTAGAAACTTAGACTTAATGCTTTTATCTTTTCTGTTCTGTGAAAAATACAAGTAGTAGTTTAGTCAAGGTTTCTAAACATATTCAGACACTTCAAGATGCAGAAAAAACTGTAGTAGGATTTACAAAATCTCGTAGAAACTAATTAGGAATTTAATAGCCAGGTGCTTCTGAAATTCTAATTGGGTGAATATTTAAATTTTTAACAGCCCCTTGCAAATAAAAATCTGAGTAGTATAGGCTCTAGAAGAAAAATAAGGATATTTATCTAATCTTTTAAATTCAATTTCAAATGTAATACGCCAAGAAAATTTATTTATTTTGTTTTTTATGTCTCTGATTCAGATTGCTTTGCTCTTTATGTAGCAGTGCAGTGAGAATCTCCACATGCATTAATGCAATTTAGTGCAATTTATTTTTCATAGTGGCTTTTATATCATATATTCCAAAACCATCAATTTTCTGTTTGATAGACCTTATGACAGTGAACAATGAACAATCAAACAAAAGTAAAGCAAATCTGTTTTATTTTTAGAGTAGATAATTTGTGACATTTTGGGGGAAAAAAGTAGTTGTGGTGGGTTGACACTGCCTGGGAGCCAGGTGCCCACCAAAGCTGCTCTATCCTCCTCAGCTGGACAGGGAAGAGAAAAGGTAACACAAGGCTCACGGGTTGCTTCTGCTCTATAACATTTTCTCTTGACTAAATTTGTTATCCCAGAGGTTCTCCCACTGTCACTGATGGGCTCACCCTTGGCCAGTGGGGGGTCAATCTTGGAGCCAGCTGGCATTGGCTCTGTTGGACACAGAGAAAGCTTCTGGCAGCTTCTCACAGAAGACACCCTGGTGACCCTCCTAATGCCAAAACCTGGCCACACAAAACCACTACAGCAGGATACTCTATTACAAATATTTAGTAAAATAAAAATATGAAAACCATGTTATATATTTGGTTATATATTTGGTGCATATAACTATAAGATTATAAAATTCACTGATAATTAATTTAAAATTTCCTTGTTATAAAAATGTAGTTCAAAAGTAGGAAAAATAAATTTGGTGATTAGTGGAAAGGTAGTTTGTCTAGTTGTGGGCAATTGAGTAACATTTCCTGGCAATATTAAAACAAGATCTCGTGGATGTATTTTGAACAAAATAATCTCAACTGGATAATAGGTTTTGGGGTTTATATCATTGATGAGAAAGTATCTTTCTATGAAGAGGTTCTTAGGGGTAAAAGTTAAATGTCGGTGAATATAAAAGAGATAAATGCCTCATGATTTAAAATAAAGTCCTTGAAAGCAATGATGGAGTTTCAAATCCTTGAGTTTGGTCAGTGCAGTATGTTCTACATTGATTATCTGATTACAGCACTATTGAATGTCATAGGAGGATTTTCTTTCAGTCTCTTCTTGTGACTTGTTCCATTCTATATAAGATATCCACTATTTCTTTGGATCAGATTACTGTAATCAATAGGTTTAAAGATATCTCACAGATAAAGATTTTGAGCTAAAAAAATAACACCCCATTTAGAAATAGGAAATTATCTTTCAGCTTTTTTGTGAAAAATAGCAAACTGCTGAGTTTGAGGGTTCTTTTTTGTTGTTCTTTGTTTACTTTTGAACAGGGTGGTGAGAGATTTTAATAACATTTTATTTCAATAGAATAGAAATGTTTCTTTCTGAAAGCTCATATTTACAACCCCTGAATTCCCAGAAAATTTAAGACAGTATGAGAAGGCATTTCACTTATTATTAAATCTGGATGTTCTGAAGCCTCTGACATTTTGTGTAATGTGAAGTTGTGCTTCATGCATTATGAGACTACATATGTTTAACTCTTCAAGTTCTCAAGGAAAAGAAAGGAATGGCATCTTCATTTATTATGAGATTTGTCTATTCTTAAATTCAAATAGAAAAACTGCCTGTACAAAGCTGTCAAAATGCCACCTTCCCAAGGAGAATTTTGACCACCTAGTTTCTGAGGTTTGCAGGTGTCAAACGGTATTTTTTTGCTTTCCAAAACTGAAGAGGTTGAAGAAATCTGCTCCAGACTGATGGGCTGCTAGGAACACTTTAGCAATTAAATAAAACTTGTTAATTGCAGCTGAAACCTGAAACACATGCCTCTGTGACAGTGTGGATTATAAATTTTGGTAAGCTTGTCTAGACCTGTATTTAACTTGTATTCACAACCTGCAAAATAATTATCTTCCACAAATCCCAATGTACATTTGAGATATAAAATGGCTGCCCAGAAAAAAAAACAACTGGAGGTAACTGTTGTAAGACAGATGCTCTGATAAAGCTCATCCTGAACCTGATGGAATGATACTGCCTCCCCTGACTGAAGGTGTGCATTGTTACAGATAAAACCAAAACATTTTCATTAGAATAGTCCAGAAGTGGAGCAGTTGTGCAGCCTGACTTCTTGCAGGTTTTCAAGACCAAACTGGGTAGAGCCCTGAGAAACCTAACCTGAGCTTATTATTTGCCCCTTCTTCAAGAAGGGCTTGTAGTGGAAACCTCCTGAGATGCCTCCCAGCCTGAATTATCCTATAATGTTTGGAGTATCAACCCTGTTTGCACTTTGCAATGGCACAAATTTCTCAGCTGGTTGTGGGTTCCTAGCATTTTGGTCTTGTTGCACAGACACCCACATATAGATTGTTTAAAATTATATCTATAATTAATGGAATTTTGAATGGGATGGTGCTCACTGTCTTAAATCAGCTGCCTGCCCCTACGCAGAGATCACGTGGGAATTACCAGTACACAGTGTGGGCACTGACAGTGCCATAAACTTTTAAAAACTGTCTGTACTAAGGATGCAACTATAAAAAATCTTGGCTTTCATCCTTATATCACAACTCCATATATGTTGCTACAGTGTTTGTGAAGAATGTTTTATCTTCGTGTATGTAGGATACACACCTTAGTAATATATCTTGGAGTTGAAAGCCTATATGCTTTCAGTAGAGATCATTCCAATATGATGCATTTAGGCTTGAAAGTATCAACTCTGAAAAGCAAGATGACTTTTTTTAGGATGCAAGTCTACGTCCTCTGTAAAAGAGGGACAAAGAGCACTTATTCTACTCTTTCTGTAAGGAATGTTGCATCCTTCATAAACATCCTCTTCACCCTGACAAGAAAGTTCTTTGGCAATATTTCAGTATTTTACTCATATATCAAAAATCCAGTATATTATATATTCAAAATGAGTTAGTGATATTTAGCAGAAAAGCAAATAAATCAAGCCAATGATTTTATATTTGTGACAAAGTGATAAAACTGTCAAGCTTGTTCCACAAAGACCCTGTTTTGTCTCTCTACATGTCCACTCTTAGAGCCCAGGTGTCATGAGACAGACTGTGGTGTAGATTATGTCTGACCTGTCTGGCATGAAGAAAGCACTGCTGAAGAAAATGTATTTTTTTAGATTATCATGTAATACACACCCTTCAACAAAGAAGATTAAAACATCACTCTCTTGTTAATTTCTTAATTATGTAGATAAAATGCATTATTTTAAGCAACCTGTTAGAAATCTATCATCTTTGGGACTATGGACTCTCAAGGGACCGTATGCAGCTAAAGACAGGCTAACCAAATATAATTTTAAGCTCAGTTCATCCTTCTCTGTATAGCTCAATACAGGGTTTGAATGTTATTGCAGAAAATATTGTATGCTTGCACAGTACTAACAGTTGATTAACTCTTTCCAATTAATATTACATGAAAACCAAATCCTAACAGACATTTAGCCACAGCCTTTTATATTACTAAAATAAGCTAATTGATAGATTTTGGAAATATTTTTAAATTTCCAAGTCATCTAATTTATACTTTTATTTTTTAACTATTTCTGTTGCTGTGCACTTGATATTTTATTTAATGCAACATACTCTATTGGTTAGCATTACATCTACATGACTCAGAATACCATTTGCACACTGGACATATTTATTCATCAAGCTTTATAAATGCGTGTGTGTGTAAGCCATTCACCCTTGGCTCTTAACATAGCAGTGAAGTCAGCACTTTTAGGGTGACAGTCATCTTGATCTGCTTTCAGTTGACTGCTTTAGTATGAGATGAATTGCACTCAAAAAAGTACTCATTTGTCTGATTAGGTTTAAGCATGCAAAAGGTAACTGGCTCAAATATAGAGGATCTCATTGTAAATGTTGACATTTGATAAAATGTATCATATCCCCCAAATCCACAACTGGACATACATGAACATTTCCAACAATCAGGAGGTGTACTTGCTGTCTAATTACATCTATTTCATTCAAAGTAAAAAGACAATAAATTATGTAGAGATAAATAATCCAATTAAATAAAGAAAATTTCTGTTAATTATCAAATCATGTTCAAATATTTTTGTCCTGTAAAATAGCACAGTAAATAAATAATTTTATTGTGAAATTAATGTAATGTTAAAAGTATTTATTTCCTTTCAGTAGAGGGAGCTTAGGATTGTATTGGACATATGTGCTTTCCAGCTTCATGTGTAATTACATTCATTTCAACTATAACAAAGCTAGTATCCTGAAAAGCCCCTCTTGATGCTTGATTATCATTTATTTTAAAGTCATTATTAATGAACATTTTACAAAAATAATTATCTTGTATTATATTCATTAATGAAATCAATCACTTCTTCCTTATGTGAAAATATCCCATTACATATGTATTTCACTTTTATGTCCAAGACCAGTACTTAATATAGGAACGTCCATGTCAACATTAGCAACTAAGAGAACCTTTAAGCAGGCATCTCAAAAACCTAATTTCTGTTTGAATGCCCCCATTAAAATGATTGATGAAATCTTTGATGAAACAATAAACACTTTGATGTAGGTGCCAAACTCAAAGTGACCGAGATGTTAGGTTGACAGATGCAGTAGATCATGTTCCAGGCCTTTTATTTCTTTTCCCTTATGACAAGAGCTAGTTAACATTTCAATCACCTAGGAATTAGGAACTTTGAGGACCATTGACCAGCATCAGCACTAACCATTGACCTTGCCAACACAGTAGCTTAATTTCTGAAGCTGTCTGCAGAACTTCTCAGTCAGCTCTGCAGCAAATGACAGTCTCCATCTCTGCATTGAAAACAGGTTGTAAGGAAAATGATTCCTTGCACTCAACTTCATATCTAAACTGGGCACTGCAGTAACTAAAATGGTATGTACTTTGCTTACCTAAATGATATCAATTAAACAGAAAACCAACAATAACAAATTCTTCAGCACTCTATCACAAGTCAAATTTTATTTCATATATACAAGATTTTGTTGAAGTAAGTTTGGTCAGCAATCTGTAGTCTTCAGGTTTTGTAGTATCAAAGGAAACTTTAAGTCTGAGCCCCGCTGTGGAATGGTATTGTAGGCTTATTGTGGACTGATAGTTCTGCTGGCCAGGGAGTGGAATTTTAGCAGAATACTTCTCTCTTAAAATAAGATCTATTTATAGATTAAAGTCCTAAATAAAAAAAATGTCACACAACCATACTATTTTCTTCTGATTCAGTATACAATAGTCTGAGGTGTTATTCTGAGAATAAGTATCAGGATCAGAGGCTCCCTGGGTGAAGCTGTCTCCAAGCTTCATTTCTTTTTGTAGAAATTACAGCCCAAAAGGTTACTACTCCTGAGTGAACAGAACCAAAATGTATGAGACAAGATACAGCCCAAAAGAAAAGGTGCATTTCAGAAACATGCCTTCCTCCTACATAGGGATAAAATATTGGTATGCATACAGCTGGTATTGCACTTCCTGCCACCACAGAGAAAGTTTATACTTCAGGGAATTTTCAAAGTAAAAATACCTAGAACATGTAAATAAAATATAAATTATTTACCTCTGTACTGGACTTTTTCTTTGGTAGGTGCTGTGATTTTCTTCATCAAAATGACAGGCCATCAAACAAGGAATTTATGTTCTCCAGAGTTACATTTTTTCCACCTTTCATATTTGATATGTAATTTTAAATGGTGGAAATCTTTTTCTTTGTTATTGATCTCAAAGAGGGGTTTTTGGAAGCAGAAATATTTGCAACAAAGCATGCTGGAAGGGTCTTGCACCAACAGTCTTCTCTGAGCTTTTCTCATGCTCTGGAAAGAGGTTAGTGAGAAGATTAATAGAGGTGAAACATCCATGCGGTAAGGAATGCAAGAAATCTGACTTCTCTGAGCTGCTATGATCATGCAATGCTTTCCTGGCAAGTGAGTACCATCAGCCTTTCCTCTAAGTGCTAAAAAATTGAAGAAATCCCTCTGTGTTCTTCCCTCTCATCCTGGCTGCTGCCAGCAGAGTGACACGAGACCTTTGCTAATGTGTGCTTGTCTGGCAGGCAGCAATGTCTGTATGCTTCTCCCAGGAGGAAATGCTTCTGTGCCCATGTGCACAATGCTCAGGGACCCCCAGGAGGAGAAATGACCCATCAGTTTTCGGGACTGACTGGAGGGTTTGCAAGAAGAGCAGCAAAAGCTGACACATCCAAGTAGCCACAGAGGCTGGGGAGATGTCTGAGCTCTTAGGCAGACTGTTTTCTTGCCACTTAATTCACATTTAAACAGTTATCCTCACAACTGGAAGGGGAAAACCACTGTTTTTAAATAAAAGCCTGACCTTTGCAGACATGATGACATTTGCCAAAGGGAAAATGCCTTTTTCTTAATTTGCCTTTTTCTTAGCATTTTTTAAGCCTTGATTACAGTGTATTTTATATAGCCCTAAGTTTCTAAGAGAGAGAGAAAAAGGAAAGAAAAGGAGGAAGCAAATCTATTTTTAAGTATATGCACAAATTTGAACACATATGCTGCATCAATAGCTGGATTTAGAAATTAAAATTGGAGAGGGTGTCTGAAGTCATTAAGACAAATCCCCTCCTGTCACACACATTTTACTTTATGTTAGCACAGTATCATCTTGCTTACAAATAAGCAGTAGCACATTCACATGCAGTAACTCTATTGATCAGAGCTGTGTATTATACATTCTTCTCATCACATATCTATTGACTAATGCAGATGAGCTGTGCCTATTATTTCCCTCCTACAGCCAGTGGGATGAAGGAAAAGTGAGTCATGTAAAGCTCCCAGTAATTGTTTTCTTGAACTAGTGTGCTCGTACATCAAGAGATAGAATGACCACAAACTGTAATGCATTCCACTCCAAACCATTTACTTTACATTTCTAATGCAGAGCAAGGATGTTGTTAAATTAAAACAGGTTTGTTTGAATAAATTTAATTCAGTGCACACAGTATGTTATTGCTCGTTTTCAGAACTTTCATGTCTCACTCAGTAGCCCTTTAATTTTTGTTGTTAGGGCGGGGTTTTTTTTCTTTAAAAGTTTTCAGCTCTGGGTGTTGCGTTAACGAAGAACGGCCACTAGAGTGCTGCAAGTATCCATTGAAGCTGCAGTTGTGTACATTTACTATCAGTATTTCAGCTTCAGACATGCTTTTAATATATATTTATCATACATAATTTTTTTTAAAGTAGAGTTTGGTGCTAAGTAAATACCTAAAAAGCTTTAAAATGTGTACATATATAAGCTAGCTCAGATCTGATATTTTTGTATCTATGGAAAAGATGCATATGACTGCTTACCAGTTACTTAGTTTACAATTCCATAATAGTTTACGGGATTTACAATTACATTATGTACACCATTTGATTTAAAGGGTTACTGAGTAACCACTGTGAAGTGCCCATTTTCTTATTTATGCTGTCTGTAGCATTATTGATGCAACTATAATGTGAATGCCTCTGGTTGGCACTCTCTGAATTGAGACTAACAGATGACACAGACAAAACTTGTTTCTGAAACTTGTTTGAGTGCTTATATGAAAATCATCATAGAAATCTCAGTCCTTACTCAAAGTTTTGGCCAAATCTGTCAAACAGAAGAAGTCCAAGGAGTAACAGTTTTCTGTGGCAAAAGGGATATACTTTCCTTCCCTGGGATAAGCCCTGAATCCAGTAACAAAAGGCCCACTCATCCCTGACATAACATAGAATCTTGAATTCGTAGAATCAGAGAATCATGGAATCATAGAATGTTGGGCATTGGAAAGGACTTTAAAGATCTTCTAGTTCCAGCCTCCATGCCATGGGCAGAGCCACCTTCCACCAGACTGGGTTGCTCAATGTCCCATCCAATCTGGCCTGGAACACTTCCAGCAATGGGGCATCCACAACTTCACTGGGTAACCTGTTCCAGTTTCTCCCCACCTCCCTGTCTGTCTATTCTAATCCTACTCTCTTTCAATTTAAGGCCATTCCCCTTTGTTCTGTTACTACAGACCCTTTTAAAGAGTCACTTTCAGGTTTCTATTAGGCCCTCTTCAGGTGCTGGAAGGGGCTAGAAGGTGTCCCTGGAGCCTTCTCTTCCCCCAGCTGAACAACCCCAGCTCTCTCAGCCTGTCTCCATAGGAGAGTTGCTCCAGGCTTTGTATCACCTTTGTGGCCATCCAGAGCTGATGCAGCACTCCAGGTGGGGTGTCACCAGAGCAGAGTAGAGGGGCAGAATCCCCTCCCTCACCTTGCTGGCCACACTGCTTTGGGTGCAGCCCAAGAGACAACCAACTGTCAGGGCTGGGAGTGCACATTGCTGGGTCATGTCCAGCCTCTCATTAATCAGCTCCCCCAAACCCTTCACAGCAGGCTTGCTCTCAATCCGTTCTCCACCCAGCCTGTGTTGTACTTGGACTTGCTCTGATCCACGTGTAGGACCCTTTGCTGGCCTCTTGAACATCATGTGGTTTTCATGGGCACTTAGCACCCTGCTTGTTCTTCCCTGCCAGTGATTAGTCCCTCTACAGCAGTAGTTGTAAGAGTAGCAGCCTGACTGGGAGAGGTGATAGGACCCCCTCTGCCACAGCCTGTTAAGTGTTGAGGAGAAGCCAAGGGCCATCTCATGTTTCTGTGATTTTAAGGTTGACCTTGGCCCTGTCTAGTACAGCAGAAGCTGTCTTGGTCAGACTCCTTCACAACCAGAAGTCAGAGGAAGGGACTGAAATTAAAAAAAAAAAAAAAAAACAGGCAAAATCTACTTGAGGTTCTACACTCCTTACTGTCTAGTTTAACTTTTTCTGAAAGAGATATAAAAATGTCACTTTAAAGCTAGCCAAAGACAAGACCAAAGCATAATAATACTCAGAGGTTAGGAAGGGAAAGATTAAAGCTGGGAAGTATTAGCAGAAAGAATCTGATACTGGGCTGAAGATGAAAACTGAGCACTTCCAGCCTGCTCTGAGGAGCGTATGAAGACACAGCACAGAAAAGGGGAAGACTTCTGGGACAAATAGATTAAGAAATGCAGTAACAGTTAAAGAATTAGACAAGCTGGCATTGCAAAGTGCTGTTACAAGGGAAAGCTTAAAAATCCTTGTAAGACCCTGAAAGATGAGGACGACTGAGGTCACTGTAACTATGACGACCAGTAAAATGGACAGAGGAAAAGAACAGGCAAAGAAAACTGAAACCAGAATGATTTGACACACACTCATGCTCTTTCTGATCACTCAGGGGAAAAGGAGAGTGGAATGAAGGCGAAAAAGCACTTCAATGGTAAACAGAGACGGGCAGGGTTTCTTTTTCCTTCCTCCTTTGGTTGGTATTAAATTCCTTTCCATTTCACACCCTCCATCCTAAATTGGCAGTGTCAAACACTGCTTAAAGTTAATGAAGGATGTGTTTTTAAAGTGTTTGATATTTAATACCCCTTTTAAATGTCATCATGTTCCAGGAATTTCTAATATCACTAAGTTTTTTATCAACTTTATTTTTTGCCCCTCTTATACTTACCTTACATGGTAAACTCAAAGATCAAGTATAGAAATGTCTGAAAATCCTCAAATATCAACCATTTCAAACACATGGATTAATAATGACTTACCTAATCACTAATGTGGAATTAATCCATGTAAAGCTATGAGAACACTTTGGCTCAGGAGGTATAACCAGTACGTCAAATTCTTCTTTCATGCAAGTGCATTCCAGCTCATTGACTGATGTCATACTATTGATTTGCCCTTTCTGGAAATTTGCATTTTAAGTGATTTCATATTTTGATGCAGAATTAATCATCAGTGATTGTGGTGAATAAGGGAAAGTGAAATAAATAGAAATGCTCTATGTCCTAAGGAAGGACCAGAGGGAATCTATGACCCTGATGTAGCATAGAGAGAGGAAATTCTTTACAGCTGTATGAACACTTGTGCAATCAAAGACATCTTGTCTGGGCAAAACATCCATGGTCTCTAGAAGGGCTGGAGCTCCAAAGGATCCAGCATCCTTGTTGATACACTGGCTCATGCTCTGTTGTGGCACACTATATTGTCTGATGTCAAGTGTTCCTGGCTTAGGTTGACTAAGAAAACTTCTTAGCAGAAGACACTGTAAGGCTATCAAAAATTAGTTTTTATGAAGCAAGGTAGATTTTTAGTAGAGTTTTTAACCTTTGGAAAGCCCATATGGTCGCCAGTAGGTGTTCAATGTCACAGTTTCACTGCAGTTTCTCCAGGGACAAGGCAAAATTTGATCCTCAGTAAATCATGAAAAATTTTTTGCTGTTGGAAGACTTCCTGAAACCACAATACACAGCTTTACTCAACTGCAGCTTTAAGTGCCAATCTGATCTCTTGCAAGGCAACCAGTGTTCAGATAAACCAATCAAGCTTTTCCAGTGCTTGTGCTAAACTTCTGCCCAGAGGAAAGTCGGATGTGTACCTTATTGTGCTGTGTCTGCTGCTAAAAGTGGAGTTAACTTTGGTCTCTATACTGAGTTTTTTATAGGTAATGCAGAGTCCAGAATGTGAAGGGGTAGCGTCATGAAAAACTAGGACTAGGCAAGCAGAGGCCTTCTCACAAGTTATACACTTGAAATCATTGCACAAATGAAATAATTGTTTAAAACTTTAGGAGATTTTTACTTCAATGACAAAGAGTGACAAGACCTTTTCTATATGCATTTAAGACCCTATGTATATCCCTTTGAATAACATAAGCAATGCATCTGTTGCATTTGGCAAAATACCAGAAAGGGTAGTATGTTCAGAATAAAAGAAAAGTTTTTTTTTTTCCTTTTAATCTGGACTAGCTGAAAGTCCAAGCACTCTGTAGACTCATCTTTTGATACTCAAAGTGGCTTAAATTGTCTGACATTTTGCACACAGCTGAATTTCACTTCAGGTGCACCAGTAGGTGATGGCTGGAGGAACACTAAGCAAACTGCATTGCTACACTTAGGCTATTTTGTAGAGAGGAAGAAGGAAGAAACAAGGATCAGGAAAAGTGTGTCGAGAATTTCATGGTGACTTGCAAGTAAGTCTGCAGACAATACTTTAGGGCCAAACCTGTGTTTGTTAGCACTTGTATTGAGTTAGCATCTATATGTGGATAATTCTCAAAATTGGTTCTATTCTAAACACTTCCCTGCATGCCAAGGTCTTAATTGATATGTTTCTTAGTAATGCTCAGAGATTAGAGCACAGAAAACACATTTTTCTCTTTACCCCTGCTAGTGTCTGTTACCTTCTTTTCTGTTCTCAGTCGAGCTCCTGGGACTGTAATAGAGAGATCATTATTAAAAAGAAAAATTCCCCTTAGATATCCTGTTGTATATTGCATTGAACAATTCTGGAAGATTCAGTCACTAAGCAAAAACTTTAGATACTTCAAGTCACTCTGATTCCCCTGAAGCCCAGTACTTTTCATATCTATTCAGAACAGCGATGCAAAGACTATTGTTAGTCTTCATTTTGACCATATCACCTCTTACAGTGTATTGCCTCACTCATTCTTTCTGCTTTATAATGTAAAACATAATAGGCTTTTTCATTTTCAGAGTCTTCCATGATCTCTCCTCTCCTATCCATCATTTCACATTCACCATGAAGATGTCAGCCCTGTCCCTGAGTCTTTCACCCATCTCATTTTTCAAACCATTTTTTTTCAAAATATCTTCCTTCCTTCTTCCCCAGTGTTTAAAATGAACTCTATGACAATACCTACAATAAAACTTTCTTGCTTTCTTTTAAAAGTCCCTTAAACTTCTCTTTTCGGAATAAGAAATGAAGGATTTTCATTATAGCTAGGTACATTACTACTATGTAAAGTTCTAAAGCTTCTTAGTTTCCTCAGACATTAGTTCTCTGTCTGTCTCTGTACATTACTTCTTACTTTCAAATTCCTAATTTCTGTAGGGCAAAGATTGACTTCACATCTCTTGGGTGTTTTCAGTAGGCTTAGAAATAAGCAGTCCTGGATGCAATTCTGAACTGTGACTAGCAAAGCAAACAAACCAAAAATAAAACCAAAACCAGGGGTTTTAGAAAGAGTATCTTTGAAGAAAGAGTTGCTTCTCTTTTCTAGGGCAAAAAAAAGACGAGTTATTTTCTGACACCCAAAATGCAGAATCAATTACCAAGTTACAATTGTTTACACTCAGAGAGGTAAATGTGTCCTCATGTTCCCAATTATTCTACTTCAGCTTTTATGGGTGCACACACCTGCTGAATATCTATTCCAAAATGCCCAGTAACTACTCAGCAAAAAGCCTCCAAGAAACTAACATTTTTTTAAGTTTGTATTACTAGATTTTAGAATTGTGTGGTCTAGAAATCACATCAGAGGTCCAACAGTTCATTGCTACAATAACATTGGTTTTAATGCTGTTTTTAGAAGGTCTGAGGAAATCAAGGCCTCCACAGAACAGTCAATTAAATCTCTCTTTGTGACACGATAATTGCAGAGACACCTGTTGGTTCTGTTGACTGAAGAGAATGGGAAAGACTTCAGTTCTCAGTAGTATTTTCTGAATCATAATACATTATTTTTATGAGAAGCAGAAATAAAATTCGGTATATTTTCTTGCACAGACACCCTCACAAAGCACAAAATTTGATTTTGTAAGATGAAAAATACATAAATATGTCCTCAAATCACTAATCAGGAAATACTAAACAAAAAGTGAGGACTGATAATAAAGGAAACACTAAATGGGAAGTCAGCTATAAGAATTCGGTAACCATTGAACATTTACAGGCATTAATGTGTGACAACGAAAGGTAATATTTATAAAAGCAATTTTGTTCAAAAAGGATAAAAACAAGAACACATATTATTAATACAATAAAAAAAAAGAAGTAAAATCACATGGTTTTATAAAAAAAGCAAGAATTTCTTTTTGAATGTACAAATTATTTTACAATTACTCTATTCTTGCAACCAAAACTAAGAAAATGACTCATTATTGTGTTCTACATTCTGCAGCATTCTCTTAATTAGGATTTCATTTTAGTTCCATGCCATTAAAAACAGAGCCAACTTTTACAGAAGAGATGTTTGATCCTGTAAACACATTCCTCATGCATAGGCTCATGATATTCCAGCAAAATGTTCAGGACCAGACTAAAACAGAATTTTTTTAATCTGAAGATAAACATAATAATAATAGAAAAAGCCTAATTCAAAGATAGATAAGCCACAAATGTTTGGTTTTTTTTTTTGTGGTAACAGTAATGAACACAAAAAAACAGTTGAAATCATCTTTGCAATATAACCTAATTTTAGCAGCTTGTACTCTTGAAATTTTTTAAAATCCCTTTTGCTAGTGCCTCATAATATTTTACAGTTCTATTTTCCTGTGAAGATTGGAAAAAAAACAATGGGGGGATTTATTTAAATAGTCATAATGTTGAATTTAACTAAAATATGGGGTTTAATACAAAAATGTAATCCAATCAATGAAATGTTTGCTGCCTCAGCCATGAATTTCTTCTCTAGGATTTACAGTGGTGGGACAGAATGAGAGTTTCTTTACTGAATGGCAGTTAGTCTGGGTCCTCCTTGTGCTCATGCTCTCTGTCAACACCTGAATCACAGAATCACTGGGTTGGAAGAGGCCTTTAAGATCATCGAGTCCAACCTATGCCCTAACACCTCCTTATCAACTAAACCATGGCACTGAGTGCCACATCCAATCTTTATTTAAACACATCCAGGGATGGTGACTCCACCACCTCCCCAGGCGATTCCAGTACTTTATCACTATTTCAGTAAAAATCTTCTTCCTAGCATCCCTAGATTTCCCTTGGCGCAGCTTAAGACTGTGTCCTCTCGTTGTGTCAGTTGTTGCCTGGAAAATGAGACCAACGCCCGCCTGAATACAACCACCCTTCAGGAAGTTGTAGAGAGTGATAAGGTCACCTCTGAGTCTCCTTTTCTTCAGGCTGAACAACCTCAGCTGCCTCTTGTCCAATCTGCAGTGAAGGAGTGACTTTCTCAGGGCCCATATGCAAACTTCTGCTGGCCTTAGACACTTCTGGTGACTTTGAGTCCTGGTGTGTGCCTGGCCCTAAAACCACATGGACAAGACCCACCAGACCACTGCATCTAGAACCAGTGACCCCTACAGCCCTGCCAGATCTGATGCAGGGCCCACAGGTGCTGCTCTCTCCTTCTGCCACGCACCTCTGGGCTGCATCTTCACAGACTCCAAAGAGAAATGTGTGTGGTTGCTGGCCAAGCTGGCAACCAACACTGAGGTTGGCTGCGCCGGTTGGAGCATGGTCCTACAAATGCCAAGGTTGTGGGTTTGAACCCTGTAAAGGCTGCTCACTTAAGAGTTGGATTCAATAATCCTTATGGGTGCCTTCCAGCTCAGAATATTCTGTGGTAATAAGAAGCTTTGCTGAGCCTTGGAAACACACTCCCACTTTTTACAGTGTAGATAGACTTAATTATTCTATTATTTCATGCTATTGCATCAGTATAATGGAGGAAAAAAGACTCCAAGTCACTACATAGAATGAACATCACTTTTTGTTTAAAAAAATAGGGTAATAGAGCTTGAGTAAATATGATAGATTCATAATTACATTTCACACTAATGATAACAGCTACAAAAAGCTATGAATTTGCTCAGTTATAAACAGCAGTTATAAACACTAGTTTGGGCAAGTCTTCCTGGAAAAGAGAAGAGCCAAAACTTAGTTCAGGATGGTGTTTAACCGCATGTGTAACATTTAATTTTAACCTCATGCATAAATTCTTTGTCATTTTAGGATCTAAGAGAGAAAAAAATTCAACAAAAAATAGTTGAAATATTCTTCTTAGACATTTATCTTTTCTATTTGGAAATATGTTAAGCAGCCCTGGAATAGAGTATTCTGGAATAGAGTATTTTTTACAAAGTCTGTCAAACTAAGCAAAAGGAAACAAGAGGGTTTATCTCCTTCTGTAGAAATTACTGCACTGAATGATTTATTTGAAGGTAACCAATGAGTCACTTTCACAAAGAACTTGACTGTTCAAAAATAATTTTTCTGTCTTTTTAAAAAATTATTATTCTCAACATCAGAGGGCTTCTCTAGTGTCATATTTTCATTAGCTTATTGGTAGATGTGATTCTCCTCCCCTGAGCTAACCGCTTCCAGCAAGAGCCAGGAGAGCAGCTTGATGGCACTGCTGCCTGCTTGGTGGGTCCAGCCACAGATATGCCTTGGGAACAAAGGCCAGAAAGGTGCCAGAAGGCAGAGCAGCTGCTGATGCCAGCAAGACATCCCAAAGCTTTTCAATTGTGGTGAGAAGCAAACCCCACAGGGGAGAAGATCTGTGTGCTGCTCCTGAGCCCACATCAGAGCAGGGATTATTATGGCTTTCTGCCTTGTAACTCCATTGCCACACACTTCACTTGTATGCAAATGTAGTGAAGGGTGGCCAAATATGCTCAGAGAAAATATTAACAAGGAGGAAAAAACAATTCTGAATGAGTGGCCAGCCCCAGAGAAATTGCGCTCCTATGTCTATTACCTTGAAATATTTAGATGCTTGAAAATCCATTACTGGCTTGGGATTAATCAAATAATTGATTCTGATGAAGAATATGAAGATAAGTTGTTGTCACCACGTATCAGGCTTTTTGATTTTTCCCCCTCACTTTTAAGTTCTTAGAAGCTCCATGAAGTTTTTCCTGAATTTTCTCTTTCATATGAGCTCTACTGTTCTGTACTGTCTGGGCTCAAAGGTCTTGAATAGTATCTTACAGTTCTAATTCTTTCAGCTGAAAAGATCATAAAATGAATCACAGAATGTTGTTCAAAGAGCTGAACTCAGAACCTTAATTTCATGGTGTTGCTTTCCTGAATTTTTATCAAAATAAATATTGATTTAGAAAGTTTTAAATGCCTAAAAAGGCCTATTCTTTCATATCGTACTATTTACTGTTAGCTTAGTTGTAAGTTTGTGCACTATTTAAACACCTTTATTACAGGCAATAACAAGAAATGGATAAATTTTTCTTGAATTGGACACACCTGTGTCTCTTTCAGCCTTACTGCATTACTGTTTGCCTTCAGTCTATGACAAAAAGCCGAACATTTACTTGATCAGTCAAATGTACACTAGTTCTGCTGATGCTTCTCAAATACATAAAATTAAATATATATACAATATATATACAAGCCTTTGCAGTTTAAAATCCTAGTTAAAAATTAAATCAGTGGAACAAAATAAAGAAAAGAGTGAAGAACTGGAAGAGGCTTTAGTCTAAAATTGAAGATGAAAACTGTTGAATAATTGACTACTTAGGAAGAGAATTGTTGTAGAAATTTTTGTTGATTTTTTATGAAATAACGCATTGCAGAGGTTCCAAGCATAATATCAACATGATTCTGACAAGTGATTTTGAGAAATACAGAAGAAGCAGTTCTTGTCCCTAGAAGTGCAATTAAAGGGGAAAGATGAGAGGGGAAAGATTGTTACCGGCTTTATTTTAAAGCAAAGAACAGGGGCACAGTCAGTACTTGTAACTTGCCTGGGTACAGACAAATCTGTGTTTTAACAGAACACTGACAGCAATTGCCAGTCATAGGATAACTGTTCCCCTTTTGATTTTCTCCTGGTGACCACAAGTTACAAATTTAACAATGTGTCCTGGCCTGGAGAACTCAGTGTGCGAAAGAAACCAAACACCGAGGAAATGAAATCCACCTGAAGACTGCAGCAGTGGTAGGTCATAGCCTGTGTGTGAATTTTGTGGATTGCTACCTCCAATCACTGCAGATTTTACCTGGTTATTTTCTGGATATAAAGCACCAAGCAGAAATGAGTTTTCAGAGATGATTTGAGTGGAATGTAGCATCAAGAGAGCTGTCAATGTGCAGCACATTCCATTATATATGTAGGACTACTCTTAGAAAGAAGTGTGTGGAATGAATCCCAAGATTTGTAGTCTGACCGGAGTAACAGAATATCTATTGCCAGCAAAATCCTGGAAGTGATAAAACATTGATTTGCAAAGCAAAAAAGCAGAGGTTGACTTATTAGAAATTAAACAATAGATCTTCTGTCTAAGAAATTCACAGCATTTATGTTCGTTTTGCTCAGATGTATTGCCTCTGGCAGTGATTCTGATTAAGAATATGAAGGTAAGTTGTTGTCACCATGTATCAGGTTTTTTTCCTGGTGATTTTTTTCCTCCCTTGTTAAGTTCTTAGGAGTTCTACAAAGTTTTCCTTGAATTTCTTCTCTTTCCTGTGGGCACTGCTGTTCTGTACAGTCTGAACTCCGAGGTCTTGAATAGTACCTTACAGTTCTTGCAGCTGGAAAGATCATAAAATGAATCACTGAATGTTGTTCAAAGAGCTGAATTCAGAAGTGTACTGTGTTTTTTAAGAAGCACAGTGAGGTATCAAGCCAACATTGAACAAAAAAAAAAAAGTTAATTTTTTTTTTTGATAAATAGCATCTTCTTACGGTGTCATCCAGAGAACATTGGTAACGCTGGATTGTGACAATGTTAGGATCAGCCTCAATGTTAGAACTCAACCTTGTTTGTACTATCATGGTTTTGGAAAAAAAAAACAGATTTCTATGACACTGCTGAGTTTACTAAAGTTAGTCATATTAATTGTTAAAGTCAACGCCAGGTGATCAGTGAATATTTTTCTGTAAGAATGAATTTAGTTATTTGCTTTCTGATAAAAGTAGTACCATTTTGATATGACAGAGCCCCATCTTTACAATATAACAATATAATGGAGAGTTTTAAAATGCTCTCACAGCATCAACAGTCAGAAGCTTAAGTATTGAAATCTTTGAGAGGCATAGAAATGTGGATAGTGATAAATTAAGTTGGTTCAATGACTACACCATCATCTAGCAGGCTGCAAAGATAGCTTAAAGCTATTTTAGCTCTCTCAGTCATTTCTGTGCCAAAGACAATGGCAGCAAATTTAAGACGCAGCCTGCACAGACATGGATTCTAGTAATATGGGAAAAAAATAAAAATGGTATATTTGAGTTTTCACCAGTAATAACAATCTTCAAGTACTTTCAATTTCTTGCTCAGTTTTATTTTCTGAAATGCTCATTCATTGTGTTGACTTCAGTGTTGTGTTGACTGAAAGCAGCCATTATCATCGAGGACCACTGGTCATCTCTTTGGAATGCAGACCCATCTACTTCAAGTATTCAACAACTCAGACACAGTGAGCAGCACAGTGTATTAATTTAGGTGAAGCATCTACAACCTGTGCTAACACACTCCATATTAGAACAGTTATTCTCTACTGCACAGTGTCTTGTCTGAGTAGGTGCAATGATAGAGATTTACTTACCAACTGAAAATGGAGGAGCAAATCATCTTTTGTTTTCCTTACAGAACAAAAGGCAGCGAACATGTAAAAATGTGGAGAATATCTTCCAGCATACTTGTCTTTCATTTCACAGTTCTGTAGGGGTTTGAGGTGCATTTTGTGGTTTGTGAGATGTGTGAATACTAAGCTGCTGTTCCAAGTGAAATTCCGCTTCCTGGCTGCACCGTGCCAGAGTATCTCAGAGTTTACCACTGTATTTAAGGTTCGGTACCATAATGGCTGTTTTTGAAATGCATGCTTGACATTGTCTACTGTAGCTACTGAGCACAGAGAAATAAAAATATGACGTAGTCTTCACAGAATAGCCTTTGAGCATTATAAATCTTGCTAACCCTGAAAAGCATGTAGGACAAAATTTATGACATTGATACATCCAAACTTGTATATTTTGTGTGTAGCTCAAACCTCTGAGTCTCTTATACAATACCCTGTACTTGTTTTCAGTAGTCTCTGTATGATGCTAGCTAATTGGTATTACTAGCAGGACATAAATAATTATTTATGGTTTCTGTCTGTTGATTTCAATAAAAACAGGACTTGCTCATGCTGAGGTTTTGCTGTTTGGTTGTCTAAACATAACACAATATTATCAAAAGAGTTAAAATTGATTATGCATCTTTTAAAACCCTACATTTTCAACAGTCAAATTTTAGCTTCCAGATAAAGTCCAAGAGTGCAATATTAAAGACATAAATTTTCCTACAAACCTCTAAAACTCCATAACTTTTGATTTTTAAATAACTGTCACCATGCTAGGGAATTATTGAGACAAAAGGGAAAAAAAAGATTCTCATGACTTGCATTCTTTCCCCTCCACTTTTCAACTAGTAGATTAAAATTTTTAGAAGAAAAAAAGGTTATGGATGTCTTCTCTCACATAGTATGCATTCAGAAACATCCCCATCTGGAAAAAAATACATCAGAAGTCTCCTTGCATTTCTGGCAAAATTGTCCAGAGGACACTGCATTCTGTTGTAAACATAATTATATAAGGAAAATATCCACAAAATATAGAGAGTTAACTGAGGGAAAAAAGAAAATATTAAGACAGTATTTAATGAGACAATATTTGAAAAAAGTGATAAATTAAAGCAGCAGTTACACTTTTCTTCCTCTCCTGGTTAATGATTGTCAAGGTTACCTATAAAGAATATTTCTGGAGAAAAACTAATTTGTTCTCTGCAATTCATAGGTAAAAAGTAGTATTTTGTCAGATAAATGATTAGGTGATCAGGGCACAGTCTAAATTGTCAGAGTAAAGTTACCCATAAAACAATAATTTTCAGTTCTTATTTTATTGTGCAAAACTTTTGATATTTCTCTCCCTATTCTACTGGTTAGGTGGGTTTTTTTCTACAACTCTTATATAAGTGTGCTGCCTTGTTTACTAGGTTGTTTATTTGTAGATGGCTGCTCTTTATTCACTGATGTCCAAAGGGCTGAATCTCTTTAGGGCAGCAGCTGTCTTTCATATTGAAACTTTTCTGATCTTTTTGTCTCTAATATTATAATAGCAGTGCCTCACAAACAACATTCTGTAGCCTGCAAAGAGTAGAATTGCACAGAGAACTATTTATAGCTAAAGCAGACATTTTATTTATTTGCTTGTTTATATGTATTAATATGTCTTTTTTTGCCTTCAGATTGCCTTCAGATTGGCCAGGCCAACCCTTCTACCCTTCGTCTTTCCTTTATCATGAGGAAAACATCTGCTGAACATGATATATCTTCCATTTTTTCCATTTGCTATTTTCCACAGCTATTTCCATGTTTGTGCAATTTTCATCATTGCCTTGATCTAGAGGGAGAATAAGCCTGCTTTTGCAGTCCAGATACTGCAAATTGATGTCACCAGCCTGTTACATCTCTGCTAGATTCTGCATCATTACCAGCCATTCTTCCACAGTGAATCAAAAGGTGTTGTGAAGCAATCCATCATTCAAGTAACTAGCAGGAATATGTTGAAGTTCCAACTGGACTGGGATAGGACATACGATTTTATGCTGGATTCCTTTTATATTTCTCATATATATACTAGGATTGAGAAAACAGCAAATTAGAATAGTGAGAAAATGTTGCTGAAAATAGGCTTCCACTTCTTTGCTGTTACCCCTTTATGAGACTAAGATTAGCGCAGACAGTTAAGTGTGAAGGATGAAACCCTGTCAGTGGGAGTTTTGTCACTGACTCCAGTTGAAACTGGAATTTGTTTGCAGTTGTATCTCGAAATGTCACTGCTGGAAATGAACTTGGAATCTGCTATTTATCTTAGAGGGATTAAAGCATGCCTGTCTTGTCACAGATCCATCAAAAATATGCAGTGTCACAGACACCTCTCTTGTATGTAAATTAATTAACGTAAAATATAAGATATCTGATATATCTATTACTCTATTTATCTAAAAAAATCCCTGAAACCCCACGTATTTTCATTTTGGACTCCTGTCACTGAGTAGCAGTGTTAAAATTTAATTCAGTCAGGTCTCATTTATTTTTAACAAATCTTTCAAAATCAAAAATTCTTTATATGCATTGTTTAGTAGTAAAAATAAGATTTATTCTTTTTATTTCTTTTTGAAATAACAGAACTTCTTTCCTTTTCTGTTCTGTTCACAACTAATGTCAAGAGTTTCATGTGATGAGGTTTCCTGCATTATGTCAAAAGCTAGGGAGAAGATGGTCAGTCTTTGATTCAAAGCAGCCAGTTCACAGTATGAAATTATTCTTGGAAGGAACAGATTAATCTTGATTTCATGACCCAACTGAGAGTATAATATGACTACTATCTATAATCCTAGTTGAATTGCAGTATATACATATTGATTTGTTACAGTCAGAACCTTAGCAACGTATCAGTGCTCACACTTTTGTAACAAACAATTACTTTTAAGAATAATATTTTTTAAAAACTAGAAGGCATTCAGTTGAATGCATGAGAATATAATGTTCTGTAAATATAATGTAAAAATTAAGTGATCAGTACTTAGGTACATCCTATAGATTTTTTAGGTAGTAAAATTATGAAAATGTCCCTTCAGGTTCTGAGTTTTACTGATTACAAGAAAACTTCACTTGCATTTCTTTAGCATAAATTAAGTATGTTTGAAAGGTGATGCATTCAGTATAAGACCATTTATGCAGGGATTTCAAGCTTTTCAAAGAAACATAAGTAAAGCAGCTGAAAAGAATTCATTTTGTGCACAGTTACCCTATAAAGATGAGGAGTCAGGATGAAATAAAGCAAAAGACCAAGTGAATAAACTAATTAGAAAATAAGTGCTGGCCAGAATAACCCTTCACAAGGTAGGTTTTCTGCCATTCATTATTTACCTTGGCGGATATTATGAGCTATTTTAGTGTCTTCCATTGGTAAGCATGAAATAATATTAGCAGGTATTATAAAAAATAAAAGTTATAATGTTATATTTAACAATATACATTGACAGCTTAACTGACAGCATAGTCATAAGTTTCTGATTTGAAATTATTTTTCCCATCAGTACATTCACTGCATCATGAATGCCACCCTTTCATATATAGAATGGTATCTAAACACTATAAATGTAGATGGATCCCAGCCAAGCAAATATTTAATAACTATGCATTCATTTATATCTTGTACAACATTAGAATTTTTAAGTTAGAAAGAATTTGTTTTATCGTCTGTAGAATCTGCCACTCATAATGCAGTCAATAAAGCCGAATCTCCTGTAGGATGTAGTCACCACTTACGCACCTGGGGTTAAATCCAACATAATATTTAAATGTCCTTAATGCCTGAATTTTTCATTAAATTTGCTCAGATATTTAAAACTCTGTTCCATGCATGCCAAGGACATACATTTTTCTCCCTATCTGCCTTCTAATGCCAACTGAGATTCATAAGTCCTGGATCTTGATGCCTCTAAAGAATTTGGTGAAATTTTGCTCAATGATGCCTAAGGTTTGGTACAATAATCCAGCTACTGAAATGGTTGCCTATAATAAAAAATTATTAATTAATTTCTAGAAATGTTTGAATATGAGTCTACAATTCCTGTTTTCCTTATTTTTTTCCAGAAATAGTTTCTATATAAATAGTGTGTTCCAATAACCACACTATTTGTTAATTGGTGAGTTTATGAAATGCAGCTCTGTCAGAACTGTGTGGAATCAGTAATGCAAACCAAAGAGCTCAAAGGGAAACAGCAGCCTGTATTCTCTGCCTAATCTCTTAAACTCCCAGTCCAGAGCTCTTCTGAGGAGAAAGCGTAAAATCAAAATTTAGGAATAATTTGGAGGACAATTTTACAGCCAGAGAGCTGCTTGATGGTTTCTCACATTTCCTGGGAAAAAGAATACATTTCTCAACTCAAAATTCAAATTCTATTTGTGAGTGTGGATGCTTGTCTGCTAGACATTTCAATGTGAAAAATCACATTGCTTATAGCACTTTTCTGGCTGTCATTGACCTCATACATGGAATAGGGAAAACAGGAACATGGTATAGGAGCATTGGTGTCTTATGTGAACCACAGAAAAATTAGATGTTTCCAAATAGTGTCAACAGAGTAAATTTCCTCTTTAGTGGCTAGTGTGAGAGCAGAAATGAGAACACCATTTTATAGTGTAATGGACAAATTGCCTGGGAAACCACTGGTCTGTGTTTCCAATACTGAGTCTGTGTTTCACCTGAAAAAGTTCTTATGAAAAGGTGTAACCTAGGGTCTTATCTCCCAGGCATGACTTGTGTGAACAGACTTCAGCCATTCTTCCTTTCACTTTCTCTCCATCTTGAATTCCTTGCTACACTTCAGCCAAATTTCAGCCATAGTGAATAATTTTCTTTGCAAGAAAATAGCATATAGATTCTTTCAATGTGCATAGCTAAGAAGTAGCAGAGGTTGAATGTTTTCATAAGACTGAATCTCCTTTAGATGTGTATTTGCCTCTAAATTATTAAATTTTTAAAAATTGGGATGTTGCCATGGTGTTCAGAGTCTGATCCTGTGTCTTCTGTTAAGTAGTGTCTGGGAAAACCTACTAAGCAGAGAAGAGCTCTTTTCTGAATCATAAATGGCTTTAGGTGCTGAGCTGTGCAGAAGCAGAACTCACAGTTGTCATTCAATTCAAACTTTATATTCAAAACCTGAAATGCATATTAAATCAAAGCAACAAGCATTCTGTATTTATGTGGAAAAAACCCTTTCATTTAAATGCCATTTAAATTCCTTTTCTTGGATTTTATTCAGGAAGATTAACCTTGAGTATTATTAGGTTTGACTGGGATCTTTAAACTGTAAAGTAGTGAAGGTAAGTCATATCATACACATCTGAAGACTTTCAAATAAATTGTCTGTTAGCAGCTATACTAACCAGAAATCACATTTTCCATCTATTGATTTTTTCAATTTAATTACCAAAAAAAGTATACTAAGAAAAATAGGCTAGGGAAAAAAATCAAATAGAAAACCCTAAAGTTATTAAGGAATTGATTCAAGTAAGAGATAGGAAGAAAAAGACCACAAATGTGGCCTAATGGAGAATTTCCAAATTAACATACACATCTTGCCATGAAAAAGACAAATTATGGGAGCAATAGGACTTGCACTCATTCCACTTGAGCTATTGAGAGCTAAGCAGCTGTTAATGGGAGTCCACCTTAGAATGTTCTGTGAAGCTTTCAAGAAATCTTCCTTATATTTACAGTCTGGGATATTAAAAAAAATTAAAAACACATACCCTTTTCAATGGCAAAGGTAGGTCTTCTGAAGAGATAGCTAAAGCTTTTTTGCTGTTATTGATTTATTTGCCACAGGACTAGAAATATGTTACAAATACCCACTTTCATCACTGCCCTTTAAAACATCTTACCATGATTTGCAGTTGTGAATTGGAGATGCAATGAATATACTTAAACATTTGTACTTGTTTTAGTTCTACAAGATGTCACAGAAACTCACTCTTGCACTACACAACTGAAATAGTCATTTATTAGAAAATACCCAATAAGTTGCAAATACTGCTGAATTTTGATGTATAATATGTCAATTGTTTTATTTTACAGAATGACACAATCTCTAGGAATCTAATAAATATGTACTTGAATTTTATAGAGAAATTTAATTTTTCATTACAGAGAGCTACTCACTTCCAATATTTTTTTCTGTGAATCTAACAAACCTGCTTACCGCAGAAAGTGACCTTTAATAAATAGCATCTAAACCCTTACAAATATGATAACTGAATTTCAAAATCAGGAGATCCAATTTTTCCACATAATAAAGATTTTGATGGCTCTATCTGAATGCTTTGAAGCTTTTCAAGTAGCTAAAAGTTGGGAGATAAAATTTCTCTTTACTTTAAAACAATTTTCTTTCTGTGACTGCACCATCTATTCTTCCTACAACAAATCTGTCTGATTAATGGCTAATAGAACATCATGAATTTGTCATTAGATGTCAATTCAACAGCAACCAAATTTTAGGTCAACCACTACAGGTTTGTCATGATACTTCAACTCCTTTTATTCCCTCACTTTCCAACACAGAAAACCCTAATTCCCACCCATATTCTTCTGTTAACTTGATGTTTTCAGGAAATGTGTTGGTGTATACTTAAGGGCCTGTAGGATTTTCTGCATTAAGGGAGAGTACAATGTAAGTTTATATTCATTTGCTTAGGCTCACAGAGATGTCTTGACCTCTCAAACAAAATGGGAACTAAATGGCAAAGTACAGTACTAGCCATCTCTAAGTAAGTAATTTGTTTCCCCCCATTTCATTTCACTATCTCTTGCACAGTAAAACACTATGTTATCATAAGCTAAAATTGTAATTCTGTAAATAATAAACGGATGGAAGGCTATTACCTTTGAAAATCTCCTGAGCAGAAATACATAATACAAAAATACAAGCACAGAAATCTCACTAAAAAAAACACGTGTTCATACTGATCCCTTTTGATCTTAAAATTCATTAATCAAATTTTAATTTTCAAGTGGCCTACAGAGAGACATTCATTATGGATCTTCCCATTTTCTGCTGAGACAATGCTGCTTAGTATTTTCCCCTATAGGACCTTTTCCTTCAGATGGATAATCAGTGAATCAAGAGTTTGATATTTAAGCATGCTACCACATGAGGTAACAAATACTAATTATGACTTTTAAAAAGAATTTATGTAGATTTTGTTTAGAAATTAAAAGCTTTGCTAAACTATACTAGTAACATAGTAATATTAATTATGTTCCTAATTTTAAGACCTCCCATGTGTTTTTGTGCTACAGCACTCAAGCTTTGCATATCTGTTGATAGGAGATCTTATTAGGAATCAAAATATATATTCATTGTGTAAGTGTACCATTAACAAAGAGCTCATTATCTTCCCTTGATTAAATGTTTTGTAGGGCTCTAAGATCTCCTTGCAAGTGGAAAACTATGTTTCAAGAAGTAATTAATCTGAATTATCTTATGGATGCTCCTTTGTGTGTAATCCTTTAGATTCTGTCAATCCAACCACCTACTGAATGCCCATGACATAAAATGCAAAGCTGTAACAGTCCACATTGTAGAGACCATCTCCATATTCCTTGTTGAAACAGGAAGACTTCATGTGGTAGAAATTTGCTGAAGTCAGTTTTATGCCAGTTTCATGCTCAGAGTTCACTGATAAACTGACTTTAAAAGACATGCAGGTAATGAGTGTATTCCTGCAGTTTTCTGAGAGAGCTCATGAAATCTACCATGACTCATGGAAAAGTAAAACAGTGTTCCCTTCTCATCAGTTTCTAACCTTCAGCTTTTTCTTGGTTACAAATAGCAATATTACATGCTGAAAAGGCAGAAAACTAGCCAGTATTAGATCTACCTTGATGACAAGAAAGCATGTTGTTTCATGAATGTCATGAATACACAGCTTATGCCTGCACTTTTTCATGCATCAGTCAAAACACATGATTGCTTAACACAGGACAAGCCACCCAGATATCTCTGTCTTCAGTAGTGATTCTGATGGATTTTGTATCCACACCTTGCAGTGCATAGTCCAAGTAACATAACATGAACGTCTACTTACTTGTAAGATAATCTAAGGTAATTTACCTCAAAAGAGTAATTTCTTAGTTTCAAACAGTGTGACTTCTGACATACAGAGAACTCTACTTCGCAGTTACTCTCAACAACCTGCAACGGTTATTTTCTCTAATTTTCTCATTCCATAACCAGGAATTTGATATGGATAGAAAACTGGAGTAGCATATTGATGGTATATAAATTTTTGGAGAAGCATGATTTCAATAGAACATGAAAGGGAGATTTTTCTAGAACAGTCTTTGTACTTATCTTGTGCAGTTGTTCTAAGTAGGTTTTCATCATCTGTTCAGTCTTTCAATTCTCCTGCATAGCTGTAGATCATAGGCGTTTGAATAAAGTAACACCATATTTCTCAGCTGTACAATACAACTTTTTTAGCCATAGCTTTGAAGACTACAACACACCTTTTTGATACTTTGTGGTTATGATTCCATATTTACTATCTCCTCAAACTCTCTCATTTAATCATAGACTTATAGAATATCCTATATTGAAAATTATCCATAAGGGTCATCAAGTACAAGTCCTACACAAGATACCGCAAGAATCACACCATGTGCCTGAAAGCATTATCCAAATGCCTCTTGAGCTCTGTCAGGCTGTCATCACTTCCCTGGGGAGCCTGTTCCCGTGCCCAGCCACTGTGTGAATGAAAAACCTTTTCTTGATATCCAACCCAAACATCCCCTGACACAGTTTCAGGCCATTCCCTCAGGTCCTGTCACTGGACACTACAGAGAAGAGATCAGTGTCTGCCCCTCCTCTTCCCCTCACAAGGAACTTGTAGCTGCAATGAGCTTGCCCCTCAGTCTCCTCCAGGCTGAACAGAACGAGTGACCTCAGCCACTCCTCATATGGCTTTTCCTCAAGGCCCTTCACCATCTTTGTTGCCCTCCTCTGGAAGCTCTCTAATAGCTTTATATCCTTCTTATACTGTGGAAAAGCCTGATTGAAGTAAACTTCTAATCTGAATGAGGAGTCTGTATTTTAAGCAGACATGGATGTTTGGAGACGTAGTAAACATGCATGGAGACAGCATGCATAGGCCAGCTTATCATGGTAGAGGAGCAATTCAGAGGTAGCACCCTTACCACAATCTATGAAACCATGTAGCAGATTCACCTATATTGGTGTATTGGGAATTGGGATTGCTTGGCCAAGCTTTGCTAGCGAGGGGGCTACAGGGGAGGCTTCTGCAAGAAGCTGCCAGAAGCTTCCTCCATGTCCAGCAGACACAATCCCTGGCAGCTCCCAAAATGGGCAGGCCTCTGGCCAAGGCTGGTCAATTAGAAATGATGGTAGAGCCTCTGTGATAACATATTTAAGAAAGGGACAAAAAAATGTACTGTACAGCTGTAATTGTGGCCAGAGAAGAACAGAGTGTGAACATGTGAGAAGAACAACCATGCAGGCACCAAGTTCTGGAGAGAAGGAGGGGCAGGAGGTGCTCCAGGCACTGGAGCAGAGATTCCCCTGCAGCCCGTGGTGCAGACAATGATGAAGCAGCTGTCCCCCCGCAGCCCATGGGGATCCACAAGGATGCAGAGATCCACCTGCAGTCCTTTGAGGAGCTCCATGTGTGAGCAGGTGAATGCTTCAAATGAGGCTGTAACCCTGTGGGAGACCCGTGGAGAGAGAGGCTCACACTGGAGCAGCCTGTCCCTGAAGGATCACACCCCATGGGACAGTGATCCTCATTGCAGCAGTTTGGGGAGGACTGTTGACTGTGGGCTGAACTCACACTGGAGAAGTTTATGGAGGACTATCTCCTGTAGGAGGGCCTCACACTGGAGCAGGGGAAGGAGTACTTTTCCTGATTAGCAGCAGAAACAACCTGTGATGAACTGACCATAACCCCCATTCCCTGTGTCCCTGCACTGCTGTGGGTGGGAGGCAGAGCTGGGAAGGAGGGAGGGGTGGGAAAGGTGTTTTTAAGGTTTTATTTTACTTCTCTTTATCCTGCTCTGATTTTGTTAGCAATAAATTCAATTAATATCTCTAATTCAAATTTGTTTTGGCCATGATAGTATTCGGTGAGTGATCTCTTTGTCCTTATCTCAACTCATGAACTCTTTGTTATATTTTCTCTCTGCTGTCCAGCTGCAGAGGGGAGTGATAGAGAGGCTTTGGTGGGTGCCTGGCATCCAGTCAGCATCAACCCACTACATCTGGTAGTTCTATGTTATTACCTTTTCTTTAGCTCATCTCTGTGATACACATTTTAACAAAGACCGTGATTTGTAAAAATCAGTTGTTTCAAAGGACAGAGATTAATTGTGATTGGCAAATGCTGTCACAAGCATTTCTGGTATCTGTAACTGCCTCCTCTGAGTCAGAAAATAAGCTACATAATTATTCTGAATTAATGGATTTTTTTTCCCTTTAAATCTAAGAAATGACTTGTGTGTGATTTCTTAAAGACTGTCTACATGGTTGGAATGACATTTTAGAAGAACATCTTCATTTCCGCCACTGTCCTTGAAAAGCTACTGATTTGGAAAGATTATCACTCAATTAAACTATGCAAATAAATTTGTATGACTCAAATTTGACAAATTTAGATTGTGTTGCAGTTAATTGATGAACTGACAGTTCTTCTGGAATCAGTCCATTATCAATAAACTTGTAATTATGTGTACATGAAAGACAGTAAAGTTCTTCTGAAATCTTCCTGTGGGCTCATGTAGATCTGTTTTTTTCCAATTAAAGCAAAAGATTAATTCTGAGATTTATTTCACCCAAAGTTACTACATTATTTTTATCTACTGTTGTATTTTACATATTTGCTATTCAACCACAAACAGCTAACAAAACAGAACATAAGGAATGATTATTAAAAATTTTGCTTAAAAATCCACTTGCTTTATTAAAAAAAAACCTTATCTTAATATTTGCTATCCAGCTAAGCTATGATCTGATGATTTACATCTAATTCATGCAGGAAAATGTCCAGCTTTATAAATATTTATATCAAAGTAATAATTGGAAGAAATGCAGTAGGCATATTTCATCTTCTTAATGGGCAAAGTTTCTCTTTTGTAATGGATCATAACATCTCAGCAGACAACAAGACAGACACAGTGTCTTTCTTCAGAATCTATGAAACATAGATATATTGCTTCTATGCAATGTATCAAATTTCCAATTTTGCATATTTTAAAAAGCACTATGATTTTCAATATCTCTGATTAGTATTGCAGAGATAGATGCTTTGTATCTACTGATGTTTTGATTGTAAATTATTCTAAATGTCTAAGTAAAGTAAATCAATTTAAGTCTTATGGGCACAGGGCACATCATCTGTTGCGAGCTACAATGAAGTATTTGGACATTGTCACTTGTCTAATGGTTAAAACTTTTCTTCTCATCTCCAGCACAAATGGATGTATCATTAATGTTCGTGAGTTACTGTTGTCTATTTCCTAGGCTAAAGCTATATTTTACTTTTAATGATTCATTTTTTGCCCTTATGTTTAACCACATATGTTATTTATTAAGAGTGATCAGCTTAGCAAGCTCTTTCAGCTGTCATGACAAATTGAACAAGTCAGGCTTTTTTTTGGTAATTTTTCTCCACTTGAATTTTATATTCCTATCACTATTCCAGTCCTGTTCCAGTTTTTAGTTTAACTTTCCTAAACTTTGTAGGAAGAATAAAATTACAAGGTAGCAGGACATCTGCTGAAACAGATTTAAGGATTTTGTTTATTTGGTGTGTAGCCTCTTGGTATTTAAAGGAATCAGATGACAAATGTAAAAGAATAGTGTTTTCATACACTTCTACACTGTAGTTCGATGTGACTGATTTCAACTGATCCTTCATCACATTTTATGGTACTACTGCTTTTTAGATGAGCTGTGCTTTCTAAAGTGATCTTAATATGCTCCAGAAGAAAAAAAATAATTTTTTCCTTGCTCAAAAAAAAAAAAAAAAAAAAAAAAAAAAAAAAAAAAAAAAAAAAAAAAATCTGGAAAGAAATTTATGTATATATTCTGAATATTTCACTACCAAATCACAGCAAAGTAGCATAAAGAATTCTGAGGCATTGTTTTGCTCAGTATGAGAGAGGATTAATGCTACTTAGCTTATTCTGGTAGATGTTGGTTTAATCTTCTTTCAAAGATCTTAGTTGAGCCCTTGCCAAAGCCTCCCTGGGCATTCCCTCTTACCATTTTCACTCCTGCATTATAGAAAGTTTGTTTACCTGTTCTTGTGGTGGGCCAGCCTTGCATAACAGTAAATGCCTACCCACTTGCTCACTGACTCAGCAGGGAGCAGTGAGAATATTGGATGAGAAAGGTCATGGGTTGAGGTAAGACAGAGAAATCACTTACCAATTACTCTTGGGGGCAACATAGACTTGACTTCAGCAAAAGTAATTCATTTTATTGCCAGTTAAAATAGATTTAGGTAGTGAGGAAAAAAAAAAAAAGATAAAAACTATAAGAACACCTTTCCTCACCCTTTTCCAAGGTTCTATTTCACTCCTTCAGACTCCTACACAAACCCCACCCTGCTGAGCAGCACAGGGGATGGCTATTATGGTGAGTACATTGTGGTTTCTCTCTTGCCACTTCCTCCTTCCATTTTTCCCCTACTGAGCTGTGGGATTTCCACAAGCCCTTTCTGAGATACCCACCTGCTCCAGTGTGTGCTCTCTCCCAGGCTGCAGGGGAATCTGTCCTCTGGAGATGGTGCCTGGAACACCATCTACTCTGACTTTGTTATTCTTCCATCTCTCCATTGTTTTAATGTCTTAAATACATTTCCATGAGATGCCACCACTTCATCTGTGGGCTCAGCCATGCTCTGTGGCAGCTGGAACCAACCATGTCCTGCCCAGGTCTGGCCTCTCCTCACACTGCCCCATTGCAGCCCAAATGCAGTTTCTTTTCTCAATTTAAAATTGAAATTTTTGTAATGAAAACTTTAGGTCTATTAGTTCTCTTACTGCTCTCCACAAGCAAGGTTGAGAAGTTACTCCTTTCCCAGTCTTGTTTCCTAGATCTTCAGAATTCCACTCCTTTGGTTGTCCTTAGAAATCATGTTTTATAAATCACAGTGCTCTCTAGATTCTTCAGTTAATCTCTGTCTTCCTCAAAGTGCAGCACACCACGGCCCACACAAGGCCTAAACTGAGCAAGCCAGCTTCTATGGACCACAGCAAAGGCATTTTTGGCAGCAAACCCATTTCCCACCATCCTCCTTACCTCCTGATTTCCCTTTTAGAAAAGCAAGAAATCAGCATCAACTGACTGGGGTGTGATACACCTTCCAAAACTGCTCTGAAGAAAAGAAAATTGTTTCCTCAGCTTTTATTTGTGCAACTGATTATTCCTAAATAGTTAAGATGCTTGGCTGACTCTCACACTTGAGTCTCCAAAAAGGGCAGAAAGCATTGGAACTGACATGTGTCTATACTCTCAGAACTTCAGAATTACCACCACAGGTCAGCACATTAAGAGGCTGAATATTACTTGATTTTATTATTGCAAGATTAAAACTAAAAAAATCCACTGTTTAAAACCTAAAATTCTTGGAGATCTTTATATTTTCTTGTTTTGAATATATGCTATGATACAATTCAGTCCTGGTATTCGTGGACAAGAAAGGTTGCCAGAAAACAAGGACATGTGTAGAAGTGAATCAACAGTTTAGGATAAAAATCAAATAAATACCTTCAGTGTTTTGAATGAAATAATAGTGATAGAAAAACTAACAGCATGTTGAAATAATTTGTCAAAAATATGTATAATATTACCAAACTCAATAAAGAAATGTACTTGATTAAACCCACAGAGGAAAACATTGTGATATGTATCCTGTTACTCACTGAAGACATGTCTTTTGTTGCCGAGACAGACTGTCACCATGTTCTCATCCATCTTGGTTATTCAAAGGATACAACAGAACTATTGATTTGTGTTCATTCTTGTATTCCTGTGCATAATAATTGCTAAGGAAGGTAAAATTATTTATCAAGCAGCTGCAATGTATTTTACTGTGTCTGACACTCACCGTGCATTTAAATAAGAAAACAAGAAGTTATGGTATTTTGATTCCTTAATGTGATTATTCCATTTTGTACACATTTGTGATTAGTGTTCAGAGTCCTCACTTGAAAGCAACGTGCATAGTGAAACTTCAAACACTATTACGTATGTCTTCCCTAATTTAGCTCAACTGATTAATTGAGATTTTTTACACTATAGCTTAACTAATAAAAACAATTTGTCTCTAAAGCACAGGTTTAAGCAACTTGGAAAGCAAAAGAATCTGGCTGTGTGTTTAACTACTTATTTTAAACTCATAAGTTAAGAGATATCTTTTTGATAGTTAAAAAACTCTGTTCTTTTCTCTCATGGCCAGTGCAAGTGCATATTCCAACCAAAGTAAATGGACAATTTCCAAATTCTAATATTAAACAGTTCACAGGATGAGCCACTATTAAGTATTTAAAGTTCAGACTCAGTGATCTGGTACGTGCAGCAGGTACGTATTTTTGCAAATGAAAAGCAGAAATTCATACAGATTAACAATACCCTTCCCTTTTTGTCTTACAGCAAGGAACTGTCATGTTCCTGGACAACTTCAGGAGCACTTTAACCATGACATCGCAGTTGCAAGGACAGAGCCTACCTCTTGTCCTCAAACAGTTAGAGAAATCATTACACACAATGTTATTTGAACATAACAAAAACTCTTAAAGTTGCTCAATTTTATTTTCATGAACACTTGAAAATGGTAAATGTGTGGGGGTTTGCATTTGTATGAAGGGAATAAGAGATGATAGTTTAGAGTAAAGGAGATAAATAGACTGTGTAGTTACACCATTTCTAGTAAATTGAAGCAGCCAAGGCCATTCTTTGGAGCAGAGGGCAGCTGGCTGGAGATCACCATGTGCACTTGGACACTGACCCCATGCTAACTAGCAATAAAGATAGCCCCAATCCCTGCACCCAGCTGAGCCCAGTCCTGCTGGGAGAGGCCACTGCTCTGCCCCAAACCCTTCCCACAGTCTAACAGGATGAACAGTCACCTGGCAGCACAGGGTACTAGTAACCTATAGATTTCCAAATGCAATGTTTAACTTTTCATAAAATAGTTATGATGCTAACAAGCTTTTTAAGCAGACAGAGGAGATATTCAGCATAGGTAAGCAATGACTCAGGACATTTATGCTGATCAGTCTCTGCCAAGTCAAACAAATGAGAGTGTTTTCATTGCTTTTTCAGATCAATATGTATTTCATTTCTGGAAATTGCAGGCCTACATCTCAGCAGTTATTGGTGAGGCATGTGCAGTTCCAGAAAGGAAGACATAAGAATTTTAGGAATAAATCCTATATTTTTGAATTGCTGCTTCTTCTGTAGCAGTACTCTGGATCCCCAAGGGCACCACCAGATCTGACCATCATGGACAGCACTCCTGCCCCCAGGCCTCCCCTCATCCTGCCCATATCAAACATCCCCACAGCAGCCCCTCATGTCCAGCAGCCCCTGCCCCGGTGATGCCACAGCAGGGCCAGTCTCCAGTTCCCCACAGCCTGTCTCTGCCTGGTCATGGGTCCTGCTGGATCAAGCCCAGGCATGGGTCCTGCTTCTCCAGGCACACCCATGGGTCCATGTCCTGGCCTGTCCCTGTTCTTGCCTATGCCCATCCCCAGGGAGGCACCTGGGGCTGGTACTACCCAGGAGCCCTCAGCAGCCCTGCTTCTGGTTGGGATGGTGGGAATGTTGTTTTGTTGCCTTGTCAACTCTCTATGGGGAGCCCTGACCATCATGGACAGCACTCCTGCCCCTAGGTCTCCTCTCATCCTGACCACATCAAGGGATCTGCTGTGACATACTCCCAGAGTCTTTTCTCCAGGCTAAATAGCCCCAGATCTCTCAAACTGTCTTCATAGCAAAGGTGCTCTAGGCCTGTGATCAACATAGTGACCTGCTCTAGACTCAGTCCAACAGGTCCAGGTCTGTCCTGTGCTTGAGAGCTGGATGCAGCACTCCAGGTGGGGTCTCACAAGAGCAGAGGAGCAGAGTCACCTCCCTCAGCCTGCTGGTCGCACTTCTTGTGACGCAGTCCAGGACACAGCTGACTTTCTGGCCTGCAAGAGCACATTGCCAAGTCACGTTGAGCTTTTTTCCCCACAAACATCACCAAGTCCTTCTCGGCAAGGCTGCTCTCAATCCATTCTCCTTCCAGCCTCTACTTGTGCTTGGGATTGCCTCAAGCTGCCTGCAGGACCAGCATTATGATCACACCACAAAGCTTGTTGTGTCAGCAAAATTGTTGAGGGTGAATATGTACATTACATATAAATATATCTATATGTATACATTTGTACATATATGCACACACACTGTATTTATGTGCACAGTAAATGGTATCTCCCGCAGCATAATTAATGATGTCTAATTCTGGTGGACTTTTAAAGGAAAAGATCATTGTTAAACAAAAATTAAGTGAAAACTGGTAAGAATCCAATGCATTCAATATAAGCCTCAACTGTACAAGTAGGGATAGTATTGTGTTAGAATTTGTGCTTCAAGCTGAGGTTATAATGAGATATTTCTAAAGATAAAACACACATTACAATAGAGCTGTCTGGTCTGTTCTTCCCAGCTTACAGTCCTCTGAGGTTTTCAGTATCCTCAGCATGCATTGATCATTACAGCCAGTAAAAGCTGTGTTGGTATACTGCTTTGTAAGGAGTTCTCTGCAATCTGGATTTAGGTGATGGTGCTTGAATTTTTTGGCTGAGGTTTTCATCAAAACAGTTACTCATCATAACAGAAAACCAGGAAGAAAAATGTTTGTTACTAAATGCATGGAATCAATCATTGATGGGTAGCATGTTGCAGTACCATCTTCACACTTAACAATGAAAGTCAAGCCAAAACATATTTTTATAAATGTCTGGCAATATATAGCATTCAGACCTGTATGAGGCGCTTTTTACGTATACACAAGTGTAAGGGCAGTTGCAGTTCTGCATGTCAAATATATATAAATTATATATATATATATATGACATCTTTGCATGTGTTATCAGCAAAATCAAAACTGTCTTTTTAAGTCCTCAAGTATACATTTTCTGACTTGCCACACATACTTTGAAAACCTTAGTGTTTCCTATACTAAATATTAATAAAAATATTCACATTTACAATGCAGTTAAGAGTTCTGCTTCTCAGATACAGTTTTCAGTGGTTCAGCATCACCATACAGGCTTTTTGTATGATATCAGAAGTGTTTCCAAGACATGCTAATAAGTCTAAATTTTTAAAGTTCATATCCCTTATTTGTTCCTGTCTCAATACACACATACTTGAGACAAGAAACTAAATTACTCCAACTACTTGGCATTCCAAAATTCACATTTGAAATTACAATGTGACAGAGCATGCACTGTCTTGACACTGAAGGGGATTTGGTCTTTTCATCCCAGTCTTCCCTGATGCTTAAAATGAGTTCAAGCTGCTTTCCCCCAGGGCAGTTTTAACATGATCATCTTTAGACACTCTGTTCTTCCTGTCACACCCACAGCCCAGTCAGCCCTTTCATTCTAACAAAGCCCTGTGCATTCATTTGCATGTAGGAGAGTATTAAATTACTCTACAATTCAAATATCTCAGAATAGGAGATAAGAGACAGAAGTCATATTAAATATAGAAGGCAATTTTAACGCATATAGTATGTGTGTTCATCACTTTTTTGTTATTCCAATCAAAATGGAAAATTCCTGTTCTTTTGTTATCTTCTAATTTAATCAATCATGCCCCATTCTTTTATTTTTTAATTTAGGATTAAATTTAAATGTCTTCCTGAAGAAGTGGCTTTAATCAAACAGTGCAGCACAGCATAACACCATCTTCTTAATACAGTTTTAGATGAACCCTTTTTGTAAGGTTTCAGGTTTGCTTATCAGTTGATATCAACTGATCAGCTTTAGTTAGGAGGATTTGTTTTCTGCATTTTCTGCAGAAAACAAATTTCTGGTTTTCTGCATACATTACATGGATAAATAATACAACTTAGACACAAAAAGCATAATGTTGATCTCAGCCCACTAAAAATAAAATGAAATTCAGTAATTCACACCATTAACATAATTGGTGCATTCCCTGTCATTAGATATCCTAGTCCAAAACCATCTGATTTTCTGAAATTCATGCTGTAGACACCCTAAATAATTGGACTCTGTAAAAGAAAAGATGACTATAAATATTAAAATGCTTCACCTCAGAAATCAGAACATCTCTTTAAATTTTCAAACCATTCTTCAAAACATTCTATAAAAACTGGTCCATAAAAACTGTTTGTTATATGTTTGCAACTCTTTTGGAAAAGGAAATGATTGATATTTGTAGTAACCATTTTGTATAGTTTGTTCTTACGATAAAGAGGGATGATAAATAGTGGAAATAACTTGGATCTCTGTAGTGGATCCATTTCAAAATACAAATCAGTGAAATCCTGAAGTACTAATTTACCCAGTTACTCCATAGGTAGTCTTCAGTTTGCAAAAGTTCAGCATGAAGTCGACCTCTATATCTTGCAAGTAAAAATTAGAAGTAGAACAAGATAAAATGCAGAAATTTTTTCATGTCACAACATATTTGGAACAACTGCAATAAATGTAAACTGTTTGAATATTTGTAAGCTTGCATATGTTGCCCTCAATGGGGTTGGATCTACAGCAGTAAAGCAGAGGCCACTGTCCATTCCCCACTGACGCAGATGTTTCATTTCCTGTCAAGCCTGCTACTGCTAATCACTCCTGTATTTGCCCTTATTGTTGGTACCTCAATGAAACAGTATAGAGAAAATTAATGATGCTACAAAAAAATTTAAGAAACACCTCTAGGTCCTTTCAGGAGCAAATGAGCTTTATCCATAGATATTTTACAACTTTTTGAATTAATAAATGGCTTTATTCAATCTCAGCAGCCCATGATAATACAGGTAAGTAAGAACTAGTAAACATGACAGATTTTGTTTGTGCAACTGTACTAGGACCCTCTCCTTCATATGCAACATCAGTTCAGATTTGACACTTGCCACTGACCTTGATCATTATGACTGAAGGTATAGGATTAGTTGTGCTAACAAGTAGAGGGGAAAGATTGGCCTCTGATGTAAGTCAGCCACCAGGAAAGGGTTTTGGAAAAGAAAACTTCTCTTTTGTAAATCATGGCACAAACAGATACTGTATTTTCTTCAAGAAACAATGCAAAATCATAAGCACAATTTCTATTTCATGTTCAGAAAATTAGTGGAATATAAAATGCTTTATGAAATGCCATGAAAGTCCCATGTTCATTCACGTCAGTTGTCCAATGGAGTGAGCTGTAATGCTTTCCTGTCTATTACATTTTTTTTTGTCTAAGTCTGGCTCATGTCCCTACTAATCTTCAGGACTGAAAAGACTTCGAGAAGGACATTCTAGATATTCCTCCCAAAACTCTGTAATCACCCACGTCTCTTTATCTGATAACCACCTGTCCTGATTCCAGGAGGGAGCAGAGCTTGGCTTCATTTCGGCATGGCTGGGTTGCTATTCTATACCACTGACATCATTGCTGGGGATGTGGTTTCAGGGGGAAGGAAAAGGGACCTACTCCCAAAAGTGCAGCATTTTGTCTCAGTCTCTCCATCGGGGAGGTTACGGGATCAGTCTTGTGGACTCCATCCTCTGTTGCTGCTTATTCTCTTCCCACTCCTGCAAGACGTGGCTTGGAGAATGTTGTTCCAACAAAGTGGCAAACATAGCTTCAAGACATGGTACTGAGAAGTGGTGCTGGTATGGGAAGCAGCTGCAGAGAACAGAGCAGTGGAGGTGAGCCTGAGCCCATCCAAGTCTGACCCGACCCAAAAGGAGCTGAGCAGAGAAGGGTGGAGTGGGGCAGTGTAGGGGTCAGGAAAAAAACATGCCTTGAAGTGCGGATGATCCAGTTTTTAATGACAATGCTCATATTAGGACCAATGGTCATTCAAGTAAATATGCCAGAAAAAAAAAAAAAAAGAAAGAAAAAAACTATCTCTTATAATTTTAAAAACTTGCATTGATGACAATTTTTTTTTCTTTTTTTTTCTTTTTTTTTCTTTTTTTTTTTTTTTTTTTTTCTTTTTTTTTTCTTTTTTTTTTCTTTTTTTTTTTGTGAGCTTCATCAGAGAGCTTTTGGAAACATAAAAGGACTCAATTAACAATTTACATTTGTCTGTTATTGTTTTTCGTTATCTCAGGCTTGGGGACAGGAGAACTGGATGGAGGAAACATCTGCAATCTTGTCTTTGTCTGAGGAAACCAGGTGGAGAACATGTGGAACCATGTGGGAATGGCTGCCATCTTGTATGTGGCCCAGGGGCCATGTAGATCTAAGTTGAGCTGGTGAGCACCTTACCTTGTGTGTGTAAAACACCTTCTCCTTTTTATATAGTTTTGTTATTAATACTGCTGCTGCTGCTGTACATTTCTTGTTCTGTTGCTGTTTGCTTTCAGTAAGTTATTAACTCATAATTTCTGCCTTTGTCCCTCTCTTGCTGGAAGGGGCATGGAGAAAGGGAGTGACTTTTTTGGAGTTTAATTTCTAGATAGTGTTAAACCACCACACTATCTTTGCCCTGGAAAGCAAAGGGTTGAGGTTACACCCCCAGCACTTCTCAGTGCAGTGGATGTTATTGTGGCTGCAGGAGGAGCAGGGTTCAATGCTTAGATTGTGGCTTTGGTGTGCTGCCAGTCAAAAAGCAATAATGGAAGCCTCAACAGGAAAACAGCAATTCTCCATAGTTTATTGCCCAGTCAAATCTGAAGACAATTTCCTGGCACCAACCATTGGTATTTTCCTGGTACCAGAACTTTTCCCCTGTCAGACTTTTTACAAATAATATAGATAAACAACCTACCCCCAAAAAAGGGTCCAATAACATTTCATAATGGGAAGTATTTCTAACTTATCCAAAATGGAAGATCACTATGCGTGTGCTAAAATGAGATCTCAGTATTCATTCTGTAATACTAGGCTGTCTTGGAACTTGAAGACTAAACAACTTTAATTTCTTTCTATTCCCTTTAAGATAGCACTCTTATTTGCACCAAGATTTTGTGATATTACATATGCAAGGTATTGTAAAATCACATGTAAGAACAATGAGAACTCTTTCTGTTATTTCACAAAACATTTGAAAATAAGTTACCTTAAATATATAGAAATGCACTATCATTTTATAAAAAAATTTTGGGTGCATTATCTACTACGTCTACTAGATTTTTAAAATGCCTATATACATTTTATTTTGTTATTTGTTTTAGCTGTTAGCTCACTACCTGGTAGCTGTAAATGATAAATGCTACCTGTAAATTTTGATAATATCTGGAAAGACAAAAGTTGCACATCCTAAATCCTCCAGTTAATAAAGAGACATGGCACAGAACCACCAGTCAAGCATCTGACCGTGCATTTTTCTTCTGCACATAGATTATTCAGATTGGAAAACAGGGGACTTGGCATTCCAGAAGGAAAAGCGGTTGTTGAAAACTAAGGATTCCCAAAAATAAGGGATGCAGGGAAAAAAAGAAAGTGAAAAAGTGCAAGCAGCAGCCCAACACAAACTAGGAAAACTTTCTGCCTAACCATCCCAGGCCAGCAATGATCTGCTGGCTGGGATGGAAAGTGGACACCCAGTGAGCAAAGAAAATTAGGGAGTAGATGCTTGAGATGACCAAGTAGGGTAAATGCTCTAATTTTTTTTCGTCTCAAGTGAACCATAGTACTCAGAACCAATCTGAACTCTTGTTTACTCTATTTGCATAACAATGTTTTTAAGGATTAGTCCAGCTTCAGAATATAACTGTGGAACAGTATTACAAAGGCCGAGAAACAGAAAGTAAACTAAAAATTTTTTTAGGTGCCTACTTTTACAATAAAAGGTTTGATATGGGCTTTGAGATCACTGAAGCACATTATTTTGCTTGGCAGAACTCCAGGCATAAAAGACTTAAAGTGGATACAGGATCAATATCACTGGAATGTCTTAAGTGATCTCTCTCTCAAACTCTAAAGGAATAGTAAAAGAGAATGATAAAAGAGCTGTGAATTTTATGAGCAGGACCACAGAATAATCCTCTCCCAAGCTGCCAGATCTACTAGCATTCAGAGTTTTTTTTTTAGTTTCATAGGTTGAATCATCTGGTTTTGAGATTTGTGGAGAAGGTGTGCAAAGTTTCCAGATTAAGATATATTCAGGACAGATACGTTTTTAAAATGGCTTTAGGTTGATTCACCAATGGTCAACCTTAGTTCTTTCTAAAGTTACCTGAATTGTAGCTTGCAGTGGCTTGAAAAGTTCTTCCTATGAATAGGAATCGCAGATGATCTGACACAGTTTTACTGAGGTTAGACAGGGAGGCTGGAATCCATCTAGCTTACGGCAGTATATGAAAATTTGTCACCTAAAACTGTTTCAACAAACTGAAGCTCACTTTGCAGTCAATACAGATAAATAGATAAATGAGATGAAGCCTCTTCTAGAGGTGCTTAACTCTCCACTAAGGAATGTAGCATTTATTAGCCTTAAGTCAGGTTGCTGGCTTTGAGAGATATAGTTTATGCCTAAATGAATACTGGAATGTTAAAACACAATCTACTTTTACAAAAGCTATTTTCTGTATTTTCTAATTTGTATTTTGACAGCAGTCTTTAGGTTTCATCAGTATATCTAGATTTTTTTGTGCAATCCCTGATTAAGGACTTCATTAATGGAACCAAGCCAATATGATGATTGGAAAGCTAAACAATTGTAACGTCTGTAGGTTATACTTTAAATCTTTCCCTTCTGAGGTGCATTTATAGGCCTGAAATAAACAGAAGTGCTTATTTCACAGATATTTTCCTGGTGTTTGGCTCCTGAAATTGATCACAGACATCAAACCTTTTTAAAAGACAATTGGAAGATGTGAAAGTGATGCCCTTTTTTCAGTAGTGGAGTGGCTAACACACTAAACCAGTCCGTCTTTATCTGAAGAACATACATCTTGACCTTAGATAGTCATTGGACTGTAAACTCTTATAAAGAAGGGCTTTATTAAAAATTCCTGAAGAATCCAGTATTGTCAGTATTTCTTGGGCCAAAGGAAAATTAGGCTCTTCTCTGGCAGTTTAGGGCATTCACTTGAAAGAGGAGACCTGAGTTGTAATCCCTCCTTTACTGATAGTCTCTGTATCAGGGGTTAAGCACTTGCCCATGTGAGAGGTGGAAGTGCGTTGTCTTCTCTAGAAACTGCCTTAATCATGACCCCCTAATCATGAGGCTACAAGCTTCATGCCTCGTCTTTTGTCTGGCAGACATGTAAGAGCTGCAAAGAGTGAAAGAGATTCAGCAGAAGGGATTCTAAGGAAACCTCATTGTAGGAGACAATGAAGAGACCACTATAGTAAGAGTTTGCAAGTCTAGACTAATGTTTGGTTGACGCTCAAAAAAATCCGTAAATACATGGAAAAGGTGGTGGACCCTACATTCCACATCATAGAGGCTACACAGCTGAAACTCCTGCCACCACCATACACATTCCATAGAAATGAATGCTGTTCAAGGAAAAGGTTTGAAGGGCTTTAGAGAGTCTTCCCCGTGGCATAGGAACAAGTTGCTGAAGACTGTAAGGAGACAAAGGATGAGACACAGCCTTGTCAGTGTCTCAGTCAGACCACGTGGATGCCATTCTCAGCTGCCCTATCCTTCATGCATTCCAGAGCAAGCCTGCACACCTCCTGACTGGCTCCTGCCTCTAAGCAGCAATGGGACTGTGCAGTTCAGGCACTTCCCTGAAATTGTGACAGTATCAAAAGACACTGGAAGCCAACGGATTACTTTCTGAAACTGACTTGAACTGGCTGCTAATTAGTGTTTTGTCTGATAGCCCTTTCATAGCTGGATGCAGCTGGATGGAAATAAACCACAAAGGGAGCACATTTTTGTTTATCATTAATTTTTACTTTGTTTTGTACAGAATTGTGAGACCCTGCAGTAATCTTCTTAATTTGTCACACATTGTAATCTCATTTAGTAAGTTTATTCATTCCAGGAGTCTTTTTTTGTTGCTTCTTACAAGTCTTCAGTATTCATTCTGTAATACTAGGCTGTCTTGGAACTGGAAGACTAAACAATTTTAATTTCTTTCTATTCCCTTTAAGATAGCACTCTTATTTGCACCATGATTTTGTAATGAATTGGATCATGTGATATTGCTCAAACTAATATGCTGATCTTCTACTTAATTATAATACTAGATATCACTGAAGTTTATTATTAAATTTTCCAATGCCCTGAGGGCATTTTCCATGTGGTAGAAAGGCAGGGCTCTGGGGGAACTTGTTTAGATTCTCAAAATCAGGCCAGCCCTCCTGTCACATTTATGTAAAAAAATAATTACTTCAGTTTACAAAATAAACAATCAGAAATGCAAACTTCTCTCACTCTTCCTTTAATACCTACATTTGTATTAGATCAAAACCAAGGTATTCACCTACTGAATGATAGTTTCCAGGCCAGGGACACCAAGGTGTATGGGTCAGATAGAAGTGTAGATATGAAACACCCTAAAAGTTTTAAACCCCATAAAACTCTTTATTTTAGATAAAAATATCAGTTGTTTTAAAGATTCATCCTCTTTAGCCAGCAGTAGGGTTACTTTTTTGTGAGACAGCCAGTACATCCTTTACTTCTCTCCTAATCCTCATAGGCTTAAAGTTAATTTTGTTCTTAATAGATGTTTGAGACATCTTGATCAGCAATTTAAAGAATCAATGTTTTGGCAATATCCCTTGCAGTTTAGCTACTGTCTTGGTTTTGAATTCAGGCACTTAAAAAGTCTCACAACATAAAGATTAAATAAACCAATTGTTTTTACCTGTAAGTTCATCTCCTTAATCATGTTTTAGTGAGTGAAGTGTGGTTGCCTCCTAGGCTTTCATTCACCTCCACCAACGTAATGTTCTTCAGAAAAAGCTTGCTTTTGCCTTGACAAGGATCTTAGGATGTGTTAATGCTAGCTCTCTGACAGGAGCTAACAAAAAGACTTCCGAGTGAAGCAGTTCCACTCCGCAGGGTAGGCTCTTATCATCTTGAATGTGTGATCAGCCGTGACTCCAGAATTTCAATGAGGAAATAGACTGCCACAGAGCTGTGAGAGGGGCTAACCCCGGCCATGGGGGTTGAAAATCTTCAGTTCAAAGGACCTGTGCTTGTGCAGAAATGAGTCATTCTTCTCAACTGAGCTGCAGCATCAGCCATACTGTCAGCTGTCAGTAGCTGTGGTGGCAGATTTGCAATGCGACTCTCATGTTTTCTACATAGATACCTACATTAGGAGTATTCTTGGACTACAGTTCACTTTCAGAAATTGGGGCCTCTAAAATCATGCTGAGGTCACTGATAGCTCATACATACTTAGTTTCTCCCTCTTGAATAGAAGAATGTCTGCCAAGTATTAGGGATAGGTCTCACTGCTATCACAAGCATTGGCAGATGGAAAGGTCTTACAGAACTATTTGAATACAAATGCAGTAAATAGCATATGAATAATTTTGGCCTGCAGCAGTCAGTGGAAGAATAAAGAAGAAATAAATTTAGAAGAACAGACTCAGGGAAGTCATTGCTAGGCTTCAAAGCCACTGTCAGTGATGGCTGTAAGCATATAAGGAACAATTGAGGGACCCTGTACATGCTTATGTCTTGGTAACATATACACTGTTCCCAGGAGACCCCCTGAAAAAAATTAAGGTAACAGAAACCAAGGCACAGCTTAACTGGGAAACAATCCAGAGGGGTTTTTTTGGTTTTGTTTTTTTTTTTTTTTAAAAAACACAGACCAGACCTGAATGCCCATAGAATACCTGTTAAAATGGGACTTCTTTAGTTTCTGAGGAGTGTAATTTTATGGCGCACAGACCACTGGTCTTTTTCTGGTTTTACCTACAAACCTGTGTTTATCTGTTTTGACTCATGAGGTACCAGATAATTCCTTTTTACTTTTTAATTGGATTGTTTTTATCTGATGCTGCAATGAATTATTTTGGCATAAATACAGTTATTGAATTCCTTTTTAGCTGGGCATTGACTTCATATAGTAATTCACTAAACTAATAGTATCTAAGGAAGTAAAAAGAATAGCATAGTCAGACTAGCTGCTTCTTAAATTAAAACAATTTCTTCTTAAGCTTAAAATAAAGCATAGACTACAGGGAAAAAACTGTCAAGCAGTCAAAGGAGAGCCACAAAAACAAGAAGACAACTATTGTTTTCTGAGCCATTATTTATTTTCCCTTTTCCCAGTATGTATACAGAAATTTTGAGTAAAGTTTATTTTCTACTCTTCCCACCCTGGAATTATTTTTCCTTCTACCAAACATGGATTTCTAGTCCCTGAGCAGCCTTTACCAGTTAAAAGCACACAGTAGAGCACCAGTACTGATGAAGAATTCGTATGGAGCCACAGTGAGCAACTTACAGGAGCTCCAGCTCTTCTCCTCTCACCCCAGTCTGAAGCTCTCTTCCTTCATTTTTATAAAGGCTTTTTAAAAACAAACCAGATAACAGCACATGTCAAATCTATCATCTACCAAGTTACTGATGTAAAAAATAAAACTTTGCCCACCATCAAGTGATCAAACTTAATTCCTGCAAACACTGAAAAGATCCCATAGGAGTGTTGAAAAATTGCAAAGAACTTTGGCGACTAGATGAAGTCAGTGTTGGGTAATTGATAGTTCCAATTGCTACTTATCCTTCCCCTTTGTGTCAAACCAGAATAAATTTCTTGTGAAAGGTCAGAAGGCAACCAGATAAAATCAATTCAAAGGAACAGGGAACTTGGTGAGGTTAGAGGATTTGAAAAAAATCCACTATTTCCAAGTGAGAAATTTCTTCTAAGGTGCCTGAGAAAGCTAACAACAGTTTGAAGATTGCAGCACAGTCTCTTGGGTAGGGAGGAAGTGGTGTCTCTTTTTAAGCATAAGTTGGGGGGGGGGGGGGGGCGGGAAATCCCCAACATGTAGACAATTGGAAACTTCTTCCTTAAATAAATAAAATCTGATTTATAAAATTATAACGTGGCTTCTAACCAGAACATAGCCTACAGTCCTAAATAAGAAATACAGATAACTTTTCCTGTTTCTATCTAGGGACTTTATCTCTAATCAGTCACAGCCATCAGATTCATATGTCCAAAGCCATATTCGTCTCAGGAGAACGAAAGGTGAGCTAGTCAATGCAGAAATTCTATAGTTGGTATCTGGTCTTGAAGTTGCCTACTTCCAACCCTGAGAAGTACTCCTTATAATAAATAAACTGTATTTAAACCAGAACAACCTCTCTGCTTAAACTAGGAAACTTGTAAAGCAGAAACAAGGGCAGCTGGCAAAATTTACAGATTTTTTTCCAATGTCCTATTTTATTCTAATATGCACAGTTTTTCTGCTAAATTAGGAGCTGCTTTTAGCCATCAGAGGCTAGCTTTTTTATGGTAACATATCCAAATCTGTGTCCAGGGGAAACACATAACCTCAGTATAGAAGAATATGGATTATTTTTTCCATCCACTGTTTAGTGACTTGAGAAAACCATATTATCAACTAAGAGAGATTAAGTTCTCTGTGTCTTACACTCTGTCTCTCTTTCTTGAGGAGAAAGAGCCAGTACATTATTTAGCACAGCTTTAAGCTTATTCTTTTCCTAATTTGTTAAGAAACCTCATTTGGTCCCTTCCTTACACCTGTCTTCCAGTATTTTTCTTGCATTTAAATGTAGAAATTGCTGTTTATGGTAGGAAAAGGTATAAGCAGAAATGACCTTAAAAGAAGATGCAAAGTTATTTTGCAATTATACATTTAACAGTCAGCAGTCTCTTTCAGCTACACACATGACTCTTATAGGTTTCTCAGGGTATAGATTAATACAAGAGGATACAAAGGCAGTTTGGTTAGCAGAAGACAGGCAGCAGTGTTGAGACTAAATATAAGAAATCCAGTTATTTAATTTTTATATATATAAAAAGAAAAAAAAACAAGCAAAGTGTGACTTTTTAACTCTGCAAAGAGTTAGAAGACTTTTGACTCTAGCTGAATGCCACCTGCCCACCAAAGCCACTCTATCGCTCCTCTCCTCAGATGGGCAGGGGAGAGAAAATGTAACAAAAAGTTCGTAAGTTGGGAAAATGGCAGGGAGACATCACTCACCAGTTGTGTCACAGTCAAAGCAGAGCTGGCTCATGGAAATTAGTTAAATTTATTACCAAATGAAATCAGAACAGGATAATTGAGAAGTAAATTTTAAAAACATCTTCCTCCACCCCTCCCTCCTTCCTGGGCTTAACTTTATTCCTCATTCTCTATTTCCTGCCCCTGAGCAGTGCAGGGAGATAGGGAATGGGAGATTATGGTTAGTTCACCATATTGTTCCTGCCACTACTTCCTTCTTAAGGAAAGTTCTTCCCCTGCTCCATTATGATGTCCTTCCCACGGGAGAAAGTCCTCCACATGAGGACACAAGTCCTTCCCATGAGCTACAGTTTGTCACAAACTCCTCCAGTGCAGGTCCCCTTGAAGTCACAAATCCTGCCAGCAAACCTGCTCCAGTGTGGGCTCCTCTCTCCATGGGGCCACAGGTCCTGCCAGGAGCCTATTCCACAGAGAGCTTCCCACAAGGTCACAGCCTTCTTTCAGACATTCACTCACTCCAGTGAGAGTTCCTCCATGGGCTGCAGGTGGATCTCTGCACCCCCATGGTCCCCCATGGGCTGCAGGGGCATGGCTGCCTCCATGGCCCTCCATGGGCTGCTCCAGGGGCTGCAGGGGAATCTCAGCTCCAGTGCCTGGAGCACCTCCTACTCCTCCTTCCCTGACCTTCGTGTCTGCACAGCTGTTCTCACATTTTCTTATCCTGCTCTTCTCTGGCCACAATTACATCTGTGAAAATGATGTGGGCTTTTTCCCCCTTCTTAGCTATGCTGTCCCAGAGGTGCTACCACTGTCGCTGATGGGCTCAGCCTTGGCCAGCAGTGGGTCTGTCTTGGAAGCTGGCTGGCATTCGTTCTGTTCTGTATGCGAGAAGCTTCTGACAGCTTCTCAGAGAATCCACCCCTGTAGCCCCACTACTACCAAAACCTGACCACACAAACCAAATACAAAGACACATTGAATTATGTTTAAAAGTCACTAGATAAGATGACTAACAGCATGACCAGGTCATCTGATATAGAAATTGAAATTTATATAGTGGAAAAGGGAAAAATGAAATGGAAATTGTTCTGAATTACTTGGAACATAAATAAATGAAATTATCAATCTGACATAGTCTTATGCCTCAACATTTTTTTTTTTTAAAAAGATGTCAGTTCGAAAAAAAAAGTCTAAGTAAGTCTGCCTGAAGAAAAAAACCCAGTCTATTTCATTTTTTATGGCAGAGAAATGCTCAGCCTCCTTAATTTTTAAGACCAGCACAAAATTAGACCTTCATCCAGAGTCAGTGGAATGCAGAGCTGGTGGACAGCATGGCAGCAATTCCAGGAGATTGAAGTGCATCTGCTGCAGTGGCCTTGTGCCGAAGTCAAAGTCCATTGTCAATGACAATACTCATACCAAAACCAATGGTCATTCAGGTAAGGATGTCAGAAAAAAAAAAAGAGAAAAAACATCTCTTATAATTTTAAAAACTTGCATTGATGACAATTTATTTTTCTTTTTTTTAGTCAGCTTCATCAGAGAACTTTTGGAAATATTAAAGGACTCGATTAACATTGTAAATATTGCAGTCACTTTGTGCTTGCACAGTTCTTTCATGGTGTGGGCAGTCTGTTTGATGAAATGATTCCAAAGATCCTCAATAGATGTCCATTTCGAGTTTAAAATATTAATGTTTTGTTGCATTGTCATGAGCAAGTTATGTTTAAAACAATGTATCTGAGGATAAAAAAGAAAATTGAAAATACAGGAGCAAAGTTTTGCATAATTAATTTGAAAATTATTTTAAATTAATCTCTTAAAATTCATCAGGTTATGTATTTTTAAAATAAAAATAATGTAATTATATTTGAGGAACTCTTAGGTAGCTGATATTTATGTAGCTGGGGAGGTATTATTGTGTGAAGTTTCTCACAAGTTTTTATTTTAACAGCTTCTGGTTTCCCATCTGTGTATGGTGCACTAAATTTATAGAAATGCATGGTAACTACTACTTTTTGGTTTTTTTGGTAAATCTGTGAGTTTGATCACCCTTGAGATGTCAAGGTTTAGAATAATAGAACAAAATCCTATAAAATGAAGATCAGAAGGCTATATTGTCGTGCAGTCATTAAATAAAATTAGTATGATACTGACTGAACTGGGACAGTGCTTAAACATAGGTAACAGTAGTATAATCTGTCCTTAAGTTTCATCTGCTCTGAAAGAAATTATATAATCATGGAGTTAGATCCTAGAGCTTTGGAATTACTTATTTGGAAAATTAAATAATTGCAAGATGAGACTGAACTTAACACTCTATTCAGGAAAAGTATGAATCATCATCCATTTGCTCCATGGGTGAACTGAGCTCTGCAATAGTTGAGATTAATACAGCCCAACTCCTGAAATAAAGCAAATCCATTTGCTCTGGCACAAACAGCAAATAAACTCCATCACTATGAGCAGATTTGACAACATTTGCTGAGCTTCTAACATTTCCATTTTTACTACTTTATTTACTCTTACGGGAGCTGGTCAGGCATTTTCCCCCCCCCACAAACTTTCTAAGTGTTTGCTTGTTTTTTAAATTTCCTATCTTTTGATTTTCCTTACCTTCTGCATTTATTATGCACATCTCTAAGAGACCTATGAGGAGTACAACCAAATTTTGGCAAATTCTCCAAAAAAGAAACTGCTGGGAGCATTAAATGCCTTTGTTATCATTACAAAGCAAGGAGAAAGGGTAAGTTTTGAAACTCTTCATGATCTGAAGGTTTCAAAATTTGGGTTCATATTGGTTTTTCTAAATCTTATGGATGTGAATGCTCATTGTGGACTATGGATACTTTAGGAGTCAAAGTATTCTTATCTAAATGAAAAACTGTTAATTTGAAAGCCTTTTCATGGAGAACTTTGAGAAAAAACTACGAAAAAAGCTGTTACTGTTCTTTATTCTTCTGAACTCAAAATCTGTCTCCTATTATGCATTAAAATATCACATTCAGATATGCTCAGTTTTGTTCAAATAAATTGTGAAATAATTTATAACATTGTGCCATGATTTACAGCTAAAAAAATTCTAATGTGATTTTCAAATTACTTTTTGTCTTATAAACTTCTTTATCATTCAGCGATTTTTCAAGAAAATGTTTGTGCCATGATCCAGTAAGACTGAAACATATGTGAAGTATTGATTCTATGATTTCTTTAAAAACAGACAAATCTCTATGAGTGGAGTGAATATTACTTCGCTTCATTTGCTGAACTAGAGTATACGTTTCTGACAAAAAATATTTTTCATGGGTTTTTTTTTTGTTTGTTTTGATCCATACTGGTGATAACACCTGCATTTAGCCCTAAATTAGGTACAGAGGGATTATTAAAGTTCCTACTGAAATGTTCTGCCTAAAATAGTTATGTATAAAGAAAGTGGAGATATTTAGGTTCTTTTAATATTCCAAAGTTTCTCTCTTCAAAGGTCCTGGAGGGTAATAACTTCTAATCCCATATTTAGCTTGAAGCATTTTTCTTAAACTATAAGGTTGTTAGTGTTATACAATTGATTATACACTTAATTATACAATTATATAACTTTATGCTTTAAAAGTATATGAATTGATAAAGATACTGTATGGGGTCACACCTTTCCCCATATCACATTTCATTTTGAAGAAAATTGTCATAATGCTTGGCTGAGGTTTGGAGTGTTAGTTGAGCTCTTTCTGACCTTTTAATACGCTCAACTATCTTGTAACCTGTTTAGTGGAGAATTTTCTTCTTTGTTCTGTTTGTTGATGATTTGGATGTCCTCTAGTTTTATATATTTCATTTTAAGATTGCCAGATGAATACCATCTGTGAGTGATTTGTCTGGAATTTTTCATTTATACTTCTACACTTCTGATAAGTAAGTGGGAACAGGCTGAATTCTCTAGAGTTATACATTGTAAATGTATAAATAGGCTTATATTAAATCATTTGCCAAATTTGCCTCATTTCAGGTTTTGCAAAATTGTAACAGACTAATGGATTAATAACACATAATTTTATCTCTTTGTCTGGATTTGGGCTTTGTGGTACTTGATCAATAAAATAATTGAGATCAGAGAGTTGTCTCCATTGTATCCTTCTTAAGGAAGCAAAGTTAACTAAATCAAGCTGCTAATTAATCAATTACAGATAAATATTCTCTGAACAGTACTTAAATGAAAACTGGATAAAAATCTATGAATGCACTGAGAAAAACACCCAGCAAACCCTGCAAAAAAACCACCAACCCCCAAACCAGCCAACAAACCAATCAACCAACCAACCAACCAACCAACCAACTAACCAACCAACCAAAAAACCCCACCAAATCCCCAAAACAAAGCAAAACAAATCCACAGAAAAGCAGAACTATATTGTATTACCAACTTTCTTTATCAATAACTACAAGCTTCCCTTTCTTTGTTTCTAATTCTCATTAAAGTTCACTTGCTAAATGAAATGGTAAAAGTAGCTTGTTATATTCATTATACATTTTCCTGTGTATAATATAACCCCCTTATTTCTAGCTTATATCCTTTGCATCCTCTAAACAATTTAATTCTCTTTTGGGTATTTTCTTCGTGCATTTTTACATTTACTTTCATCTTAGATAAAATATATATCTATGCATCTCTCATCTTTTTTTTTTCTCAGATAAATTCTGTCATTTTATTTTGAGCACGTTCTCTCTTTCTGCCTTTATATGCCTGAAGTAGAATACATTTTGTCATGCAAATCACGTGCACTTCTTGGAAGACTTATTTTTCTGTTCCTTCATCTGTTATATAATGAGAAACTCCTCAGGACTCTATTGTCATACACTACTGAAATCTGTTTGAATTCATTTGTATTAATATTGTTATGTACAAGATAGATGTTTACATCTAATCTGGTTACTGACTTTATATCCAGTGGAGAGAAATCAGATTTTGCATAGGATGACTCATCTCAACCAAAGATAGGTACTTGCAGGTCAGATTAATAAAGTGCCGCAAGAGCCTGTTTCAACCTCCCGACTGTAAAGTGTGTCTGTGGTGACTGGACTAGACTCAGACATGTGATTTTTACATGCCTAAAGCTCCATGAGACTACCAACTTATCTAATTTGCTGTGCTGAATAATTTGCGCATAACTATGAACTGAAGGATTAGCTCAAAGGAGAGTCCTAGGAGTCTGGAAACTGTAACTCGATTATTCTAAACCACACATTACCTTCTTTGTACCTCAGTTTGTCCATTAGTTCTTCTTCTTGTTCTCCTTCACAGGAGAAATTAGTATTAAAGGGAGCTTTTCATATGGGAAAGGACAGTGGAAACAATGTGAAAAGAAAATCAGAAAGCCATGTAAACAGAGGTTTTATATAAAAAGAAACAGCTCTAAATCTTTGAGATGATGCTGAAAGAGAAATTCAGGCTTACTGATTGCAGTCAGGTTAGCGACAACAGGTGAATGGAGACTGTGCTATGATCAAGGAGAAGATTTTTGTGGAAGTGTTTGAGCTACCCTCAATGGATAAGCTATAATATAAAGGTCAGAATGAACAGCAGGGATAGAACTTCGAACATAAGCAAGCAAAATATAAGGTCTGGTGGTTACCTTCATGTAGAGAGGAGAAAATTATAGTTATGTTATAGAGTCACAATTTCTCTGTCAGCTTTTTTAGCATAACAAGAAAGAAAGAAGATAACAGACATTCTAGACTGCATTTTATTCTTTGCTGTTTGTTTCTATTTAGGCATTTTTCTGTGTCCAGCTGCTATTTTATACTTTATTATATTGCTTATAATTATCCCAAATTGATGATAAAGGAGGCCTTTCAGTGTAGTTATGCTACCTTCCACAGCACTTACCCTGAGTTATATTTTCTGTTATTTCTTCTTTACAACATCTCAAGAATGCTAATACGAACTAGAGCTGTAACATATATAATTTTATTTGATGTGTTTTGATGAACTAAGAACTTGTAATGTGGGTGCCATAAACCCAGTTATAGCATAAGACAGAACTTGTTTTACACCTGGAACTCACACTGACCTCTCCTGGGGTCATAGGCTCACCGAGTTTATTAAAATATTTATGTCATGAAAGGAAATAAGTAAATACTGATACATTTTTTTAACTGAAGCTGATTTATTTGATTTATATAGATTAATAACTAATCTATAAAAATTGTCTCCATTTAAGAAAATGAGTGTTTATTCAGTTGTGTGAGTGAAGAGACCAAAATCCTGCTGAAAGCAGGGACTTACTACAGAGATTCACCATCTGTTTGTTGGACCATATATGGGTGAGTCTTTTGCTGTGCCTGAGGTAGTCTGAAGCTGATCTAAAGTGACTTGTGCACTTGCTGATGGGCACTTCCCTTCTGGATTACACAGCAAGCTGTTGGCAGTGCAGGAGTCTTCAGGGTTGGCCTCTAAAAGGAGAGGGTGTAGCCACTTCCATCTGGACCCACCGCTGGCCAAAGCCCAGTCCATCATCTGAGTGTTGTTACATGGAAACAGCCTTTGTGCTGACAGCCTGTGCATGTTCAGGTGCCCATAATCTAACCACAAAGCCACAAGGTACAAGGACTGGTATCCACAGGTCAGCATGCCGAGATCAGATGGAACCTGGGTACCAACTGTATTCAAAGAAAGAATTAAATAAACTACAGTAAAGGAGGTGGGGCCATTCCCTCTTTTTTGCACATGTACTACTGCTTCTTTATCATTTATATTGTCAATCATAATTCTACTTTCCCAGAAGGAGTTGGTTACCTAGATTTTAGAACAAAGTCCCTATTTTTTTAATGCTCATCTGCAGTTAGTTGAGAAACCAGATAACCTTTACCCATACCTAAAGTAAATGAACCAGTAAAGAAATTTGAAAGCAAATTTCTGAAATTGAAAACTCTTAACTATTCTGATTTTTTGATGTATGAGGTCCTACGTATACTCACACACACCTTGTTAATGACTCATTTAAATTATTGTATCAGCTTTATGGTGATGTGTCAAAAAGGCAATTCATCGTTATTGTGCTCGCACTGACCATTCATTCTACTGCATATTCTCAAAAGATCTGATAATTTTTGAATAAGCATTTGCAACGTTTGGAGGTTTTCCTTCAATTGTTTGCATCCACTGCCTTTTGACTTCAGTTCTACATGACAATACAATGTATTTGGATGGCACTGGCAAAAATTCATAGTGATTGTTACCTGTTCCATCTTTAAATAAACTGCAATCTGGTATGCTGTGATCCACTTCATTTTCAGACTTAGCAATAAAATATAGTACAGATAAACTTCAATTTGGCTTGACACTTCAAACTAAAGAGTTGTAAAATGTGTCTTTGGTTTTTAGTAGCTGTGAAAAAAATTGATCTCCAACTAGCAATGAAGTAATATTTGATGTCATTAGAGGTCTATATTTCCTGTCTGACAGATTTTAATGCCTTTTTTTTATTAATGAGGTATTAAGTAAAATTCAGAAAGGTATCTCACAATGGCTTTGCAACCAAAGTATCACTGAAAGTCAATTTAACTTTTTAAGTTTTGGGAAATGAACTTACGGGGAACTTGTTTCTGTCTGGTTTGCCCTAAAAAGATGCACAGTGAAATCTGCTGTCTACTCCTTTGACCAGAAAAAGAGAGTTTAATGAATTTAGCATTTCCCACTGTTTAATTAACTTAAAGGTGTTTAAATCAAAGCTTCATGTGATCCAAGTAGGTTAAGTACAATTAAACAGACTAAAGAAACATTATTCTTATAACACCCCAGATGGAAAACCCCCAAAATTCATTTTCCATATACATGACCATATGGTGTGTTTTGAAAGCTACCAGACCAGGATTACTTCTGAGGGGATGGCTTACATTCATCTTGAAGTTGCTTTAAGAGAACACACCTATCATTGGTCTTCTTTCTTTCTGAACTGAGGAGCACCAGCCTGAATTATTCTGAAAAACAGAGGTGCAGGAATACCATCTGATGACACAGGTGATCTCTCGAGCAAGAGAGTCCTGAGCTGTGTTGCAAACACCGCCATTTCTTCCTACGCTGTTAAACAGGAAAGGAGAACTATTCATGCGGTAAATTGAATCAGGGTAAATTATTAATAAACTGTCTTAGTTCTGCGCTTTTCTTTGTTTTATTTGTTTGTTTTTTAAAGAAGGACTTATGTCTTCCCTTTATCCCCACACACAATTTGTAGTAAAAGCTGATTGACTATTAAACCTTTCAATTCTGCTATCAGTCTTTGTTTTTTCAGTGTTTTGTAAGTTTGCTGAAATCAACTATTTTCCTGCTCCTGTTCTTTCTCAGCAGGGAGATTGCTTCTCAGGTATCTTATCCTTCACTTCTGGAATTACTATAGAATAATAAGGCATCGGTTGCTGACATTCTCTACATATTTTTGTAAACGTATGCAGTCCCTCAATTATCTGCATGTCGAGTGGAAATTGCGTAAATGTTGCCGGCATGGACCTTAGGATTTTGAAAACATCTCAGACCAAATTCTTATGTAACGTCTGTACAACACATTCAAAAGCTTGTGGATGCCATCATAAAGACTTTGCCTTGATTTTTATCTTTCTTCATTCTTTCTTCCTCTGCCAATTCCCCCCAACCAAAACAAAACCACAAACAAACAAAAAAATCTAAACACCACAAAAAAAAAAAAAATCTTGAAATGGACGGTATTAGGCCACTTACAAATATATTACAACTGTCTATTTCATTAGAATAAACACGAAGTTAGTAGTATTAGTGGTACATGCTAAGAAAGAATGTGACATAGATGTTGAGCACAAAATGCTGTACAATGCCATAGACTGCTTGCTTTTGAGGTCCCACAAATGGACTTTTAACGAGTTAAGATGAGTTTGGCATCTTTTGTTTACTTTGAAAATCAAAACACATTACTGTATGATCTGTTGGGGGAAAATCCGGAATAGATATAACCTAAAGTAAATGTACACTTAAAGCTAAATTCTAATTAAAATCAATTTTATTTACCCCAGCTGTAGACACTTTAATTGCATAATAGCTCTAGTTCTGTCAGGCGGGGTCGTGGGAGGTGCAGCACGGCATTCCTGGGCAGAGATCGCCCCTTGCTCACAGCACCTCCAGGCCCGTGCTGCGCCCTCTCCAGCTGCGCGCAGCAGGCACGGGCAGACATTTTCGGCGCGGTCTGTGAGCAGGGGTGCTCGGTCGCTGATAATCTGATCACATCCTCAGGGGAGAAGCCGTCTGGCAGCTCCAGCACGGCCACGCCGGCGATGCGACACCGCTTTAGCGAGGCGTCTCCCCGAGCGCCGGAGGGCCGAGGAGCCCGGGGAGGGCGGTGGAGCTCGGAGGAGCAGGGCGCCGGGGAGGGAAGGAAGAGAGCAGCGCCGGGAGAGCCGGGCAGCGCCGCCGCCTCCCGGTGTCAGCACCGCGGACAGCGCCCGGCGGGCGGCGCGGGCAGGCGGGGCGGGCAGGCGGGCGGGGCACCGCACGGGCGGCGCGGAGGTTCGGCGGGCACAGAGCCGCCCGTAGGGACACGGCCGCGGCCACTCGTGCCGGGGCGAGGCCGCAACACACCGACTGCCGGGAGATCAGCGGCGTGCGCGGGCAGGGCAGCGACACCGGCGGCACGGGCGCGCCGAGACACGCGTGGGCAAATGGGCACAGGGGCACAGACACAAGCCCCAAGCTCCAGACTCACAGAAAGCACCGCAGCGCAGCCGCTCCCGCGCAGCCCGCTTACACACACACACACACACACAAACACACACACACACACACAGACACACACACACGCGTCCACGCACAGGCACCACGGAGGGCACACACACGCACTGCCGCTGACACACAGCCAGACACACAGCAGCACACAGACAGTCACAGGCACACACAGACAGACACACAGACTGTCCTGGTTCCTGCCTGGACTGAGTTAATTTTTACCGTAGCCAGGAGGGGGCATGGCCAGGACCCCCACGTTGTTGTGCTGTCACCTCAGGTCATTGCCGGCCCTGGGGTAATGGGGAAAGGAGTCCCTTCCTGAGAGAAGGGAAAGCGGTTCCTACTGGTCCAGTAAGTGCGGGGTGGGAGCTGTGAGGTGACCCCGATTCTGAGCGTTTCGCATGAGAGTCACTTGTCCCCCTCGAATACTTTTCTTATTAATAGCGTTGTTGTTACTGTTCATTTTCTTATCTCGTTGCTGCTTCCAGTAAATTGTTCTTATGCACACCCGCGATCTTCACCCTCGATTCCTCCAATTCTCCTCTCTAGCGTGTCGCGGGGAAGGGGAAAAAGGGTAGGGGGATCGAGTGGTAGCGTGGTTTAAGTGGGAGCAGTAAATTAGGGAATAGCAGCCCTAAACCACGAAACAGACACAGAGACACAGACACAGGCACAGACACAGACACAGACACAGACAGACACAGACACAGACAGACACACAGACACAGACACAGACACAGACACACAGACAGACACAGACGCGCGCGCGTGCGCGCGCGCGCACACACCTTCGCTCGCGCGCCCCCGCCCCGGCCTCACCGCCCGCGGGCCCCCGCCTGGTGACAGCCAATGGCTCGGCGAGTCTCCCCCCGGCGGGGCGTAGCGACCAATGGGAGTGGCGGGGGCGGGGTCCGGCTGGCCCCGCCTCCCTACTTAAGGGCGCCGGTGGCCGGGGGCCGCTCAGTGCTGGCAGGAGGAGGCGGGGGGGGCGAAGGCGCGCGAGCAGCGGCGCGCGGCGACCCGCGCACGTGCCCGCCCCCGCGCGGCGCGAGGGGAAGGCGGAGGCGGGGCCGGGGCAGCGCGCGCCGCGGGAGGGGCGGCGGCACCGGCGGGGCGGCCCCGGCGCGGCCACCGGCGAGCGGGCGGCCGAGGGCGCGGAGCGGCCAGCCCCACATCCCGCGCAGCCCGCCCGGCGTGCCCGCGGCCATGGAGCAGGACAAGTACCTGCCCGAGCTGATGGCCGAGAAGGACAGCCTGGATCCCTGCTTTGTTCACGCGATGCGCCTCCTGGAAGACGGTGAGGCTCCGCTCTGCGCTCCCCCGGCCGGGGCGCTCCTCGGGGTCGGCGCTCGGCGGCCCCGGCCGGGAGGCGCGGACCGAACTCGGGTCTCCGGGCGGGCGGAGCGGCGGCGGCGGGACCCGGCCGCGTGTGGGCGCGGGGCGGCGGCGGCGTTTCGGGAGCTCGGGCGCCGAGGGACCCGTCCGGCAGCAGCCCCGGCGGCGGCAGCGAGTGCCCCGCTCCCCGCTCCGCGCTCTCTCGCCGTGCGCCGCTTCTGCCGCGGCTGCTTCGCCTCTGCGGGAAGCGCTCCCCTGGTTCCCGTGCTCACTTACACAAAGACAGATGCTGGTGTCTCATTACGCTCGTTATAGCCTGTTTTCCACGCTGAAGTAGTGAGGTTTATATGGTAATACTATTGATGCGGCGCTGTTTTAGTCGACTGCGCGATGTCAGACATTGACTAGATATGGCTTATCAATTTCATGACAGTTTCATCCAGGACATGAGTATTTCCTCTTGTTTGTGCAGGGATCAGAATACACTGGTTGTAACATTTTGTTACTCAGTGTAGTTCGCCCTGCTTTCCTTGCTTTAGTTGGGCTAGAGGTTTAGGTGGACCTCAGCTAGAGGTTCTTTAAAAAGTTTATAATTTAGTCTCTCTTTTAACAACTGCCCAATGTAGTGGTTGAGTGAAGACCTCGTGGTATGGAATTTCAACTTTTGTCGAAGTGTAATCCATTAAGTTCCTCTTACAAATGTTTTTCTTCTTAGATTTATAATAGTCTTTTTAAAAAACCCTGTTAAACTTGGAATGTAGTGCTGGAAAGAAGTCGTAAAGAATGATGCATAAATCAAGAAAACCTGTCGAGGTCTTAAATGAGACTAAAGCAAAGAAATGTTTGGTCAGGCCCTTGAGAGTCATACATTCGAAGAAACTCACATTTGGAGGTGGCAAATAATTTCCCAAGTTCTGTTTATGACTTAAGGAAAATCATAACTAATTCAGTCTTACCATGCTAAGCAGTAAGTGTTTTTCCTTTGTCAGCAGTTTTTATATTGTCTTTCCTTAATGTATGTTCTATTGATTGTGAATGAAGATACTAAGTCCAGGTTTTGTTGGAGTGCTTCTGTTTGATAGCTTTGAAATTCATGCTGAATTGCAGTATGAATACAGACCCATCTAGTACCCTTTGTCATAGCTGCGTTGCTGCTAAAGAGGCAGCCATGCTGCTTTTTACAGTTGTTTTTCTAATAATCATACCATAAACAAAGTCCTTTTCTCTTAGAGGAATGTATCATTTGCACCTTGCAATTCGATCTTTTCCCAGAGGGGGGAAGTATCCACTGAGAGTATGCGTGTGTCTGGGAAAGGAGGAAAATGTAGGAAGGACAAAAGAGAAAGTAGGCAAAGAAAAGTTAAAAAAAGGAAAAAAAAAAGGTTTTTCTAGGCATCAAGTTCACACAAAAGTTGGATTTTGAGCAACTGTGAGATTGAATAAATGATTAGTTTTCTCATTCCTTCTTAACATAAAAAGGGCTATGCATTATTTCACTGGGTTTTTTAAAAGATGAAGGTGAGTTTTCCGAGAGAATGCTAATGTCAGATTCACACCAGGTACCTGGCATTATCCTTCAGAGCACCATCTGTCAAGCTTTCTAGAGAATTGTTTTGGAGTCTAACATATGATGACTGTTAAAACACTTAACCAAGGTAAGAGTGTTACTACTTAAGAAAATTAAAATTAATGCACTGGTTGCTACTGGATATAAATAGAAATGAAATTTATAGAATGGGCAGAATTTTTTTTTGTTGTTGCCAGAAGAAAATGGGATCCTGGTACACGGATCTCTGTAGTAGTGAATAATTTCTAGGTTATATCCATGGTGAAACGCTGTTCTTTAGAATGTAACGTGCAATCAGCTACATCCATAATGATGCCAGCCAGGTGTTACTTTTATGGTGTCCTAAGCATTTTTGATTGCCAGTACATTTTGTATATAATGCGTTAGTGCAGATTTGCTTTGGAGCTCAGAGCCTCAAGCATTCACTCTGACTTGAAAGTGCTGTGTTGTTTCATGTTGGCTGCTAAAACCTGAGGTTGAGAACAGTTGTGTTGCTGTGTGAAACCACAGAAGGGCACACAAGCGATAAGTATTTCAGAAAAATGCTTCTGATTTGTGACAACAGATTTACTTGTAAAGATAAGGCTGCCCATTTTCCCCCAATAATTTTTTTTGTTTGTTTGATTCTGTTGCATGGTTTTTTTGTTAGTGTGTTTTGGTGTACTTAACCAATATTAAAACCAACAAATTACTTGTGTTTTCAATATGTAGGTCTGCGTCCTTCAGGTTGACCTGTGTCAGATGCATACTTGAATAAGAAGCTATTTATCCCTCACCACTAAGGGATGACTAGAAATCACTTTTTAGTCCTTACCTGGGTCTGGTGCAACCCCCAGAAAAGAAACATTTGCTTTGGCAGAGTATTTGCATACTTACCAAACACATAAAGAAAGGTGAGGAAAAAGGTACTAGTGCTGCTTATATACAAGGTGTGGAGACAAAACTCAATTTCTTTAAAATCACTGAGGGAATCTCTGGTGGATTCTGACAATGAACCTAGTCTCTAAATGGCTAATTGAGTACTTTAATCAGAAGATACTTGATTTCCCCGTGGGTCATAACCTGTTTCATGTAGAACATGACTGTTGTACTATTAGAAATAGAAAAGTCATTTATAGTTTGCTTACTAGAATAACTCACAAGTAGCTGGTGATATTTGCCTCATCCTAAGTTTTTTCAAACTTTTGCAAAATGCATTGACCATACATATTCTGAGAATATAATCCATTCAGTAATGAAAATTAAATACCTTCTAATTGTAAGAGGCAGTTGAACTCTAAAGAATAGGCTAATCTCCATCTATTGGAAAGGGCTTTTCCATATCAAGTGAACTATTTTGTGTACTAGGCTGTTATAAGAGCTGGAAGGGTGTCCCTGTTTCATGTATAGTTTTAAGCTATTTTATTGTAAACTGGTTACCAGTAGTTATTTTCTCAGGTAAGATTGTTCTGTTTCTAGTCAGGAGATGTCCTGAAAAATGTATGAGGTCGAGTAATGCTTGGTCAGATAAAAAAATGTCAAAAGTGAAGAGCATGTTCTTGAGCAGTACCTTTTGTACCCAGCTTGTGCTTATACTGCAGCACACTCTAGAGCTCCAGGGAAAACTGAGAGCCTCTCTGTTCTAGTGCTGCTCCTTACTAGCTCCTTATATGTGTTACTTTTGAATGTATGTAAATATTTATTGCTTTGTGTGAGAGAGCTGTGATTATGAATATAAAAATAAGTGTGTGACTTTGGCTGTGAAGGTGTGGATGACTTAGAAAGATACAACCAGCTGGAACTGTTTGGTAGTTCAAAACTGGTTTTATATCAGCATTCTATTTAATAGGCTAAAGTGTCGGCTAATTGTCTGTGTACTTTCGGGGTCAAATTATGTACGTGTGTATATATATATATGTGTGTGTGTTAATTTATATGTCTGAGGCTTTGAAATATCTTGTATAGTGTATTCTTAAAGATAGCTCTGTGTTTTGTAATATCAACATAAAGGAAAAAGACCTATTGGAAAGAGCTGGCCAAAGTAAGAGTATCTCTCCCCATGGAAATATCAGCATTACTAGGGTAATGAGGTAGCTAATTTCTCTCTCTATAATGACAGTGCAATTGACCTCAGAATTTCAGCTGGCATTCTGAAGGCAATGAGAATCAGGCCTTTAACTTTAATCTTGAATTAAGTCCCTAGATCATTCCATGTGGCATAGCATGAGTTCGTTAAACCTCCAATTGTGTAAATTAGATTCATAAAGCTCAGCTATCATCCCCATACAGGCTTCTTGTAGGATGGGACATGATTATTCAAAAGATTAGCCTTTGCACTTAGTGAGCATTAGTATGGTCTCTCATAGAAGCCCGCAGTATGTTCTAGCTAGTAGAAAACCGTTGACATAATGCAAGTTTATTCTGCCTTATATTCAGAATTTTGGCCAATGTACTGGCATATGTGGGTTTGGGATTTCTTTGGACTATTAGAGACTGATTTTCTTTTCATATAGGAATGCAGCTTTAGTTCATGAGTGTGTGTTTCTGTTAAAAACCTAGGATCTAATAAGGTTCCTATATGAAAATTATTTGACTTGGAAATATAGAATATGACAGTCATATCCTTAGCCCTAGACGTAAAAGGCTGTTGATCAAGCCTATGACCTGGTAAAACCAGGCCTCTGATACTTTTTAATTTTTATACATTTTTTCATTGAAAACTACTTGTGAAAATATGCTTCTAAATTTATGAGTTCACTTGTCTCAACAAACCTTCAGACTAAAATAAGATTAATGTAAAATGTTATCATAAATTTATACATTGATATTAATCTGTGAGTGGTCACTGTTCTGCTTATTGTTTCTTTTTTCCCTGATGTTTACATCAGGTGGGAAGAAATCTGTATTCACAAAATAGGTGGTATTAATCATTGTTTGCTTTGCTGTCTCAAGAAATGCACTGTAAATTCCTGGTAGATTGACTCAGGAAACATGCTGATATTCAGAGCATGTATTTTAGGTACCTTGGTATCATTAGAAACTAGATTTGTATTGATCATTTCGAGCGTTTTCAATAAAAAGTGCAAACTCTAGATGAATACAAGATACTTATGTTTTCTATAAAGTAGTGATGGCCTAGGCATTACAGCCTTGAACCAAGGCTGACTAAAGTTAATGGGAATTTTTCTGTTGCCGTGAATGGGCTATCAGGCAGTCCTTGTAATACGAATATGATTTATTGACTGGTCTAGCCAATAGGAAATGCTTTTGCCTTGCAGAATATAATGCAGATGAATCCCAAGTGATAACCATATTTATGGAAAACAAAATATTAAAAAAATGTTAGAATGAGTATAACAAAGGAACTGTTATGTTTATATTGACCCCAGCTTTTTAGTCGTAAAAGGCAGACTTGCTTCAGAAGAGAGAAGAAAGAAATGATAGATGTGGTTTCAAAAAATAAAAATAATAAAATTCTCTTTCAGACATCTGAAGCAGATTAGGACCATTTGATCTGTGATCTTAGAATACATGTACTTTGAAACACAGTAAATTGTTTTGCAAAGAGGCAGCAATATGGGTGCAGTAATTGAAGGTGAGATTCTGATACCCTGGTTTAAAATAAAATGTGCTTTGCTCTTTAAATAATGCTGTTGGAATCTGTGGAGCTGCTAAAGGTGCAGTTCTGTGCAAATAGCAAAATTTAGTACCAACTGTTTAAGGGAAGGTCAAAGGCATTTGCTGAGGCTTATCTGGATGCCCAGAGCCTCATCAAAACCAGCCAAAGTGCTGGTTTTTTGGCAACATGAATGTTGTCCTTGAAGGAAAAGAATATTTTTTACTTGTTCTGGGAATTCTTTTAGTAAATTTATGTCATATTTAGTCTCCTTGGTGTATGCATTCAGCGTGCAACTGTCCATTTCTTTTCCTCTATACCTCTAAGTAGGTATTTTAAAATTCAAGAACTTGAAGAATTGTTAATATTTGCAGTTAATACCAAGAGATGGCAGAATACCTAAAGAGCTGAGCAGAAAATTCCAGTCAACTGTTAACTTCATAAGCACTGAACACCTGTGTAATGTGTAGAATAGAGTGGCCATTCCTAACCAGGAGGTGGCATGATTGGGCTCCACATGCCAAAATAGAGCTTCATATCCTGGCACCTTCTGGTACAACAGATCACATCAAATTCTTCTTCATTGGATGTACACTTTTCTCATTTAGGCAATATGCAGACAATATATACTGACAATGAGATTTGTTGGAGCATGCTGGGCTGTTTAGTAGTCTATAAAATCTGATATGATCAGCAGTGACCTGTGCATGAGTCTTCTAATAAGGGCTGAACACCTGCCTAACCCACCAAAGCAGTGCCATGGGTGTGAAACAGTTCCTCCATGGCACGAGGACACAGGTTTCAAATTCAAAGTATGAGATGTCTTGGGCCTTACTATAGAAGGCAGAAACGTAGCTGCTGTTTGATAGTTCCTCTCCAAGGTTTATTAAAATGGGAATACATTACACCTTTCTGCACCGTGTAGCCGTACTGTAAGCTATATGTGCTGCTTATATGAAACAGTTGTTTTCTGGATTGGCAGGGTCACTGCAGTCACCTGGCACCTCAGTTCAGGGTAGAGTTAAGAGTGCCTTTTCAAAAACAAGCTGTTTTTAACTGTTTCAATTAAATCTTTTTTCTCCAACAAACTGCTGAATGCAGAGGAAAATTCAGTGTTGTCACAGCTGATCATAGAATATACAGTTTTCTTTATAATGTTTTGAAAATAAATAATAGGAAGAGTGTTTTCATCAAGGATTTGAGGTGTTAAGAAAGCATACACAATAGAAAAAAAATCTGGCTTGCAGGTGGATCCTGCTAAGCATTGTGAAGGTGTGCATTCATGTTTTCTACGCCTTGCATTTTTCAGTCCTTGGATGGGTATCAGTGCACTATATCAGAATAAGTAAGGAAGCAGTCAGTTTTTAAAATCAAAGCTTTGCTGCACTTAATTCTTTGGCTGTATAAACAAATAAGATTGTGCAGTCTGACCAGAAAAATTGAAAACCTTAATACCCATGTAATGATCTGATGTGCATAGTACATGGAGTTTTGGTTTATACTATATACCTTCAATGAAAACATTCTAAAACTCTCATCTGTAAGATGTAGAGTGATGCTGGATTTCATTCTTATCTTTGTGATCTTGATGTGAAAAGAGCTTCATAAGAAATGTGTAGTATTCTTATTACTTTTAGTACAAAATTATTCTTTTTTAAATTTGCTGGCAAAAATAATTCTGGTTATTACAGTCCTCTGTAAATCCTGTCATATTTTAATTAGAATCCTGCTGGAAATGAGTACAGCTATTTCCTTGTCTTAAAAAGGGCTGAAACTAATAAAAACTAGAAAAATTATTTAAGACTTTCAGCAGATTAAAAGCCTCCAACTCCTCCAGCCCCTAAAAACCCCTCCTGAAATAATGTATGCCTGTTCCTGATTTCACAACCTTTGCTTTTGAAAGGGAATTTTTTATTTTGAATACTGAAAAAATTATCAAGTGCAACTTCTAATAATGCTAATATGGCAATATTGAAGATCATCCATACTTAATTAAGACGGTACAAAGTTTTGATGGTCATATATGGCTGCATATATGATACAACCAAAGACATCTTAAAAACTTCAAATGCTCTGCTTGCACTGGGCATTCCTTTTTATTGTTCTTGGGTTAGCACAATGTAAAGGCTGAAAGACACAGGGCAGGTCACTGCTGTTTTAGAATTTCTCTGCACCTGCTGAAGTGCTCATCAGATATTCTAGCATCTGTCTTTTGTTATAAGGTTTACACTGACAGATGTAAAGAAAGCCAAAAGCCTTTGATTCATAAAATACTTTGAATCCTGGCTATCAATGTAACTATTAGAAAATATAATACTGCATGCTAGTCTAGATTTATTAAAACCTGCATTCCTTTTTTTGCTCTGCTTTGGATCCAGAAAAAATGTCTACTTGTTTTATAGCAGAAGCACTTTAGGTCTGCTAAGTGGTAAAGGCAGGTGTGTCTTCAGCAAAAGCAAAAGGAGGGATCAAAATCCTTGGCTCATAATCAGTCAACTTCTGAAGAACAGCACTGCAAATCAAGGAAAAACAGTTTTCCTAAGAGGTTTGAGCACTGCAGAAAGGAAACAAATCCCCTAGTTTAATGTTCCCTGGCATTTAAGTATATGTTTCAAAGTTCTCCTTCAAGTACTTGAAGTTAGAGAACTTTCCATGAAATCAGGGACTGCGTGTGTATATTTTAAAACGGCTTTTTGGTATTGAAAAATTGAGTTAACTTACCTCACAGTGGAAATGTTTGCCTCTTTCTGCTAACGTAGGCTCATATTGCTGATTTTTCAAAATATTTCTAAGCAGACTTGTTTGTTGCATTTTATCTTTTTTGAGATTGTTGAACAAAGTTTTTGGTGTTGTCACGGGTTGCTCTGAGGTGGGGAAAAAGTGAGACTTTGTTCTTCCTAAATACTTAGGACTACACTGATCTGCTGCAGCAATGGAGCTGGTTCCATGACTTCCCTATTTTAACTAAAACTGATTTTTATCCAGTTCTCCTGAAAGGAGTAGCACCATATTTAAGTGACTTACTGTCTCTTATTTTGTTGTTTGAAGGGCAAATTAAGAACTGATAAAATAAATTCCAGGAGACCTTTCTCCTTCCTGTCTTCAAATAGCTAAGAAAATGGAGAGTTAGTTTTGGTAAATGATGCTTGTTTTCCTGCTATCTCCATAGGGCTGTAGAGCTATCTAATAGCTTTAGCTTTTGCACAGATACAGATTTGCAATTGTTTCACTAATACTTGTATGCAAAGTAGTAGGATTTAGCCCGTTGTAAAATTTGAAATAACATCCTTCTCTTACTTGTAGATCCAGGTAAATAAATGAATTATATCAGTTTATTACTATGCTCAAAAGCCATTGGTGGCTAATCCACCACACCCAGTTCTTATATTGCACGGACTCCTTTTCCTGATCCTACACTCCTATTTAACAAGATAATTCTGTCTTTGTTAATAAAATATTACAGAATGCCCTGATTCTGTTTGATTTGTTAGGAGTTGTCCAGAAGCTGGACAGTTGTTCTGCTATTACAGGAGTGGTTGGTTTGTTCTTTAGTTGCTGCAAATGGTTTAGTGTAAAACACCAACAGATCGGGTTGTGCGTAAAGCAGGGTTTTACTTATCAGTGTCAAAGGGATCTGAGGTCAGCAGTGAATGTGGGAAAGCAGGTGCATGTTACCTATTTTGTTACTCTTCTTTTTCTGAAGACTAAACTGCGAGGTAACCTGGATATACAGTAGTTTATGTTGAGTTGTGCATGACAAAATGATGTTCATGCAGTACCAGATTGTTAGAACACACAAACCATCTGTTCAGCACAGAAAGTCTCTTGCTGCTCCAAAGTGTATGAATAATCTGGAATGATGTGTCAGATGCAAAGGGGAAGAGACGACTAAGTTTTTGCTAGAAATATTTTGATATAATGCTTTTTTAAAGGAATGTTTGTTTGGATCCAAGTGCTTCTTGTGGTGGAAATGGAAGATGTTTTCAGCGTAAAGTGGAAATGGAGCAGCTTGTTTTGACAGAAAGCACGAACTTGATGTGATTCTGCATCCATCCAAACACTAAAGATGTGCTGATTTAGAGACAAATAGAAAATAATTAGAAGCTGCTACGAACTTTTGCCTGCAGCCTTCTGGTTCTTGACATTTCAACTCTGTCTCTTCTCACAGCCTTTATTTAAAGGTTGGGGATTTTTCTAATGGTGAGAAAAAGAGAGAGAAGGAAGAATGGAGAAAAGGGAAAAGAAAATGGAGGAAAGATACTAAATGGAGAAAAAAATAATAGGAAGATTGTAGGGGAAGTGGAAAAAGGAGTAGCAGTAGAGAAACATATAGAGAAGGAAATGAAATAAGCGAAGAAAATAACTTTAACAGGTGAAAAACATTCAGTTACTTTAGTTCTTAGCAACTGATGAAAGCACAAAATAGTGAATATAGTGAAGAGTTCTGGAAGGTTTTAGTTGAGTTTTATTCAGTTTCTATGGATAGATAAAAGTAGTATAATAAGCATTTGAAAATGCTGTTGGTTTATTTAAGAAAAAATAAAATGAAATTCAACTCTTTCTGAAAAGCTTTGTTAAGAATTACACAGTTTTGATGCTGTTGTATTTAATGTATTCAGAGGGACACTGTAGGTGTCTGCCATCCATATATATGTGTAAAATTATGCAATAATTAAACACAACTATCTATTTTACACTGATTCTCTGAATTTTATACTAAACAGTAACTGAGATCTTCCATGTTAGTAATATTTACAATCCTTTTGTAACACTGTGGTTAGCCAGTTAATATTTTACTTATGCTTTTTCTTTTAAAAGGTGGAACAGATTGAAATTTTCCCTTTGCTCTTTTCATAATAGCCTTCAAACTTTGGAATGGATTGCACTAGTGTTAGGAGCTCTGAACTTGGACTTTTATTTATATCAGCTACAACTCACTCAAGTTCTCAGGCCAAAGATGAGATGAATATGGTGGACATTTTATTCAGCCTTATGGAACTGCACAGAAGAAAGTTCAGATGAGCCAAGATTATGCTGAGAAAGTGTTCAGTTGTGGATTCTGCAGGAGATTAGAGAGCAGCAGCCCTCACAGTGATGTGAGCACCAATTTGCAGCCAACTGTCCTGTGTTTTGTAAACTCACTGCTGTGCTATCCATAAACTGAACAAAATGTCTGGAGAGGATAAAAACAACTGTGAAGAACAAATAGTAAAAAGATTGTATGAAGTAGTGGATTTAAAAATTAGTCTTGACTGATAATTCTGAGGTAAATTGTTTTGCTATAATGTTGGATTTTGGATCTTGCTGGCTTTCGTGGTAAAAGACAACAACTCAAATTGGGTCATTTAAGTTTGAATTAAGTTTCTCGTCTTAATAAATATGTGATTTAAAAATATATATGCACACTCTGTAAGAGACTGGAAGGCTATGTTACAATTTATTTATTGGAAGGTTTTTCTGGGCAGCTTTAGCACTTGTGATATTACTCAGTAAAGGGTAATTCAGGTCCATACACTGGTTTAAAATGAAAAAGTGAATTGAAAATTAGGAAGAGATACAATGCCAGGCAAGATATGATAAGGTTATTATCTCTGCTGCAGACTCTGTTGTAGCTGTCAGAGGACAAACCTAACTGAAATTGAAGGGAAAATGTTTGTCTGCCAGTTGTTTGCATTGGCGTGTAGGTAAGTGCTGCTTGCATCTTGTTTGTGGGGCAGGTGTAGTCTGGGGCGAACACCATGGCCTGATTTCCCCTGGTTTTGCAGGGCAGCCCACTTATTGGAATACAGTGCTACTCTCTTCCCTCTCCCATGCTTCTGTTTCTCAGGAAAACCAAGATTCTTCATAAACAGAAGCATTGCTGTGTTGTGGGCTTGACGCAGCATACAGCTGGCTGAAGACCAGAGCTGGGGCTCAAGGATGGACTTCACCAGTTTGACTTAAATGAAAAACTGAGTACATCTGGAATTTCCAGTCAGACTTCGGTGTTTGGTGTCTTTCCTTATAGAAATTAATATCCTGGGGGATAGTCTTCTACATTAGTTTCTGGCAGTATGAGATTTTGTTGACATTTTCTTCATGATTTGTACTATTCTTGAGCAGTGGATCAGAATCAAACTCCAGACCAAATTTAAAGCTTACTTTTATTTTAACATTATTTTTTCACATTTTTAAGTTGGGGATGATGACTATTTGAAATCCATCTTAAGTCATACTTCCATGTGCATCAAAAAACCACTGAACTATAGACTACTGCAGACCATCATATCATATACAGCAGATTAATAAACTACTAAAATTGATATACAGGATTGTATTATACATAGCATCTTCTCATTAGGTTACTTTAGGAAAGGGAGAGAACATTCATCTACAAAAAAAAACAACCACAAAGTCTTACAGCTTTATAGTTTGATTTCTCTTGCCCCTTTCCCACCTTCTCAACCCACATAATAAAAATTTTACCCACAGCATATCAGAGATATGATTTTTTTTATGACAATGATGAGTGTTTTTCTTCTGTTTGATTTTATTTTTGACATGGGCTACAAGGCTTAGTGGTTTCCTCAATACAAATATTAGTTTGATAAATTTTAATGGATGTTTCATAATCTGCAGTCATGACCATGCCTTTTAGCATATTTTTTTTAGAAATTCCAATCTTGGAAACTGGGACAAAAATTTTATTTTCTACCAGGGGTTTTGTCCAGAGTCTGTAAAGTTCTTGGCTGGCCTTCATATTTTACCTTAGCAGGTGAAAATTTATTCTGCTAGTCATCTTTAGATAATCATTCTTCTCCTCAGTAACACTGGCAGTAGGAGTTCCTGTTTTATGTGAAACCACATTATTTATGGATTTTGCTCAACTCTGTTTTCCCTCAAATTCTGAGAAATTGTGACTGCCAGATCTTTCCATACTGATTTCTGGTCACTTGCACCTCAGATGAGAATACCTGCTTAGATATTTGTGTCTGTTTTGTTGAATCCTGTTAACGTATGGTGGCACTTTCTTTTCATTACACCCAAAATACAGAAGCTGTTGGCTTTTAAACTACTGCAGTTGGGCTGTTTCAGTACTCTCCAAGACGCCATGTGGCCATTTTGGTGATGTTTATTCCGGAATGCTTAGCAAGGTTGTTTTACTAAATAATTTCTTTCCATTTTACTCTGTATTTAGAGTTGCTTGTTGTGTAGTTTAGGCAGGAGTAGTCAGCACTGGTTGCTTCAGATGCCCGAGTGGGATGGGATGGGATTTTGGTACCCTGTTCACTATCCCAAGGCACTTTGGTATCTTTCCATATGTCTTATGGGACACACATCTTAGTTGTTATCTTTTTCTTACAGTGCTCTCTGTTCGATTTGTTGTGTTAATCTTTCTCCTGCATTTGGATATTCTGCATTTGTTTCCTGAGTCTTGACTCAGCTCTCCAACTCCTTTGAGGAATGTTCCAAATCACTGGGGATTTGTGTAGTTTATCTAAATGTTACTTCCTTCAGCCCCATAGAAGTGGATCTTCTTGGGTCATACTAATGGGTGTATTGTGCCTTGGGTTGTTGTTTGCTGCAGCATGTGAGTTTCATGATCTTTTTATTTAACTTGCAGACTCTTCCAGTGTGAGGTTTGGCTTCTTTATGGAGCCCCTTCTTCCAGCGACAATCCCAAGTGGATGGGTTTTTTTCATGTGTCAAAGTCAGGCTGTTTCATTGAAACCTAATCCTGAGACTTCAAACAGGTTTGTTTTTTTTTCCCTGTGAGCATCTTCCCCTAGATTTGAATTTCAGTTTCTCTCTTCATCCTTAGATATTGTTCACTTGCTCTACACTGTCAATCTTCATTTAAACAGGGTAGAAAAATATAACTGAAAAATTTTTTTTGTAGCTTCATGTTTTCTTTCCTTTGCTTGGGTTAAATAAAAACTACTAAAATGTCAGAAGCTTCTGGAGATGGGTTTTGGGGGCTATTACCTCACTGACATTTTATGGCAAGGAACCTACTTCAGAATTGTTCAATATCCTTCTTGCACCATAAAAAGTGCTTAGTTCTATCAGAGTCTAGTAGTGGTGGAATTAAGTATGACAGTATTTAAGAAGATAATAAATGTCAAATAAAATTAATGAGTTCAGATGTTGCTTAGCTCAGAACAGAAGGCACAGATAAGAAAATATGAAGCTTTTTGGTACAATTAATACAGAAAGAAATAACCTTTTCTAAAAGATGACACTAAAACTCCTGAGGAAGAAAATCAGTGAAAACCTTGGTTTAAAAGGTGCAGTAAGGAAGAAGGTTATGATTGGACATTGTGGGGTTTGTGCATGAAGAAAGGCTGTGGCAAAAATTAACTCTAGATGCCAAAGTTAAATGTCTGATATATACTCTACTGCTGTTCCAAGTAGATTTTTCATAACCAGCAGCTTTGTGAGGGGATTCTGTTCAGGCTGAACATACTCTTGGAATAGAATTATACAGTACTATGTTTTCAAAGAAAAAAGGGTGATGCAGAGCACAATACTAAATTTCAGTCACACCATTAAGAGTGATTTTCTGCTATGCTAAAGCTAGTTTTCTGTCTGAATTTGAATGTTTGAACTGCTTTTCATTTTTGACATTGCAGTATTTAATAGAAGTGTTTGTTCTTTTTAAAATAAAAATAGCAACAGGTAAATTTAACCTGTACTTTTTAAGTGGCATGTCATACTTTGCTAGTCCACAATACAATTTGCCAGGGAAAATAATTTGAACTGCACCTGAATGTTGTGTGTTTTTGCTTCGAGAGTATTATGTTGCTTTCCTGAGCTCAAACATAAATGTTTCATGGATGTGTGAATGAGAAGAAGTAAATTAGGGATTTGGGGCAGGTTTTTCCTTTTTGCTACTGGACTGAAAATCATACACTTTTCAGTGGACTCCAAAAATCCATTCTTGACTCCGAATTCTATTGCACAGGTGGCTTCTGGGATCTCTGCCAACAGGTAGAGGACAACATCAAAACCTTTCCCAAAGCTTAACAAAAATAGTATTAATAGCGTTATCCTTACACTGGAAAATGCTTCTATTATGGTTTATAACTTAAAAATTTTGCTAAGTAACACAATACTGTTTAGTAAAAGCAAGTTCTTTTAACTCTGAAACTGCTGAGAGTAACTGCATTGTATTGCTCCTACCTTCAGCTTCACTTTGTGCATGATGCTGCTGTTGATATTGGAGTTATTTTAGATTTTGAAAGACTAGTGTTTTTGAGCTGATCACTTGGCAAGACATGAAGTTATGGATGCTTTTTAAACACTCTCTTGGTTCATTAATTCAATATTGGAGGGTATAATTTCAATTATTACAAATTTCAGTGTGGCCTTCTCTTTGTCCTAGGAGCTTTCAGTCCAGACAGCAACTCACTATCCATTTCTTTCCATTGAATAAGTGAGTGAATTAAAGTAAAACTGTCTCATAACCTGTGAGACATCTCTGTTGCTTGTAATAGTCCATAGGGTGCTTTTTCATCTGGCTGACAAAAGGCCCTTGGGAATTTAGTCCCTCATTTGAATGCTGAGTAGTATAAAGGCCATAGGATTGTGACCTCTGAATTCTATAACATCCTCATCTCTCATGATTTAAATGCTTATAGCCTGAGGTACATGTACTGGCAAGGGATGTTTGGTCCAGCGGCAAGTCTCAGTTCTGCTGAGATAATGATCTTACTATAAGAGTTATTCTGAAAGAAAAATAGTACCATTTTACAGTAAAATTATTTGAGACCTTTAAAAAAGAGTTTTCAGGTGCCAGCTAATCTCAGCTATCATAACATTATTGCTATCACTTTAAGAAAAATACCTGAACACTGCAGGGGGAAAAAGTCGAGTCTTTGATGCCCATTTGTGTTCATTCCTAAAGGAATGTCTTTCAGCTGTTTACTACAACTTTACAAGCAACCAGTCACTAGAAAACAAGGGCATTGATGTTCAAAGTTAACTTTTGAGATTGTTCTTGTGTGCCTGAATCAAGGTATAACTCATGTTCAAGTCTGTTATTTCTGTGTGGAGCTTTGGAAGTAACCCTATGGTGTCAGCAAATTGCATGAACATCTGACTGAGGGATGATGCAGCACATCTCTTTATGAGAAAATCTGGGAAGAAGTGTTTGAAGAATAATTACTGCTAGTGAAGAAAAGAAGTTTTCTTTAGAGGCTGAAATACATAATTTCTTTGGTTGTTGGTATTGCTTCATATGAAGTGGTTGAATAACCCATACCCACTGACCATCTTTTTTGGGTGCCATCTATTCAGTGGTTCCTCACTCAATGGTCCTGTTGGGTACAAAATCCCTCTAGCGTTTTCTTCCCAGGAACTGGATGTATGGAAGCCTATTGCTTAAGCTACATAGTGGACAGAGGGGGTGAGAAAATTGTAGTATCTCCTACATACTGTATATGTACATGTGCATGATAAGTCACTCAGTCTTTTCCACCTTATAGTGAGGATCTTGCACCCAGAAATTCTTAATTAATGTTTATTTTCTTTTTATTGTTCTTTTTCATAATATTTGTGCTTTCTCTTTCCTGAATTGTCCTATGTCATGTGATGCCATTGTCTCACTTGGATTACAAGCTCTAGGATGTAGGTGTGAGGTGCTGTGTCAGTATATGGTGGCAGTACGTATTAATGTTTTTATAATTTGTCAGGAAACTGATCACTGCAAAACACATTTGCCATAAATGCCATCATCAGGCCTTGGATTCTGCCCTGGAGATGCCTCCTACCCAAGTGCCACTGTTCATATTATCTACTCATTCCGAGTTTCATTTCAGTTGATCTCTTCCAGTGGAGATATCCATGAGTGTGCTTTCCAGTGCCATCTCTAATAGACTTTTTTGCTTTGGTAACCTTCCATCTTTTCCAGTTAAGTATTGAACCTATGATTTCCCCATCCTTTCTCTCAGTTGATATATTTAGAAGTTTTTCTTGATCATCTCTGCAAGTGTACCAACCAATAACCAGTGCATCCTGGCTTGGATAGGAAGATCTCCCTGCTCTCACAACAGGATCTAAACTGCACTGTTCATTGTTTTGCAGAATAATCCAGTTGTTTTTAATACAACACTGTCATCTTCTTACAACAACACTGTCATCTTCTTCTAGGGATTTCTTTGTTTCTTAAATAGCAAGCTGTTTCTGCCCCTTTCTGATTTTATTCTACCTTTTGTGTACCCACACATGCTATTCTGATTTGAACAAATGTCAAACACATTAAGTTGTAAAACATGTCTCTTATTTATTCTTTTCATCATTCGTCTTGCTTATGTTTTCAGATATGAGGTAATGGTAACAACCTACATGTTTATCAAATGCACTTTTTATAAGCCAGCATCCTGTGTTTTTTCAGGTCAAACACACACTGATATATTCAAGTTATTAGTTTGCAGGGTTGCATCAAAGAAAACTGATAATGGATTGGAAGGACAGTAGGAAAAGAAGGGGGAAGGCTGGGCTGGATATTATTAGTTTGCTTTTTAGGAAACAAAAATCTTTGAGCAGAGGAAACCAGCATGTGTCTAAGGCACATTCAGTTGAATGAATTCCCTGAAGAGCAAGTAAGTCCATGTGAATTGAATTGTGTGAATGAACACTGTTTAAAGAAAAAATCTACAAAACCTCAAACCTCTTGGTTGGTCATTGCCTGAGTTATCATTAGCAGCTGCTAAAGGTTGGGATAATAGAGGAGACAGTGTAAGAGAGATAGAAGACAAGCTAGAGAATTAAGCTTGAAGTGACTGGAAAGGAAGCTAGTGTAGGAGTACAAGCATGAAGGAAGTAAAAACAATGGAGCATGTAGCTAGAATAAATTACAAGAGAAAAAGTGAGGAAGTTGAGGAATAGGAAGGAGGGATCCTCATATGGCTGTTTGCAATCATAAAAAGACTACAGAAGATTTTCAGCAGCAAAGTATAAGTACAAAACCAGGGTGTCAGTAAGGTGACAGAAGCAGGAAAGTGGTTACATGTGTATTGTAGCATTGGAAACTACAAGAAGGAAGGGACCCACGCTGGAGCAGTTTATAAGGACTGAAGCCTGTGGGAACAACTCACTTAAGGGAAGTTGATGGAGGACTGTCTCTCCCTCTGAGGAGGGACCCTGAACAACAGACCTCCTGGGCTTTTATTGCCCACAGTCTAGGCAGGGGAAAGTCTGGAACCCTTGGCTCCTGCCATGTCTCTGAGTATGGAAGATTTACAGACAACATAGTTGCTCAAAGAATAAGCAGATTAAAATGGGATACCTACTAAAAAAATTCTGCTATTGCAGTACTGTAAAGTTGTTTCTTTTTAACAATAGTGTGCAGAAGTGTTGGGCAGATGACTTTGGCACTTTGTAAGCATCACAAAAGCAAAGTGAGTGAAACAAGATGACAGATATTTTAATGCTGTTCGGGACAGCATCTTGGGGATTGAATTCCAAGAGACTTGTGCACCACTGTGTACACTCTATAGAGGGTGTTCTTGTGGACTACTGCAAGTCTTCAGAGCAAATAAAGCATTACTGCCTCTAACACATGCCATTTAGGAATCTCATACTAATGTAGGGCAATGGATGCAGAAACAGAATGGTGTAAGCTTTACTAAGAACCCAAACATTGAGTGGCTGCAGCTGGTTTTTCCTGCTCGGATAATAAACCATGCTGCAGAAATGAGGAGCATCTTTTGGTGACTGCCACAAAGCAGTGGGAATCTCTTTGGCCCCAATTGCAGAGGCCCTCCTGACAGCTGAAGAAGTACAAGGACATTCATCTTAACTAGAGCCCCAACTGATACACAGTTCTTGGACTGTGCCACATCAAGAGATCTGCCTTCTGTGAATCAAATCCAGTTTTAGTCAGGATTGTTTGCCTGAGCTTTGTGCCATGTCTTACCTCTGTGAAAGTAGTATAAATTCTATTATGTTCAACCAGTCTGAGAACTAAAATCTGATTGATCTAAGTAGTATTTAACCGAAAATTATTCCAAGATCTTTCATGTTTGCTGTGTTAATCATAATTTTTTTAAAAGAGGCTGCAAGAAAAAAGGAACTCATTAGCTCTGGGTTTCTTGATGTTATCTGTTATTATCTTTAATGGCCCATTGTGCTAGTCAGAAATGTGCTTAGTAGTATTTCCTTTCATTCCAGCTTAATCTGAACGGGTGACTTGGTTTATGGTAAAAAGCAGTGAATAGCACCATTTCTTAAACACATTGCTAGCAAATGTAAATTTACTTTGCAAAGACAGAAATACACCTGTGAATTATTTGGTTTTGTTAGTTATATTATTCTAAGGTATCACCATTCATGTATTTTAAAACACCAAATTCCATTCTAAAGTAGAAGAAAAGCTATAGTATTGGTCTAACATAGATGAAATACTGATTTTATATGATTTCTCTACCCAAATACAACTACTGTATTCTACAAACAAATTTGTTTTAAAATTTTGAGAGTAGTGATGACTCATGAAAATTAATATTATGAAAATAACCCAAATAGATAAAACATAATACTTCCATCTTTTCTACCTGCTTTTCAATGCCAGAGAAGGTTTCCCTTCTTATTCCTAACTCTGTTGTCAGAACTTAACCAACTCATGCAGACATTCAGTTCTACGCTGCTTGGACACAGGTGGTGTCTGTCTGTGTGTGTTCTCCACATGGTCAGCTATTGCTGGTTTTCCTATGCTTAATGTTTCTTTAGCAAGCCAATTATTTAATTTTTATTTAAATTTCCCCCAGCTTTTTTTCTGGAAGTAGTGTGAGGATTCAAAAAAACATAAAAAATGGAGAAGCAATAGCTAGCCAGACAGCTCCCAAAAACCCCACAACAAATCAGTTCTGTATAAAGGTAGCACAGCAGATGGTGTAAACTGGAATAGTGTAGTTCAGCAGTCAGTCACCAGCAAAAAATGTAGTCTGCTTCCAGAGAGCGGTAGCATCTTGGCATAACTATGCAGATATTCTAGCTGTTTGCTCCTAAACAGTTCCTCCCCTGGAGTCACATATATATTAGTTTGCTTGGAGGTAAAACTGCCAGCTTGTTTCTCTTCTGTGCTGCTTCAGCTCATTTTCCCCCAGCTAGCATTTCCAAGAATGACTGCCAGAGAAGGCCACTATTTCCGAATCTGCCAGGACCTGCAGAAGCTTTTTGCCTCTGCTCCAAGCCACTTTCTCTTATGTCAGTAGGCCAGAGAGATGCCAGTGAGGCAAAAAAACAATCAACTAACGAAAAAAATGCTGGAATGCTACCTCTAAGTACAACATGTCCCTTAGCTCATCCAGCACTTGTCAAAATAAGGTCTGAGCATGAGCTTCATATTTTCTAGGAATCAGTCCCAGCTTTAAGCCTAATATTTGAATTGCACATGTGAAAACTACCATGATACTGTACTGAGTAAACAATTTTGAGAGTGTATTTTGATGTGGGTGATCTCATTTGCAGCACAGTAGTTGAAGATTGGCTATTAGTAGGTATGTTTTCTTTTTTATTTTAATGAACTCCCTAATCTTTCAGAAAGTAATTATCAGTCTTTCATTTTATGGAAGCTTGTATTGATGACATAACTATATATGTATATATATATGCACAAACTCTATCTAGTTACACACGTATGCATATATGTATAATGCAGCTTTCTAGTTGCACATCACTTGTTTCACTTTCACTTTGTATTTCTCTAAACTGAGAATCAAAATTACTATTTCATAAAACATCTGACTGAATCAAATATTATTTCTCTCTGTAGAAATACCCATATAAAATAAAGCAGAAATGAATTAGATCTGGATAATGTTTCTCTAAATAGCCTTACTTAGTAGGTTATAAATTTCACAGGACAGACTTGACCTGTTACTATGTGTCTCTGAAGTGTCCTATATATTTAGAGCATTATGCACATTTTGAATACTCTGAATCAAACCACTTATGAAAACAGAAAACTGGTAGAGCTCAACGTATTTCCAACCAGTAATTGTTAAAGAAGACTGCAGTGTCAGTGATACCGTCCTTATGGGAGAAGGCAGGAGATAGTGGGTTACAGTCTAGGAGTTTTCTTAAAAATTTCACTAAGATGACGATTATAATTAAGGACTGAGTAGCACGTTTGCGTAGTGTGATGGGGGAAAAGTATCAGAATTTCTCTAAGGAAGAGTGCTCTTTTTCAGTCGGAGCTCTTTGAAAAAAAGGTAGGTAAAGTACATAAAGGTTACCTGTTAGACATAATGTTCTAGGATTTTCACAAAGCCTTTGATAAGATTCTTCATAGTAGGGTGCAAAGAAAATGAATAGTGAGAAAAGAAGTAGCGTAACTTAGGTATGGTTTGAAAACTGATTATGCTGAAAACAACTGGAGAAGTAGTTTGCTACTGCAATAGCAGTAAGAGCAGGGTTAACACTATTGATTGTGATGAAAAGGAAGCTGCACGACGGCAGAATTTCCTTATATGTGTAATTTCTGATTAGGTACAGCTGTCTGGGTCTGTATGAAGCTCCAGATTATAGATGTGACACAGTAAGATGCACCTAGGTTTCAGTAACTAACTTAGTGCGTAAGGCTTTTTGGACAGGAGCCTATCCTTTAATGTGGTATTTAGTGCAGGATGAAGTACTACAGGACCAACTGTGTTTATGTAACTAACTGCTAACAGAAATTAATTATAATGTTGTCAGAATATTTTACTTGGCAAGGATGAGAAATGAAAATATATTAATTTTATGGGAAGCAATTGGTGCCTTTAGTCCTTTTATTTTGAGGAACCAGGAAAGGACAAAATGCAGTTAACTACATCATGACTGACTTGCATTGATTTATGAAAAAGTAACTTTAGTTTATTTTAAAGGGGGGTTAGAGAGTCATGGAGCAGCCCAAGTTGGAAGACACTTTGAAAGATTATCTGGTTTAACTTTTTGTGGGAAAAGGAGCCTGTATGAGATTACCTAGCACTGTGACCAGTCATGTACTGAAAACATACATGGTGATGGAGATTTACCATGTCCCTGGGAAGTTATTCCAGTGGTTGAAGACAGACTTTACTGAATTATTCTGGAAAATAATTGTGTGTATCTTTTTACTCTTTCAAAAAACCAGTAAAACAAACAGACAGTTGTAAAATTAAGAAGTGCATTAAAATCCCATAAAATAAAATAATTATGTCCTATAGTCACCCTGTGGAAGTAATTAACTCTACAGGGCATTTAATAAAAGCCCAAGGTTTGACTTTCATTTTCTGTAAGTACTGCATACCTAGCAACAAATAAATCAAGCTGACTCTTTCCACTGCAGAGAGTTTTATATGTTTTTATATAAGATTATAAGATGGGTGGAAAAAATACTTTCAGATTGGAAAAATGATACTGTTCCTTCTCTCAGCTGGAAATGACTAAGCAAGTTGATCAATGGAAGTCCAGACTGCATCTGTTTAGAAGGCTGAGTAGTCTTCCAGACTGCTGTTCTTTCAGTGTATTGTAATTTCTGAGAAACATGGGGTTCAGTTGGTCATTTCACTGGGAATGGTCAGATGCTGGAACACACTTGAAGGCTGACTCTGTATATCCATATTTGCATTGTCATTGTGGGTTGTGAAATGATCCTGGTCATTTTGTAATTCAGAAGTCCCTTGTTGATATTGCAGAGGAATGTACAGATGGGGTTATTTCTCTGTACTTGTAAATAAATAATGACACAAGGTCTAATGCCTGACTGAAATCACATAGTTTGAATGTACTGTTTTGGTTTTGTGGAACAGACTGAAGACAACACCTAATGGCAGCCATTGTGCACTGGGTCAGGTTTTCCTGTTGTACTGGCAGAGATGTGAGGCTTGGATGGAAGGATGTGAAACCTCATCACCTGAAAGAGAACTGGAATGGCCCTCTGCTAGGGAGCCTGTGTAGGATGTGGGAAAGTGTATGAAAAAGAATGCAAGTCGTGTAATCCTCTGCCCCTTCTTCCTTTAATACACAAAAGCTGTATCCATATTGTTAAATTAAGTGGGATAGTACTAAAGCACAAGGACTGGCACTTTTGCTCACACTAAGTTTGTGGGATATTTCCTGATATGATTTTGGGGCAATCCAACTGCAAATCTCCCAGGGAGGACCTGAGCATGGTTCAGAGTTGAGAAAAAACTTGGCATTTGCCATAGTTAGTTTAGGCAAACAGATGTGAATTGTATGTGAAAGCTGGTCTTGGGGCCAGAGGAAGTTTGTTGACCCTATTACATTTAGTTAGTTGGTATATATTAAGATGTTGATAATGTCCAATGCCTTGTAATTTCTTTTCTTCTGCTGTCAGGTTTGTACTGCTTCACATATTGATATTGTGTTCTTCGTACTCATCACATGGTTTCCCTCACCATTCCCAACAGAACAACTTTCCTGGTACAGTCATGACATTTTTCTGCTTTGCTCTTAAGTGCATTTCAGGTGATTCTTTCTACCCTGTTTCCCTAAGCTGTCATGTTTGCTGTTCCCCCCTTCAAGCCTCTGTTATTCTGTGTTATTTAATAAATGATTCAGAACTTCTGCAATTCAAAAGAGTTGTTTAAAAAGCAAAGGGTGTATGATCTCTCTCCTAGTTTCCTGATTTTTTCCCTTCTTCCTTTACATGCACACACTCAAATGTGGTTTTTCTTTTGCTATATTTTAGGTTATAATTTCCTAATGCAGGATGCATCTGTGCCTTGTTCTGGACATTTTTAATGAGTAATGGTGATAGGAAAGCTTTGCTTTTCAGAAGCTTCTGCTTATCTTTCTAAGACATAATGCTGCTGATAGCCACAAAGTTGTCCATACATATTATTTATGGCCACAGTGAGCAAAGGTCACTTAATGTGTTGAAAGTAGGCCACTGTTCAGTTCTGAACATAACTTGTATTCATTTTTGGGTTGATCAGGTGATTAATAAGGAGCCAAATGGAATACAATGTTTGGTGTCTTATAGCACTTAAAGTGACAGTTAAAAGTCATCCTAAAACCACGGATTTGGGAAGAAAAAGATATCCACTTTTGTTTGCATGATAAAGTTTATTACATATGGTTTTAAAATAGTTTTAAACAACAAAACTGGAAAAATACACCCTTTCTGTGGTTTTGTTTCTACAGATGTAATTGTATAATATTGTATACTGTCTATGGCTTGGTAATATTTTTTATGTCAAGATTTGTATAGCATCTGGAAGAGTAAGCATGACATGAGTACTTAATTTATATCTGTCTGAACTGATTAGAATACTGACAACTCTGTATCCAAACCAGTCCCAGGATGTCTAGTGGGAGGTATGCAGTTCTCAGGTGTCTGTGCTGTATGTCGGGAAAAATCCAGAAAAGTGCTGTGAGGGCTCAGCAGCTGCTCAGGTGGTTCTGTCCTGACTATGGATGGATATGGTGTCCATGCATTGTTCTCTGTGTACTTATCTAATGCTGTAGTCACTTTGGATACAAAGTTATACACCAAGGAGATTTTCTGATTTGAAGCGAATTACTGAGTAGACTGAGAACTGAAGCTTTGAATAAAATCTTCTTTATACCAGTACCTGAAACACAGAACATCATGTCCTAAAAATGGTCAAATAATTTGAACAGGCTGCTGTAAAAGCTGTGGACAACCTCTTTTTCTCTTGGCAGACAAAAAGAAGTTAAATGGAAATAAATTCCACCAAGGAGTGTTGATTCTTTAGTTAACAAGTAACTTTTTATTATGGTGAGAAAGGGGATTTTTAAAAAGTTTAATTTTGAACTGTAAATGTATTTGAGTTTCTTTCCTATAGCCCTATGAACTTGCCAGTATCCTGGGGAAGGGATGGAGAGAAAATTATATTTTGCTTGCAGTGAGTTGCTAAAATTAAGTATTGATTAAAATTAAGGGCAAGCATATTTTATAAGTCTTGCATAGATTGGCCAATCTGCCTTTGAGTATATTAAAATGGACCTGTGATAATAAATTTTAAGTCAAGGTAAAGGACTATAAAAAGAATACATCATGGTTGATGATTTAAAAATACATGAGAGGTATTTCCCACCTGTCTGTCTAAAAGTTCTGTGTGACTGGCTGGCTGGGATATTTCCCAATCCGCTTGAAGTCTGACTGTCCCCTGTATCTGTTGCTTGTGTCTGGAGTGGTTGGCTTCTCTCTTTCAAGAACAGTAAAAGCGGTGCAGGCAGATAACTCAAGTTCTGTGCTACCACAATCCTATTAAAATGTCATGAATTTTGAGTATCTGGGAGACCAAATAATGGTAATGCAGTTATTCTGAGGCATTAAGTTGGCCTGGAGAACACTCTGCTGCCAGGGGAGTGTTTTTTGTTAGAAGAAAATGGTGTGGTGTTTCTTTGTAGTGCAAAGGTAAAGTAAGGGTTTTTTCTCAGTAAGCTGAACAGGGAAAGGTATGGTTTTGCCTCTTCTATTACAGAGACTGTGAAGACTTTATTAAAACTGCTTTCTCTTGGTATATGAAACATAATTCAGAGCACTGGAAGGAAATAGACTTAGCAGGGAAGAGTTCATCTTAATGCTGAATATAGCTAGTTTCTAGTCCCAGAAGGAGATAAGGAATTTCTGAATTTAATGGTTCCCATCTAAGGATTGGAGCTGACGTGCAATCCAAAGTTATTTCATATACAAAGAGGATGTAGTTCTCTAATGTTTTTTGAGAATGGAAAATGAACTGAAATCATCATGCTCTCAGGGACACACTGCTGCTTTACAGAAAAGTGCTTAGAAGAACTGCTCTGGAATATATTTGAAGATTAATTGAAATGTTAGGAAACTGAGTGGGAATTTGTCGATGGATATTAATATCCCAAAGTAAATGTTACTAATCAAAAGCTCCAGCTTGATTATGAGGGCTTTCTAGATGAGATAATTTTGAAGCCCTGAGTAGAAATCAGGCTTAAATAGTAATGCGAGAAAGACATCTTGTTTCTCAAATAGGTATATACCACCAAAAAAGTGATATTTGATGAATCAGTTAGGAATTAAAACAAATTGTGAAGAAACTCTAATTTTTAAAATGTTTTTAATAATTGACAACTCAGAGGTAACAAACAGACCATTGTTTTCGTAAAACGGTTGACCATGCTACTAGATATTGCTGTAAACTCCTCCAATACAGTGCATTTTAAATGGCCATTTCCTGCTGAATTTGTTGCCATGCAGTGTCTGCCTACACAATATGGGCTGCCCAGCCTCTGCCTGTCTCTAGCTGGGGTAGCTGTACTCCTTTATCACTGTTCTCTCAGATTTGAACTGGCAAGCCATTAAATTTTATATGTCACAAGGTGTGTTTATACCCTTCCGTTATAATACTTTCAGATGCTGGGACAATATGTAAAGTGGGGATGACACATTCACACTTTCACATTCTGCCTTGCACAGTGACTTATTTGGGATGAGAGTTTTCTTGCTCTTTGTAGTATTGGGGTGCAGTTAGTTCTTTACTAAGGCACCTGTGTTTACATGCAAAATGAGCTCTGTGCTTTCATTGCAATTGATGGAGGTATATTTAATGCCATCTGTGGAATGGAGAAAAATTTAGCTGAATGTCCACTTCAGTGAGCTGGGCTGTTTTCCTGGCTTCATTATCTGTGTTGGTAAGATATCTAAGGTAGGATTGGTTCAATTATCTGAATATGATCCAGTGCCATTTTAGATGTCGCATTGAATCTGACAGGTACAGGTGTGACACCGGGCCTGTGGGTGACTGGTCTCCATCCAGAGTGGTAGCTGAAGACTAGATGGGCTATCCAACATCTTGGGTAGTAGTAAATCACTTTATTTTGGTAACTGAATAAAATCCTTTCATTTTCAGTGGACATCGAAATTTAGGTATCCTAATCAGAAGCTGAATTTCACTCAGGTCTAAGACATCCATGAAAGGATTGCAAGTAAGACATGGAAGTTTGTAGATTTGTATGCTGCTGCACTGGCAGCTTCAGAAGAGATGAGATGTCCTTTGATATCTCAGATTGTGCTAGAGGCTTAAGATTAAGCAATTGAAGGAAGGACAGAGTGGGTACTATAGTGTGATTTTCTCAGAGTTATAATAAAAATAAATACGAATATAAAGAGAATCAGTGAAATCAGTCAAATATCTTGTGATTATTTGATTCCAGTGAAGCCTTTGCAACCAAATTGTATGAACTCTGAGCAAAAGTGGAATGTTGATGGTATTTTTTATTCCAGAACTGCACCAATCTGCCCTTAAATAAAATATTTATATAGTGCAATTTGCTTTTAAATTTTATCTTGCATCTGAGATTGTATTCCTTATTGGAGTTACCAAGATTTTTAAGCTTTTTTTAGCTTTTTTTCATGTAAAATATACTTTAAAATCTGTATGGTGATATCTGTATTAAAATCATTGAAAATATTGTTTGATTTGAATAATAAACAGTATATGAAGCTTTGTTTCAAAAACAAACCTGCTAATACTGTATGTGAATATATGAGAGTGTGGATTGCTCTTTTATGACAAGTAGCATATGTGACTTGAGTTTCTCTTTGATATTGACATGCCTCATAACCAGTAGGGATTATGTGAGAAACTAGCAGGAAAGAAAACAGTGGAAAAGATAAAATTCCCAGGATAAACAGCTTCAAATGAATTAAGATAGCCATGTCTGCAGTTCCCTTTAAGAAATACTCATTTGACTCTATCCAGACTGGCATGTCTTAAAATTCCCAGCCTAGGAGCTAAGGGGATTCTAAAGCTTAAAGTGATATCTTAGGTAAACAGAAGAGTTGTTTTAAAACAGTCAAACTGAGAGACTGGTATAAACAGTGTGTTGGCAGGACAGAGTGGCTGTCCCTACAGAGGAATCAGCTGCATTACACTGTTTGTGGGAAGTTTAAGTGACACTGTCAGGGCAGTGGGTGGGAAAAACCGATCTAGATTTAATGTGATGCACTGATCCTGAAGAATCCAGGGCCTCCCAGGCCCTGCAGCCTCACTGGCATGGTAATATCATAGTCCCCAGGCTATATTTGGAAGGTCCGCTGTTATGGGCTGCTTTTCCCTGATAACTGGCTCATAGTTTTAATTGTGTGACATTTAAATGGGATTATTCCCTATGTCCACTGTTGTTACGTTTCTCCAATTATGGGTCAGGCCTAAGGCGTTTGTCTGACATGAGAGAGCTGTCTTATCTCTTGGATCAATTAGGAGAGGAGAACTCTGTCTTTGGGGTCTTTGAGGTAAGTAGATAACATGGCTGCTATTTCTCTCTGCTGGATTCAGTTCTGTTTGTAGCTTATGTCACATGGGGAACCTGTTCTGGTTATCTTTGGCAGTTCCTTTTGCAGTGGTGAATGGTGACCCTGAGGGTTGAGCAGTTGCACCTTAGGTGGGGCCTTTTGTGCTGAATCAGGCACCACAGGTTCTTACTTGGTTGTGAATTTAGTCTCAGGAATACTTAGAGCTCATCCTTCTCTTCACAAATGATTTTGTACTTCATTGAATACATTGTTCTTTATTGAATCTACATTGAATGGTGTTGTAGTAGGGGGCCTGGACAGCTTTATCATTTCTAGATTAAAACACTTGCTCTCCCCCTTCCCTAACTTGTGTTTATGGGCTGTGTCCTGATTCTCCCCAGGTGACAGGTAGAGGCAGCCTGAGCAGGATTATAAGCTAGAGTTGGCTCTGTTTGCTCCTCTGTTATTTGAAGACAGATGGGACCCTCTTGTTAAAGGCCTGGGATATCTCAGGTTTCCTGTCAGGGCTGTGGAAAGTTCTTTGGGCCATGTTGGTCCATTAGTTTCAGGGAAGCTGCTTTAGTAAAAGTAATTTCACGTGGGCCTTTTGCCACTGAGCTATTAGGCTTTCCTCAATCTCATGGGTCTGTTCCTCCTTTCTGGTATGCAACTCAAAATATGGTATTGATTTATTACCCTCTAGTCCAGTTAGAAATACTTTTGGACCACAGTAGTCCTCTGGGGACAGTAGGATTCCATCCCCCTCTCAGGCTTAACTCAGCAAGCCCATTCTGCCTCAGTGTTCCCCTGATTTCTGCTCTGTTTTTCTTGTAGGTTTGCAAGCTTTCCAGGTGTATATGAGAAGGATTTCCAATGTGTTTGATTTACTCCATCACCCATAATTTTGGTAGTCTTTGTTTTGCTTTTAGGGCTGTCTAGTTTCTGTTACTCCTTTTCTGATTCTTTCCATGACCTCAGGGTCATTCCAAATGCCCCTGTCCCAATCTTCAGGTGAGACTATGAGTTTTGAAGGTTCTGATTGTGCTATTGTATCTTCTGTTTTTACTTCTAACTTCCTTATTCTGTCCTTGAATTGACTGTTGGCTGCTACAGTCACATTTTGCTTGATTTCTATCTTGGCCTTTCTATCAACAAGTGTATGAATGTATGTAATTCAGTCTCTCCAACTTACTAAATATACCATGGTTTTTCTTTAGAATTCTTAATATCACTGATACACTGAGACAGTGCTCAGATTTGACTTCAATATGTTGCACAAGACTGCTTTATATTATTTAAATCTTGTAACCCCTACTAGTGCAAAGAGGAAATGCCTCAGAGCCAGTTTGATTTTCAAACAAAATGCAGACATCCTACCTGCAGCAAATTGCCCTGTGAATGTTTATCATTGTAAAGACTGATTAAAAGAAAGATGTCATTTTTCAGAGTTTTATGGGATAGAATGGGAAGGGCCTGAGCTTGTCACAAGATGAGAGAAATTGCATATCTGTCTTTTACTTCATAAGTACTACAGCTTTGCAAGAAATACTGGTAGCTTGATGATGGACTCTTAAGAATTAGTAGTTGAATTAAAGAAATTAGAATAACTGTAGATTTTTCTAAGGAAGAAGATTGCTTCCTGAGTAGTCAGCTGGACATTACTTACATTGCTGCTCTCTTGTACTGAAAGAAAGAGTACTGGAATTTCCAACACATTTATCTTTATAACGAGAATATTGGGCCTCAAATCAGTTACTGAAGCTAGAAGTGGTATAACATGAATGGCACCACGTAACGTATGCAAACATTGAGTCTGTCCCTCTGAGGCACCATCTTCCCAATTCACCTGAACTTACACAGCTGCATTCTCAGGCCAGTAGTGCTATTAAACTGTTGTGAGGTCTACTTACTTTCCAAACTCTTTAATAGGTATTTCTTCATTATGGAATGCATTTTGGAAAAATTACATTAATTTACTTAAATATTTCTATTGGTCTGATTAGTCAAAGAGTTTGATACATAGGCCTTAGTCTGCTGAGGCTCTGGGTGTGCTTAAGTTCATGAATTTGAGTAGTTGCAGTCAGTCATGAAGAAGAATCTAAAAGGTGCTATTTGTCCCTAAGTTGTGACAGCTCAGTTGTGAAACAGTCTAGTAAGACAGAAGTGCCTGAAAGGCTGAAGGTGTCTGGTGATCACAGGGAATCTTGGGCAATTATTCATTTCTGTGGTGGAAGGATACCGAATGTGCATTTCAGATTAGACAGTCTGTTAATTCCTTTTTTGACTACTTAATGTAGAAGCTAGTTGTCCCAGTTAATCAGTGTGAAGAGATGAGCTCTCAATTTTTTTCTTCCCAGAGATTTAATGTTTTTAATAAGAGAAAACAGATTTTGTTGATGTAGTAATCTTGTTTCTTTCAATCAACCTATTGTTCTACCAGCTGCAGTTTTGGGTAATTACATAGTGCCAAAAGAGCCACAAATACTTGCTTTCCTTCTGACTAAGAGGATATGAATCCCTCAGGGATGACATTAATCTGTAACCCTGGCAAAACAATCTGGTTTAACGTATTTTAGGTAATTAGTAGAGATAATTAATTAGTGATAAGTATTGTAGTCTTTTGACAATCCTTTAAAGTTGGGAATTGAGAAATCAACCTGTGTTAGAACTGTAGCATGGTTGGTTTCTTTGTTTTGGGGTTTTTTTTGTGACTGCTTTGTATTTTCTGTCTTAATGTCAATGCATAGTGTTGTAAATTATCACATTGCAAAAAGATAAAAAATATTCCATGATCAACTTTCTCACTTGGGTGAGGGTGCTGTTTACCTGGACTTTGTTTTCAGTTACAGCCGTGGAATCCATCATTAAACCTTGCTGTTATCGTGTGGAGGGCAGTGATGTGCTGGTGCAACACTTTGTGTGTATGTTGGTCTGGTTGTTTGGTCTCTGCTGCTCCATTTATTGCAGGTAACACTGACTAGTTGTGCTGAGGGCTTTTTGTGTAAACAGAATCACAAGGAAATCCTTTCTGAATGAGACAGCAGGATGTTTATGTATGAGCTAAGCATGGATAGTATATGATGAAGCTATCATTTAACATTCTTTGAACACTTAATGTAAAGTAAACATACAGAAAACTAAGAGTAGATTTGTAAACTGTTTGGAGCATTTTTTTGTGGTCAAGTGTGAGTCAGAACAATTTCAAAAGAAATATTTTATCACTTACTTGAAGATGTTGCGGTTTTAATAGAAATTTGCTTGTAGCTCTGGCTAACTTGCACAATCTCAGAGATGTTTAAAAGAAGTGCCTACAAGATCTGTGTTGTTTTGGGGATTTACTTCAGATTGACTCTTGCCAGAGGACATGTTTAAATTAGAGCTACCTTTAATTAAACTTCAGAATTACCCATGTATAGTCTATAATTCCAGGAATACAATACAATAGTTCTAGTAAAAGTATGATTCTAGTAATACAATAGAGCTCCTTGTTAGAACAAGCGATAGATGGTTGTTTTTTAATATTTTGACATTCAGTGGTATGAGTTTGAGGTAGCTGGATGTCTAATATCTAGGGGATCTAGCTTAATAATTTTAAATATAGCTCTGTATGATGGCATGATCTCATAGTTCTACCCAGGAAAGTCTCTAGTCTTTTTCTCTCTTTACTGATCTCTTTGTTTGTCTTTTTACATTCATTGCAGTTTTTTTTAGTAAAAAAGCTTTTAAAGAACTAAAAATACCAACTTTCAGGATTTTAGGAAAGGATTCAGCATCTTGGCTCTTCCCCAAAATACATTTCATACCATATTCTTTGTGAATTCTTCCTTCATTTAGAGGGAAATTGTATAATGCCATGCAGTGACTTCATCAGAAGACACTAAAAAACAACATTTGCTTTTCTAAAGTAGCCTCTACTCAGAATTTGTAGATGTCTGTGTGTATCAGATTGAAGAGGGAGATACTCTGTGACTGAGGCTGTCTGCCTAAAAGCCTCCTAAGTCCCAAATGGCGACCGAGTTTACCTCTTCTCCTGGCACTGCATGGCTCCAACCTGGGGCCCTTCCCTCCTCAGTCTGAAAGCTTTCTGTCAATGTTAATGCACTCACACGTAAGTGCTCAGAAAAATTACATTAAAGATAATTATCACTGCGGTCATACCCTGGAATTCTATCCTGTGGTGTATTTAGCATTAGTTTCTTGGGTGCTCAGCAGGGACAGTGGGCATGGAAATTCAGTGGATCAGATTCTGTCTTGTTCTACGCAGCAATAGAAATACCGGGTTGTTTCACCTGCATGGACTGCCCATCTTTACACATATTCCATTACATGTGCTGCTTCTTCCACCAACTAGAGAGGAGACTTAAGGAGACTTATTCTAGGACAGTCACTTGCAGACCTACTTAACCAAAGCTTAGCCAAAATAAGGCACCCTGCATCTAAGGAAGTGGACCCCATTCCATAATTTCTGTATCTCATGCTGTAATTGTGATGATTAATTAGAAGAACAGCAATTGCTTTTACTGCATACACTAACTTTTGCTTCTCTAGACTTCAGCAACGACAAGTTAATCTACATGTTTCAGTCTTAGCTTTGAAATGTATAGACCTTTGACCATGACTGAAAAATAAGTAAATGAATGCTGTAATGTCTTCAGAGGATAAAGACTGCTAGGGTAGATAGCTTAAGCCATGTAGACTTCTGGGCATTGCTTTGTGATAGTTTTGCATTCATAGTGGTAGAGTAATTAGCAAAGCTGCTAATTCCTGCAGTGCCAACAGCAGGACCCTGTTCTAGCTTTGGCAATAGCATTGTTGGAGCCTGAAACACTTAAACAGTCTACCTCACAATTTTATCTAACACAGCCAGAGTGCTGAATAGTTTTTACTACAATTCTTCAGTGATCAAGTGCAAAATAACAATAGCCTCAGAAAATACGTGAAAAATAAAGACTACTCTTAAATTTTTGTGAGAAAAAACTAACTTCTAAACCTTTCACAACTGTATTGCTGTTAGTTGTTTGTACTCAAATCCATTTGCCTTTATTATGTTTCCATGGCCACTTTTTATTGCATTTATTATTGTGCACAGTGAGAAATACTTTTGGTTCTTGATTGTTTTCTTTCCCTGTGTTACATACTCTGCCACTCAGAAGGAATGGTACTCATTTCACTAGGTTTAATAATTTTTTGTATGCTGCAAATACGCATTTGTGATTTTTAGGGAAATGCTAATTAGCTTCCAGTATACTTACAGCCTTACAAGGTGAGCACTGGAGGCAGTTTAGCAGAGGATTGCCTCTTGGTGCATTTGTGAAGGAGAACCTGTGGGGTAGCTCAGGAGCTGGAGATGTATTGCTTCAGAAAGTTTGGGTGCTACTGTTACTTTAGCCTATTAAGCTGTTAAAAGTTACTTTTCCTCTGTAAATGGGCACCCAAAGATACTATTTTATTGTTCAGGTTTTTACATGAATTCTTAGATTTTCCGAATTTCTACCAAGTTCTGCATTTTTCCCATGTGGAACAGCTAGCTGGCTTCTGTCTTCACATACATTGATGTTTCAGGTTGATATTTCTCGAGTGCATATTTTATGAACGTGTTGATTTATCAAAGATGTGTAAACCAACATGAACTTATTTCCAGTCCAGTGAAGGTATATACACTGTATTGCATTAAAGGAAGCCCAATGCAAACTTTGGCTAAATAAAAATGTCTCAGCAGCATAAAATATTTAATACATTGAATTACAGAAAAATAAGGCTCTTTGAAAAGTCAATTGCTCTCTATTGCCATGCCTTTAACTGAATCATGTATGTTACAAGATCTCTCTGTCCAGATGGATGTTTAAAATACCAAGTGATAGAAGCTGCACAATGCATTTCCCTGGTTACTCTGTACCTCTGCTCTTTTGGGGAAATACTTATTCTCCAGTGGTAGCATTTTTGCAAATACCTCCCTGTAGCTTAAGCTTCTGTCATTTCATTCAGTTATTCCTATTAGCTCTGCACATTTGATTCCTTGTGTTCAGCCCCCTCAGGCAGCTTGAAGAACAGTTCAGTAAACAAATTCTGCAAAACTTCTGTGTGGACTGGTCAGCTTAGTGGTCTTTTTTTCCAGCTTTATGTGAGTTAATGTGTAATGCACTCTGTATCATACTCTATGACCGTGAACACATTAAAAAGATGGTTGGGCATCTGTATTTTCATTTGAATATCTTGTCGATGAAAATATTCTATTGCAAACATCAGTCAAAAATTATGTGGATTAGGGGCAGTGGTGGGAGAATTTTTATGTCCATGGAATAAATTGATACTTTGTGGTATATATGATCTTTCTTCTGTAAGTTTTAAGTAATTTTAAATGAACTCCCAACTAATTGCAGCATGATAAAATTCCATTGTGGTATATACAAAAATGAACTTGACAGTTCCTAGAAAATTTAGTGCAAGACTGTTTGTGGTCAGTGATAGCTCAGATGATTTTTAGCTGCTGAGAATCTCAAGAGGAGCTGGTTAACCAGAGGTGTGGTTGTGTGCATCTGTGTGAGTGTAACGCAGCAGAAAGAGGAAAGAATATGCAGAATAAGAACAGCACCGGCTTTTCATTGTCCAGATGATCATAAAAAAGTAAAACTCTTTAGTGTTATAAATTAGAGGTCAAAAAATGTCTGTTGCCTTGCAGATGACTGTGCCCATCTCCCCTATGTCCTCTGGTTACCTTAATAGTGGCATTTCAGAGATACTTTACTCTTTTTAAGTTGTGAAAATTAATAGAGCAGTTGTTAAATCAGGTACTTATTTTCTGGATATATAAATTTAAAATTATGTATTAAAATTTATTTTAATAATTAAATGCATACTCTTTCATGAGTTGTTAGCAACTATCACACTGTATTTCATACCATTGCTGTGATTGCACTGAGTGTAAATGAGCTTGGGAAATGAGAATAACTCCTTCATTACAACCACTAAAACATTACTTCAAAATCTTTCCTCATATCCATATGTGCTTGTGACTTTTTCGCAGGCTGCCACTCCTTTTTGCCCCTCACCAGTCTTTTTAGGGTCAAACATGAGGGGGCAGCTTGTACAAGTCAGAAGAGAGTGGGACAGCTTGAGTAGGATCTCTTCAGGTATCCAGGGATATGGCTTGTGGGAATGGTTCAAAGCTGTTCCAGGGAAGGCTCAGACTGGACATCAGGTAGCATTTCTTCACTCAGAAGGGTGGTCAGACACTGGAACAGGCTTCCTAGAGTGGGGGTTGGTGTCCCAAGCCTGTCAGTCAGAGGCATTAGGAAATGGTCCTTAAAAATATGTCTTAGCTTTTGGTCAGACCTGAAATGTTCAGACAGTTGGACAAGGTGAGCATTGTAGGTCCCTTCCAGCTGGAACAGTTGGTTGTGTTCTACACTCTGTTCTATGGAATGGGAAGGGAGCTGAAAGCATGTGTCAGCTGAAGCTGGAAGATGAATGCTGTAGAGAAGTGACTGGGAGACATGCTGCAGATTGCCAACCCATTGGCTGTATTCCCCTTTCAGGACTTTCTCCTCCCCATCTGTGCTATACTCAGTTGCTGTCCTCCCTCGCATGCCTTTCTGCTGCCTTGTCTGCCTCCTGGTTTTTGCAGCAAGTTGCTTTGCCAGCTGTGCCCTGAAAAGCACGTAATGAGTAATGTGAAAACATATGTCTTCAAAAATATTCAAAAATGGCTTCCATTTGAGGTGGTAGATGCTTTATTCATTAATTGTGTCAGTGTTTCATGTTGTTGTTGAAAGATGGAGAACCTCCATAGTGAATTTCTGTAATTGGAGTTGAAGGGATTACATCTAAGCCTGGCTTTAGCACTATTCCTCTGAGCATGTTTGAGTGCTGGTGTTTGTTAATAATGACCATATGGCTGTCATCTCCATTGTCTTTAATTCACTGAAAAGTCCTAGGATTTTCCTATCTCCTGTCATTGTGTTTTGATGTGTTTTTATCTTCGATATGGCATGTGCCAGCATTTAATTCTTCCAGTGTATTTTCTCCTTGTTAGTAAATGACCCACCAGTTACTCTGCTCATTTCACTTTGACATTTATGTTAAGGTCCTATATTTTTTTTGTGTGTTTTTCTTCAGAACACCTGTTATCAATGAAAAATACGCTCAAACAAATGAAGGCCATTTTGATTGTGTACTTCAGCAGTAGGTATAAGGACTAACATATAAAACCTGAAGAATTGATTTAAAATCAGTGAGATAACATATTTCTGTGACTTACATAGCATTATATATGCCTGAGATGATCCGATTCGTAATTTTTCAAGGATAATAAACATGTTGAAGTTTTAGTAACCTAACACACTTCAGCATTGGATTGCATTGGACAGTGGAAAGATGTTAAAATACATTCATGTATTTAACAATGCCTGTATTCATTATGAAAAATGTCATATTGATGTTTATTAGAAGTATTTCTAAAATTACAGTATAAAGATTTCATCATCAGTTAATCAAGACAAATTAGTTGTTGAGGAGTACATAAAAATAGCAGTGAAATTTATTTTTAGCCTTATGACAATAAACAGAAAAATGCTTTTTCAGTGAAGTGCAGACCTACTGTCATTGGGAAGGAGGTAACATACAGTAGTTATATTACGTGTCTTTGTATGATCATGAGAATTGGAAAGCAATTTGTGACCAGAGCTGTAGATTGCCCAGACAAATACTTTATTTATGGCTGTTATTATTATGCTTATGATACTATGAGATGCTTGTTAGACCTGTGTACACAGATGGAGTGGGCTTTAACCTGCTTACTCATCACTTTGTGCTGATGCTTTGATAGTGCTTTGTGCTGTTGTTATAACTGTTTTGGTTTTTTGTTTTTAGTTTGGAGAATAACATCACTGTCTGAAATACTGATTGTATACATACTCCTTTCAAAATAAATTTAGTTACCTTTACATATCTGCTATGATCCTAGACACTCTGGGAAACTGTCTTCTAAGCACAGTCTGTGCCTGAAACTGCTGCTAAAATTCACTCTGTCAGCTTACCCTCATGTTGGTGCACAAAGACTGGTACAGTCCTTGGTCATGTGACCCTTCCTTGAGGATTGGATTGTTCCTAGATTTATTTGTACCTGTGTTGTGATGTGAGCTTGGTTGTCATGGTTCTAATAAAAGCATGATAATTATACTGCCTGAAATTGCAGTTTTTAGAATCTGTCAAATAGTCCCTGACTCTCTGGAGGTGAAATGATATATTAAAATCTAACTCTTTTAATCAAAATATCTCTACATCAGGTTTTCCATGAAGCCAAGTTACAGGTAACATGACAAGGAATGTCTCGTTTGACAAATACTTTTCTGAATACTGTGAGGGTTTTTTGAAGTAGAAGTATAGATTAAAGGAGTGTACTTTATAACAGAAAGTTATAAAGGCAGTTATTAGACAACAGATCTATTAGTAGGAGCATCCTATTAAGTAACATATCTTGCCACTCTTCACTTCTATGCCGTATCTTCACATTTTGTATTGGCATTCCAGCTGCCTCGGCTGTTTTCAGTGACACTGGTGTTAGGATAGAGTGATCTGTCTGTATGGTTTCTATACATTGCAGACTGTATAGAAAACATACATTGGAGTATTTGGAATCATTTAGATTTTACTTACCGACTTCTGGAAGTATATGATGTGGTATACAGATGGCTGCTAAATATCAGCCTTCGATGGAGTTGCCATGGTTTTTGCTGAACATAAGGTAGCACTGAGCTTGCAAATAACTCCTATCTTTTTTTTTAGAGCGTCTGATATTCAGCAGAGTAGAAAATCAGGCATCATGATCCTTAGCAGGATGTAAGTGATATATGTGGAGCCATTTAGGTGAAGTGAGCATGTTTTGAGGATAGTAACAGAGTAATCAGGATCTAGTGTGTGTGAACTAGAGACGGATGGTGAAACTTGGGATCCACAGAGAGCAAGCAGAAAGATTTGCAGAGTGAGAATCCAGTGCACTGCTCAGCAGTGCTGCTTTTATGGTAGGAATGACAGGAGCAAAACAAGAATACAGTTATCTCCATAAGAATTGTCATGATCTTTTGAAGATTCAGAAGTACTTTCTTCAAGACCATTTTTAAGGCAACCCCAGATTTTTGATTTTTGTGTCATTTATTCATTCACTACCGTTGTGTACAATGAAAAAAAAGCAGCACTGAATTTGAATTAGATAGAAAAATAGCCAAAATACAGAAGATACTTTTGTGTAGGTTGACAGCCAATTTTTGTGCCATAGTTGTTTTAACTCTCTTGAGACGTTATTGCTATTATGCTTAGTTTATTTTACACCTCCTGCCACTGCAGACTCTTCCTTTGATTAAGGGACAAATATCTCCTTTTCTTTCTTCTGCATTACCCATGACTTAATCACTTTTGTACTCTGCTGAATACAACACAGTGCAGAATTATTCATAGAATTTGCTATACTTGACAGCTATAAGGTTTATATTATTTGTTTTGTAATTTATTTGCACATCTCACCTAGCTAATAGCAAGAGTGGACTATTAAGATGTTTGGCAATGCTTCCTTCAGCTTGTTTCTTTGCAATTACTATTCTATCACAATTACTACAAATAAATTTGTCTCTAAACAAAAAAAAAAATTGTAATTATTACCTTATTCGTTTATTTTCCAGTTGAATCTTGGATTCAAAATTAATTTAGCTGGAACAGATAGTACTCATATATCCTCCTTCAGTTCAGCATGAATTCATGCAAAATGAGCAGCTGAGTTTACTTACATTGCTCAACAGTCCTTATGCAAAATTACTGGCATTATTTAAGGCCACCCTCAGTCAAAGATTTGACTGCCTAGTAGAAGTACATCAGAAGATTGGATGCTTTGTTAAAGAATACTTCTGTTTATGAAACAAAAATTCTGTTGTGCTTGACAACCTTTCGCATATAGAAAAAAACATCCCAAACATACTGTCGTGGGTTGACCCTGGCTAAGTGCCAGGTACCCACTCAGTCACTCTATCACTCCCTCTCCCACTGGGAGAGGGGAGAGGATAATATTGAAAAAGACTATCAGGGTAAGAAAAGGCAGTTTTATTACAGTGGGGAGAAAATAGAACAAGCAAGCTGAGAGTTGCGTGCGCAAGAGCAGAAGGGAGACAATCAATCTCTACTTCCCATCAGCAGCGATGTCCGGACACTTTCTGGGAAGCAGGGCTCCAGCACATGTGACGGTTGTTCAAGGAGGCAGACATGGACCAGCCCCGAGTGCCTCCTCCTCCTCCTCTCTTCCTTCCCTTATATATCTGAGCTGATGTCATATGGGATGGAATATCCCTTTGGCTGACTGGGCTCAGCTGGCCTGCTGGTGTCCCCTCCCAGGATCTTGCCCACCCCCATCCCCTTCAGTGGGGAAAGGAATCTCAGAGGGACAGCACTGCTTGGCAGTAGCCAAAACACTGCTCTGTTATCAACACCAGCTACCAAAGCAAAGTACAGCAGTGTAAGGGCTGGGAGCTTTACCCCAGTCAGACCCAATACACATACAGTAGAAAGTGTCCCAGTAACATAAGGATAAGTGATGCACTTTGAGAATTTCACTGGTGCTGTGCCTGCAATACTTTATGTCCTATAAACTAGTTTTAGAGCTGATTCATAATTAAGATTGTAGAGCTGTACCTACACTACTAGCTTTTCACACAGAACAATGGAGCTTTAGAAAAAAAAAGAAAAAGGATGATTTTCTTCATCATGTCTATTTGTCATTCTTAGGTGTATTGAAGATATATATCTGCTAGCAGACTGAGTAAAGTATTTTAAAATGTACACGAATTATAAATAAAACCAGTGACTTTATTAACATTCTGCTGTAAAAAAAAGTTTAATTTTTAACCATCTGTATTAATGACAATTCATATAGATGAGAAACTTTCTAAAATTAGGAACAGCTGTTTCTTGTAGTGCAAAAGGCTACGCAAGATGAATATTTAAGGGTGAGTTTTATCTCAGATTCTTTCTAGGGAATATCCTATTGCGTGCAGTGCCAAATATTTATAAGACAATTCATGGTGATACCCACATCCAGGGGTATCAAGTTCTCTTCCATTTTGCTTGCAACAAGCATACAAGTGAGTAGTGAAAGATCAGTCTATTTATCTAATCTATCTATCCAGCTTATTTTCCTCCTTTTCCTCTTTTGCTGCTTTTCTCAGGATGTCAGTTTAAATCTTCCTGATTTGTATCCCTTCAAAACCTTCTTATTGTCCTTTCTTAAACTTTGCCCTGTGATTTTTAGCTTTTTTTCTACAACAAGCAGGTTATGTTTCTCTCTTCAGACCTCTTCGTAACATTTTCTCTGTTCTGCCACCCACCCAGTCATTCATCATGTGTTACTGAAAAGTCATCTCCCAGCTAAGATCTGCCTGCTGAGCCAACCCTCATCACTCTTATAGATCCTCAAGGAGAAATATCTTTACTCATCTCATGTGGTGGTCCTCCATGATAGCACCTACAAACTGCCTTGGTTCATGAGTGTCATTTTAGAAAATATGACTGTTTCTTTAAAATTTATCTCTTTTCTGATGCTTAATCTTGAACGCTTAATAGGAAAAGCAGTGTATAAACTGGCACTGAAGTGAAGGCTGCTAATGTTTGCTAGAGCTGGCTGGGATTGGCTCTGCTGGACATGGAGGAAGCTTCTGGCAGCTCCTCATGGAAGCCACCCCTGCAGGCCCCCTGCTACCCAAACCTGGCCATGCAAACCCAATAAATACTGTAGTAGGAATATAAACATAGTAAGACTGGACCTCTCCTTTCTTTAAACTATGGTACTGAAGAGTGTGGTAGATATATGTTCATTGCTCAAATACCACTTTTTGATTGGGATATTGCATAATGGGAAAAACAGGCAAGGAAAACCAGGGGATGGATCATGTTCACTATAAAGTCATTTTTCGTGTCTTACTCCTACTGATTTGCTAATGGTGTATTTCTAGATCTGAGCATATTTAGTGGAATCTGAATCTCAGAAGAGCCCTTTCATCTTATAGATGAGAATATGTTGACACAATGCTGTGATTCATGGGCAGGTTTTGTAGTGTTGGATCTAGTGCTTCACTTGGCTGTAGAGAACTTCATTATTCAGTCCTTATTTGTAAGCATTAAGGATGTGGCTTCAAAAGATACCTGCTCATCTCAGCCCCCGATTTCAGGATGAATTAAGAACTTAAACATCTTTAAAATCATGGGCTAAGTTAATTTTTCCTTAAACATGTCAGTTTTAGAACATATCTCTATTGTTTTTTTATTTCTCTTTAATTTAGGGTTTTCACAGCACGTTTTATGCTGATCTTGTGGCATACAACTCTTAGAGCTGCTGACACACAAGTAAAAATTCTGCTCCAGTTTCATGATATCTTTTGTTTAACCTGTTCCACACTGCTACTGATTTGGTAGGGTTAGCTAAACATTTCTATGGACTTCTTACAGAAAGCTTTCTCAGATGCTTCTCCTTTATTAAAACATTATAATTTCTCCTGAAACTTTTATTTTCATATTCATAGAATTTGTCTCTATGAAATTATTTTTATATGGCATAAGAGAGAGAAGTTTAATAGAGGACAATAGCCAATACCCAAAATATAGTAGAGAACACAAAGGTAAATCTGCATATTTTCCTGTTTCTTTTGGCAGATAGCCAGACAGCCGCTTATGAGAAGTTACATTTTTCCAACATTTTCAGTTAACTACATGAATAATTGTTCCATTTTTTGTTTGCAGATGTTGGAATCTGTCTTCATATCATAATGATAGCCTAGCCTTTAGTTTGTGTGCAGGAGTTTTAATTGGTAGAGATGTTTTCTATAGCAGCGTGCATCTTCTGAAATAGAGCAGCGCACATCTTTTGCTTAATGCAGGCTAAGTCACTGGAGTGTTCATAGCAGCAGCATCAATTTTGAGGCAAAAAAGCTAGAAAAGATTGCAGAAAGAATAGCAAACCTGTTATTATCCCAGGTCACTTTATTTGTATATTAATGTTTCCAAATCTGGATTCTTGCTTACCAATATGCTATTCAAATACTATTTTTGGTTAGGAGGTTGTTAATGTTTTTTGGTTTGATTAAAGAAAGATGTTTTTTCCTGCACTTCTCTAAAGTACTGGTAGGTAGATGTGTGGATTCAAATGTAGCATGACATTTTTTTCCCTATAAAAGTTGAAATAAATCAATTTTATGGAAAATTCCTTTCATGTCTGTCATATAATTACAATTGTAGAAGTATTTTTAAAGTAGGACACTTGCTGTGTGTATTGCTCAACCTTGCTTGACCTGGACATCTTGGACTTTCTGGAGCAAATACAAGCAAATGCTACAGTGACATTTAATATGTAGCCTATGCTTAAACTCTCCATTTATATGGGGTTTATTTATCCATTTACTTTTTATTTTTAAACCTTGATATATAGAGTTGCTAAGAAGAGACTTAGGTATTTTAGGCAGATAGCAAAATTAGTATTTAACATTAAGATTTCAAAGTGTGCCTAATCAGTGAGATGGCCTCTCTTGCCAGTTTCTCTTTTAGCTCCCATTCAGAAACAATTCTGTTCTTCCTTTCTGATATGCCTTTGTATTCTCCACCTTAGTGTAGACTTCAGATTTGTTCTGTTGGTTTCTCACATCCTGCCTAGTAACCTGTTTTTGAAGACTGATGAAGCATGACATGAACTTTTGCCCTTCCTATCCTATATATTTTTTGTTCTCTGGTTACTTTGGTTGATCCTGCCTGCTCTTTTCTTGTTTTTCTGCTTTGTGTTTTCTTGAGTGTCTCCTGGCCATCTCTTGACCCCCTTTCTCTCCACATTTCCAGATTCCTTGCCTTGTATCTTCATTCTGGTTTACTCCTTTTCTAGAAATTGTTTATAATGGAAAACAAGCTATAACTATAATGTCTAATGCCATATCTTATACAGTATTTTGGAAGCAGTCACAATGCTTAATTTTGCTTTCTGGAATTTAAGAAAATGTTTTTCAGCCAAGAAAAGAGTATAATCTATTGTAAGTTTCGGAAAAATGAGAAGAAAATAAAAGTGCAGATAAAAGTTTCTGTTTCTTGTCTATTCTGTCCCTGTTGTTTGTTTGCTTAATGTTTTAATTATTTAGTAACTTTTCCTTTGAAATTGTTCACTCTTGCTGTTTTTGTAGATGCATGAAAAGACCCATATCCTTTCTTGAAGCATCCTTTTAAACAAATGCTTTTAAAACGAACATTAATATTCTCAGCTGGGTAGCCATGAAGCCATGTGTGGGCAGTAACTGACATGGCCAGTGATTATCAACAATTTCACCTCTCTTACAAGATCATTTAGTGACAGGACAAGGGGTGGTAGCTTCAAACTGAAAGAGAGTAGGTTTAAATAATATATTAGGAAGAAATTCTTTACTGAGAGTGGTGAGGCACTGGCCCCAGTTACTCAGAGAAGCTGTGGATGCCCCATCCCTGGAAATGTTCAAGGCCAGGCTGGATGGGGCTTTGAGCAACCTGGTCTTGGAAGGTGTCCCTGCCCATGGCAGGGTTTTGGAACAACATGATCTCTAAGGTCCCTTCCAGCCTTTAACATTATGTGATTCTCTTCAGTACTAAGAGTGCTGTGTATTTTCTGACTGAAACAGAAATCTATCTTATATTTGCATTACTCCATAAAATTGAAATGATGAATATGTGAGTGCCATCAGCTGTTGCTATTGATGGCATCCATCCTAGAACAGAGAAAGCTATAGGATTTTTATCAGCAGTAAAAAACCCCCGCATTAAAAGCACCCCAACATTATACATACAAGACCTGATGGTTTATTTTTGGTATGAAGTGGTTAAAATTTGTTGAGAAAAAAAGCACTTCCATAAAAATATTAAATTCCTTGCTACCTCAGCATCAAGTTGCAGTTCTTGTGTTGGGTTGAGCCTGAGCAGACCTGTTTTGCAATGGAACAGATTGTCTTGCAACATGGCATACTCTTGAAAATTTTCTTCTTTGAGAATGAGCCTGTGGCATTTTCTGAACTTGAGAGGCTGTTTCCTGTGCTAATCAAGGCAGCTGACAAACCCTTCAGCGTGCTTGAATCAGTGTGGGTTTGTCCAAGTTCTTTCTTTGCCCTGTACACCCTTGGGCACAAATTGACAGATTTTTTTTTTTTTTTTTTTACCAGCTACTGAGATGGTTGGCAAGAGACATGTAACCAGATGAAAAGGCTTGTTAGTCTGAGATATAAAATTCAGGCAAACTGAGAAATTTTCTTTAAACGTTTTCATTGTTACTGTATTTTTTCCTGTTTTTTAAATATTTCATGATACATTATCTGCAGCAGCATAACCAGTTTCATCTGGGCATGATTAATTAGGATACTGTGAAGCAGGACAGTTTTCGCATGTGGCTGGTCTCAGAGATCTCACTACTGTTTCACCAGAGCTGGGAAAAAAGAGCTCCTTAGGAGAAAAAGTTTTTTGTATGCCTATTAATGAACAAGTAATAGTGAGGTAAATTGGGAAGGTGACATATAAAGTAGGAGACAGGAAAGAAGAAAAAGATGTTCCCAGATACACAAGAATATAGTGACATTTTCATTTGCTTGACAATTCTAAGCAAGGCAGTTGCTCTTTTTCACAGTCAGAATCAAGGCCTACCTGCCAATTACCTTTATGGAAGGAACTAATAGCTCCTAAAGAAAAGCAGGGCATACACCATATTTGTATGGCTTTCTGGGTAACAAGATTTACCAACATTCAAATTGGTTAACAAAACAAGCTGAAAGGTACTTACACTTTTTAGATGCAATTTAATGTTTCTGTTTACTTAGAATCATAGAGGCCTTCCCAGCCTTAGTTGTTCTATGATTCTAAGATTGAGTCCATTAACCAGCACTGCTAAGTCCACGACTACATCATGTCCCTAAGTACCACAACTACATGTTTTTTGAACACTTCAGGGATGGTGACTTCACCATTTCCCTGGGCAGCCTGTTCCAATGCTTCACCAGTCTTTCAGTGAAGACATTTTTCCTAATAGTGAATCTAAACCTCCCCTGGCACAACGTCCACTTGTCCTATCTGTTGTAACATGGGGAAAAAAGACAGACACGCACCTGTGTACACCCTCCTTTCAGGTGGCAGTAGAGAGCAATAAAGTCTTCCCTGATTCTCCTTTTCTCCAAGCTAAACAACCCCAGGTGCCTCAGATGCTCCTCATAAGACTGATGCTCCAAATTAATTTCCAGAATTATATTGTAGTTCTTCAGCATAAGTATTCATTGGGTTTGTAGTGCTTTACTGGGCTGCAGTACATTATTCCCTAAACAGTGTAATGATAGATATGCTAGTAAGGAGGACTGTACTGAAGAGCCTGCATAGTGGCAGCTATGGGCTTCTATGTCAAAAATAATTTTATTACATTCCATCTCAGTCATGTAATCTGTGCTTCTGCATTTTTCAGGTATTGGGTGTTCACAAATCATAGGACAAAATGAGTACTGGGATGACTTTTATGGTAATTTTAAGAAAAAAATTTCAAGGAAATTCAATTACTTTGTACAATTAAATGGTCTGTTTGTCTGCCAGGCTCTTTTTCCCCAATATTTTCTAAATGTGTTGGCTAATTTCAAACTTGTAGGAAATAGAAATTCATTAGTTACTGTCTTCTCATCATTTTGTGGGAGTGTCAAGGTAAAAGCAATACCTGAAGTCAGGTGTTTGGAAGAGTCATAATATTCCTTAGTCTTTTGAAAATGCTGGTTCCTGGAAAAACTGTTGTCTCCCACAGAACTGATCCCAGTCTTTTCCACACTGATAATACAGCGAGGTGCACTGGGCTTGAGGAGCGTACTCTTGAGTCTGGCACAGACTTAAATGCCAGCTTTCCTGTTCCCTGGAATAGGAGCTGCCTTGAAAGTGGGTACCATTGCTTTGACTTCAAGTGATGAAAAGCCATCCAGGGGAGCTAAGAATATATTTGGTTTTATTATGTTACTGGTGTAACTGCAGGACTTTGGCATTAAGAAAAAGAAATGCATCTTTTTGACAGGGTGAAAAAATGATACTTGGCCATTTAGGCCAGGGTGAGGTCTTCCAGCCAACTGGAATTAGGAATATAATGCCTAGGTATCATTTATGGATATCCACTTGTGTAAGGACCCAGCAAGGATTCAGAGTTACTCCTGAACTGTAACAAGTTAAGCATCTGTGTAGATTTATCACAACCAGGTTTCACTGTTATTGGGAGCTTCTCAGGTTGCTTGTTTCCTGGCAGCACTCCTGCTTACTCTGGATTCAGTTTCATATAACTGGTATTTGTTAGTAATCCCATCTGTGATACTTTTTTTTCTTTCTTTTATTTTTTTTTAATTGAATTAGAAGCAAAGGATCTGGTGGAGAAAAAAGGGATGCTTCCCATCGCTGATTTTTAGATATATGCCAGGAGCATGCACTGTTATTACTTGAAATAGTATTTGAAAACATTATCCTGGGCCCTTTTTCCCCCTTGACAAGGTAACAGGCTTTGATGAAGTAGGTTGCAGACAGGTTCAAACATGTCTTCTTCACCTTTTAAAATTGACTTCTAGAAATGTTGTTAGAGGAATCAAAGGATATTTGCCGGAAATGAAACAAGTCTCTTTGACATCAGTGTGTTTTAATTCAGTGCTGTAGCGTGTACAGTGAAAACAATACAATACAATGAAGTATTCTTAAGGCAAGGTTACAAATCTACAAAAAAAACAGGCATCTTGTTTGCCAGAGTATCAGTTATGATACCACTCTAGGATGAATTTACAAGTGCATTATTTCAGGTTGCTGCATGAGCCATATATTTTTAGATATTGCTGACAATTTATCCTGAAGAGGTGGTACAAGAAGGTTGATTGTCTTTTTTTTTAGTGTGTGCTACTGATCCTCTGGACCAAGGATGTGTTTGTAGACTTCCAAGAGGAGCATTAAAGCAAAGATATGCTTTCCAGTGGGTTTGTGAGTGAAGGCTTGCATACCTTTCTGCTGTTTAGATATCCTTCAGTTTAGATGTCCTTCAGTTTAAATATCAGTTTGTCAAAAAGTTCTTCTTTGTAACTGTTGCTCTCAGTCTCAAGAAAGGTAAATTAAAATGTATTGCAACTGAAGCAGATGAGTCGTCTTCCATTGTGACAGGAAATGGTGTGATGTTTTGGATGAACTAGGAAATCCTAATAACATACAGTGAGTCTCTGAACATCATTAAACTTGACATTTGTCTGTTGGCTACATAGTCTTAAGGAGCACTTGGATGCTGCTTTTCTGTGTATATAGTCTTTGAAATAATGGATGAAATAATGGATGTTTAAAAGAATGTCATTGTAGGTATGTGGACAGAATTGTTCTTATCAGCACTGAATATTTTCTTTTCTTCTTTTGTGCTTTTTTACCAGTTACGAATAAAAATATTGAAGTTTTTATAAATAACTATTTGTTTTATAATAATATACACACTCAGTGTTTTCCTGTCAGTATAGCAGTCAGAGCCATTCTTTGCTGACAGAGCACACTAGGAAACAAAGGTCATAGTCTGAGACTAAAATCTCTCCCACCTCTCAGTAATTCCTTGCATTTATGTGGGGTTTCATCATCCCTTCTGAACGTCAGTTTTCTTGTCAGTCTTTTAGACACAGATGACTTTCTGAGCCCAAGATCTGAAGTCACATCTTAAATGAAAACTACTGTTTTGATGGTTTGTAGACTCCTTTCATATACTTTGATAGCTGTCTGAGCAGATATTATCAGCTCATTAATGGTATTGCTAACTGGAAAACCAGGAGAGGTCAGTGAGAAGCCAGAACTTCAAGCAAAATGTTATACTGGTTCTTGACTTCAGTATGTAGCATCTTCTCATAGTTTTCAATATTGTGAACTTCTAGACATCAGTCTTATTCTGCAGCTGTTCTACCTCACAGTAAAGAAAAATCTTAAAAAGGCTAAATAAGAGCAGAAAGGAAAAAATACCTGCTGGTTCATATTTCTCTCTTGCTCTGAGGACAGAACAGCAGACATTATTGTCACTAATAAGTTCTAGGACTGAAGAGAGTATAAGAAACTTCCCAGAAACTGTGAAGAGACAGAAAAACTTCCTTTTGACTGGTTACTCCAGCTGGGTAGAGCAACCCACTCAAGAACACCAGCAGCGTTCAGATAGCCAGGGATACGTCATGAATATATTGCTGGTGGACTTATCTGCGATTTCAGTGATTGTTTCATCTTCCACCTCTACGTATCTGTTCCACACCACACAATATGTAGCACAGTGCTGATGTTTTCTCTTCAGATTAATCTGTGAGAAGACTTCAGTGTGTCCTGAAGTGTTGTGTTGAGTGGACTCTGACCCAGTAGAAACTACAAAAATCTTTGGCAGAAAGCTACTTTCCTTTTCTTACATGTCATAGCAACACAGTTTTCTAGGGTGTTAAATTCAAGGACACCTAGAGATAGGTTCACAAATAAATACACCTGTGATGATTTTGTTGGTTTTTACATTATTTTTTACTTGTTTGAGTAAATCTTCATGCTCTTTATTTCTTCTTTTTATGAGTAGTCTCATTCTCAGGTGAAAGAAACCGAGGATTAAATAAAAAAATATTCCAACAACTTCCAGGTTTGCACTTCATTCTACTGGTGGCATATTCGTAATATTATCTAAGCTGCTCTGAAGGTAAGAGGTAAAAAGGGAGAACTGTACTGGGAACAGCTATTTAGTGAACTGCACACCACAGTTTTAGCAATACAGCTGCTAACAGCTAACTTTCATTCATCACAGCCTATGCAGGCTAACGCCCCGAAGGTATGTTTGACTTCAAAGACACTTTTGAAAGAACTTTAGTTTTTAAAATCTTACCCAGTCACTTGCTCTCTTTTTAAAAAATTGATAAAAAATATATTTAATCAATTTTGTAATTTTTTGGTCCCTTTAATAATCCTTCTATAGTCCTAATAATAGTCCTTTTTTTTTCCAAAGCAAGAAAAAACCTGTATCTTGAAACTGATATTGTTGTTACTTTTTAAATGTTATCAGCAACTTTATTTAGTAAGTCATCACATTCAAAATGCGTCCCAGATCTTTTCTTTATACTGCACTTGCTGATGCTGACCTTTAAATTGCTGTTGGTTATTTTTACTGAGGCGAGAAAGACTCCATCAATTTCCTGCAGCAAATTTCATCATAAATAATATTTTTTTGTGGTTGCAGTTGGTATATATCTAGAATTTTATGGATAGTGTATTGATGATAGTGGGAGTGTATTCAGCAGCTGATCTAGGATATGGACTGCTGTGTTGAGGAACTATTTGGCAATCAGACTTAAAATTCTCCATGGAAAGGTGTGCAGCTCAGCAGATGTTGTTCATAAATTTAGTAAGAACTAATATTTCCATTTCAGGACTTTTCTAGTTATTTAACACTACCAGTATTCTGTTTATAGCTTGTTTAATCTACACTGATCTAGGCATAGGTCAGTAGATGGAAACATTAGGTAATTATTTTTCTACGAGTAGTATGATTTGGACATAGAACTAACCTGTGGCATACCTTTGCAAGCTGCTGATTACATGATGGGTAGAGCCAGAGTAGTGACCAGGCAGTAAAACTCAGTTGTCAGTATAGAGAGGGGGATGGAAATATAAGTTTTTGCGCACTTTCATTTTCTGCTTTGTTTTCTTGTTAATTCTCTCTCTGGTTTTCATTTAATTAGAAATACGAATTTCTTTAGATCTTTAATTACTTTTCTACCTATATTACTACATTTTGTTAAAGAAGTTTGCTAAGGATACAGGGCTTATGCAATCATGCTGTTTCTGTCTTCTAACTTTTTCTGCAATAGCATTTAAATCTTTTGGGTAAGTTCCAGAAATTTGACAGACAAGGATAAGTCTGAAATTTATTGCATTTGTAGGATCCTAGGATGGTTCACATATCAAGGGACCTCAGGAAATCTCTAGGGCAACCTCCTGCTCAAAGCAGGGCCAGCCAAGGGTTCAAACCAGGTTATTCAGTGTTTTGTCCAGATGAATCCTGAAATCCTCCAGTGGAGAAGAGGCAATCTGGGCAACCTGCAGCATTGCTGGACTGTGTTAAGAAAACTTTTTCTTTTTACACGGGCCAAAGCTTTCTATTTTCACCTTTTCCCTGTTTTCTGTCATCCCTGTTTCACACTCCTGTGGAGAGTGCTACTGTGGGAACATCAGCATTTCTGAGCTGCTGTTCAGTCCCTCAGAGCTGTCTCTTAACCACAATAAACAGGCCCAGATCTCTCAGCCTCTTCTCACAGGGCAAGTGCTCCAGCACTCACCATCACGAGTGGCCTCCACTGACCTTGCTCCACTTTGTCAGTGTCTTTCCTGTTCTGGGGAAGAGAATTCTGGTCCTAGAGTTACACGTACATACAGCCTAATGAGTACTTACTAAAGAATACAATCACTTTTCTACATTTTCTCCATGTTCTATGCAATGGGCAGCCTGATAGATGATAATGGCTATAAAGTCCAACAAGAAAAAATACCTGCATTATGAATTAGACTTTTAATGGATGCTGTATTTTCAGACATGCCCAAATTGAAAAGACCTTCGGTGCGTTGTGGGACAGAATCTAATCATAAGGGAAGAATCTTTAAAAGACTTGATTTTATCAATATGGATGCTTTCAGCAGTTCCCTAGTATAATTACATCCTATACACAGAAGTTTTTTTTCAATCTGTTACACAATAAATAGAAGCTTTCCCCTCCTGACAAACATTAAATACCCATTTTTGTTCTTTTTCATACTTTGCCTGATCATGCATGTCTCTGTCATTCCTTTGTGACTTGTCTTTCAGAATTCTTTCTGAACATTATTTTACTAGCCACTTTTCTCACTTGAGAGCTGAGGTGATTTAGCTCAAGTTAATACAAAACTTTTGGGGATTTTGAGTGTAGACAAATTCAGTTTGTATCTGTCTACAACAGATGACATAAATACGTAGATATGACCCACAATTATCTAGCAGGTATTAAATTCATCACTGGCAGAGGTATTGCCTTACTTGTGTCTGATGTAATAAGAATTACTCCCTTATCCTCCCTGAATCATCCCAACTAGCTATGTGACTTAATGAGTAAGTGTACATAAAGTCAAGGAATGTTGTTAATGCAATGTGTGTGAGTGTGTTTCTGGGTGAATATAGTGAGCCAGTGGCCAGTGCTCATGGCTGATTGCACTGTCTTATAACCCCTCCCAGTTCCTGTTAGACACTCAATGTTTCTACTTTCAAATTATCAATTCTTAGGGGTTTGGGTGTTATTTTCGTTACTGGAAACTTTATAGGATATTCCCTTCTCATGAATTAACTTCATTTTAATTTGTCCAACTACTGAGCCATCTGCTTTTTTTTTTCCCCGACTCAAAATCCAATAGCCCCGCTTTTAATTAAAATGTAATGCCTTAGAAAATTAGCCTTCATGTATATTTTCAGTATTTTCTGTTTCTAAAAATAGCTGGGATTTTTGTTAACACCAGGGTAGGTATTCAGAGTTTCAACTGCATAATTTTTTTAAATGAACCTTAAGTTAAAAAAGCTCTCTGTAAATTAGAGCTGTCAGTGATATAGAGATTGCTGTTTTTCACTGACACTGTCTCATTCTTCCTCTTGCAGTTCAAACATTCTTTCCTTAGCCTGCAGAAAAAGTGTACTTCTTTGAGTACTAGATAAGCTTGATATGCATAATAGTACATGCATGCAAGAAGTTGGTGATACTCCCATTCTGGAAATCATTCCCCTTAATGGAAACATACGATTGTTTCAGAGGGCTTGACCTTGTTAACAGCAGCCCACGATTCTTGATTGAAGCAGTGCCAGTACTGAAAACACAAAGGCAAGAAAAGCCAGATAGGCTGCAGAATTCCTTTAAGTGGGAGGCAAATGTTGATAGCAGAAAGGATTGTGTAGATTTAATTTTTTTGGTGGGTTGGACAGACTGACAAGAAGAACATTATTTTTTGAGGAGTTTTGACACGAGTCTTAAGTGTAGCAGAAGGATGTTTTTACTCTGGGATGCCTAATTTTAATAGAAAAAGTATATTCATGAGAGAAATTTTGTAATAGGTGTCAGGGACTTTGAAGAGAAATATAATTAGCATCATCTTATTGGCACTGTAAGAGTAAAGCAGCAGAGAATACTGAAAAATAGCTACTAATTTAGCTTTCCATTTTATAAATCCATGAAGGATTACTCCCCTCAAAAAAAATCCACACAAACAGGCTGACAGTATTTCCAGACTTTTACGGCTCAAAGTCTGGAGATAGCTGAAGATAAATTTTCATTGGGAATATCTCTAAAATGATATAGGTAGAAATGTCTTTTTGTTTCTGATACTTCTCTAATGGGGGCCTCTTTTTGCATGACTGAATTATGCATGTTTTCTTCCAATTAAAAGGGATGAGATACATGTGTATGATATACAAGCAAGTGCAAGAGTACTGTGTTAATGGGAAAAGGCAAAAATGAGGCATGTTTGAGGATTGATACTGGAGGAGGTTGTTGAATAGCTCCGTGTCTCTGTGCTTTAATTCGGTTAGCTCAGAGCAAACATGAGTAGAAAATATATGAAGTGTCTTCTTGAAATGCTTTATTTTCTCTTTTTACCTGAGATCAGTGGTGCGGAAAAAGTACCAATGAGATCCTTGTGTTTGCGCTCTGTGGAGGAATGCTGTTGATTATGGACATTCTGTTTCCACTGGTGTAGTTGGTTGATGCTGGCTGGATGCCAGGCACACATGAAAGCTGCTCACTCACTCCCCTCTGCAGCTGGACAGAGGAAAGAAAATTTAACAAAGGGTACATGGGTTGAGATAAGGATCGGGAGAAAACACCCGTCAATTACCATCAAAGGCAAAACAGGCTCAATCTTTTATAGAGATATAAAGTGAATTTTTTGCTAACCAAATCAGAGCAGGATAATGAGAAGTAAAATAAAACCCCAAAAACACCTTCCCCTCACCCTGCCCCGCCTCCTTTCCAGCTTTACGTCCTACCCCAGTGGCCCAGGGAGGCAGGGAATGGGGGTTATGGTCAGTTCATCACCTGTAGCTTCTCCCGCTGCTCAGGGACGGGAGTCCTCCTGCTGCACCATGGGTCCCTCCCATGGGAGACCATTCTTCCTGAACTTCTTCAGCATGAGTCCAGCTCACAAGAAACAGTTCCCTGTGATCTGCTGCAATGCGAGTCCATCCCACAGGCAACAGTCCCCCTCAAACTGCTGCAGCATGGATCACTCTTCCACGAAGTGCAGTCCTTTAAGGACAGGCTGCTCCAGCATGAGTCCCTCTCACCTCAGATCTTTCATGTGGTCACAGCCTCCTCTCAAGCATCCACCTGCTCTGGTGTGGGGCTCCTCCATGGGCTCCAGGTAGATCTCTGCATCCCCATGGATCATCATAAGCCACAGGGGGACAGTCTGCTTCATCGTGGCCTTCCCCACAGGCTGCAGAGGAATCTTGGCTCTGGTGCCTGCAGCATCTCCTCCCCCTCCTTCTTCTCTGACCTTGGTGTCTGCATAGTTGTTCTTCTCACATGTTCTCACTCTGCTCTTCTCTGGCTGCAATTACAACTGCCCCACCATTTTTGTTTTCTTTCCTCTTAAATATGTCATCACAGAGGTGTCACCACCATTTATAATTGGCCCAGCCTTGGCCAACGGCATGTCCATATTTGGAGCCACCAGACACTGGCTCTGCCAGACACTGAGGAAGCTTCTGGCAGCTTCTCACAGAAGCCACCCCTGTAGCCCACTTCACTTCCAAAACCAGGCCGTGCAAACCTAATACAGCTGGTCACAAAATCCTGTACTGCCTATGACTTTCTGTGAGCAGCAGCACGTGTTCCCCTGCACTAGAAACACAGTCTGCAGCCAGCAGCAAACCTACCAAAGTCAAGCATTAAAGAGCTGTCTGCTCTGTCTCAGGACAGCACTTGGTCTGCTAGCAGTGCCAGGGACCATTCTGGGGCAGATGAGTGACACTGGAGTGTGTTGGCATGTTCCAGCTGTCAGGACAGGATGGCAACTGACCTTTCTGACATGTGCAGGAATGTACTCAAAAGCTGTGTGGCTGTGATCCTGGGCCACCATTCCTCAGTGATCTTGCTTGAGCAGAGGAGGTTGGACTAGATGACCTCTGGAGGTCCTTTCCTCCCTCCGGTGTTCTGTGGTTCTGTGACTCAAAACACACTCAAGCTAAGAAAGCCCCTCCAGATTTCATGACATGGTAAGATTTGAATGATTCCGTATGCTCATGAAGAGCCAGTTTTGTCTCCCAGAAGTCTGTTGTCCACGTGGCAGCCACCTTTTTTTTTTTCCTTTGGGGGATTTATCCAGAAACAGAAAACTTGTTTAACAAGCTAAACACAAGCATGAGGGGTGCAATGAATGCAACATCTCACTAAAGGCATTGGTTCTGTTTTTATGGTGTGTGTTGCAGGTGACCATGGTTTTCCCAGTTGGCAACTCACAATTTACGACTAAAGCAACTACCTGCATGTCAGTGCTGTGAGCCAGCAAGTTGGCAGCTTGATCCTGGACTGGATTCCTTCGTGAGACTGTCTTAATGCTTCTTTTCTGTGGCAGTACTAGTAATGGAGTGACATGAGGAGTGTACACAGTAGAGGCCAATTGTAGTTCAATACAAAAATTGAATACAGTTTGTCTTGCTCCAGTAATTAATATATTGCCACTGTCTTTTGGGAAGACACCTCTTTTTGCTCCAGTGTTATTTGCAAGTAACAGTTCTTGGCACATCACTGTTTTTTGGTGACTTTGGTAGTCTTTGGCCATAGCCTGAAGAGCCTGTAGCTTGTACTGCCACTCTGGGCATTAAACCTGAGGCTTTGTACAGGGCATACCATGGGGGCAAATTTCTCTGTGAGGCTTTGGGGGTTATTTTTAAAGTCTCTAAGGAAGCAGGAGAAGAGAAAGCTTTTCAGAGGCTTGCTACCAGGCATTAGATTTGGATGGGCATTATAGGCAATGCCTTTGAGACAGAGTAGTTGTAAATTGACTTCACTTTTCACTGCTACTTTGTGAGAAGGACAAGAGATTTCCTAATAAGTCATTGGTGTCTTTGGTGCCAGGGCAGAAAAGAGAAAAAGTTGATTACACTGTGGCAACCTAATAAGGGAGAAAAGGCACCCCCATACAAAATATTCAGTACTGCATTTTATAGACAAGTGTGTAACAGAACAGAATGATAAAAGCAGCACTGAAGTTTCATGCCTGTTATCCTTCTAACCTTAAAAGACCTTGCAAGTGTGTCTTCAGATTTTCAGATGCATTTTGTGATGGAGAACAGATCCTTGGCCCAAGGCTTGAGCATTAGATTTGACTTTATTTTTGCAATTGTTAGTAGGGGCTGTTTTGTCTAAAGTAGAATCATTCCTGGCACTGGTAACAGGGCATACAATAGTTCCCTTGTTGGTAGGGTGTGCTACCAGGCTTGTGCCCAGCACGGCTGTGGGACCTCCACAGGGATCAGTTCCTTGCCTCCTGTGGTTCAGTGAAACCAACCTGGTGTCCCTGCTCATGGTGTTCACTCCACCCCGAGGTGGTTGGAATGTCCTGTTCGGGTGTTGGAGCTTCCCCCTCATCATGTTCCATCTTCCTTAGATTCTCCTGCTGTGTTTGGTGCCGTGTGCCGTGGGACCTCCCCCAGGATTGGCTCCTTGTCAGCTGCGGTTCGATGAAAGAAACTTGACGTCCTTGCTGAAGGCGCTGACTCCTCCTTGGGGAGGCACGGATGCCCTGGTCAATCCTTAAAGGCTGTGTCTCATAGTGTTCCATCCTCCTGGGATTCTTTTTCAGGGTCAGTGTGCTGCGGGACCTCCGTGGAGTTCGGCTCCTTGTAACCTGTGATCCTCTGTAAGAAACCTGGCGTCCCCGCTGTTGGCGCCTGCTCCTCCTTGAAGAGGCACGGATGTACCAGTCTTGCCTTAGAGCTCGTCCCTCATCGCGTTCCATCTTCCTTAGATACTCCTTCAATGTTCGGCTGTCAGTGCTGGGCGACCTCTTCCGGGATCGGCTCCTTATTGTCCTCGGTTGTACAAAACAAACCTGGTATTCTTGCTGATGGCGCTTATGCCTCCTTGAGGAGGCACGGGCATGCTGTTTGGTCCTTGGAGCTCGGCCCCTGGCATGAGCAGTGTTCTGAGTCCTGCTCTGCCGCCGTCTCCTGCTGCTTGAGTTGTAGCCCTGGGCCTGCTTGACCCTGCTACGGCCACGACTGCCAGCACGGCTGCCAGCATGGCTTCCACCACGACTGCCAGCACGGCTGCCAGCACGGGTGCCAGCACGGCTTCTGCCACGACTGCCAGCACAGCTGCCAGCACGGGTGCCAGCACGGCTTCCACCACGACTGCCAGCACGGCTGCCAGCACGGGTGCCAGCACGGCTTCCACTGTAGGACTTGCGGCGCTGATGTCCTGAGGAGCGATGCTGCCACCTTTCCACGGAGCCGGACTCAGCTTGACCTCCTTGAGTATGGCTGGCAGAGCTGGACTCCCCAATGGAGGACACTTCAGAGTTACTGTCTCCCACCATGTGGAATGTATGTGGGAAAGGCAACTGGCCTGTCAGGCCCTCCACTCTTCTGTGCCACCACTCTACCATGCAGTAAAAACAGAAAGGGTGCCGGCGCCAGCTCACGGAGGCTCGGTCATTGATGGTGTCCAGGCAGATTGGGCACCTTAAGTTCTCTGAAGCACGACGACATGCAGCCCGGGACACCTGGCTGGTGCTGGCAGCAGAGGAAGAGGTGCCACTTTCTGCCAAGTCTTCCTCCAAGGCCATTTTGCCCTGCAAACCAAAGAGATAAGCTGATGTGTTAACCTGGTGCTGGGGGCACAGTCTGCAGCCAGCAGTAAAGCTGCCAAAGTCAAGCATTAAAGAACTGCCCACTCTGTCAGGACAGCACTTGGTCTGCCACCAGTGCCAGGGACCCTCCTGGGGCAGACAAACGACACTGGGGTGTCTTGGCTTGTTCTAGCTCTTCAGGCAGGATAGTAACTGACCTCTCTGATATGTGCAGGCCGGACCTGGGAAGCTGGGAAAGGGATTCCTGGCCTCTTAGCAACTGCAGGCAGAGCCTGGGTGCATGGTAGGTTGGGACCAGCACCCCAGGCCCAGTTAGTGTCCTTGTCCAGCAAATCCTCTCTGTGCCCTTAGAAAGCACACGATGGGATGGGGGTCCCTTTTCCCCCCACCTACAGATGTCTGTCCTCAATGGAGGCGGCCAGACACTGTGGCCTTTCAGGGCTTCCCGAAGCATCCAGAAGGCTTGTTGTCACATTGTTGTCACAATGACTCCCTGGTGACATCATGGGGATTTCAGGGGCCACACCCAGAAGACACAAGCACCAGCCCCAAGGAATAAAAGCTTCCAAGATGGCTCATCTCACGTGACTTTCCCACCATCAAACAAGATTCTAATGCCATATTTTTCATATAAATTCTCAGATTTCACTGGTCATACCCAGCCCTATATGCTGTTTTAGAAATAAACCATCTTAAGGTATTTCTTGCTCCTCAGTCAACTTTGCAGGTCAAGAGAGGTGATACTCCACTGGAGCAGTCTACAGTGTGGGGCTCCCCAGCATAAGTAGAGATGGACATACTGGAGAGTGTCAAGTAAGCGTTCAGAAGGATGATGAAAAGTCTAGAGCATCTCTCCTATGAGGAAAGGGCTAAGAGTACTGCCTCCAGGCTGTACAATCTGGGGAGGACTCCATAGGGGATCTTTTCCAATGCATATCAATACCTGAAGGGAAGGTATAGAGAAGACAGAGCCAGGCTCTTTTCAGGGGTGCCCAGTACCCAGGACTTCACTCTGAATATTGGGGAACTTGTTTTTTTACTGTGAGGGTGACTAAATACTGTCAGGGTGCTTGTGGACTCTCCCTCCATGCAGATGATACTCAAAAGCTGTGTGGCTGTGGTCATGGGCTAGTTGCCACTGCTCCCTGGCGAAAACCTGATATCCCCTGCGGCCCTCTGTTGCAGTAATTTGTGCCCTGTAGTTCTGGGTTTACAGCCTGGCCCTCATCACGATCCGTTCTCGGTTGCTTTTCTCTGCATTTGACCTTAAGTGCTGCAAGACCTCCCCTGAAATGGGCTCTGTTGCCTTTTGTTCCCTGGAGGAAACTCAAGTCCCCAGTGCTGTTTCTTGTGCCTGCCGTAATAAGCTGGGAGCTTTTCTGGGTTTAAAGCTCACCTCTCATCATGGAGTGAAACCAATTAAAGTGCCACAGCTTGTCTCAGTCTTGGTAGATCAACAGACTCTTGTTCACCTAAGTCTGATAAGCCCAGCTGAAGTAGCATTTCATTAACTTTGGCAAAGACACCACTGTCATTCCAAAACTTCCATGTACTTTCAATCAAAAACAAAACACAAGACTGGGAGTGGTTGCAATGCCTGGTAGACAATTCAAAGGGGAGCATTTTGTCCTAACCTTTAGTACCCCTCCCTACTGACCATACAATTCTTTAAATATCTTCAGCTTTTCAGGAGAAAGAGTTCAGTTGTTTATAAGGCCAATGGCATCCTGGCTTTATCAGCAATGGAGTGGCCAGCAGGACCAGAGAGGTGATTGTTCCTCTGTACTCAGGACTGGTGAGGCTGCACCTTGTGTGTTGTGTCCAGGTCTGGGCCCCTCACAAAGACGTTGAGGGGCTGGAGCATGTCCAGAGAATGGTAACAGAGCTGTGGAAGAGTCTGTGGAAGAGCACAGATCTGATGAGGAGCAGCTGAGGGAGCTGGAGCTGTTTCACCTGGAGAAAAGGAGGCTTGGCGGGGACTTTATTGCTCTCTTCAGTTACCTGAAAGGATGTTGTATTCAAGTGGGGGTTGATTTCTTCTCCCAGGCAAGTAATGACAGGATGAGAAGACATAGCCTCAGGCTGTGTCAGGGAGGGTTCAGGTTGGACAGCAGGAGCCGTGTCTTCACAAAAACAGTTATCAAGCATTGGTACAGATTATCCAGGGAGGTGGTGAAAGGACTGGCAGGCAGCATTTAAAGGACGTGTGGATGTGGCACTTAAGGATGTGGTTTAGTGGTGGACTTGGCAGAGCTCAATTAACAGCTGGACTTGATCCTTTTAAAGTTCTTCTCCAACTTAAATTTCTGTGGTTCTAGTGAACTATATGTGTACATGTAGATTGACTTTCCCCACTAGCCTTTTAGAATTATCTCATTTAGTACTGTGTTCACAATACATTTGGGAAAGTCCTTAATTTCATTTAGTACTTACTGTGCCTGTAACACTTCTCCCTCTTTATGCACGTTTGTCTCTCCCCTCTGTACCCCCATAGCACAACCCATTGTAGAATTGCGTTGGATCTATTTTCAAAGAACTGTTTATCTATTAAACCTGCCCAAAATAAGTATTTTACTTACTTAAGTGATGTTTGCTGCTTTCCAGATTAATCTTCCACTGAATGCAACATACCACATTTTTTCCCATGTATTCAAGTATTTTACGATAATGAAATGTTCTTCTGATGCTTTAGTGGTTGTAAATAACCTTTTTAATCCTAAATTATTGAATATGTATCCCATCTCAGGTCTTTTAGGTGTGTTCTCTGAGAGGTTTTAAAAGAGCTTATGACTGTAAGATTAGAGAACTGTCTACTGGTGCAGGCTTTAAATAAATTATTTGATCTCATAAAAGCAGTGTAAACATTTATTAACAAATCATGACATGGGTGGTTCTTTTCAATACATTTTTTCTTATGCTTGTTGGAAGTCAAAGAAACTTGTATATGAATGTTAGAGCATGCTGCAGCTGTGTTACTCCTTTCCACTCTCACTTTCTGCTCCTTGAAGCAGCATGTTTCTGAGACCCAGCTGTCCCTTTTCAGCTATAATTCAGTTATAATTAGCTCATTATAAGCATTGCCATTTTCTGTGCTGTCAACAATGTCACTGCTGCAAAAGCAGCTTTTTCAATAGTACCTGTGCTGTCAAGGGTGCTCTCAGGCACTGTATAAGGTGTTCTTTGCAGGATGATGAATTCAATCATTTGTTGTTATCCATTGGTTATACAGCTTTAGGGAATAAAGAATTCAAAAGTATTCTACCTGAATATCTTTTTGTTTCTTTTTTTTTTTTTTTATAAATTCTAGAGTGTTCTACAAATTAGCAATTTTTATATATATCTCAGGATTTTTACTGCATTTCTTAATTAAAGAATCTTTTTCAGCAAGAGTTCACTTTATTTCTTACCTTATTTTGTATGACCTTTAACTAATTCAAAAGTATTTGAATGAAAACTCAGTAACAACAGGAAGTTTCTTAAGTTTTCTAGTATTTGTACTGAAAGTTAGCCATTGCAGTCAGAATCCAGCTTAGTTCTGGCAGGTCACATTTACAAAAAGCACCAAGCTGTGATGATGTTATCCCGTTTAAAAGACTGATAGCTGGAATTGCAAGCCTCATCTATTCCTGCTCCTGCTGAGATGATTTGGCTTCCCTTTCAGCTGGGGAAGAATTAGTTGTGGAAGAATTAGGTGACCTGTGGTCTGTGACCTCTGACAGTCCAGGTTCTCTTAAAGACAACAGTCCCTGTCATGTGAGTGCAAACAGCACAGGCGTTCAGTGGACAGTCTGGATGGGAATGTGTAAATTTAAACTTCCTAAGGATAACAAATATCAATGGCGCTGATTGTTCTGTTTCGTGATATTTTTCAGAAATGGAAAAATTTCAGGGTCCGGAAGGCAAGAAGGAAGATGAAGAGAAGAAATATCTGGATGTTATCAGCAACAAAAACATAAAGCTGTCAGAGAGAGTTCTGATCCCTGTCAAACAATATCCAAAGGTACTGTAAATCTAGGCTAACACTTGTTTAATATTTATTAATATAATGATGAAAAAGTTATACACTTAACCATTTTTATTGACTCATAATATACAGGCTGTGTGATAGGAAAAAAAAAGGAATTAAGCTCCTATTTAAATGTATCTGTTAGCTGTTACATGTTTTAGCTTCTATTTCAGGGCCTTTCAGAAAAGCAATTAAAGTGAATGAGGTTATTTTCAAATTCAGCTAGGTTTTGTCCTTAAGCAAACTGCTGAGCTTTTTTCTTAGTTGCTTTTTGTTACCACATATATCATCCTTTTATAAAATAAAATACCAGTTACCAAAGAAAAAAATGTTCCAGTAACTCTGAAAAGCTCCCTTATAGAAGAGTTGTGGGATTTTCTCTGGTGTAATAAGTTTTAAAAGATCAAGTGTCAGGATTACTTCAGGCTGTGACTGACAATGTTCATTGCTGTCTATAAAAATCAAATCCCTTAGCATCTCAGACTTTCTTATTAGTTCTCATTGCTACAAACTCTAATTTAGAAAAAGGATTTTATTTCTTGCAAAGTTCAGCTGTTTGTTGGAAGTTTTGGGTTTTATTTTTATTAAAGAATATTTATTTTTTTGGAACTTCAGTGTTTGTTTGGTTTTCTTGTACAGTTTTTTATTTTACGTAAAGAGTTGTTCTAGTAGCATTCATATTGAACTGATAAACATCTCCATTTGTCTCCGGAGTACTTTTGCTGATTTATTATAACATGGTATTTGGTTCACTATTGGCCTTGATTACACCCTGAGCTTTTTGCTTTATACTTTAATCAGAGCAGTAAATTACAATTGGTAAAAAGCTCATCAAACAAAATGAAAGGTGTAAAAAAACCTGAGATTCAATGATTCCAGCTGACATTTACCTCCTGACTAGTGAATATAAAACTGAGATAATGTAATAATCCAAATGGTAAAGACCTTAGAAACACATACAATACTATAAGGAATTACTTTCTTACTGCATAGCCTGAGGTGCTTTGCCTTGATTTGTGGTATTTTGTGTAAATGCTGTAGGTGACCTGAAGTTCTTAGTCAGGATGTAATAGTGCTGTAAATTCATAGCAGCAGTGTGATAATTATTCAGAATACTGTTTGATGAAGATAGTAGAATAAAAGACAAACTATTTAAAAGACAAAGCACTATCATCTATCCAATATAGCACCTGAATATGATTAAATTATCTTCATTTACTTTAATGAACTTGTCATATTAATGAATAGTAAAAGATATAAGGCATTTTTTACAGCTTTTGAGCGGTGGAGCAAAAGAAATCAGTGTGATGGAAATGAAATACTTATTCAGAAATGTAAAATAATCTCTTACAAGGTTTCTCTAGTTCATTTGCTAGCAATATTCTGTGCTTGGTATGGAACTATTCCCAGAACTGCAGGTTTCCTGATAGCATCTCTATGAACGATCTTTCAAGGATTGCATTTGCCCTTTGTATCAAACTGCTGATTGCTGTGATCTAGTGTCTTGTCTTTTCTTGACAATTGTATACATCAATCAAATCAGTACGCAGTGGTTGCTTCAGATTGCTTTATAAATAATGAAAAAAGTAGGAAATAATTAAAAGATTATTAGTTTTGTATATTTGGTAGAGTATGGTAATAAGAGCAGTCGATCAGACTTGTATTTTTAAACAGTTAAGATAATTACCATATGATTTCACTTGAGAGTCATTTATAATTGAAAGAACATTATTTTTAATCATTCATTCATTCATGGTTTGCTGATAAGCTTTTTTGGGCAGTGCTGGGTAAGCAGGGGTCTGTAAATCTGAAGAAAGTGTCCAAGTGTATAAAATTGTGTAAAAAAAATCTGCCCAGTTAAAAACCATCTAAAACAACGGTTTACAGACTGTCTATTTAGGAATGAGGGCAGCTCTTGGAAGACATTTGCTCTTACTTTAACTTCATGCAGAAGTATAAATTGCTCCAAGGGAAGCCTTGGCCTAAAAATTTATTATGGTCTGTAGGCTAAGCTTCAATGACAGCTGTAGAGTCAGCAGCAGCATTTTAAGGTCTGAGCAAAAGTTAACACAAAAGGCTTCTAGTGGCTAAACAGCTCTTGAAGTGGCAGAGTATTATGAAATTGTCTCTACTCAAATGTCCACAGTCTAGTGCAGGCAACAGGAAAAGAATATGAAAGGCTATGATTAGCAACAGCTGTCTTAAGTTACCAGCTCTGGTAAAGACAGAGGCCCCTTTGCTCTAAAACAGGGATCTAAGACAGAGATGGGGTGTTTGTTGGTACTTCAGCAATGGTCTTTTCTGAGATTATTTATCTGAAATACCAGCACCCCAGGTAAAAACAGCATCTCATTTACATACACTGCACTATGCATCAGGTATTTTTAATGCAGTCAAAATTTCTCTTGAAACAGTGATGCATTGTCTTCATTGATCCTTTTTTCTGTCCCATAATGCCTATTTTTTTTTTTTTTACTTTCATGATATGTGAATTCCAACTAAGACTCGCATGAAAATACCTCAGGGTTTGTTTAAAAAGACTTCAGCACAGATCAGTTTGAGTGTATTTCAAATACATCAGATATGGGAAAAGAGTGGGTTATTTAAAAAAAAAAAAGAAAGAAAGAAATGGAAGTCTGAAATTATCTTGTTGCTGAAAAACAAAAGAGACAGTTTAGATGCTTAGTGGGAAACTGTCATTTGCGTGGCAGTACAGATTTTTGCTGTTTACTTGCCTGTTGTTTTCTGTGGTTCTCACCTTTTTCTGTGATAAGGAGCATCTAAACTGGGAAAAACTGGAAAATTTGTTCCTTTGCACTGCTTAAGAATTTGAGAGCTTGTTTAAAGCCTTAGCTTTATGTAGCACATAAAATAGGAAGTTTTTCTATGGAAGCTTTTCCAGTACACATTGTAAATAAAAATGTTGCTTACTTTGGTGAAATTCGGCCCCCATTATCCCTGACTTCAGTTTAGCTGGATTTCAGCCATTAAGGAATGGCTCAGTTTGTTAATTTCTTTTGCTTTCTGTGACTGCAGATATATGAAATAGCTGACAAGTCAAAAATAAACAGTATGTATATAAAAGTCTCAAATATTGCAGTGCATCTGTCTTGGTTTGACCTCAACCAGCAGCCAAGCCCCGTACAGATACGCACTCACTCCTACACCAGTGGAATGGGAGAGAGACAGAATAGTGGCAGTGGGTTGAGACAAGAGAGTTTAATAGTTAAAGCAAAAGTTGTGCATGGAAGGGAAGCAAAGCCAGGTATATCTTCACTGCTTCTCATGGATAGGCCAGTGTTCAGCCATCTCCAGAGAGCAGGGCCCCATCACATTTAATGGTGACTTGGGAAGACAAATGCTATCACTCCAAATGTCTCATCCTTCGCCCACCTTTATATGCGGGGCGTGACACCATGTGGTTTGGGATATCCCACTGGTATTTGGGTTAGCTGTCTCACTTGTGTCTCCTCCCAACTCCTTGAGCACCCACAGCCTCCTTGCAGGTCAGGTGGGATGAGGAGCAGAAAAGCCTTGACACTGTAAATGCTGCTCAGCAATATCAAAAACATCTGTATGTTACCAGCATTGTTTTCAGCACAAATCCAAAACACAGCCCCAGACTTCGAAGCAAATGAGCTCTACCCCACCCAAAACCAGCACAGCATCTGTTACTATTTTAGAGATTCAGTGCCAAATATGATTAGTTTATATTGTTTCATGCTTCATAAACTCATGACTTTAAGCAAATAACTTAGATAAACTCACCAGTGCTAAAGAATTCATTGTGAAGGGTGAGCTTTTCTGTTATTATTCCGTCTTTAACACCTAACTCAGACAAGCAATATGATTTTTATTTAGCATTCTCACTCGTTCATGCTTTTGTTTCTCTCAAACCTTATGGTTGCTATTGTGCTTTCAAAGCACCTGTTGTGATATTAATCATTTGCAGGTAATTTGTGTGTTTAGTTCACTTTTAAGTAAGACAGGAAGAATTAGATTTACTAATATGTCCATTAAATGGATTGACAAGAAAATAGAAAATTTCTAAGGGAAGTGGGACCCAGTCTGTTAGTCAGCTGAATGAGAAGCTATGACTTCTCTCTGTGATTTGTATTTTTTAATGAAATAAGTACCTTGTTGTTGCAAGGCAGAAGCAACATTTGATCTGTCACTAATCCTGTAGATGTTTCAGGAGTTTAAAAAAACCTCTAACATTTCTAATAAGAGCAAAAAGAGCTGTATCTAACTACAGAATGGAGATTTTTACATGCCCTGCCAGTATTTTTTTCTCCTGTGGAAGACAAGAAAAGGCTTTATACTTGGCAAGGTATTAGAATTTAGACTGATACCAAACTAAATCTAAAGATTTCACTGGTTCTGTATTTCAACTGAGTTCTTTAAAGAGAAACCTGAACATTGGAAGGCAGAAAATTATTAATTTACATGAAGTGTGTTGTAATGAAATTGATCCTGCAAATAGATGTATAAATAAAGAATGCTTTCTCATATATATTGACAGGTTTCTGTCCATACCTTGTCTTAATGAAATAACTGAACATGCATCTTTGTGACAAAATATTGCTTTTTACTTTATAAATATATGGGGAAGCTTTGAAAGTCCTTTTTAGTTGGGGCCATTTAATGCCAACAGGCATTTGGAAAATTCAGACAAATGCTTGACCTGTACTTTCAGTAAAATACATGAAAAAATATCACACTTTTTTTTTCTGACTTACTTAGGACCTGATCTTTCATTCATCTCTATACTTTTCTTTTCCAGGTAAGTTCAGGAAATGAATTCTGAGTCTTATGCTTCTAGGGCCCGTGTCAATCTTGCAGAGCTCTTGAATGGTTACAGGAAATACCTTTTCTTATATAAAAATAATTTCTCTCTCCATTTTTGTTAGTGCTTTATTTGTTTTCATAACACTGCTGTTGAAATCAGCATTAACTACCTTCTTTATCATGCTGAGACATTCTGCTCTGTATGGACCTCTTTAGAAATTGTTTCATAAATTTTTCCTGATTGCAGAGAATAAAGTGTATTCCAGATAGAATTTACAGATTTACCTTTTTGTTTCATTTAACTATCCATGGCTGCATAAATCTTTAGCAATGTAATTAAAACAGCATTAACATAGTTAAAAACAAGTAGTACAAAAAAATATTCCCAACATTAGGACTTCTTTCCCTGCCTTCGATTGCTTGATGGTGAAAGATTTCTCACGGGGTGTCTTTCCTTTATTTATACATGAAAATACATAGTTCAACCTCCATCCTTTACTGTTTTCTTCCTTAAACTCATTCTTAAAATTACAAGCAGTGACACTAAATGGCTGCTTAGTGATCTAGTGGGATTTACTCAGGGCTGTTACAGTGGAATAGAGTATTGCCTTCCATATTTCAAGGCAGACTTTGAGAGTAGTTGTAATTTACCATTTTGTATTGCAGAGCACTCAAAGGCCAAAACTAAAATGGAGACACCCTTTGCACTCAATACACTTAATAAGTACACTGGTCTTTCTCCCAGGAGCTGACAGTCTGGAAAACACAACACAAGTAGAAAACTGGACAAACAAAAACATGAACAGGGGAAAGTTGTTAGCTGGTAGCAACTGTGTGAAATACAGACAGGTTCTAGCCACTCCCCAGTGGGAATGCTGGTAATGACTCTTGTTTTCTAAGCCACCAAAATTCTTACATTCCTCTCTATTCTTCTTTATTATTCCTATTTGAAGGGGCAAGAAAAATATAATTTATAATGCCACTTTAATAAAGTAAGTTTGAGAGTGGGAAGGAATTCATGCTGCTTAAACCAACAGCTCTAATCAGGGGCATGATTTCATGTTAAATGGTACACTGGTTGTGTGTGATTGATTATGGGCATGGGCTCCACCTACACCCAAAGATATCTGGGGTTTTCTTTGCAGTTACAGCAGCGTTGTTTCTTTCTTTACTCTTGGTATTAGTTGATGCTTTGGGGGCTAAATTTTGTTTTCAGCATCGTCGGTACAAGTTCAGTATTTTCAAAGGAATCTGCTTTTGGAATCTGAGGGGAGTTCAGCAAGCAAGGTGGTTTATGATAAGAAATAGAACCTAGCTCACTTCCACTTATCTGTGTTGCTTCTTAAGGTCTAAAAAAGGTAGAGAACAGTGACAAACTTTGTGTCTAAATACACAGTGAATCATATCTACTAAAGCTTTCACATTGGATCTATGCTTCATGAGAACTGTAAAGCAAACTATTGGTTAGAGATTTTTCACAGTACTCTTGACTTCAGCAGAGCAGAACTAAGCCAGTGATGTGTACTGATCAAAAAAGCTCACCTATTTGTGATCAGTTTTAGATGATTTGTTACTACTTGTTTTCCTTGTAGCTTTTAAGAGGATTAGTTGCCCAACATCTTAAAGTTGCAAAGCAGTAGAAGAAAAGACTGTGTGGCAGATTGGTTCTATTACATGCCTGGGCTTTTCTATGTCCTTAAAAGTTCAAGTTTAAAAAACTCACAAGGTGTGCAAGCAGTAGGTAGAACATTGTTGTGCTATCAACACTGCTTCTAGCACAAATCCCAAACACAGCACCTTACTGTCTGTTACGAAGCAAATTAACTCCAGTCAGCTTTTCCATTTGAAATGCTACTATCATATAGGATGTGAGATTTTCCTTATTTTAGTTGTGGTACTATTTGATATACATTTTTAAATAATAATAATAGTAATGTTTTTAATAAGGAAATACAGTGCAGTATAAATGTCACGTTTTTTTTTTATGCTACAGCCTTACGTGTTAGTAGAGGATGAAAGAGCACTAAACTGATAACTTTGAGCAAAGTAGTAGGATTTAAAGAATGTTTTTTGGAAGCTTATGAAAGTTTCTATTAAAATAAATATTTGCTTCCTTTCAAACATTGAAAAAAGATCCTGAATTTAAAGGAAAAAATGCACATCAGATGCTTCAAAATTACTGCAACAGGTAGTTGCTGGTCATTTTTCCATATGCTTCCATTATTCTACTCTAAGCTGATCAAATGTTTCATAACTGCAGAATCTATGTGGGCTAATCAGTTCTTGAAAGCAAATCCATTGTTTTGTCTTACGCAAACACTCCTGAAGCATGTTTTTACCTCTTGTAGCTGAAGATGAAATCTGTTTTGTGGCTCTTCAGGCTTTTTTCTCTGTTCAAGTAGTGTTACGAGGTCACTTCAAAGTAGTCATTTATGTAATTTATAATAACTCTCATCTAATTTTTGAAAATTGCTTATTAAATATTAACACAAGAGATAGTGCTATGCCTTGATCCTTTTGCAATAGACCTGATGACTAGACAGGAGGTAATACAGCTCATCATAGAAAATTCAGGTTTTGGTGGTACCTAAGTACACAAGCAGCTTCTTGAACTTCAGAGCTAAGGAAGCTTTTTGTGCACATCTGTGTCTTTTGCTTAGCCATGAGCTCTGATTTGATGTTTTCCTGATGGGTATAATGACAAAAATTTTGTCTTCTATGGATTTTCAGTTCTCTTACAGCATGAGCATATGGCACAGCCTTTGCCTTAGTTTGAACTTGTTCTTCTCTCTAGCTCCATGTTCTCCAGACTTCAAAGATTTTACTTGTCTTTGAAATAGCCTCCTCTTTCAAACTGGGTTGGAGTCAAGCTTTGAGGTCAGTAGTTACTAGGGGAAAAAGACTGCACAAGGTAGATATCAACTTGCCTTGATTCCCTATGAAAGGCTTGGAAATTACATGGCCCCATGGGTCATATGTCTCTTCACAAAGCAGAAGACCAATTACAGCAACAAGGACTTACAAGCAACCTTCTCCAGAGCCTGTGTGCCCCAAGCAGAGTGAATGTGAATTTTCTGGACCAGTTAGTCCAGTGACAGGGTTTTCCTCCTCTTCAGGACTGTTGTTTGAATGGTTTTATAACTCCTTTGCAATGTCATGAATTTTGGTGGCTTTCTCCCTGTTTCTCAAGCGTCCCATATATCAGAAAACTTTAAAACATATTTACATGTTGCTGTATAGAAGAGTACAGTAATGAAAGGAATTTATGCTGAAAATGCTCGTACTTGCTGAGTTGCAGCTATTTAGCCTAGAGTGTGTTTGACCTCAGCCACCTTCTTTCCTGTTTTGTTTTTTACTCACATTGCACAAACAAAATAAACAGGTGACACTTTCATATAATGCAAATGCAAAGGATATGCTCTAATAGTGAAGAAATCTGTTTCATAAATGCATCTTTCATGTTTTTGTTAGAATACCTACGTTTATATGTGTCTGTGTGTGTTTTATTAAAAATATGCCTTCCATTTTCAGCCTACATAGCTTGGTAGTAGCATCAGTATATAAACATTTTCAGGAACACAAAGAATCAATTGCAAGCATGTTCACTTGATAGGTTTAGATTTTCAATTAACAGTAGAACCACCAATTTATCTGTGGTTACCACAGGTTACTATGGGTTTTTTTAACTGTTACATACTCGTGGTTTAGGATTGTGAGTCAGAAGAAAAATGCTACAAACTGGGAGGAAACCATGTCATCTCTCTTTCATTTCAAGAAATGTAGCAATTCATAGTTCTGTCACTCATATATTCTTAAAAGAAGACGAGGAGACAATTCTTCTGTCACTTTTCCTAGATATGAAGTCACAGTTTTATTCCAACAGGATGACTTTAGAACAGGTGACAACTATAGCAAAAATAGGTTTCCATCTACCTTCTGACATCATAATCCTGCTACTGAGGTAAGGAGTGGGTAACACTAAGGTAAATACTGTCACCCATGACTTATTCTACTACCAGAAATGTACATCATGGCATCCACAGCATAATTGCACACCATTTTCTCACTAGTCACTGGTTTCCAAGCTGACAGACCATCTACTGCCTGATAAGAGAAACTGTCTGTTGTCTGTGTTAACTCCAAAGGAGAGAATTAGATCTTCACCAGGTTATTTTTACCCAAGGAAAATTCACTGAAGCAATGCTTAATGAAATACTAAAAGAAAAATTATACAGGCTATAGAGAATTGTTCAATAATGATAATAATAATAATAATGAATATGTTTCTTAGATGTTAAAGAAATCTGTTGTTTTGATTAAGTTATTTCGCTGTCATTTATTAAGAAAAAAACTAATGGGTAGCAGAAAGCCAGAAAAAGCTCTTTTTTTTTCTTGAGAACAATTTATTACTGCTTTTACCAGCAGTGAATTATTGCTTTTTTCTTTTTTTATTCTGAGGTACTGGGAATATTGTTCAGATTGTATAGCCTTAGGCTGCTCCTCATCACCTTGCTTTAAATTCTTATTTTTATGATTGAGTGAAAGTGGACCTTGAAAGAAATTTTGGAAGAAGTATTTTCTGTGTAAGCTGTAAAACTTTATCACAGTTACTCGCATAGGTACCAGATACTTTAAATGCGTACCTTTATATATAAATAAGAAAGTGGATATAATTAAGACCATGTTTTATGTCATGTCCCAGCATGATGCAAGACAGTGCTTTTTTTGTTTTGCTAGTTTTCAGACCCAAGAGTCTTCATTGTCAGTGAAGCACATCCAGTGAATTTGCCATGTTGCCTAAAATAACCAACATACTTAAGTGGGCAGGTTACCTGCAGATTTCCAAGGTATCCAAGTACTTTAACAGATCCAGAAATCACAACATATTTTTCTAGATAAATGTGTTCGCATATAAAACACTGATGTATGGTGGCTTCATTGCCAAAACATCACCTGACATTTGCTGTTTATGAAACTCTCTTCTTACTCATGATAGCATTTAGATATTTCTTTAATGGGAACCTCAGTTTCCAGAAATCTCTAATACCATGTCTGGGTGGGAAGATAGTGTAGATGGTTATTATATACAGCAGCTGCTGCCTCCAAACTTTGCAAAACTAAGCTCTTTTAGGGCCAAGCATATAAATCACATTTTGGATGGGTTTTGTCATACTGAATTGTCTTGCTTTAGTTACAAGTTGTTTGTGATTTACACCATGTAGCAGACAAGTGAGTTATAAAATTTAAAAGTAATTTGAAATTTAAGCCATTTTTAGGAAAGTGTCACTAATGAAGGCATTAACAGCTGTGCACTCCTGTAAGAGTAGCTAAGTCATGTAGAGCAGAATTATAAACCCTGGAATGAGGGGTTCGTAATGTAAGTGCTGACATTAACAGAGCTGTAGAGGCAGGAGTGGTGTCACTGTAATTATCTCAGTGGTAGTACAAATCACGTTTTATTATTTTTTCAGCCTCTGCAAGAAGGGATGGTTTATTTCTTTCAGGTATGATTGCATTTGTCACATTTTTTGACATTGCAGAAATGATACGAGCATAAAAAGGCAAGATGACTTTCAGAGCACTTAACATCATGTCGTTTGGAATATCATTAGAGGGAAGAGATGATGGGGGGAAACGTAGAAAACGAAAACACAGCTTTCAAATTTTCAGATATTTTGTGTCATTTTTTTTAAGGAGTCCTTTTCAGAAGAAAACAATAGGATGATGAGCACAGAAAAAGTGTTCTCTCATGGAAATACTGAAAGGATGATATACAGGGAAGAGGGAATCTCTACAAATTCTCTCATGATTGTTCCCTCAATGAAGAGAGAAAATTCTATTTCTTTTTCCCCAGGAGCAGATTACTAGAACATTACATGTCTCTGCAAGGAGGTTTTGTCAGGCTCAAGTTCAGAGACCAAGTGCATGGAGTCAGCTGTGTCTGCAGGAGCAGAGTTAGGTGCGTTAGTGCTCCACAATGCTGAATTTGTCGTCTCAGTCAGAAAGTTGACTCAGTCTGCTCTAGAGTGAAACTGCCAAGATTTTCTTCACATTCAAGATAAGGGATATGTAAGCTGGGAAAGAATGATGATGGAGCAACCAGTGTGTTCATCTGCTGCCAGATGAAGAAAATGATTGCCTGCATTCCTGTGTCTAGTTTTAATTCTCCAAATCTAAGGAAGACACAGACAAACGATTTCAGAGGAGGACTGCCAGATCACCAGTGGCTCTGTGCTCCATGTGGAGGGGCTGAGGGAGCTGGACTGAATAAGTCAGGAGGAATTGTCTTCAGAGGACCTAAGAGCTGCCTCCCTACTGTCTGCAGGGAAGGCGTTCACAGTGATGCATCTTGGGAGAATGAGAGGGAGCAGGTGTAGCTTGAAACAAGAAATGTTCAGACTGGATAAAAGGAGAAACTTTATCAGCATTGGTTCAGTGAAGCCAAGGAGCAGAATGCCTAGAGAGGCTGTACAGATAGAGGACATTCAAATGGTACTTGGCTGCAGCCCATTAAAACATAGTATCTTCAAACTGGCCTGTGGGGGGTTTTGGCAGGTTTTCATTTTTTAATCTCTAGTAATCTAGTTGCAATAGCTCTGAGTTCAGTAAGGGATTGCCAACTGAAGATTCAGATTTCTGAGTGGGTTGAGTAACTTCAATGCTCTTACGTTACATATCTTTGTTTTTAGCAATATGCAAGTAGTGAATTTGGAAGTGATTTAGGTATACCAAGAAGTGCTCACAGGTGTAGAAATACTCTTAGTTCTGTCCAGGATAATGTTGCTAGGGTTTTAGATTATACAGAATCCCAGCATTTGAACCTAAGAAATTAACAAAAGGGGAAAAAACTCATTTTTTTCCTCCCATTATCAAAAAAGGGCATTCAGAACAGACAGAAGAATTAAAAGTGATGCTGGTATGAGGAGCTATTTATATAGCAGAGACGGGGTTGCTTTCATGTAAGAGCTGGCAAGAGAAAACTGCCAAACAAATCACTTTTAATGGCAGATATTCAGTGCAATGGAAAAACAAAAATATTTAAAAATAATATATTATTTATTTACATTTCTGAGGTATTAGGAATGCTCTAATCTCAAAACACCTTTTTAGTCAGACAAGAGAATGAATGCTAATAACAGGAGGCATCTATTCATTTGAGCTTTCTATTGCAAATGGTATCATAAGAGATGAATTAACTGGTACCAGAAACATTGATAGCTGTGTTCTGGATAAGGAGCCTCAAAAATAACTTCTGAGGAAATAGTTTGACTTTTTATTTGTCACTGAAGAATGTGATCAATCATTGATGTACATTGGAAACTATAAAAAATTCGGTGAATGCATTGCCCTTTCATGCTTGTCATGTTTGACTAAAGATACTGCTGGAACAAAAGTGTACAAGTCCCTTCATTCCAGTCAGAGAGGGATGGAAAAGGAGACAAGAGATTCTCCTAGAAAGGATTCCCACTCAACTGTGTCTCCTACGTACCCCCAAAATCCACATGTGAGCAGGCTGTAAGATGTACAGTTTTAGAGGGAGGCACTCAGTAAAAGAGCATTTTTTAACTGAGAGCACTTAATGTTGCTTGTAGATTGGTGTGAAAATGTTCCCTCATCCTTCTAAGACCAGAAGCTTACTTAAAGAATTTTTTAAAAAGGCTTCTCCAGGGTAAATAATTTAATCCCAAATGTTTGGATGTAAAATAGGTTCTCTAAAAGCACAATTTTTTCTTTTTTTTTTTATTAGTAAGCTGACAGATTGTACTGTAAAGTCAAGTGAAATCGAAATACCTAAGAAAAGGTGTAATTATGGCCCTATTGGGACTACCACCTAAATATAGAACCTGATCAAAAACCATTGAAAGTCATTGGAAAAGCCTTTCCAGCTCAGCTGTTTCTCTACTGTGTTTGAAGGTGCTAGCTCTCTTTACCTACATACCTTCTTACACTTTGAAACCAAGGATTTTATTCCCTGGTATTTGCACATTTTCTGAAAGCAGAGTCTCATAGGTCCACTTTTCTTTCCAAATTTCTGTATAAAATTCAAGAAAGTTACTATGGAATAAGAGATACTTGGAACCAAATGTTTTTTACATAAAGAATGCACACGTGTGCACACATGTAGGATGACCTTTTAAGATGAGTGATTCATGTGACATAGCAACTGACAAAATATGGATAATTTTTTTTCCCTTCATCAGCATGGGAAAGATTTGTGTTGCATAGAGGCTGTATACAAAGATTGCACAAAATGCCAGACTCATAAGAAAACATCATAAGAAAACTAGTTCATTAATGTGTAGTACTATCCTGTACAAAAACAGACAAAAAAAAAATCACACTAGACTGTGTGTAACATTAGGGTTTTATAAAAAGATAACTTTTTTCCCGATGGAAATATGCTTCTAAGTTTTTATTGTAAACTGTGTCCTTATGTTTAGAAAGCTGGATCAATATCAGCTCCTCTGTCTTATCCCTCCCTCCCCCTCCAAAAAAAGGCATGTATGTGATTTTTTATGGTGACAGAAGGAAAATAAAAATCAGTTTTGCTTACAGGTTAATTTCCTAGTAAAGGATGATGGAGATGTAATGATGGAGTGTGGAACAAGCTACTTAAAGCATTTAAGAAAGGCATCTGAGCCATATTACAACTTCTACAACCAAGGCTTGGAACAGGCTAAAGAGAGTTGTTGAGGTTATCTTTGATTCAAGTTACTGTGTTGTTACACCTGCGGCACTTACGCTTGGTCTTTTCTGGCAATCACTGTTAACTTCAGTTGTTATTTGGAGAATTCTTTAGTACTTTGGCAGTAATTGGCTTCAGTGTTGCTAAGGGTCAAGCTTCAGTTTCAAATAGTTTGGGTTTTTTTTCCCCAGTGTGCTAGTTTGACTGCTCTCAGTGTATGCTGTTGTAAAGGTGGTGTTCGTATGTGTAAACTGAAAAAAATGTATGTAATAGATTTCTGGAAGTTACTTTGAGATTTAATTGCTTCTTCTCCACTAACTGTGTAGTGGGATTTTATCAGTGTGGTTAAATAGATACAGCAATGCAAAATGTAGTCTTTTTCTACCTCCCCACCTCTCCCCTTTCTATAAATGATGCTCTTGAGCTGTGTTTCTGCAGCTATGATAGACACATCCAGTACACAGTACATTCATGATACCTACATCTTGGATGTAACATCACAAAGCCAGACTCCAGTTTTTACAGGAGAACAAGACTGGGCAGTTTTGAAGTATTTTGAGGAAGTTTTTCCCTAAATCAGAGATTCTATTGCCATCTGACCATAATCAAGTGTCCTGCAGTCATCACTGCTCTTTGTTATTTACAGGGAGTGGTTACATCTGTAATGGTTCATATTATTACTTACATTTGGATAAGTAGCCTGCAGGAACCGTTTTCTCAAAATTGGGAGAAAACGCAGGCTAATTAAGTCTGGTGCTATATCTGTATGTAAGAAGTGTGTAAGAAATATCCAATACTTCATTCAGGGCTTGAATGGTGAAAACATGTAGACTTTAATTCACTAATGTATAACTTCTCTTGACTTTGAAGTTTCTCGATTTTGCGGCCGCTGTATTGTGTTAATTATGTGAGAAATGAGCTAAGTTAAAGTTGGTGGTTTATCAGCCAGTACAATGGCTTACAATGGAAACCAGCATGTACAGGACCCAGAAGATATTGTGATACACCTGTTAACTAGTCACCTTAATTTTTAGGCAATTTTCAATTGTAATGTTTCTGTAAAACTCATTTATTACTGCTATATAATTAGAGGGAAAATGAGGTACTCAGTTTTGGTGGGGTACTGATCATGGGCACATCCTGAATTTTTCCTGGATGCCAGGGGGAATATTCTCTAAAATTTACAGAAGAATAGCAATAACATTGCTTCCAATAATTATTATCAACTAACTTTGCAGTAAATCGTAAAGGAAAATGGTCTTAAATTAAAAGAACATGAAAAAAATTAAAAGATGATGAGAAAACAAAAAAGAATTGTACAGTTTTTCTTTCCAGGCAGCAGAATGCCAATGGTTACTTTGAAGCTTTAGGGATTATTTTTGAGGAGTGGGTCAGAAGAGGTAGTAGATTTCCTGTGAATTGTTATTACTCTGTTATTCTGGCATCCAGTGTATTTGTCAAGTTTTAAATGAAATTTTCAACTCAGGAAGTTTAAGGTCATCATTTGACATACATCTTGTGTTAATTCAAAAAACAGTGAAAAGTGGTTGTTATTGTATCCATCTGTAGCAGTGGAAAGCAATTTTAGTAGGCTTTGGAATAAATACATATAAGATGATACACATTTTTCAACTGAGTCTGACATCTGACTTCATGAATAAAAAAGACCCTATTAATCATGTGGTGATAGAGTCACATACTTTGTATTTATCATTCTTGTTGGAGAGTAAGTTGGCTCTTGTTAATGTTTTGAGGAAATGCATAGTAATTATACAAAGCAAATAAGTCAAGAAAGTAAAAAATACGGTTAACTTCTGCGGAAGCTTAAATGTTGGTCTCTAACTTTTATGTTACTACTTTACAAATGATAGTGTGTGCAAGTAAGGAATGTAATTTCTTCACCTATAATTGAACAATATGCATATAGGAATGTGTACATGAATAATAGTTAACTCCATGGCCTGAAAACAACTTAAGCTAACTATACATAGATGATATCCAGCATCAGATGTGCTCATGCAATCTAGAAAAAGTCTGCAAGGACTCTGCAGCAAGGATATAGAAACAGTATTTTCAACTAATCTTTAATAGTGTAAATGAGCAACAGTTCAATATCACAGTTTTTCTTCCCTGCAGTTGACACAGCATGTTGGAGTGTATAACCAAAGTACAGAGAAGGGATCTGTTGTCAGTTAGCTGGGAGCACGACTATGGATATTTATGGAAATACGCATTTTTGATCTATACCAGATAATTTTGTGGGTAACAAAGAATCTTTACTTCTGGGTAGACTTTCAAATGGCTTACATTCCCCTTGAAGCAAGCAGAGTTCATGGCTACCGGATGTCTATTCTGATATGCAGGTGAAGTGATTTGATTATTTCAGTTGATTTGTAATAAAGGTTTAGTACCTCCAGTTTGTACACTCCGTCCAACCTCATTTTGTACACATTATGCATAGCTCTTGGGGATTCCTGAATGTTTTACTTATGCCGTAGTGTCTTCAAGGAAAGGAAAGGTTCAAATACTTACTCATAATGTTGAGATGATTGCATAAATTGCCTTCTAGTCTTTCTAGTGTAAGACAGTTTTCTTTTCTTCTCACCTTTTCACACGTCTTCCATCATTTTCCTTTGACGTTCAGTGCATTATATTGAGGGATGAAGCTTTTTTGTAAGTATTAGAAATCATATTATAACAAATATTGAAAATTTGGGATTTTCGTCTTGCTAACCTAAACAATGTACTCTAAGTCGGAGGACCACAGAATGGACTCCTTTGATGAAGTTTGAAGGAACAGAGAACATGAAACAGGAAACCCTAAGTGTTTAACAAACCAGTGCATCCTTAAGTCTTATAGATCTTAAATACATTTTTAAAGCTCTTGTTGAGGTATTCTCTCTAATAATGCTTTACTACTACTCCATATTTCTTTTCTTCTTAAAAGTCCTGAAGTACGTCAGGGTCTCTTTCTTAGGTGCGTAACAGGACTTTCTTGAAAACCACATTCCATAAAAATGGCTTTAAAATTTATGGATAACAAGGTGTGCCAGTAACAAAGGGCATTTGCTATTTTCCCTTTTCATTATTTTAAAATAACATTATACAAGCTTTATGTGCCATGGAAGTATTCTTGCCAACTCTAGGTTGATATCAATATGCACTGTAAGATAGGAGATATCAATATCTGTGTGACAGATTTCAGCTATTGGAGCTGAAAACAGATTTAGTACAAAATAGAGAGCTTAAATGACATACAGCAGGGCTGGCAGCATCATCTACATAATCCTTTTTAAATATTTTGGAAGATTTTTCTAATGGTTGTATTTTTCTGAGAGCTGCTGCTACTTTCTTCCTCTTGCACATACCATGGTTTCTGGCTCTTGGTCTTTTGTTCCAGGGCTTAATTCTATCCTAGGTCATTGTTGTCTGTTTTGTGTCTCTTTGTGGGTAGGAGATACTGTGAACTACTGTATAGTACAAGTGTGCGTTCAGACTCAATGATCCTCATGGTCCTTCTCAATTCTGTGTGACTGTGAAAACTCCCCACATATTTTCATATCACTGGTTAGGGAAAGCTAGAACTGGAAATTGAAAGTCACCTCTTTTCTCCCTCAAGCCCATCATTGCCTCTGTGTGCAGGCAGCTGTAAGCCTGAGACCTGAATGAATTTTGGCAGGGGGAAGAGGCACACGGGGCTGCCTTGTAGCACTCATGAGCAGTCAGTCACAGCTCTGCATCTGCGAAGGGATAGCAGGGCAGCTTCACCTGCCACTGGCCACTGCTAATGCCAATTGTTTGGCCAGTAAGACATAAACTATGAGATCAATTTTTGAGGCCATAAACTAGAATTCAGTGGGAGCTGAAGTTATAAATAATATATGATTAGTAATACATGATGATGAGTAATACATAATGAATTACATTTTTATCAGCTGTTCTGAGTTACAGGACACACAAACCAAAGCAGCAATTTTCCCCTCAGCAATAAGCAGGTGATCATTAACTACTGCAGGTCTCTCTCTCCCTTTTCAGACCTTTCTGTGCTCTTGCTTAACATTCCTTAGTGCAGTTCTAAAAGCTGTTTGCTGATGCTCTTGCTGGAAAATAGCTACCATAGATGATTGTTTTTCCAAGCTGTTATGATGCTATAGGTAAGTGTCTGATGGGTTTTTAGGTGCGTGAAGTGATCTACACACGGGTTTCTCCCAGTTGAAAGGAAGTTAATTCCCTGCTTTTTCAGATATATATTGAAAAATATTACAAGACATCTGCCTATACTCATGCACAGCAAATTGCAAGTGTGAAATGCACAGTCTTAAGCAGTACCTTGCATCTTAAGCAGTGCCAAGTCATCACCAGATGCAGTCCCAGTAATTTCATGGGCATGGTTTTTCTCTTGGCTTCTTGATCGTTGTAAAACTTTATAGATGCCAGACTGCCTAACAGGTGCTGCCCTTTTACTTTGTGTATTCATTATATAGCAGACACCTGATTGTGTGTTTGTTTTGTCCATCCTTTAGTTAGTTATCCTTCACACACTCATTTCTTTCCATCTGTCTATTTCAGATAGCCCAGTTTGTCTCTTTATGATACCTAGCCCTTCTTTTATGTTTTCTTAACAGCTGATAATATGTATTCTTGTAGTTTTGTAGTATTCTATTTGTAGTATTCTGTTCTATACTACTATATGTAGTATTCTGTCCTGACTAAATATTTGTAGCATTTCTATGCATGGCCTACATATGGACACCTTCATTCTTTTCAGGCACACTTTTATCTTTATGGAAATGAAAAAAAAAATTTTTTTATTTTAAGGCCTTAATAATGTATTGGAACAGGAAGAAGAAATGGATATTTCAGAGAATCTTATCTATAGAGGCTAATATTGCAGCATCTGTGGATGGTTTGGGGTATTTAGCTACACGTGGTAAATTACAGTGTAAAGAATTCAGTAGTCCATGGATATAGTTGTTCATTTCTGCATATACTGATAGTCTTACAGCATAGATATTTTCTTCTGACTCTGCTCCAGTGTTGTTCACTATGGTATTTTCTACATCCTCTGTGTCATTTTCGGTACTACTGTCAATGCAACGCTTTGGTGACCTCCAAAACTCTGTCCAGCACCAGATTTCCCATTCTCAGACCCTTGAGAGATGCATAGGTTCTTTCTTTCTCATAAGTTCCTGACATCCCCCATCCTTCTCTTCACACAGAGGCTTTTCACCACTGAATTATTAAAAAAAAAACTACCTCCTACTCATATGCAATGTAAACTGCATAAATTAGAAATGCAAGTTTTCCTTGTTAGTATCTTTTTGACATAATTTTCCTCAAAATTTAATTTTAAAAAGATACTAAAATCACTTGGTAAACGTAACCCTTGTGGAGTTGTTATTTTGATTATTTCTACCCAAACTGTGCATAGGGTAGTGCTGCCTGAGGTCCTGCAGAAAAAAGCCATGACCATTAGGGCTGTATCCCATACAGCTGACCTTGGAGTCAAACTCTTACATGTCCAAAAATGGCTTTTTTCTCCCTGAGAGACCCTACTTTCTTCCTGGCTTATTCCTGCTGTGTCTGATCGCACATGAAGACATAGTAATTCTTCCAGCCAAGCATATGGATGTCCTGAGGAGGACTTGCTCCAATATTTGTGTTTTGCTTGTAGGCTATAACTGAGTATCTCCACTAAATGTATCAGTGCTGACAGGCTGCTTAAAACACCACTGATTTCATGAAGTTATTCAAAGAGGATCTGTATCATTAGTATACGTATAACTGACATTTGTTCACTTAAAGCACAGAAAATTAAATAAATGCAGTGGCAAAAAACCTTACATGCACTTAACCAAGCAAATAAATAGTGTAATTAAATATGTTTGTTCAGGATTAAAAAAACAGCTATGAAAGGCATTATCAAATGCAAAAAGCACATACATATATAAAAGTACAGTTGTCAAATCTGTCTGTTTCGTAAATATACAAGGAGATGTTGACTTCCTTGATTTTCTATGTACATTCTCTTTTTTTTTGTGGGAATGACTGTTGCTTTATTATTAAATAGATAACTAATCAAAAGAATTAAAATGCTGAATAGTCAGTGTATTATGCTGGTGGGGATCATGATAAATATTTTATTTTATTATTTCTTTATTGAATAATATATTTAAATTTATCTTATATAGTACAATATATGAAATGACTATGTGTTTTCTGCATATGATCCTCTCTAATGCACTTCAGGTCTTAAATTGTTACAAAAAATGTTTTCATATTGCAGAATGATATACTAGCATCTCTTCATCCTAAGTTCAGAGGGAATTTTTTTTCTGGCATCTCAACATTTCTGTCCACATGAGTTACACATACACAGGAGGGAAGTACCTGACATCCATGTTGTCACTGCAGGATAGCCCTCAAACTCTAGTGGATTACTTAAGAACTATGCTTTTGCAATATCACTAGACCAGTCTGTTTAGGGAAATGTGGATAAAAACTTAATCTATTTAGAATTAACAGAAGGTAACTTAGCACATGAAAGTGGGCAGAGTGGGAGGAATGTTATGTTGAGCTGTTCACACTACCCACTTCTCCATTTTTTAATCAGCCTGAATTTTCCCTCCTTTCTTGCCTTAGTTTCTTTCTCTTTTTAAGTCCAAAATGATTAAAAAGTGTTCTCTGGCAGGTAAATATTGCTCTCACAAGTAAGAGGGACAACATTTGATATTTTTTCTTTATGCATCAGAAAGAAGGCAAAAAAAAAAGGAAGTGTTAATATTTCTGTCCAAGATTTTTATGTGATTTATTGTCCATAAGTTTTTATAGTTCTGGAAGAAGAAATCACTACATTGCTTCAATGAAAAGTAATTTGTGGGTTAGAGATTAGAGCAGTGGTATATTTCTTTCAATCAAATCTTGCAGATTTATAAACATCAATAAGTCTAAGATCTCATACAGCGTTAGCAATGTCTTTTAAAGATTTGTTGTTGCAGTAGCAGCATATTTGTGAAAAATAATAAAAGACCATATGTCACTTCTGAACTGCAGCTGCAATTTGCACTGATGTCTGTTCAAGAAGCACCTGAATGGGTTTAGTCTATATGCCCTCTGAAAGTGAGGCCAGCCAAAAATTGCCTGTCCATTTCAGTGCCCCGTAAAGATTTGGTGCCTTAAAAGTTCCTGCTTTTCTAAGTAGGGCAGATCAAAGAGAAAATGACGGTGTTGCTATAGAAATATTACACTTAGTGGATAGAAGTAATTAGCAGGAATTTCCTGTCCTCTGGGCAGTTTCATGGCTCTTGGTCTCACAGCTTGTGAGTCCTGCTTTTTAAGCCGTGCTAAAATAATTTTCTCCCAAGCAGACTGATCCACTGAGTAGTTACTAACCTTGAAAGTAATATCTTTTTTCTTAATATATTTTTAGGAAGCTCTTACAGCTTGACATACTCAAATACCAAATGAGATATACTTTCGTTTTGGAGGAATAAAGATGTAATTTTCAACACTTGATACATTCAACTGATACTGCAAGAATGAACTGTCCTCATTCCATTTTGAGCCTAGAAGAATTTGTTGACAAGTGGTCTGTCACATTATGTCATATCAGAGAAATTTCCATGTTGTATAATGATTCCTTGTTATTACAGGAGGATGAACGCAGCAGCAGAACACTTCTACATAATATTTAGTTCTGTGTAATATTTAGTCCCTCTGTATAAACTCAAGAACTCTTTTCCACAAACATTACTTTTCTTTTTTTTAATTTTAATTCCTCATACCATCAATGCCTTCTTAATACGGTTTGTTTCAGTGGGTGTTATAATTGAGAAACTTAGCTAAATTCCCCATTTGTCTTTAAGGCAGGATGTCCACTTATGCAACTTCCAGTCGAATTGTGGTCACTGAAGCATTTTGCTGCTTCTGATTAGTCCCATAGAGTGTGAGCATCCTCATCTTGTCAGTTCAGAGGAGTCATTAAAGCCTGGGTAAGCTGTGATGATGTATGAGCTATGGGTATGTAAATTCCCTGTTAGCAAATGCATTCTTTCATCTTGTCAATTTTTTGCTACCTGCTGCTAGCTCTGTAGGTAACCCTGTGCAGCTGATTGAGGGAAAATACAGAAAGCAGATTGCTTGTAAAGAAATAGTAGAGGTGATCCCTACATGTTCATAATTAGCCTTCTTTGGAAGACCTGTGAAGACTGATTTTCATGTTATTTGGATAGAATAACAATGCAGCATAGTGTCTGCTCTTGTCTCTACCACAGAGAAATCTATGATTCTACCTAATACTAAGCCTGTTTTAGAATAGAATAAACAGCATAGAACTGGCAAGTTTGAGATGCACATTATGAATTTTTGTATTGTTGTACTTTCAGAAAGTGATTTTCAGAGTAAATTCTCAGATGTTGTGAAGTATTTAGCATAGTTTCTTGTCAATTACTAATTCATAGTATAGCTGAGACTTTCCCACTGGATTGTGTTGGTTTCTCTATAGAAGTTCAGCAGCATAAAAGTACTCATGCTATACTTAGTAGTGACCTGCTGTATCAGTAGTTTGTTTTCCACCTGATAGAAATAGGTTTTCCTCTTAGCCATAACGATCCTCATACACACAGTGAGTGTACAGCGATACTACTAATGCAGAGCCATGCAATCAGCACTTTGTTTGAGCATCACCATAATGACAGCATAGCAAAGGGTATTTCCTGTCAGAATTACATATTTTTAGTTCAATTCCGCAGGCCAGTTGAGGGTGGCTTTTTTTGTTTTCTTTACTGCAGATTCTTTCCCTTTTTGCTTGTTTCAGATTCCTAGAAAAAAAGAAATTTATGAGCATTTTAAAAGCATTTTGGCCATTTTCAGAACAACAATACATAATTCTGATGACTACCACTTGCTTGCTAGCCTGTAAGATTGTTTCTTGTAAAGATAAATTTTGTGAAATTCACAATTATCAACAAGTGAAAGTAAAAAAAGCACAATTGTGTCCAGCTAGGAAAAAATTACTATATATTGTAGTCCTAATTAGCTGCAGTATATTTATTAACAGTATGTTTTATTTAATGAAATCTAGATGATTGGTTTATTCAGCTGAACTGTGAGGCACTGCACACACCTGTCTGGTTGGTCATAGGAGTCTCAAATGGCAGGTGAATATGTTACAAGTACTCTTTATAGATACTGAGACATTCCATATAATTATTAATTAATCAGAGTAGAATTATTTCATGGCAATCGTCATTAATTTGAGAAGGTTTTCTTAAAATATTTATTTTGTACAGAGATTGTTCCAGTTACTAGTGTGAGGGTTTTTGCACAGCTGGTGATTGTTCCTAGGACCATGTATGACTGACTGTCCACCACTCATATTGCCTAATTGGCAGAGGCAACTATTTTTTACTCTATTTGGAAAAAAAGCCTAAACCAGTTTGGCAAACCCAGAGTTTTGTTAAAGAAATCATTGAAATTAAAACCTGCCTGATTACATTATTTTCTTCTGTTGATTGCTTTAAATTAATAACAGAGCACATGTATATTTTTCTCTCAAAATCTTGACATCTGTATTGGCTGAAGAGATACTAACAGTTTTTTAATGTATAACTAATTTATCACAAAAAAATAAAAAAAGCATGTCTATCAAGGAGTAAGTATCTAAAGTATAGTTGAAAAAGTGTTCTTTGTGTTGTTGTTAGATTCCATGACTTCTTGTTGGATGTTTTGGAAGTTGTGTTTTATTTTTTTAACCAAGCTTTGTGCTGTGGAGCATGAGATCCATTAGCCATGTATTAAGATTAGTAGATAGGTTGGTATGTAGAAAGGGTGGTGAGCTTTTTGGATATTAAGGAGTGCTGAGTTCCTAAAAGGCACAATAATTGACAGTCATTAATCAAAATCTGAGAATGTGTTTTTTATGCATACTATGCCAGCATTTAATATTTATAATTTTTAATATTTATTATTTTTAATACTTATTTTTAATATTGATTAACAGCAGTTAATATCAGGTTATGCAGTATTCTTGATTTCTAAAAGATTAATTTTTTCCTCCTAATTTTTATTATCAACTGTCCAGTTCTTTTTGAGTAAAGGAGCTTGGGATATGTGCATGTGTAAGCATGAGATTTGCCAATGGATGCTGGAATAACTTAAAGACTCATTTAAGCCGCAACAGTAAGAAGTGTCTCTTTTGCCAGAGCTAGTATGGTATATGAGTAAGTGCTAGAGGATATTGCCGGGCACTTGAGCCAAACTGGCTGTACTGTTAAGTTGTCAAATGTTTCGCGACTTGTTTTTGACTTGGGAACAGGATAGTATTTCACTAAAATTTAACTTCCATTGGATTTCAATTTAACAGGTATTGAAAGGTTTCTTGGGTTTGTGTTCTGTGCAAATTCCATAAAACTGATTAGTTTATATCAGATTAAATGCCTTCTGGGACAAGTCTATCATCTAATGTCATCTTACATGAAAAAGCAAAATGCTTCTTCAAATTAAGAAAATGAAATTAATGCTTTCAAACAGTTTATGAAATTATTTCCAGTAATTCTTTTGCTATGTGAAAATTCAGCAATATTTTCATAGCACTAGGTCCCATATTTAAAGCAGCATGCTTAAAAATTAGGTTAATTTCTACAGTTGTTACCTGTATATATTGTTATGTGTGCATATACACTTTGTTACAGCAGAGAATTGCAATTTTCTTGCAAGGAGTGAGTCCATTTGTTACAGTATATTGGTCTAGGAACCTGTTGATTGTGTTGTTTTGCAGTTTCCATTCTAAACTCTGAAGATCACCATCTCTCTTTGTTGGTGGTACTGTTGCTCGTGAGCAGCAAATGGAAGAGAAATACGAGAATATACTGAAGATCCTATACAGGGTAGAAGTCTTCTAGGCTACAGAACAGTCCTCTATGTGCACTCCTTGCCCCAGAGAGCTCAGGCTGGTGAGGCATCAAACCTTGCCCTTGGCCTTCTCAGCATCCTTCTTGTGACTGTAGAAATGCAGTTGTGAGGTGATTTAGATTATACTTCAATTTTAGACGTAGGTGTTAGCCTTAAATTTGGATTCACAAAGAAAACGTAAAACTGGTGCTTTTGGCAGGCAGTACCTGTGGATGGTAAGTAGCACCAAGGAAGACCCCAAGTAGTGCCAAGTATCTGAACAAACCTTTAGCTCAAGCTCTGTATATGAATTTGTGTGTAATGTTCCTAAACATGCCTTTCCCAGGAAATACTATGGAAATACAAATCAAAATGGTTTAGAACACATATTTAAATTGTAGAATTATTAGAAGTAATCGTAGTAATAATAGCTGTGCTCTTTGCTGACTACGTGCCCTCTTTGTTAGTTGAGTATCAGTGCATCAAGACTCTCATTCTGCCAGGACTCTCGTTGCTGAGGGCTAGTTGGAGAATAGGCAGAGGTTACTGCTCAGTCTTCTACCCCACGGTGGATTTATAATGTGTGATAGATTTCACCAATGACAGTTTCCCTAAGGCCACTGAGGCACTGGGGAGCAAGTGTAGAAGGAACCAAATCGTGCTGTGTAAATCAGCAAGACCATTCAGTGGCGTCACCCCAGGAACTGATTCGTAGCAACTGTCTGGTGTTTGAAGACAGCACAGGTTTTAGTGTAGCATTGAGCTGAAGGAGAAAATGAAATGTTGGCAAAAAGAACACATAAACAGCTACTGTTCTTTTAAAAGAATCTCTTCTGTTACAGAAGTCCTCTTGATTTCAAGATCTCTTATGGAAGATCTTGAATGTGAATTCATTATAATGGCCAGGAACAGCTGAATGTTTGTTTTATGTACATTTATATGATGGAAATTTATCTTGCATCGCTGTATTAAAATAATTTTCCCTCTGTACTTGACACTGCTGAGGCTGCACCTCAAGTAGTGTGTCTGGCTCTGGGCCCCTTTGCAGGTGTGAGGGTCAGCCTCTTCCCCAGACAGCCAATGGCAGGACAAGAGGAAATGTCCTCAGGCTGTGCCAGGGGAGGTTCAGGAAGAATTTTTCACAGAAAGGCTTTTTAAGCATTGGAACTGTCTGTCCAGGAAAACGGTGGAGTCAGTATCCCTAGAAGTCTTCAAGAAATGATTGGACATGATACTTAGTGCTATGGTCAGTTTGGCATTTCATCGGAGGTTGGATTCAATGATCGTAGAGGTCACTTCCAATCTAACTGATTCTGTGATTCTATGATCATCATTGGCATTACTTGTTTTTATATTGTCTGGTATCTGGTTAAACATGCTTGTCAAGAATGCTCAAAAAGTTATTGAAAATATTCCTTCATACAAAGACGGAAAGATTATAAACTACTTCATCATTTAATAATTGAGTTTCACTATTTTTTTTTTTTTTTGCTTTACTCAGAAGAAAAGAAAAGGAATTTCTTATTGTAGTGGTTTCCTTACCAAAAAATTAAATTAAGGCAAACCCAGGACACTTATACAGTAAAAGTTACTTATTTGGAATGGTTCCATTTTCAAATTATTTAGAAGTTTTTAGAAAGTATTAGAATTGAAACAAAACCTAAATTTCCCAAAGTGGTGTAAAGAGAAAAGAAAGCAAACTTGTAATCATTTGCTTGGTCATAAAAATCATGCTCTTTAAGGAGTGCAGTACAGGTAATCAGGTTTTTATAGGATATGTGCTGTTTGAAAGAGAGATGGTGTATTTTTTAAGCTTAAGGTGTCATAGCTGCACCTCTCTGCTTCCTCATTTACTGCAAATAAATTTTTCTTCCTAAAAGTTCCATTAACATTGCTTGATATACTCACAGCATGCCTGCCTTATGTTAAAGTGTCTTCATCTCAATAATTATGTTGTTTCACTGAAGTAAGAAGTATTAAACAAAATATTTGCTTCTTCTGAATTTGGGAGAGGTTAATATGATGATTATGAAAAAAATGTTAAGGAATCTGACTAACACTGCAGTTGCTACAGCAGTGATTTCTGTTATTAATTTTTTTCCTAATATTTTCTGTTGTACAGCATAATTCCACAAAATCTGCACCGTCTGGCTGAAAAATTCCCCATTTAGCTCTGGTGGAAAGGTGATATTTTGTCTTTGAAATAACAGTTAATTTGTCACTCAGTACCTTGATTTCAGTGTCAGAAAGGGTTTATAAGGTGTTCAGTTTCACTGTGTTTAAAAAACAACAAAAAAGACATAAAATTTAGATTTCTACACTTGGCATGAAAGGGGCATGTTTGCCCAGGGATTCTTAGGAAAATAAAGTGCAATGAATTTTGTTGTTCTAATTAGTTCTATATTTATTTGGTTCAGAAGTTATTTCAAATTAGGACCACATCAATTCTGAGTAAATGTGTCCAAACAAGAACTAAATGCAATTTAACTACTCCACTTTATAATTTGTTTTAAATACATTTTTAATACCACTGTAAACAAAGCCTCGGTCTTTTAAGTAGCACCTTCTTCCATGGCACATCTAGCAGTTGTTTATGCTGGAATTTCTTTGCGATTTTAATTGCAGAGAAGATGTGATGCAACACATGATCCTGAACTGTGAGGTGTCCCCAAAATGACTGTCTCAGGTGGATGTTTGAGTAGCACTGTGTGCACTGAAGGCAGTTGTCCTGCAGCTGATATTGGTGCCAGATTGCACGAGATACAACACCTTTATGGGTGCTGGCCTCCACCTTCTGCCTGCAGCCTGCTGGCAGTTTGCTCTGCAGCTGCTGTTTCTGTGGTGCTTCCCTGTGCCATTTATGGCTGTGTGGGTGTATGGCATTTCTCACAGGTAATCTGGTGCAGCCAGAATTCCTCTGTGTTCCCTTGGAAGTCCAGACCAAAGTAAAGCTCTTTTTCTTGCCTTAGTGATTTGGAGAACACAAAATCTCTAGTGAGAGAGATTGGCATGGGGCAGTCCATCTCCTAACATTATCTTCTTCCTTAACTCTTGTCCTGCGTATAGTCCATGACAAGAAACTTAATTTTCCATCCTGTGGCTTCTAAGCTTCTTTATTAGTATCTTGAGAGGGACTATACCCAGCACATACAGAAAGACAAAGATGAAATACAGTCATCCATGGTTTTTCCAAATCATCTAAATATTTCTAGCAGGTTCATTTTTATATTTATGATAGGTTAAATATGCATCATTCAGATGCTGTGAAATATTGCTTCATTTTTTTTCCCCAAAAATGCATTAATTAGCATTCCTTTGAACCCATAGAATTCTTGGTCTTTGCCTCTATTTGTGTTTTGTATTGAATGGCATATTTTTCTTTTCACATAGTCCTTGGTTTTAATAAGATAGTGTACTTCATTACCAAGTATTTGTCAAATGGGGTGTGCAAAACTCCTTAGGTTTGGTGATGCACTCCAAATTGCTTTTTCAGTCTGCTGCTGCAGCTCACAGTAACGTGGTGGTTGGCTTAGCTGGGGAAGGTTGTATTTTGTTGTTCTTCCCTCAAAACACTTTAATTGCATTTATTTGGAAAGTTTTCTTTCCTTAGAGTTTTTAAAATGTATTTCAGGCTAAGAAATTCATGCCCTCTCCCTTTTAACATTATAATAGTAATCAATAGTCTTGTCTCAACCTTATGGAGAAAGAGATTTAACTGATTAATATTTATGTGTAATACCTGAAACATTGAATGACTTTGTTTATAGGAAATTCTGTTTTAATGCAAACATGTCATAGGGTTTTAAGAGTTTTACAGCATTAATCTAATCAAGATGAAACTTTAGTACAGCAGAGATGATAAATATTTTGCTCTTGGATTTGATCTGTAACCAAAGCAGATGTAGCAAGTTCAGCAGTGCCAGTGCCTGCTGGCTCTGCTGCCTGCTGGTACAGTCTAGCCACATCCTTAGCATTGCATCTCCTATCTCTGTAAAAAGATTACTTCATTAAAAATGCATGTTGGAAATCACTTGTGGCCCAGTTAATTCCCAAGGACTGCTTGGAGACTGTTGGAGAGGGCTCATTGACTGGCCCATGAACAGTTGTAACAATGCGGGCATTACTAATGTCCAGCTGTAGCACTGGGTTTGTCTCCCGACACTGTGTTCATGCAGCCTGTGCAGCCCCCTCTGCTTGGTGGTTTAATAATTTCCAAAGTCCAAGCAGAAGCAAGAGCTGCTTGACCATGGAGCCGAGAGCAATTCCTCTGCTCACTTGTGCCAGTGTGAAGAAATGGAAATGGGTTCTTCAAATCCGTGCAGACACGTAATCCAAATGACAGCATGGTCATTGCATTGCAATTATTTTGAATTAAATGAGTTATAATGCATCAACATGAATATTTGAAACATAGAGAACAGTCCTGTGTTGAAAATGTGTAATGTATATTTTAGTCAGCTTAAAGTTGTTAATTCTCTGGTTTATGGTTCATACACTATTTCCTTTGGGACACTGCTCCCCAGTATAATATATCTCACTAAGTCCTGGCAATTTCTAACTCCTTGCATTCATCTATATGAGCTAATTTTGATTGTGCCAAATAGAATAAATGGATTTATATAGAAATCAATTGTTTGGCAAGGCTAGAGCTGAGTCTTTATTTCTGAAGTTAGTCCTAAACAGTATTCTATCTTGATACTTTTAATATGTAGTGGGCATTTTTAAAATCGGTTAATGGGATTGAAAAATGCAATGTCACCTGAAAGGAAACTGATCTGATTAGATGTCACTTTAAACAAGTAAGGATTCATAGTAATTAGCTAAACACGTTAGAACTGCTAGTGATACATGCTAAGACAAAGATCTAAGAAAGAAAATACTTAGAAGGGAAAACATGTCCAATACCTTTTTAATCAATATTTTTTTTTCCGGGCTTGTATTTTCCAGTAGTACAGGGATATCTCAGTTATAAGGAGCTATTTTGTATAGAATGGGAAGGTATTTATAGCTCCTAACAAATTACTGTTTCTGCTTAGAGCTTGATTTGTTTTCAGAGATGCTATACTAAATTTTGCTTGGAGACATTGGCACATTGATTACTTCTACTTTTCAGGTCAATGGGGACTGTGCTCTGCTTATAAAAAATGAGAGGTTACAAAGAATCTTTGATGGAGTTAATTTAAGGACTTTATTTGTATACTTATGAGTGTACTGACTGGTATTTAAAAATCTCTTTCAGTATAAAACAAAAAATATTGATTAGCTGTGAAAGCTGTCATTTAGCAGTTTACAAGAGCACTTTAAAACCATTTATATGAAAATTGGAAGAAACTGAGTCCACTGAATGTTTCATTAATTTTATGTAATGACATACATTTTTTTCCAAAGTATGCAGTAGACTCAGATTCTGCAAATTAACAGTAATTGTGATAGTAAAATAATATTTTGCCATGCTTTCTGAAGACTTTCCATAAATCCTGTGCTGTAAACATCTGACTCACTTTCTTTTTGACTCATTTCTTATCTTCATGTCTTCTAATTTTATATAAACCAATTTGTTTGCTGTAATGTTAATAAGAGATAGTTCTTCATCGCTTTATAACCACCTCTCAAAAATAATTATTAAGGAATTTGCCAACTACCTCATGCCTATGGCCCGTAAGTGCCTCAACACTCTATAAAGGTACAGTAAATATTTAAAAAACATATATTTTACAGATAAAACTTGATGTCTACATCTAATAACAAACACATTTTCACTTATTCAGTCTGTCCTGGTGAATTCTGTCATATTGTGAACAAATGTGATGCTTTTCAGTGACAAAGCAAAAAAGGAATTTTAATTAATGTTACTACTTGAAAAGGCTGTTTCACAAATACATAACTTTGAGTTTAGCTGCTAAATCTGAATATACACTGAAAGGCTATAAAGTGCTATCTTTGAAAATCAAGGTTTCAAGAGATGAATAATAACCTTTTTCTAGATTAATTCTTATAAAGTGTATATCAAATCATTAATCACTGTGTTTTTAGGAAATCAATAGGAAAAACCAGAGAGAACCCTATTCTGGACTTTCCTTGTTTTTTTCCTTCTAAAGCAGACCAACATGAGTGTGAGTTGTATGAGAACCAGAGTGCTGAGCAATAATTCTATGTCATCCATATTAGTTACATTGCATCCATTTCTTAGTCCTAAAAATGTGATAATTCCTGGACAAATAGAGGAGTAGGATTAGGTCTTCAGCCTAGTTTTGTAAGTTGCAGTCTGAAGAAACACAAGGAATTAATTTATTTGTCATATTCTATCTGGATGAAATAAAAAACACACATTGACATCTCTTCCTGAATAGCAGAAGAAAACATGCTGCCACAGACAGGTTGTAATCAATTTTTCAGGGATGGTAATTTATTTAAATGAAGAATATAATTTATTTAATTGCCATCACTGTTATAAATTGCTGTCCATGCATCTGAACAGAATCTCTGGATATGACTCCAGAGCACTGTCAAAACTGCATCTCTACAGCTTAATATTTGGATCAAAGTGTACTTCAAAAATGTATCTTTAATAAATTTCAGTCAATTATGTTCAAATTAAAATACAAGAATTCTCTATGTATGCCTAAAGTTGAAGAGTATAATATTATCTCTCAGACTAAAATATAGCATAACAATATAACTGCTTTTGCAGTATAATACAGTGTGAACAAAATTCTGGTGTGTTTTATTTTGTTTTTTTTCTAATACTTTTTGCATAGTAACATTTTGGTGACAGTACACCAGATGAACATAGCGTGTGATCTATAAAAAGGTGGTAATACTTGCTTCTCTATCTCTGACTATTTCAAAATCTCGCAAAATATTGCAAATGACATTATAATCTGTTTCCTGAGTGACTAATGCTATGATTTAGCTCTTCCAGCAGTGACCAGCACTGGAAACTGTGACTAAAATCAAAATGGAATAGAGTCAAAGTATGCAGAGATACATCTCCAAAATAGTACCCAAACTTCCAACAAGGCTGTCCTGCGCTCAGGGCAGTTTCGTCTGGTGAATCTTCTGGTCAATCCTTAAAACTCAAATTTGGAGGATTCCTGTGCAGAAAGCTTTCTTTTGCTGGTTCTGATACTGCTGCTTACAAGGGTCTCCTGTATCCCCCTGAGTTACTTTTCCTGATACAATTTCCAAGGACTTCTTATCAGCACACCATTTTGTTTATAAAGGTGGAATGAGTTTTGATGTATTTTGCATTTATTTACATAGAATTTCAGCTATAATTTAATCACCAAGTGTAATATGATACAGTTTTTTATAGCCAGTCCAGCCTTCAGAACCTTGACTTACCTTAGCATCATCAGTAAAGTTTGTCTTCTCACTGTTCATTGCTTTCTCTGGCTTCAATCTCCTACTGGATCTCTGAAGGACTCGACTGATTACTTCCTTCCAGTGTGAATACTGACGATTTACTGCAAATTTTCACCAGTGTTTAAACATTTCCTGTTTCCGTGAGAGGCCCTTCCTTCTAACACCATGTCAGTGTGGTCTTTTGGAAATCAGGTATCTGTTTATCAGTTTACTTCTTTGTCTAGGTAAGTTTATTCTTTGGAGAATACTCATAGATACCTGAGAAATTATTTCCCTTTAAAATAGCCATCTTTCAGCTCTTTATCTGTCTAATGCATGTATTTTATTGTTCACTAAATGCAGTTTATTCCAATTTGTAATAATTTAATTGGGAATTCTTAGAAAATTTTTATTGCACTGCCTTCCTCCCAACCACCTGTCACAGTTTCCTCTATTATGAACCCAGATGGAGCAAAAGTGTTTTATTTTTGTGTTCTGACCTCATCTTCCTTGAATCTTCCTTTTATAGCCTGAACATCTGTTAGCCCTACCAGCTCTCTGTCTGGCTTCCAAGTCTGAATAATATTTTATTTTCTTATTTTTATCTTTTCTTCAAGTTGTTCCTCAAAGTTTTCTCTTACTTGCTTTGTGTAGATTTCACTTTGTTTTTTTAGGTTGATAGTTTATGGTCTTTTTTGTTTTCCTTATTTGAGTACAATGTTGGATTTTAAAAAGATCTTTTTCTTGAATTTGATAATTGAGTTAAATATTATTCCATACCCTGCAGAGGTCATCTCTTTGGTTTTTAGGCATATCCACAGCTGGATTCCTTGTACTTCAAAGGAGGTCTTTTCTTTTGATACTTTTCTTCCTGTTGTGGACCTGGCCTCAGTCCCAGGTGTCTCTCAGTTCTTCCTCCTGACACTGCTGTTTCAGCCGTGATTGTAGCTTTGCCTCAGAGCCTCCCCCTCTCTCTGAGTCTGCACATGCCATGATGAGGAAGGGCTGCTGCTGTGCAGGTCGCAGCTTTCAGCTCTTGAAGGACCCGCATTTCTTCTCTGGAAGCTGTGTCCTGCATCCCTTGACTGTTTCTTTTTTTAATGTGAGGACTCCAAATTGCTGCCGCTGGTGTGTCTCTGGAGTCTGCACAGACTGGGGTCTGCAGGATGCACATTCTCCTCAGAGCCACCAGTACACGTCTCTGTCAGTGTCATGGTTATAAATATTCTGTGGTATTTCCAAGTGAATAGTAAAATTCTAGGCTCACCAGGCTTGACTGCTGTGACACTGGAATTCATCAGCTGAAAGCCCCTTTAGGATTTGGGCGTCCATGTTTATTAGCAAGCATGGAGTTAATTTCTTTTGTATTTGCTAAAGATTAATGAGACAGCTGCTTTCATTATTCTAAGTGGGTGATGTACTGGCCTAAGAATAACCAAACTTGTAATGCCCATACTCTGCATCTATAAGCGTTTGATAAAACTTAGTCTGGAAATTACACTTTTACAATACACTCAGAAATACCCATTTTCTATTGTAATTACAAAAAATGCAGAATGCCACATGCCATAAGAAAAGACATGGCAAGGGTGAAAGTTGTCATCTGAGGCAAATCTCGATAACTTTAAACACTTTACATTAAATTTGATGTTATGCACTGATTTTAAAATAAATTATCTTTTCATAAAGCAGTTTCTCATATTAATCTAGTGATGTGAGTATATATACCATTTTGTGATTTTGAGGATAGTGCTATCAATGTGAGAATGTGTTTGCTCAGTTGTCAGGATCATTGTATAGTGTTTTTAGTGGAGAAGATCATATGAGTGAGTAGTTGTCCACTGATTTCATTGTTACTGCAGGTTGAAGTGCACTGGTTTGTTCTTACTTTGATACAATATTATTTACAGGTGTGTTCAGTTTTAAGGGGAATAGAATTGTTTTGTAAATAAATTTGCAGTGGGAAGACATTGTCAGTAAATTACACGTGGAACAAATCCTTAGTTTTTGCCTTTAAGAATGTATCAGTTTGCTTCCTGTACTTTGCTATAATCTAAATCTTTGAGACGTATATGGTCTTTATCAAATAAAAAAGCTTCAAAGCACTTTTGAGATTTACACAGAATATAATGTTCCATGTAAACTTGTACTTACATTTCCCCTCAGTGTCTGTTGGAAGTTAATTTTCCTTATTATTTCACATAGTTTTGTCACATATTTTCTGTCATCATTTTAGTTCATTTCAGTGGCTATTGCATTTGCAGACAGACGGGGAGTATAAATGCTGAGGGTTGCAAATCAAAACACTTCCCCATTTGTAACACTTGAATGCAGTTTTTTCCTGGAGGAAAATGAAAGAGTACTGGAAGATGCAGCTTCCCAAGAGGACTAGAAGTTGTTCTTCTGTTCATTGCAGGGCATAGACATTGAGCTCTAGACCTGGAATTTATGGCTTTTGTAAATGTAGATGTGTGTGAGATCCCAAAATTCAAACAGTTACTGAATGAATGCAGCACTTAAATTGGAGATGAACAGCAGCTCAAGGCAGAGAAGAGTGTGGAAATGGGACTGATGTGCTTGAAATTCAGCACATAGACATCAGTCACGCAACTTGGTCAGATGCCACTGTGAAAGTGAGTTTCAAAGCCTGAGTCATCTTCCTAGATACCAAGTCTATTATTTGAGTGTGGCTAACTATGTCACTTTAACCCTTCCAGGAGAGCACTCCCGGCTCCCTTGACCAGTTGGAGCTTGGGACATATTGTCTTGACAAGGTGAAGCAAAAATATTCACTGCCTTCATATTGGTGGCTCTTTTAATATCTATTTTGCAAACACGTTCATCTTTCTTGAAGGTTGTAGATGTACTAAAGCAAGGTAATTATGATGGAATAAATATTAAGTTAAAACCAGATGGTTATTAAATATGCCTGAGGCATTTCTTAATCTTGTGTTAGAGGAGAATTCAATATTACTTCTATAATCTTTTAAGTGTGAATCAGATCTTAGCCTGGGGTGCGAGAAGAGGAAAAAAGGTGCAAGTGAAAAAAATAGCAGACCATTTAATATTTTATCAGGTAGGGACATCCAAACCAGTTTTGTTCACTCAGGAGTTTTTGTATGGCAACAGCAAGACTGTTGGGTATTATAGCCTGCATTATTCAAAGCCACTCAGGCCCTCCAGCTGATGCTTGCCATCTCATTTGTCACATACTGTATGTCTTGATCTTTCAAGGTGTTGTCCTGAAAGTACTTTTTTCTGTGTTACATTAATGAAGTCTGAAGCACAGTTATGTTGCTTTCAGGGGAATGCTATCAGAAGAGAATTGCAAATGAGTATCAGGTATTTGGATTCTTTTGATGCTCAGATGCTATAAAACGCTGTAATTTCTATTTTTTTAAAGAGAATGAGTAGATATTCTGAATTGTAATTAGTGATTGCTATGAGCTATCAACTTGGCAAATTATGAACATTTGAAAATCATAGAATCATGGAATCATAGAGTGGTTTGGGTTGGAAGGGACCTTAAAGTTCCAACCCACCTTCCAGGCAGGGACACCTTTCACTAGACCAGGTTGCTCAGAACCCCATCCAACCTGGCCTTGAACACTGACAGGGATGGAACCATCCACAGCTTCTCTGGGCAACCTGTTCCATTGCCTCACCACTCTCACAGTGAAGAATTTCTTCCTTATGTCTGATTTTAAGCTATCTTTTTTCAGCTTAAAGGCTTTCCACCTTGTCCTGTCACTGTGCCCATGATAATAGTCCCTTTTCATCTCTCTTGTCGGGTCCCTTCAGGTACTGGAATGCTGCTCTAAGGTCTCCCCAGGGCCCTCTCTTCTCTAGGCTGAACAACCCCAGCTCTCTCAGCCTGTCTTCATAGGAGGGGTGCTCCAGCCCCCTGATCATCTTCATGGCCTCCTCTGGACCCACTCCAACAAACAAATACTGATAATGGAGGAAAAAGTTGTATTTGTTGTATACTTATTTAGCACAGTGATTGATTCTTTATCATTAGCAAATCTGTTGCATTGGTATCAATCTACAGAGAGACAACTCTCTATATATGTTAAATTTGGGTTTTCAATCAGCAGAGTTAAATGAAATGTGAAATCAGGTATCGGCTACATTGGTTACTACTATTGCAATTAGCCCTGTGTACTGTGGAGGAGGCTCTGCAAGTCCTCTGGTCTGCTTGTTAAAATGCAAGTTGGGGCATTTCCAGTTTGGAGAATGGACATGCTCTTTCTTAGCCCAATATGTTACCTATGTAAACCAATGGAAAGCTCTCTGCCAGATAATGGAGTTAATGCTGGCTGTTTTCTTTCCATAAGCTCATCACTGTGAGAAAAAAACTAAGGAAAAGAGTCTATTCAGTTAATGTGCAGTCTGATCTTCGAACAGATTGTTACAGGAGGTAGCTTTTGAGAATCAGCTCATGAACAGTGGCAATTTACTTAATGTATCCTGCGTTGTCCCAGTTTGTATTCTGTCCTGTCACATCTGACTGAACGGACAAATAGAGCACAATATCTGTTCCCTTAAATTTGTACCATTTTCACCTGAATTATAGTTGAAATCAGATGTCTTACCTGAGCTCTTTGGGAACAGAATTAAGCAGCAGTTTGAGTCTTTGAATTAACTCAGTATCAACTGTTTCGGCCTTGTCAATTTTATTTTGGAATGCTTTGCTCCTCTTCAAGTATTTCTTTGCATTACCATCTCAGATCAGCCAATACCTCATTAAAAAATCTTGAAGGATACTTGGTTTTCTTCTCTAAGTATAGTAGAAGTAGAAGATAATGAGATGGAAGGAGAAAAAATTTATTTTCTTGAATTTGTCCTTAGTAGTAAAGAATGAAAAAAAAAGCAGTATAGAAAATGCAGAAGGGGAAGGTGAAAGAACCAGAGTTTCATAAAATATTTTGGAGTGCTTTCACAGGCTTGTTTAATTTCCACAGAGCTATGTGAGTCTGCATATGTCAATCACTTTAAAGTAATGCTTTGCTTAGATTATGAACGTGACTTGATAATAAAATTGTTTGCATAGTGCTCAGTATATGTAAATTGATACTTAAATGCTGCTGTAAGTATAATTACTTTAATAGCAAAAGGCAAAATCAAGTTGACTAACAGAGTTTTTAATTAGATGAACATAAGCCATTTGTGATTTAATGCAATGGTGTCTACAAAATTAGATGCTATATGCATGTATGTTAATTCAGTCCATTAACACTCTGGGTCCAAATTAACTGTCATTATAATACCCTTGACAGATCAGAAATTTGTGTTTTATGATACATTTGAGTAGCCCGCTAACATACATAGGAAAGATGCATTATTTTTATGGTTGGGTATTCAACCATAACTTACCCTGTTTCTTGTTGACTGAGAGCTTATCTTGGCAAATATATCATCTGGCAAAGAGAAATCTTTCACATAATACGAAATCCTGTTCAGCTCAGTAAGAGTAAGATGATGTGCATGGAAGTCCCACTGTATTACTCCTTTAGATACTCCTTTTACATTACAAACTCTTCAAGTTAGAAAAAAGTTGTTAGGTTGCTGCCAGTTAGCAAAGAGCAGATGGTGTTTATTACTGTGACCGGTAAATTGTGTATCTGTGGGAGTAATAAGCCCAATTAGCCAAATGTTGATTGTGCTTTTAAGTTTTGTAGTCTTGGTACCTATTTCCATACCTGTGAGTATGCTCAGTATAAACTTCTTTGTGCACTTTGGAAACAGCTCAGTGGTGCACTTCTGCAGCCTGAATTGGGACATTTGTATAAATACCATTTTAGATACTGTCTTGCAAATGAGCCAGTCTTAGACACACAATACCAAGAACTCCTTATTACTTACTTTGTATTTTATTTTCCTGTAAATAGTAAAAGTTGACTTCAAGCTTGGTTAGAATGAATGTTAAAAGCCAGGAGGCTTTGTGTCCTGAAGAATCCTCTTGCCCTTCATTCAATAAAATATAAATTCAGTACAGGGGAAAGCCATGTTTAGCTCAGCATACTCTGCAGTTTTTAAAAATACTGCTTTTCTTGCACAGTTTCCCAGTAAGGAGTAGTGGGCCATCAAAGAGCTTCTTGACCTCTTAGAGGTATGGGCTGTGATCAGTCATGACCTCTGACTGGCGCCCAGTTTGCTGACATCTCTAACCCCTCCCCAGCACACTCTAGAAGCCTGAAAACCATTCCTGTTGGCCCTCAGCCTTAACCACTGCCCCAGCTGGGCTGGACAAATAGGGACAACATTAGGAAGAGCAGTGTAATCCAGGCTGCAGGAGAAAGACAAAAGCCAAAGATTAGGTGTGACATAGAATTGTTTGAGTTGGAGGGACCTAAAAGATCACCTGGTTCCAATCACCCTGGCTGTGGGCAGGGACATCTTCCATTAGACTAGGTTCCTGAGAACTCCATCCAGCCTTGCCTTGAACATTAGGATCCTCTTTCTCATTTCTGAGTTGCAAAAGCAGGCTCTGATGTTGTCTTTCTTTCAGCAGAAGCTGGTGCTGCTGCATGCACTTTGAGTAGTAATACCCTCTTTGATATCTGAGCCTGATGATTTTAACAGCAGTAGTTTCAGCAGTCACCTCCTTACAATCCAAATAAGCAATAGTAACTACATGCATTCAGCAAGGTCTGCTTTGGGTTTTTTTTTTAGATACTTGACAATTCTTCAGAGTCATCATGTCTTCCTGCATGGCTGTGCAGTGCTTGGTACAATGCGTCTCTCTGGATACCTCTGCAATTAAACAATAAACCCTTTGCAATTAACAACTTGTTAATTGAGGATTTAATACAGATCCACAACTTTAATTTGTTTCTGGACTTTTCCTCAATTACCTCATCTTAGATTTCAAGACAGCATAAAATAAAATGCTTGGATGTTTTAGATTAGGAGATTTTAATAAATAACACTGCTAATACATGTATTAGAGAGTCATTCAAGTTTTCCTGACTTAAGAAAGTATGGGTGAATAAGGGTATATCAGAAAGTATGGGTGAATAAGGGTATATCAGACACCAATTTTTTTCTTTTTATCAGGAAATTTATTTTCATTTTAAGGCTCATTTAAATGATTTTATTTGAATGCCACAACTTATTACCAGAATTCTGACAGAAAACTGCTAAAAGTGAAAAGTGGGGGGTTATTTTTCCTATCTCAGTGTAGACTTATATCTAGAAGATTTTTGTCTGGAGTTGCTGACCATCTGTTTCATGGAGTCACGCCAAAAATATATTTTCACTGTAGATTTAGATGCTTGCAATGAGCTAGTAAATAGCCATACAAGTATTGCAGCATCTTCTTCAAGCACACTGTAAATATGAGTTCCCAGCACTTCTCAAGATAAATAAAGTTGTAATAAAAACCCATTTATTTCTTAGGTAAATCTAGTCACAGTAACTTTAATAATTCTAACTTTGTTAATCAGATTTAATTTATTCTTGAAGTGATTCCACTGATTTAAACCTTAAATTAATTTGGCCTAGAGTTTTCAAGAAGCTGTATTTTGCCTTTGAGCATTTAATTTTTCTGTGCGCAGCCTGGCATTGGGTTGTTGTTCAAAGCCTAAGACAGAGAAGAGCCCCAGTAAGCTCTGTAGGAAGGGGCGGCTTTCTCCTTTTCTCCTTTGTTCTGGGACCGCTGCAGAGTCATTTCTGTGATACAAGAGTGTAAAAAAGCAGTAGCACACATTCTTTGGAGTAGATCTCCAGGGTATATTAATTTTCTGCTTCTGCTGTTTGCTGTCTCCTGACATGCCCTGCTGAAGTAGAGCCCTGCAAAGTTCAGTCCGAACGAACAGGTGTCTTGGAAGCTCTCCAAGACACAGCAAGCATCACATCACATTGCTGTTGTTAAAAAATAATGTTGCACACTTATCTGGAACACTAAATTAATTTTTCTAAAGCCAAGAACTACTAGATATTGACAGGGTAAGCAGCTACATGTAGAGGGAGACAAACCTGGACTCTGCAGAATCTGCTGAGCAATAAAATAGAACAGAATAGAATAGAATAGTTCCAATAGGATAAGACCTACAATGCTCGGTCCAAATGCCTGACAAATTCAGGGATAACCAAAAGTTAAAGCATGTTATTACAGGCATTGTAATACAATCCTTACAAAATGGTGAGAAAAATAAAATTTGCCTTCCTAATAGTCCATGAAGCTTAACATGAAGTTCCTTGTGCATATCAAAAGGTAAGATACTTCTGAAATAAATTCTGTTCTAAATTAAATGAACTATCAGAAGTCCTAGAATAGGACCTTAATTATAGGCAGGTCTCAATCGGTAAGGTTTTATTCAGGCGTGACTGCCTTTGTCTTCTCCCCTTTTCTTTAGAACAGAATTTAGAAAGATTCTTCCCCACCCCTTACCCTTGTCCTGCTCTCCATGGACAAGGACAGGATTTTGTGAGGATAAGTAGCTCTGGAAATGGAAGGACATTTTGTCTCTCCACAAAGGAACTGATACCAATGGTGAACAAAACACTGAGAAATATTAAACTTGTTTCATGTTGTCAAGCCAGGGCTATTTCTGTTTTGCTGCTTCTAGAAGAAATTAATTTCTGCTCCCAGTTCAGGGCTTTGTTCTGCGTTATCTTACAGCTGGAAACAGTTGTCTTCTCCCATTCATTATTTATCTGGATTTTGTTACTGCTGTGAACACTGATCTGATATAAAACAAAAACAGTCACTGACACAAATGGTTTCTTTAAATGGTAAGCATATTCCTTGATTCTGGTTGTAAAGCCCTATTAATTAGATTTTATAAAGTAAGAAATGTTACCGTTCTAGTAGAATGTATTCAAACTACATCAAACAGGGTAACAAATATTCCTCTTAATGTAAACATGCATTTTCTACCAGTCATTGTACTTAGCTTGAGGCTTGAATGCTGATGCTGTAAACCATACCTTAGATTTGTTTTACCTGCAGTATGTTGTCCTGAGATAGTTTGAACAAAAACTTTGATGAAAACTGAGGAGCCAGAGCTTTGGCTTTGGGCGCTTTACTGTCTGATTGTTTGTGTGGGGTGAAGTGTGAAAGTAATCAGGATGCAGATAAATCTGTTGAAACTGTGTGTATATATATTGGTTGAGGAAAACGTTGGAGATACTGACTGTAGATAAAGGAAAGATCTATTGAGCTGTATTCTCCATCAGGTTTTATTTTGCAGAGGAGGTTTATTGCACAGCTGTTGATACACGAAGCATCATGTGCATTTGATTATAAGTGAAGCATCCCCTGCTTTCACCTGATCATTTTCCTCTGAAGACATGCATCATCTCCATCTCCCCCAGACAAATGATAAAAAAAATCTAAGAAAATTATATACAGAATCTCTGCCATAAACCAGGAAGGGTTTCTGCAAACAAACAGAAAGCCTAGCTCATGTTCATAAACATGATTGAAAAGGTAAGCCAGCTATAAAAACATCTAGTAACACAATATTTTTCAAGTGGAAGTTTGTTTGCTCCCCAGCAACGAAAGCTTTCTGTTAATACTTTCTCTTCTATATATCAGCATTTCTCAGCTATCCTCTCCTAATTTGACCAGATATTATCCCAGAGACTTAGAACTACTATTATTTGGAGAAAATTTGTACACATGGCAGAATTGGATTGGATCTGAGATTGCAGAGTAAGATCTGCAGTTACAGCTGCTGTACCAGGAATGTCTTTGTGGGTAAGGCTCACCATTATATGCAGTCTAGCTTCCTGAGTTTCCACATTTTCCTTCACTGTCTCTGTGCTCATTTTGTGTGGGCATGCGTGTAGCTGTAACTGGAGCCTAAACTTTCCAGTATTAAAATCGGTTCTGCCCAGCATATCTTCATTTAAAAAAAAACAAGAGAAATGAAGTTGTGTTTCAGATTTCTTACATTTTGTGCTGTTTACTGAAACATCCTCTTTCTTCTGTGGTGCTCTTACCTATATGTGAACATAAAGGATATAATTTTTCACAAGTTATTGAGTCAAAGTTACTCTACCAGTATTTTTAGACCTTGGGGAGTTTTGGGATAATAGATTGTGCTGGGGGTATCCAGTGGCCCCAGACTGATGCTGGGAAGAGTGAGCACAATAGTAAGATGCCAGATATAGTGCTGTGGCTCTTTTGCAACTTTTGACAAAACCAAACTAAAAACAATTCAGATTTTCAGTTGTAAATAACTACTTCCTTCCTGATCTGTATTTTGTAGATAGTGGATGAAATATGACTGTCTGTCTGCTGCATAATCAATAGAATTAAAATCCCCAGCCACTTATTTCCTGTGAAGTGATTAAAATCCACTTAGTACGTAACATGGTCTGTCTTGGCCATACTGCTCCTTTGCAGCAATATGTCAAGGTAATGATTTTGCAGTTTATAAAGTGCTTAAATATAAATGGTCAACATAAATCTTCAGAGAGTGTATTTTAATAGTTTTATTCCATTCAGACAAGAAATGTAGTCAAGCTTTGGTTGGCCTTCTCATAGTTTCGTCTGAAGTTACATAATGTTACAGTTCTTTCACCTTTAGAGGGGGAGTTTGCCTTAATACTAAGAAACACTGAAAGGATGCAGCAGTACTTGATTCTTGTCTGATTGATGATGTATAAGTGTCACAAAAGATTTGGTGGTGTAACTTGTGACACGTAAGGGGGTCCCTGCAGAGAAACAAAAGCTCTGCTGTTTGCTCGGCCATCTCTAATAAACCTTTCTATACATGGATATGTAAATGGGTGATTTTTTAAATCTTATTTCTGTCAATAGATTAAGTCTACAATCTAGTATTAAAGTTCAGTTCTTGCCATTTCTTCTTCATTGTTTGGTTTATTTTCATACAAAATTGAATAATCAGTTTGAAGCCAACAACTTCTTCTGAACGAGTTTTCCCTGGATGAGGCACAGCAACAGTTTGAAGACATAGGATTGTTGATACATTCATTGGGACATTGACTCGAAATCCTACCCTATTTTGAAGAGTTGATAACTTTAATTAAATCAACAGGTAGAGTTGGAAAAAAGTAAAAACACTCTAGCTTGAAAAATCTGGTTTGGAGCTTCAAATCATGCTAGATTTTCCTGCAAATGTTATCACTTATTACTTCCTCCACAGTCACATTATCTTGCAGGAATCAATTATTTTGGTTTAGATGGCAGTGGATTTTTACCTTATATTTACCTTATATATTACCTTGTATTCATTTTTCCTGTGATTACATACTATTTTCTTAGATAGTTTAATCAGTATTTGAAGGAAGTTACAAATGATTTTTAATTAAGACACTGGACTAAAAGCCAGCTTGAAGTCTGGAGCATCTGGCATGATTCAGAGTTTGCGTGTTACTAACATGGCTGATGCATTTGTGTTGTATATTCTTGCTGTTTAAAACGAAAACAAGAATATTTCCCCATTTTTTCCATTTTTAAAATAGAAGGTAGTGCAAAACAAGTTATAACGCCTTTATAGATATTTGTGTGTATTTTTGACAGCAACAATTTCTTGTTTTATATTTCTTATTGTTATGTTCTTTCCCTCTGAAATAAAACCAAGGAAGTGCTGATATAATGGCACCCCTTTTCCTTTGGCAAAGCTTATTCTTGGTTGAAAGCCAGACCAGAATATGGTCTGTTCAGACTTGAACATAATTCAGAAATATCTTAAGTGGTGCTGATGGTTTCCAGTCAGCTTCTGAAGACCATGCACCATAGCGTTTTTAAAAGATCTTGGAAAGAGTAAAAAATATTAAATTGAAAAGACTATGATTACAGAATAAACAAATTACTTAATAAACTTCCCCCGTTTTGCTGCTTTGTGTTGACATGATATTAACACATTATTTATTTATTGTTCTGTCTTCTGATTTTCCTGTAGACATCTCTTCATTCAGAAAAAACTATTGTATGTGTAACATGAAGTCTGCAGTGTTTAGGAGTATTAGCAGTGTGGCAGACAAAGCCCAGTGTTCATTTTAGAAAATGCCCTTGAATATCTACAACAATCTATTGATTGTGATTTGTTCTGGTGCTGGCAAAACAGGTGTTTGAAGCCGATACACAAAACAGCACTTATTTTCAAGTCAATGTGCGAAGCATCAAATCTTAAAAATCTGTCTAAAGCTCTAACTTTGCAGGATATTTTCCTTGCCAGTAGAGCTGGCTAACTTGAAAAAGAACCTAGGTATTTTCTGAGTTTCACCAGTACCATCTCATGAACAAATACCGGGTTTAGCAATTCACTAAACTTAGCAGCCCCTGGGAGGTCACTTAGTCCTAAAGTGAAGCCTTCCGGGGTTCAAATAAACCATGAATGTTTTTAATGTCTTTCACACTAGATGAGTGAATATCTTGGTACTCCAGTCTTGTATCTCTGTCAATTAGCCTCAAAGCTAAGTAGGAGTGTTTCTTTTAAAGAAACGTAAAGCTTTCTTGATTAATCATTGTGTTTATTTATTAAGTTTTTGGAAAAGTACCTGTGGATCTAAAAGAGTTCTTATTTTCATTCTAGTTCAATTTTGTTGGGAAATTGCTTGGACCAAGAGGAAATTCTTTAAAGAGGTTACAAGAAGAAACAGGTGCAAAAATGTCCATCCTGGGAAAAGGATCCATGAGGGATAAAGCTAAGGTACTGTGTCTACATTCTGGCTGCAATTAGTGTTGAAACATATGTTGTTTTAGGTGTTACACTTAGATTGCCTGTCTGTTTATTAATGACTCAATTAAAAGGCCTATAATAGACTCTGACTCCAAGGCTAGTTTGTTTTTTTCAAGTTACATCATTTGCTTAAATATAATTTTTTTCTTGCTATACCAACCTTGTTCCACAGTTGCTATAGTACCACTGTTATTTAAATAATTCACCTAAAAGAGAAACCAGTTTAAAGTTCATTTGTTCTGAGAGGAGTCTCTTTCTCCTGTGAAAGTACAGCTTATATGTATTACTGCTTTAATATGGGTGTACATAAATGGGTTTTCTCTTCTGTTTTCTGTTTCTTTAGTGATGGGGTTTTTTTTAAATATTGAATATATCTTCAGGGTGTAGTTCTAGGAAAAGATAACAAAGTGGACATTTTGCTTAAATGTGTGTAAAAATGTGCTATAGATAAAGGAAAAAAAAAGTGGAATCGCAGCCTGGTCAATGCTAATTATTTAGTAATTATTTGCAGGTAGGTGTTACCCCTCCTCAGCCAGGTCTCCCCCCAGTTTATATATTGAACATGATGTTCTGTGGTATGAAATATCCCTCTGTCCACTTTGGGTCAGCTGTCCTGGCTGTGCTCCCTCCTGGCTTCTTGTGCAGCTCCTCACTGGCAGAGCATGAAACACTCAAAAGTCCTCAGCTTGGGGTAAGCACTACTTAACAACAACCCAAACATTAGCGTGTTGTCAGTATTATTATCATACTAAATCCCAAACACAACAGGGTAGCGTTTACTAGGAAGAAAATTGATCCTATGCCAGCTAAAACCAGGACATTAAGCAAGCTCTCATGTATATTTGAGCCAAGGAACAAGTACTGATTGCATTGTGATGTCTTCTTTTGTTTGTAGAACAGCAGTATTGTGGTCACAGAAATAATGACTGTTAATTGCACAGTATTTTAACTGTATATAGTCTTTAATAATGTTGTGCATTATTCATATTTCCTTTGTGTCACCTCTGTCATTAATCTCGGTAGCTAAAATTATGAAAGCAATAATATGGGAAATAAGGGAAAGACCAATCAGGATTTTTGGGTTGGCACTATTTGGTCTTAGTAATGTGTATCAGCAATCACATAGACATTATGAGGTCTGGAATTGCAAAATTGAAAAAAATAAACCCACAAACCAGACAAATTACACACACAGATTGTATTTAATTTTTCAGAGTTTTCTTTATGACATTTTAGCCAGACATTTAATAAAACTTCTGGTATAATTATAAGATAATAAATGTTGAGTACACTACTGATTTTATTTCCAGGTATTGACAGCTAAAATATTTTAATTACTTATGTCTAACTTCTGGAATTATAAATATTTCCCTGGATAAGAGAATGTATGTGCTGCTAAGTAGCAGTAATTTGCATCAGTACTACATCTGATACCCACTCACTCTGTTCTCAGGCACCCACTCACATTATTATTGCCAAGAGCATAAATTGCCCAGACAGGGGAATGTAAAGATGTTTAAACACATTAATAGCCAGACTAAGACTTCTGATTTTGAGACTGGTCACTCTTCTCATCATATAATTTGATTTTTGTCTGATCATAATAAACAGTGACAGCATGACAGTTTTCGTCTTCATGTAGGGTATTTAGTCCTTAAGAATAATCTGAAATAGAGTATGAGCTCCATGGAAACTCATTCGTATAAGACTGGTGTAAAAAATGAAGTTCTAGGGTAAACTGGCATTAAGCATAGCAGTCATGAAAGCAATTTCTGTAGAGAAAGGCTCATAAGCAATTTATCTTAATCCAATTTAGACATTACTGATTCAAAAGAAAACAAAATCCCTGTGCAATTACAGTGAGAGGTAGGAATTATCTGATCCGTGTACATCACTGTTAGCAGTTCCAAAGAGTGTGAGAATGATCTTGGGATGGGTAATAGTTACAAATTAGCATTTCAGAGAGGCTATTCTAGGTTGAGATACTGGTAAAATGTAAAGAAAATATGTTTCACTGTGAGCATAAATAATGGTATGAATTGCTACATTGCTAAGGAAAATACAACTTGCTCTGATTAAAATGGTTTTCTTGTCATAAAACAAGTGCACTAGTATCATTTATACAGTACTTTTTTACTGATTTAAATACAAATTACCAACATCGGGTGGCTTTTTGTGGGCTTTTTGTACCATAAAAGAAATCAGCTTATGTATATTGGCTGATAGATCTTTGTTTTGCAGGCATATTCAAGAAAAATCTATGTAATTTCTCTCTAGAAACTAGAATTCCTTAAAGCTGTCTATATTATGCCATGAGCCATAGTAGTCCCTGCACAGACTGCAGGCACGTGTGTTTTCCCCCTCCCGTCTGGTGCAGCCGGGTGCTGAGTTGCATCAGAGAAACAGAAACAGAATTCCCACTGAAAAGTGCTAAATACATTTATGCCCTAGATCCCTAGATACTTAAGTGTTCAAAAAGAACTGATCCACTGATTTGAGGTTTTTTAGTGCCAAAATGACAACAGGGAAGCTCTTGGCTCGACAGGGAGCTGTTCTGGTTATACTCAGTAATTTTGGTCAAACGAAGGGGCAGTTTCTGTCTCTGGGAAATGGATTATATCAACGGAGGTATGTCTGCTCTTCAGAATTTCCCTATCTTCTTTAAGAAAATCTGTGAGTAAATTTTAGACACTAAAGATTTTAGGCTGTTTCCTACCAGAGCAATGGGGAGTACGTGTGAGATTTTTGAGTATCTGCTCTGCCTACAGCGTGGGAACAGGACAGATTAATTTGAAAAGGCAACACAACTTACTTAAAATATATATTATGAACAGCTCCAATTGTGCACAAAATACCATAGAGCTAATGTATGTCCCAGAAAGTTGTGTTAGAAGTTACTGAAGAGATGCCCAAGGGTAGCTTCATCAGTAGTTATTTCTTTAGGAACATTTTTATTTTAAAAGTAGCCTAAGGGAGTCTGTTTAGAAGAGCAGAAGAACCTAAGAACAACAGAATATTTTAATTTTGTTTTAATAATATATTAAGTGTTAGACAAATAAAGATTTTTTTTTTCATTTTGTTAAAAAAATGAAAACTAGATTTTTAACATGCATATCTTTTCCTGAAAACTTGTTATTCATCACATGCGAGACACTTAGAACACTGGTCGGTTATTTAAACTAGATGGGGTCACATTGTCTTTGCTCCAAACATGTTTTTGAACCACATTTGCCTTACATAGAGCAGATTTGGAAATGAATGTATGTCCTGGTAACAAGGTTATATATTAGATTAAAAAAAAAAGCTGAGACGTCGATTTTTACAGTAGCACATGATCTGTCAGACACACATGAAGGAAAACCTGTCACAGTGTTTGCATTAAATCTTCTGAATACTGATGTATAATATCCATCCAAATTTAAAACTTTTTTACTTGGAGAAATCCTGTCAACACTGTGTCCTGTTTTGCACACTATCTGTTTATTATCCATTTCTCTCATTGCTTAAAATTCCACTTACTTAGGTCTTTTGTCCTGGCTATTGAAAGGATTCTCTTATTAAAGGTTAATGTTGCCTTTCTATAAAACATGGAAAATTGGAGAACAAACTTGCACTGCAGCTTTGAAAAATCACATAAACTACTTCTCTGTGACTCAGGGTTTTATCAGCTACTGAGCACTTTTAACTGCTGCCTTCATCAAGTTTCGGTTTTTGTTAAATATAGTTCTTAAGGAAAGAGGAGACAATTGCCATCAAACTATGTGCCTTTCATTAATCTGTGGGTTAAGTGCTTTCCAGAGAAGGTCCACTGTCACTGGACAACAGCTTTTACTGTTACACAGAATTTGTTGCATTACCTTTTCTTAATTAGAAACACCAAACACTGAAAACTTGTTTGCAGCTAAAAAGATCTGAAATCGGCACACAGAGAACCTACTGAGATGCAGTTATTAGCATGTTGGCTTTAGGATGGTTTTTCACAGCTGTGTTATGTGAGTGCCTTAAAAAAGATTTTGAAAATATGGGATAGGTTGCAGTGCACACTGATCTCCTCCCTGTGAATGCTAAGTGCTGTGGGGTCAGTCCTGCAACCTTTAAATAAATGTTTAAGTATCTTAAAGGACTAAGTCCATATGTAATGTGAATAATGTCCAATAGCTTTTTGGTTTGAAGCACAATGTGTTTTTTCATTAGGTCATGTCTACCATGGGTGTAGCGTCCTAATAGTGGAAAGTTAATTGTCTGATAGGATTCTCTTTGTTTTAAAAAAAAAAAGTTATGAATTAATGCTCAGATAGCCGAAAAGGGAAGAAAAAAAAGTTGCAGGTTCTGTCTATAGGATGTTGTGGGCCAAGCTTTGCATTATGTTCTTTCTCAATGCTATTGCTTCACTGAAACATGAGATCGAAGGTGTTGTCTCTAGTGTCCAGGGTTTTAAAAGTTTTTGAGTGTCATTGCCTGTTAAAATATTTAAGGTCATACAGTATGGGTACATATGCAATATTTTTTTCCGTGTGAGAGTGGCAGCATTCTCAGCAAGAATGAGAAAAGTTACAAAAAACTTTGGAAAGTTAAAAAAAAACCAAAACAAAACCAACCAAAAATTAGCTAGTGGTTCATTGCACCGGGTTTTATGCTGGTGCCACTCCACCTGTGCCTGTATACAGGGTTTCTTGCTCTGGCTTATGGCAATGGTAGTTAGGTCAGTGTGTGGCCAGGAGTTTCAGCCTTTATAGTTGGAGATAGAAATTTGGGAATTTCTATAAAAATTCCATTTTAGTTTTTTAAAAGATAACCGTTAGATTTACTTCCAGCCTGCTGGGAATTTTGATTTCAACTTTATGCAAAATCTCTGAAATGTTAATTTCTTATGTAAGGTATTTCTTTTCCCTTGAAGTACTTCTTTATCATCTTCAGCTGGAAAATCTCCAAGGGAAAGATAGAGCAATGTGTGGCATTGCATTTAGAAAACTAGCTCACAGCCAGGAGCATCAATACTTAGTTTTAAATCATTAATTGGTACTCACCCATTTTGTCTTTTTCTGTTAGGTTTTCCTTTTCTGTGTTTAAAAGTCATAGGGACTTCGTATTTTTATCTCTACAGCCGCGGTACCTTACAACTTACAGCCATTTCACCCCACAAACAGGTTTATGACCAAAAGCAGGATTACGCCCTCAGCTTGCCTTCAAGGTGTGAGCAGAAGTTACAACAGCACACTGCTCCTGCTGCAGCACAGTTTTTTCCCCTTCCCGAATATCTCCAGCTTCCTGATATGATCAGCTGTGGGGCTATAAGGACCGTAAAAAGCAACCAGCAACAAGGAAAAATGCAAGGAAAAGGAAACAAGCTAAAAGCAGACCACCCCATCTTTTGAAACTGAAATCTTCAACAATCACTTGCAAAAGGATTTTTACTCTTTAAATCCTACTGTAATCGGCATTCTCTCAGTTTTTCCTTTAAGTGAGCATGTCAAAAGGTGCCAAAGGCTTTCACACTCTAAAGCTACGTTTTTACCTGAAGAAAACATTCTAAGTAAAATACTTTCTCCTTATGCAGAGAAAACATAAATCTGTTGGCAGGCACAGATTAAGAGAAGAGATCATCTTTATCACTGTTTCCTCCAGTGTTACTTGTATTCTAGCAACTTTCAACTGCTCAACCACCCCAGTTTCTTGGAAAATACCTCTGTGTATCACCCCTCGTGATTTGTAAACTCCTTTTTTCCCTGATAGGAGAGGCAGTTTGAGGTAGATACAGATCACAACCAATATTTCTTAGAATAGCTTTTATTCTATAAACTTTTACTGATTCTATTAAGTATTTCAATTGTTTTGGCTTTTACTAATGGCAGATAATTATTCTCACAAGGTATTCACCTTGTTGAGTCTCACATCTGAATTCCACTGTCACGATTACCTGGGTAGAGCAACATCTGGAAAGACAACTCTAACTATGTACTTACAAAATAGAGGGCTTTACTGGCAGGTAAGTGGCAGGTGTTCAGAAAGTCTGTCAGAAGGATCTTTTATTTCTTCAGGGGCATATGTGACCCCATAGTCTTCATCTGCATAGAGCAGTCGTCTTGGATACAGACTGAGTAACAGAGCACACGTGGACACAAATGTGTGCTCATACACCAACACCAGCAGTTTCCAGGGCTTGCCAGTCCTTGGGAGACTTTCTTGCACCACCTTCTCAGCGCATACTTTTCTTCATTCCTTTGACTTTGTTATTTCTTTTTCTTGAAACTATTTTTCCATCTAAACTTACAGTTGCCTATAGAATCAATTCATGAGAAGTCAGTGGATGAGACTTTCATGAAAAATGCTTTTCTATTGCTTATCTTAGATGGCTTATGTCCACATGTTGCCTGCCCCCTCTTATGTTTCACCAGCTCCTCAGATCTGTGCAAATCAGCTTTTTTTCCTAAAAGATTGTTTCTTCTCTCTTCTTCAGAAACTCCATGTTACCCAGAGTGCAACACCTAGAAAAAACAATTTGTCTTTTCTGCTTCTCAGCCACATCTTTTTAACTCTATTTGTATCTTTTGGTAGCACAGTAAACTGAGTGCTTTCAGTCATTTATCCTCCCTGTGGCACAAAAAGAATATGTTTATTCAGCAAGATTCTTTCTAGATGGGGAGTCATATCCCTGTGTATTTTGGTTTTTATGTCTCTTCCTTCTCTGCCCTCTGTAGGACTATTGTCTTTCCCAAGATCGTTTGTAGCACCACATTCCTGGCAGACCGGAGCATCTTCTGTTTAATAGTTTTTGCAGGTTCCAAAGTTTGCAGTTACCTGTTTGTCTGGCTTGCTGGCTGAAGATAAATTAAGCTCAAAAATATGAGGCCATTGAGCTGAAAGATTTAACTGGCCCCACTGGGATAAATTCTTCCCTTCCTGATATTCAAATGATCCTGTCTGCATATGTAATCCAGGAGATGGCTTCTGATAGATAGTTCCATATATACCAGAAAGCTCATCTGTGTTAACAGGCATCTCCTGGTAACTTTGGGTTTGGAACCTGGCTAGAAAGAGCAACTGCCTCTTTTCCTTCAATTTATGCAGTTTCAAATGATCTGCAGTAGAGTAGTCCTGGCTTTTTCAGTTTGTGCTGTAAAATTTTGGAAATCTATTTGTTTCCATTTCTCTCAAGTTTATTTGTTTCTTTGCAGTATGGATTTTTCCTTACAAAGGTCGTTTGTTATATTTATGTCAAGGATTTACAATGTTTTTTTCTGACATCCCTCTCCGAATTTTAGAATGCATTTAAGTACATAGTCCATCTTGCTGCAGAGAAAACAGCCTTTTACCTAGTCTCTTTTGGGTTAAGAACAGGCCTGCTTTTTTGACAGGGTGAGTAACCTTTGTGACCTTGCTTAGAGAGGTTGGGCTTAAGGTAAGCTTTTTGAAAGTTTTGTTATCTGTATGTATATGTGGAGAGAGGAAAAAGATGTCTGTGTGATACATTGCTCCAATTCATGGTTGAGCATTAAGTCTCTCCATGTTAGCCAGTTCCTTCTGTTTTCACCTACACCATGACTAGGGATGTCTGTCTCTTAACCATTTTGAATTCCCATGCTATTTAGTGTTCAACTCTTCTATCCCCAAAAGATGCACAATCACTTCAAAAGTCTCAAGAGTGATTTCTTACCCATTTCCTAAATGTTTCTACAGACTGGTAAGACTTGCATTTTAAAAGGAGTTGACATCACTTTGATTTTAAGAGGAGTGTAACTGAAGTAAAATTACTTTGCGATTATCACCAAATTAGTCAATGGTGTTCTTTTCACTTTGATATAAAACCTTCTGCCTTCTCAACTCATACTTGAATAAGCCTCCAGATCATTCCATGTCCTAAATGGGGATGATATACCACCTTTTTTTTTAATACTGAGTTTCATGCAGCATGTAAAGACAAAGCATCAGTACCAAACCATGCTTTGGTTTGAAAAAGGATACCTCTATTGGAAAAATATAGGTATCTATAAAATAAAAATATAGAAAAATATAAAAATGTAGAATAAGAACCCATCAAATTACTGCTTCCTGCCCAGACATGACACAGTGTCACTCCTTGTCTCTGCAACAGTGACTTCTACCTTGTTTGAGTCTCTCAGGTTCTAGAAAAATCTTTTCTCTAGAGATGTGGCTACTGGTTTGTGCTGCCTGTAAGCTCTGACCTGCACTTCAGAATCTAGGTCTGAAGACTGGGCACTAGGGCAGTCTGTTAACTTCTCCAGTCAGGTTCCAGTTCTTTCTGCATTTCCTGCCTGGGCACTGTAGGAGTATATGAACAGGACTTTTTTTGTCTCATTAGAGAAGTCATTTATGTTTCTCAGCAAGCAAGCTGTTCCTGCCCTTACAGCAGCTGGAAATTTTTTAGTTGCACTTTTGTAAAAAATGGTACCTGTGAGTTTGTTTCAGCAGACTTTTACGGCATTCTAATATTATAGCTAGAGTCCAATTTACTGCAGCTTATTTTTGTGTAATTAGATACTCACATGTACACCATGTTAGTTTCTGAAAAGGGACACAAGTTGTTGCACAAAGTAGATGTTGTTCCTTAGTACTGGAGTTTGTTTTCAGTGGTACAAGATCTGGACTAGCATCAGAGTCAAAAATTAGCCATCAGGAATTACTGGGTCACACCAGCATCATATTTTTATCTCCTGACCACTTCTTACCCAAAGTCTCCCTGAGGCAATGGTAACAAAAAAGACCTTGGTGAAGATTGCTCTGGTGGCGTTTTGCTCAGTAAATTTTCCCCCAGAGAGAAAAATCCTAAATTGAAAACAAATGAAAAAAATCTCCATGGCCTTTTTGTCTCTCAGAGACAAATTTTGGACTATAAACTTTAGGCTGTAAATATTGGAAACAGTCTGCCTCATTGATTCTGTAACTTACTCATCTGTGATTTCTTGGAAAAAGCTATAAATACCAAACAATTTGTGCGAGCTTGTATGCCTATTAAAAGAAACCAAACTGAAGTCTCTGATCTTTTTGATATTCTTTTTTTAATGAATTTGTTTGGTATTAAATTAAAAAGACTTAAGTGTCTTCATACACATGGAATATTGGAACACAAGGTTTTATTTTAAATATGAAAATTTAAATCGGCACAAAAATTGAGACTACCATATCTTTCTACCCTAGACCTGTATTAATTACTGATGAAAAATTAGAGTACATATGATTGGTTACATGCCAATATAGGTTAAAACAACCTGGAAGGTGGGACACTCATGTAAGTACTTTAAATGTTTGTTATTTAAATAAAATTTGAAAATGGTTGGAATATTCTCCTTTGATGCTTAAGGAGGTCCATAAGATCTCCTCTAACACTCTTAGAGTCCTAGAAGTGCATTTCTTGTACTGCTGAAGCCAGTGGCAGTTTTGCCAGTGACCGGTGCGACAAATGAATCACTCTTAGTATTTAGCTGAGCAAGCAAATGAAATTCAAATGCAATCTCCATACAGTTCTCTCTTGATTTTCAGACTAGAGCTCCAGTCTGAAGAGTGAAGTGTTAGAGTGGTTGTAGGGATTCAGATACAGCAATGCAAGTATTTCCTACTAGCACAGTTCTTGGAGTGATATGATGCTTCCCTGTAATTAGTGATGACATTTTCAAAACAGAATAGCCAGAAGGGCAATTTAGCTCTGTGTTAAAAATTTCATACTCTGAAGCTGATAGTTAAGAAAATTGCATTGTCCTCACAGAAGAATCACATTAGACTTCAAGCAGATGCTATTTTATTACTGAGGTAACACAGTGGTGATATTAAAAGTCTTTATCACCTCCCTTGAATGTAATGTTAAAACATACTTACATATTTTTTTGTTCTGACAGGACATTTGTAAGACTTACACTGCTGGGTTTAAAAAGATGGGACACATTCTTTTCTTTCTACAAAATTAGGTTGTTCCCAAAAGGCAAAACATTGAGGTAGTGCTTCAGCTTTATTCTTTCTGAGTTGAAGGTGATGGAAGACCATGAGACTTTAAAGAAGGCAAGGCAAAGAAGTGGCAAGAGAGCAGTGTGGGAAGGGTAAAGATAGCCCTTAGCAAAGAAAAAGTTAACATGCTTTCTGTTTTGTCAACTTGTTCAGTGATTTTTTTTACCTGAAAACAGTTTAAATTTTTTTGTTTGTGGAATATTTTAAGGTTTTCTAAATATCCCAGCAAAATAAACAAAGCTGTACAAACATGTACACATGTATTATGCATTGGAAACAAGCTGCCAAGTGACTCAGCTGCAATCTCCCCTCTGTCTGCAATGGTGCCAGTTTGGCACCCAGAAGTCTGAGTTTCACATCCAGACCTGTGCCAAACTCTTCTTGATTTCAGCTCACTTTTATTTCATTGGTCAGAAAACCTATTGGTGCTTGTTGACAGTGTCCTGTTGCTTCCACTGTCCCATGCCTCAAGTCTCCCAAGAGGTTTGTTTGTGTGACCATGCACCCAATTGGGAGATCCACTTCTGCACACGACATTTGCAGTCATGAGCGGCATTGTCAGGGTGAGTCCTGGCACTGATGTCACAGGCAATAAGCTTCCTTAAAAAAAAAGGAACACAGGAAGAAATAAAGCAGCACATTCATGTATGAGAGATGGGAAGATAAAAAAAGGGAGACAAGAAAATTAAAGTAAATTAACTCAATTGCTTACAGCAATTCAGGGGACTGAATATGTTTCTTCCCATCTATATTTTTTCAGAACAGTGACTTATATTCCAAAGTATTTTATTTGTCTACGTGCAGCTTCATAAAGACCAGGTTTGATCTTGCTGAGTTTTGTTTTATGATTATTGTTCTTCCTGTTTTACATATAGATAAACACAGAAAGAACTGCTTTGAATTATTTGTAGCAATTACATTAAATCCCAGTTTCCCATGCATAATGTTATCTGTACTCTTGAGGACCATGATAAATACTTTTAATATACTTTAATGGGCTACTCTTACAAGGAATTTTGCATTGCCACAATAGAGGCAGCATTACAGTAAATTAAATTACAGTGCACACAATTAAATAGAATAATGAAAAAAAATCAGACTTGGAGCAACAACTCTTTGGAGTCCCCTGAAATTCAATTCCACAAGAAACATAATAGAAGATGGTGAGTGGAATTTAGATAGCTAAGTTAGATATTATTTACTTTGTAATATCTCCATCAGGGATTAATGTTCTCTTGTTCAGAGGCATTGATTAGTCTCTGGATCATTTTTCAGATTGATTATTGTTGTAATGTAGCATCCCTTTTTCATTTATCTACCCAACATCAGTATAACTTTAGAGATATAACTTCATCGCAGTACAGTTGTTATGCAATCCACAATAATTTGTGGCTTCTCAATAATAGCTTTAAGGAAATCTGTACAGCTTTAATTTGAGTTTACAGCCATTTATTACAAGAAAAACCACCCCATCTTCCTTTCGTCTTCTCTGAAAAAAAAATCGTCTGCCAGAGAAGTATTCTCTGACAAGCTTCTTTCCAAGAGTGCTTGAGTGAGGCATATTTCTGTTTTATCAAGCATAGCTAAAGTAAGACATATGTGCAGCTCTGACAGTTATGATTTTGAATATGCAGAGAAATCAGGAGGTATGATATTAGCATTGCAAGTGATATTATTTATTTTTCCTCATTTTTGTGGTTTCTGTTATTGTGATTGGAGGTGAACATGAATTCAATCCAGTTTGGAGCTGGTGTTTGGAGTCTGCAGGACTATAAAATTTTCCTTTAATTCCCACCACTGTATAGCTTTGGCTTTATTTCTCAGATTCTTACTTTCCCCACAGTAAAGGATAACAGCTCTTGTCCACCTAGTTTAAAAGGTGTCTACAGAGAATTAATTTGTTGATAATTATAAATCCTCTTACAAGCTCAGCATGTTAATGCACTAAATTCAGAGTTTTCTGAGTTCAGGTGAAGGGGCTGTTATCCCTACAGAATATATCCCATACCTAAGGACATCTGTGGATGTGCTCAAGGCTTTCAGGCTCTTTAGCCTATTTTTTTACTGATACAATATTTTATCTATATGTGAACTCAGATATTCCACTGGTTTGAATCAGATCAAGCCCATTTATAATCCAAAACAGAATGAGGTTTTATTTTTGCAGAATTTGTGGAGGAGATGAGAAAGGTAGGAGTTAGTGATTAAAATCAACACAAAGCCTTACCCTAATCCCTGCCTCCTGTCATCTTCCGCCTTTCACAGTCTCTGAGAAATTTATTTGAAACTAAGTCTTTAGAAGTCACCCTAGCACTTACTGGACCCTGATCTCCTAAACTGTGTTTAGAAGACATAGGAACACACCTGGGAATTTTTTAGTTTATGAATGTGCAAATGCCTTGCTGAATTTTGGCCTTACAGGCAAGTCCTCCCTTCATGTGCTTACAAACCCTGCTGTGAAAGTCAATGGCTGCACTGTGTGTTTGTTCTTTGGTGCTCCAACAGATGAATGATTTAGGGGGTGTCTATAAACTCTAAAGAATTCACTTAAGAGTCATTCTTCTGAAGTGAGGAGAAAAAATAAATGAAAAGTTCTCAGTTTTTCTGTCGAGCTGGAGGTCCTGCTTCATCTCCTCTTATATTAAAAAAGTCTTTTACCAAATGCTTTTTATCTGACATGAGAGAGAAAGAAAAATAATGTTTCCTTTGTATTATGTTGTTAATCTCTCTCCAGGGGTCTGTTTATAGAATAAGGGGGTATAGGGAATGTCCAGCAAGTCTTACTTCCTTAATTAAAAATATAATTAGCCATCCATATAACTCTCAACTCTAGTGTAACACTGGTTATATTGAGTCTCTAGCTGTTAAGAGACTTGATCCAAAGGTACATATGTAAGTCCAAAATTAATGTTTCATATTTCTTCAAATTGATGTAGCAAATGTGTACTCCTGAATAGTTTGACGATAAATTATTAATTCTGTTTTACTATTTCAAGGCCAAACCCTGGGTGTCAACTGTTGCAAACAGAATTAATATTTTAGTTTGTTCTTTTGAAGATTTAGCTGCAATTGCTAAAACATGCTGTACAGAAATGAATCTCTTGCAATCATCACCCAGTTAGATATAGGAAGCTTTTCCTTCAACTATTTTTTAGAAGGCTCAATCATGATGCTGAAAAGCGTGTGGTAAAAAAATGAGGTGATATTAAACCTTGAATTAATTTTTTTTGCCCCCTTCATGATCCAGACACTGGATAATTTGTGATGAGGACCTAATTGCAGCTTTCCAGTAGCTGAAGGGAGCCTACAACAAAGATGGAGAGAGACTATTCACTTACAAGAGCCCATAGTGACAGGGACAAGGGGTGATGGCTTCAAACTGAAAGAGGGCGGGTTTAGATTAGATATTAGGAAGAAATTCTTTACTGTGAGGGTGGTGAGACATGAACAGGTTGCCCAGGGAAGTTGTGGATGCCCTGTCTCTGGAAAAGTTCAAGGCCTGTTTGGATGAGGCTCTGAGCAACCTGGTTTAGTGGAAGATGTGCGTGCCCATGGCAGAGGGGTGGGAACAGAATGATCTTTAAGGTCCCTTCAACCCAAACCATTCTGTGAGTCCATGGCTGTGATAAGAGTCCTCATGTTTTACAATTCCTGTATTTGAAACGGCTGTCTTTGGTTTTGTCTGTTTTCTGCCACCTTCTCTCTTGTCTTTCTTCCTACATCAGCAGTGCCACATACTGAATCTGCAGATTTGCTTTCTCCTTTCATGATACAGACAGCTATCACTGTTTCTTATTTGGAAGTTTGTAGGGGAAACATTGCTATTATACATTCTGCATAAAAAATTATAAAATGCAGTGACTGAACTTATAAAATGGTGAGCTTTTAATGAGGTTCACATACAGTAACTGCTATGTTTTATTTCGTTAGGGTTTACCATTTATTACTTTTCTGCTTAATATACAATATGCAAAATATACAATATGCATTATGCATCTATAGATACATATTCAGATAAAATAATTTTAATGCAAGTTCACAATTAAATGAAAATGGTACATTCATTTCATTGAAGTATATCAGTACTATGGATTGCTAGAATAGTTTGTAAAAGGTTTCAAAAGTACTTAAAGTATAGCAAAAAAGATGTTATTCAGCATTAGGACTATATGGAATTTTGGCCTCATACATGTACAGAAATACATTTCAAATGTATATTGGCAATCTATTAATGAAGGGAGTAGTCTATAAATAAAAACAAATGAAAGGGCTTTGCAAGCATAGCACAAGAATACAGCAAAGAACCCTGTTACATAAACTTAATTTACTTTTTTAACATGGGCATCAGTGAAAAAGGGCTTATGATAGATCATAGAACATGTTATTTGTTGTATGGACTCTTGTTTCCAAACTGGGCTTCTCCATGTCACAACTATAAATTTTGCTCATATTATATAGCAATGAGGACAAATTTTCACATTTTGTTTTATGCTATTTGTAGAATGCAGTAGAGCAATGAAATCTAGGAGTTGTTGTACTACAATGAATTATTGATTCATCTAGTGTCATTTTCTGGCTTTGGAAATAGTATTCAGTGGTTTATAAAACTGAGAGGAGAAAGAGGTGCAAATAATATTCTTGGATAATTGAAAAAGCTGGTGTGATTGAGGAGAGAATTTGTTTCTCTCACACATAAGTTATCACTGTATACCATGAAACACAGTATCAGATAACTCTTCATAATACATTGGCTAGCACAGAAGCATATGTTATGTCTCTCCATTCAGCATGCCTAATTAAATTTTGCTAAGATATTTGTGCAAAGATTTCTTGTTGTGCTTTGTGAAGAAATGTCAATAGAAAGAAAAAGCCAAAAGGCCACAACTCTTTTGTGTCTTTGGAATATGTTTTATGTATGGGGTGAAAGTTTGAAAGGAGTATTGTAATCAAATATTAGAAGATATTCCAGATATCAGAAAGGAAATGTAAGAATCTTTTTAGACAAGAATTGGAAAAAAGCTGTAACAGGTGGTACCAATCTAATGAGTTTTCCTGTCCTGAGTTTGATTTATTTCCTTCATTTTCTGTAAGTTCAAGGAAAAGGCTTTACAGACTTAAAGGAAGCATCATTGCATTAAGTCTCAAATATTATGGGCCACGAAAAACA